>CATIUR010000001.1:210702249-211952249 GCA_949592205.1 Helichrysum umbraculigerum
ACAAAAATCGTCTACACAATTCTACCCTTAATCACAATTGACCATAGAAAAGACTAGAATTTTGAGTTTTAAGAAGAACCCACAAAAAAGATGCAGTTATTTTCAAGGATTATACATGGGTTTGTTAATATTCATGTCAAGAAGCAAAGAAACACATGAAAAGAGGGTGAATTTTAAAAAAGATTTGAACTTTTAACTGGATAACTATACACAAAACAAGGGTTTATTTTTTATATAATGCAGGAACAAAGTATTAGTTAGAAGGAAATGAGAAACCCTAGATTTAAAGATCACCATAAAGAAGAAAAAGTGGGGTTTTGAAAGGAAAAGGACGAGGGTAGAAACAAAAGTGAAAATGGGTATGAAGAACTTTGAGCTAGGAGAAGACCCTTTAATAATTGTTAAACATAAAATGACTTGTATAATATTAAGGATAAGAGGAGAAACCTCAAATGAGTAGGCACGAGGAATTTACCGCATTTTAATAATAAATTTGAAGGTTTAAAATGCAGTGTCGCTAAAATGCAGTATAATTTTATAAGTGTAAAATACAGTATTTGTTAAAATCTAGTACTCCGTTGGTAAAATGTAGTGAATCTGAGTGAAATTTTGCCCTAAAATACAGTGAATTAGGCCTGCTCCTCATGTTCCTCATTTGAAACCTTCTCCTCTTAACCTTACATATAATATAATAAAAAATATGGCTTTCTTAAAAGGTCAATGATATTTCCACAAAAAATGTACAGTAAGCAGTTATACTGTATGCATAAATAGTTGTACATAATGATAGATCTATCATTTTTAATGGTGTAAATATCAATCCCTTTCTTAAAAACATTCATTAAATTAGTACTCTATGTAACAATGGTCAATTTTGATAGTTTCGGGATAATTATGTTGTTCTTTCTTTTTTCTTTTGTTAGTACAACTTATTACCTCAAATATTGTCACTAACAATTAAATTAAGATTTAAGATAACTTTAATCCTTATATTTAATACAAGTTTTACCGAGTTTATTTAAAAATTAAATGATCGAAAGTAATAAATGAGGATAAAATTGAAGGTTTAATGATTTTTAATAGTCATTTCTTGCAGTTAGACAATTATTTTGAAAGAGATATAAATAGTAGTATGCAAATTTATTTTAAGACTGAGAGAGTAATACGGTCTTGGTGAATTTTATCAAAATTGTTGATAAATTTATCACTACCCTATAATTATAATAAAATTTTGAAATAATTATAGGGTAGTGATAAATTCAGTCAATTATTAGTTAGTTTTGAGAAGTGTTAACGTGGCACTGATATGACATCAACTAATGCATTAATTTGCATCAGTGATTGGAACTTGGAGTGATCTAATTGATAATTCATGATAACAAAAAATAAATAATAAATAATAAATTTATACAAATCGTTAAATTTAATTCTTTAATGTAACTGGTACATCTCGAAAGTTTACGTCTTTCCTTTTGATTATATCCCTTTCATTATGAGTAAGGGAGTTCAGAAGGATGGATGTGTTCAAACCAATTCTTATAGGTAAATTCGAACGAATTGTGATTCTGAAATATGAATCTAATCCGTCCAAACTAATTCTAAATCAGAACCGATCCATCCAAATTACTATTTGGATGGATTGGATTATGTAAATTTGCTTTATCATTATCCAAACAAAATTATATATTGTATATATTGCTAATAAGTAAGAGATTTTAACAATAAGGGTTTAAGTCATGGATCGCCAACGTACTCTCCTTTTTGTTCCGAGATCACCAATCAACCGGTTTTATTACCAGGATCACCAACGTACTTAAAAAAAATGAATTTCTTTGTAAATTTTGTTGGCGATCTTAACTCCGTACTAACAAGTATGTTGGCAATCTCAAACCCGTATGTAAAAGTACATTGGTGACCTTAACACGAAATTAACAAGTATGTTGGTAATCATAGTAATAAAACCGGTTGATTGATGATCTCGGAACAAAAAGGAGAGTACGTTGGTGATCCGTAACTTAAAGCCTAACAATAATGGTATTACTAAGTTTGATTAGTACAACTTCAATTTAACAAGCTCTTCATAAATATAGTAGTTTTAGTTTGTGACATTATCTATCACATTACACAAATAATGGTTTCTTATTTGGTTTTTTTTATTAATCTGGTTTGAAATTAAATAACCAAAACTAATCCGTGATCTAAAATAATAAGGGCGGTTTTTATCCCAACCAATTCAAAAATCCAATTATCCAAACTATGTGATCATATTCAAATTATCCAATTGAATAATCAGGTTTTATTCAAATTGTGAACCATCCTAATCGTGAGTGGTCTTTTAATTTGTAGATGAATCTTATTTTAGTTTCGTTGAAAAGTTATATTATAATGCGTTGAAAAAAAAAAGAAGATTGGTATATCTAAAGAAAATGTTAATCTCAAACTTTTGAAAGAACACATTATTAGCTTAGTTGCTAAATCTACCATAAGTACACCGAGAGTGACATCCGTTTTTCACCATTATCCGGCCTTCTACCTCAAAGTAATCACTATCAGGCGCAGGTCAACGTTGATGGCTTGATGCCCACATATTGAGAGAGAGGTTCACATGTGTAGATGGCTTTTATTATTACTTGGGGTGTGTTTGTTTGCTGCTGAATGGAGCTATTCAGTGCTGAATGCTGAATCGGTCAGCATTCAGAGTGTTTGCTATGTAATTTGGTAAGCCTCTGAACTGAACAAAGAGCTCAGAATCGGTCAGCACATGAGGAGACTCTGAAAGACTTGTCATCTCGGTCAGCAATCACATTTCCATATTTGCCCCCAACAAAACCTACTTTCTTGAACCTTTTTTCTCTCTCTATCTTCAGTTTTGTTTGTTTCATGAAAGGGGTTTTCTTCTTTTCCTTTCCATTCCCCTTTCTTCAACAACACCATCATCTTCATCTTCCTCTCCTCAAAGTAAGGTTTTCTTTTTAAATTTTCTTTCAATTAAACCTCTTATTGGTGAGATTAATTTGATAATCGTGATTTAAGTTGTGTTAATTACTTACGGATTGTATTTCTGGAATGGATGATATAAGCATATCTTTGGGGGGATCTGGTATACAAAGGTTATTCTGGAATATTGGATGAACTCTCGAAAAAAAAATTAGAAATTGGAAATAACTGGACTTGGTTTAATTGGAATGGAATAAGCTGGAAATATAAATTCCACATACTTGTAATCTTCCGTATACTATACTCTTGTAAATTTTTCTTTGGAATTGATGAACCATTGCAACTTGCAACGTTATATCACAAGTTTTATTTTTTGCTTATTTACTTTACATTACATAAATTATTGATTAGATTCCTCCAAATAATAATGCCGTTATACTTCTCCTAATGATCATGTAAAAAAACACTAATTTATATCATAGTTTTGTATAATTAATAAGGGTGAAGATAAATCCAATATCATTTTTGATAGATCCACCATCATTCTGCATTATTTATTTGTACAGTACAACTCTGTATTGTACATAGTTGGTGAATCTATCAAAATTGTTGGTGGAAATATCATCACCCATTAATAATCGGTTAGATTATAAATAATATTATGTGTAAATTTTTTTTGGTCATTATAATAGTAGTTATAAAATATATTAGACACCGAAATAATTAAGGTTAGAATGGTAATTTTATCTTATTCAGATTATCCATTCGGACTACATATCAAACAGTTTTTCTTATTCAGAATTAAAGTCAATTAGAGTCTTTGAACAATTCGGCAATTTGAACCGTTCAGTGCTAAATCATTCAGTTTTATCAAACGCAGCCTTATTTACTTTCTTCGTAAATAAATCTAAAAAGTAGTTATTGATCCGTTAGAGCACAGGGTGTGGTAAACAGTGTTCTGGAGAATGTTATTGGTGAAGATTTTGTGATGTGGTAACAGTGTTCTGTACAGTGTTCTCAAAACTTATTTTTGTTTTTAGATTTTTTTGTGTGTGTGAGGAAAAAAAGAAGAAAAAAAGAGAACATTGAAGAGAACAGCGTCTCAAATTGGACGTTGCACGAGAACATTGATGAGAACGTTGATACGGTGTGGCAGAACACTGTAACTCAGTGTTCTGGATGAAGAATTTTGATGGAACGCTGTCCACACCCAGTGCTCTTAAGTGCCCGTTAATTTTTCCAGACTATGCTTTTTTAAAACATACATATTTCTACTCTTTCAATCACGTGTCAAACACATTTTTCTTTATAAGAATTATTACATGCTTATCGTTAATTTTTTTACCAATATTAGCAAATGTACGTGCATTACGTGCATTAGTATGTTTATCTAACGTGTGTTCGTATAATTGAGAACATAATATATTGTAGTATATAATTTTCTTATTATACACAACTAGATCATAACCCGCGAAATTCGCGGGCTACATCAGAAACCTCTTACAACATTGAGATTGTAGTACTTGTTAAAATATTTTTTGCAAAAAGTATATCAACAGCGAAATGTATTTGCAGATTGGAGAAAACTAAAATATATTAACATGTCTAAGGTTCTATGTATAGGTAATACTTATGGTAATACCCTGGATTGTAAAACTGGATGACCAAATCGTTTTACTACAAGCTTTTTTTAGCCACTGATATTGGGCCGTTTACCCACTGATCCCACTTTAATTCCTTTTTTATCATTCTAACCGTAATCCATTCAAAGATTCTAAGCCAAACTTCTTGAAATATTGAACTCTTCTTCCAAAAATAGCATTTACATTTTTCCAAACCAAGTGGGCCAAACAATCTAAGCGCCTTTCATCAAACCATACATCTTGAACGTGGAAATATTGTTCTATCATATGTTCACAAGTTGAGGAGTAATATAGCACTCAAAATTCTTTTATTTGATTTTAAAAACAGAGATACCATAGTTAACAATGTTTAAAATCAATATTAAATAACTCATGAACAGGTAGACCTTAGAAGTGCACTTAACTTATATGAACTTAAATACAATGTCAAGCAGAGTTTGCACCCACCAAAGGCCTCATTAATTCATCACTGATTAATGCCTCTATCGAAAGTACAAGTGCACCTTGCATCTATATAGATGGTGAGTGACCCATCCAAGTCAAAAGATGCTCTATATTCTTACAACAACTAAAAGTTCAAAACTTTAAAATTATTATAAACATAGCAATAATGGTAAAATTTAACAGAAGCCAACCTGGATCGCCTAACCCATACCTAACAGTAACCAGTTTGAGCCATTATTCGACCCAACCATTTTACCACCTATAAAAATTGATTATGAGAAGAACATGGGTGACTTACAAGCCATGGTCTCCTGCAATCACAGTGGTGTTTGAATCCAGCCCTATGTCGCCCAAATGGACGGTGATCGGGGCCAGCTGCAGGACCACTATTCACCAGAGATACAACTACTCTATAGCTGGAAAGGGGTCCAACCCAAAACTTCCAATTAATGAAAACAACAACGAATGAGTGTTAGGGGTTCATACATGAACTTTATTTTAGTTCCTTACGATGGAATTTGGTATTCCCTAAGGTGCTAATTTTAGGCACAAATAAGTGTTGGGCAGTTCCTCCATTACCTAGAAGGGAATTTTGCGGTAAGCCTATGACCTTCGAGCTTCTGTAATGAACATACCCATTTCCTGCTTAATTGCTTCCAAATGTTACAAAACTTAATAAATATAATCCATGCAAAAATTTAGCATATGAATCACAATTGGATATAGGACATAGAAAATAAAATGAAAGTGGGCACCTCAATTTTCGAACAGCAGTTCCTTGTGATAGCAAACTGCGTTTTATATGGTAACCCTCATTTGATCGTGTGCCAGCTGCTAAGGTTTGAGAAGGACGACAGTTGCTGATAAATCAACAAAGTTCTGCACTTTAAAATTAATAACTTTAAGCAAGAAACATTCTACTGCAAATTTGAAGTTGATGTTTTGAATCGGAAGCATCCAAAGGTTTCTAATTCTATGTAACACACTAATAGAAAGCTTTGTTATGCAAATAAGCAAAATAATCAGTAAATATGATTACAAAGATTACAAAGACCGAATAAAGGCACCTGATGTGAAGTGCACATGATCCCAAATAATGGCTGCCAGCACAACCTTGGAAGTGCACCTGAAACTCACTCAATTTGGCCATCAAACATTTAGGTACACAAGTAAAAATAATGTAACCCATTTATTATTCGTACGAACAAAACTAAGATTCTAAAATGGAGCAGGTAATTATATATATATATGCCATAATTTGATGAGTTTCTTGATAAATTTATTAGTCCAAAAGCAGAATTATGGATGCAAAACACATATCAAAGTTTATAGAAAGCTTACATTATCCAAAAACGGTATGAGTACCGCATGGCATTTAAAACCACGTAAAAGTTATTGCTTGCTATTCGATAGGATCATGGGAACATTTCATGATGCCTTAATTACCCCTAACAAACTTTTGATCTTTTACACAGTGTCTAGCATCAATGCACTTGCAAACTTTTCTACAGTAACATAACCCCGTTAGCAAAGCATAAGGAGAGCTATAACTTTTATTTGATATTGAGTAAAATTGCACTTGCAATTCTCCACTTTGGGAAGTAATACGAAACAATTGCCACCATCCATCATTACGTAACATGAAACAATTAATTGCCATGTAATAACAACGAACATATTAAGATTCGGAAGATGCAATAAATCATATTTATCAATATGTCAAACCTCTTTACAAAGATCATGAATACATTCGATCAAAAGGTTGATAACCAATCTAAAAAAATTGAAAATTTCCAAATTTTAGTTGATCAAGAAGAACTTCAGGTATGTTACACATGAAATCTGAACAAAAAATAAAACTCAACCATAATACAGTAAAAGGTTTGTAAACGCAAAATAAGTAACGAACGATAACATTCGCATTAACTTCACAGAAATTAAAGAGAAGATAAAAAGCTTACCAACAGTTTTTGGCACAACTTCACCGTATAATCCAATAACGATTCTTCCTGCAGATTAGGTAATTAGAAACTAAATCAATATCCAGTAATTCAAAAGTCTCTTACAGTCCTTGAAAGTTCCAACAGATGAGTCACATTCAAAGATTCAAGTCTTGCTCGTTAATGATGGGTTGAAGTGTCCCTTGTAAATTTCAATTCAAACATATAGTTTTCAGAATACGTGCAGGGCAACTTTCAGCCCGTTTGACCTGTTTTCAATTGTTTTTATTTCACGTCTTTCAACTATTAGATACACAACGTCAGCCAAAGCGACTCATTTTGGAACTGCCACCTCTAAGTATAATGCAATTTACACAAGTTATCGAAATGAAGAATAATACCTAAACGTTGCTTATCAATATCAACGTCCAAGAATACTCTGTGCGTTATTTCGTACACTTCCTCCACTGTATATTCCTCCTACAAAATCAGACTATGGGTTAGAGAAACTTAGCAAACATAACCATTACTGACAATATATATAACATCATCCGACACTCAGATGAAAAGGTTTGTAGACGCAAAATAAGTAATGAACGATAACATTGCCATTCCTTGATATCAAGAATAAATTGTCACAAGAAAATTTCTTGCAGTTGTACCATAAAACAGATAATCGACATTAATTTAACATAATTTTATAGAACTTTTCTCTAATTATCTGAAACAATCATGCTTAAGAAAGATCTAATTCAATCAAGAACCACATTGATTTAACATAATTTTTCAAAAACTGGCAACTTTTTTAAGTCCAATAAGAAGTATACACAAAACATGTCTAAAAGCTAAATTGACAAGTAATATAACAAAAGTCATTCCACTTCACACTAAAGGGTTTTAAAGGGATTAGCCTTTAAATAAATCCAAACAACTTTTTATTTATAATAATTATAAGTTACTGAATCGATGAAAACACAAGCAATCAATATGGTAACCAATGATGAAAATTCAATATAGATTAATATACTACCTGATAGAGTAAAAAGGTTGCATGTGAAAGCAGACTTGCCTCTCATCAGCTTCTTACCTACTACTGCAATGTTTTAAGTTCATAACCACGACTAACAACAATATCAATCACAAATATACTCATCTACCACTTTCACAAGTTAAAAGCAAACCATCGGTTGAAAAGTTAACAATAGAATATTCATTTACAAATAATAAAATTATTGTTGTGCCATACCTGATGTTCATAACATTTGTCAACCACTGTTGATGCTAGGTAACTCAAAACCTAGATTCATCAATAACAAACCAATGAATTTAATAAAAATTTAGATAATTAAAGTGCTAATAGTTATATTCAAATCTAAAAAGATCAAAATCTATCAACAGATTTCAAACACAAAACCTTATCGATCGCAGAGGCAACAACGGTACGACTGTCGTACATACGGACAGCAACGGTGCATATGACCGGAGACCGTGCATCTGGCCGGTGGAATCGCCGTGGAGAGAGATTGAGGATTTTTAGGGTTCTTTTATGACATTGGGGATAAATCATTATAAGAATCGATTCTGTGAAGCCTAATTTCATATCAAATCGAAATAAACCAAAATCACAATACCTTCTCAAGAATTGATTCATCTTTTTGTAAAGATGTTACTTTAATTGTTCAAGAATATTAAAAGACTTAAAAGTAAAAAAGGAGCCATATTGATATGAAATAGAGGATGAAACGACGAAGAAAAAGAATTCAGAGTCTCCAACTTAAGTTTTTATAAAAATCATAATCGTCGTAATAGTATAATATGATATCAATGAGATTAATTTCGTGGACCTGTTTGGCTGTTCGACTATTTCAATACAATTGAGATAAAATAACGCGGAAAAATTAGATCATGAAACAATAAAATCAAATTAAAATGTGAAATTGAAGAGAGGGGAGGCACGGTGGGGTACTGACAACATTTGGTGATGATGTTTGTGATTTGTTGTGTAGTTTATTTATGGAGTTTTTTTATTTATTTTGATGTTGTTAAGGTAGATTAAATACGAAGACAATGAATTCTTTTATGTTTTATATATATTTTTGAATTTGAATGTATCATATTTTCTTAAATACTTTTTTTAACTACCTTCACCTAAAAAACTCCCGATTATTGTGCATATTTGGTGACATTTGAAATTCTAAAAGATGACTTCCTATTTTTTTGCAATTAATTAATAAAAGATTAAGGGTAATCAAGTCTATTTACCAATCCATAGCAAACATTATACGTAAACATTTCTGGAAATTTAAATTAAGGGCCTAGATTATCTTGACTAACTCAGTTAAGGGGGTAGATTATTTTAAGATGAGTCAAAGTCAAAATGTATACACATTTATCCTCCTCCAATAATATTAAAAAGAGATGACAATCTCGTCAGAACTTGAAATTCGATACAAAACTAAATAACTAATCCCGTTAACCTGCTAAGCCATAACCATCAATGTGTTTAACTTTTCTGTTCGGTTGGGTAAAGGTTCGGGTTAATGGTCCAACCCGGTATTCCGGGGGAAAAACTAAGTTTGTTTTTGTAATAAGAATTCTACCCCGCCAACCCTTGAAACCAATCCGCTACATTTTCACCAATATTTATATCATGGCAATCGTAACCAACATTTCAATATCCATCATTATATTACATCGGTTACATCAATAATAAAGATAATCAAGTAAGTATGAAGTTAAATCTTTTGTAACTGTAACTAATTATGATGTATTAAATTTTAATAATTGTATGTTACCTTAAATTTACTTACGATGCTTGAATAAAAACTTAAAAAGGGTAAAATGCTTACTTATTACCCACAAAACTACATTTAGTTGAACGTTTTGTTTTAATTTCATTTACCCACAATTCCACAAATCATGTGTTGACATCGATCGATATATTGAGTCTTACTGATTACAGATCGAATTACACTTCTTTCACATGGCATGAACAGCTATCCTACAATGTATGTGAATTAGCAGAGCATCAATTACTCAATGATGTGTTTCACCCATTGCAACCAAACGTTTAGGTTTCCAAGTTATTCACTGTGATTCAAGAGAATGTTTAAGCGCCACTTGTTTGTTTCAAAATAAAAGAAGCATACTTTGCGATTTCAGCATCTGGCGACTGACAGAGTCGTCTGATTACTGGGTAGAGATTTGAAGAACGGAGGAATTGTCTACAAGGTGAACGTGCACACATCTTAGCTAATGAAAAAAGAGCTATTTCCAGAGGTGACTCATTAATAGCATTGATTGGGTTCAGAGCAGCTACAGAATGATCCTCCACCAACTTCAATGCCGCCTGCAAAAACCATAATCTAATGACAATAAATTATGCTGAAAACTCGGATACTAAGATAACTTAAAGTAGCATTTTGTAACTTTTTTAGATAGTTATAAATACAAGATATCTACCTGCATGGCTCCTTTCGACACAATATCCTCACAAAGCTTATTAGAGTGGCGAACCAGATTGCCAAGAGCACCACATGCGTTCGCCTTCGTTCTGTTGTCTTCTGATGAAAGCAGCAAGTTTGCAACTTGTGGTATGCATCTTCGCAGCTCTTCATAAAAGAAGTCATTATGATATGCTGCATTACCAATCTATAAAATTAATAAAGTCAGGTATATGCTCATCCACCATAAACATAATCAGTTAAGAAAAACAATCACGTCTTACTGCAAAACAAGAATATTTCTGAATGCGTTTGTCTTCATCAGAGCAACGATCAACCAAAAGAGTAATAATACGGTGTTTGGCCTATACCAAATGAGTAAAAATGGATAAGTCTTGATTATGATTACTAATATTAACTAAATCTATAATTATCTTCCAACACGCTGCAACTTTTTTTTTTTTTGTAAACAAACAATGGTTGATACTTACCAACAAACCATAAAAGTAAGAGCTATGCCGGCACAAATTGCCTATAGCACTGCATGCCTTGGCATGTACATTAGGATTCTCATGCGTAAGAAATTTATTCAACAGTCCTAAAATATCCGCTCCTCTAATTTGCCCATAAAAATCCTGCATTGAAATGTGTTGGATTTATAATAGTAAAAGCTGGAAAATGGACAGTCGGGTAAGGGGTCAAAACGGGCACTTGTGACAACAGGTTGTGTTTTTTATCATGATGAGCCATTAATTTCTTAATTTAGTTACCTTTTTCTTTACATAAACAACTAATGTAATAATGTAATAAATAAATATAATAATAAGAAAACTATATTCACAGTGAGCATAAATTTATCTAGATATAATTCTATGGGCAAGTTTGTGTATTTAAATTATTGAAAAAGATATAATGACTATGAATGTGTACAACTTACTAATAGAAATTAATCTCTAATAAGGGATAATTCTAGATGTACTATGAAGTATGAACTTTGAGTATTCAGTTACGAAAATCAGAAAACAACCTTCTGCCCATTTTAACCCCATTTCCATTGCCCAAAGTTAACCAAAAAACTTGCACCAAACAGGTCAACTTTATATTGATTTGGGGCAGATATTGACAGGTCTAAAATTAGTAGTCTTTTGACAATGCTATGTTATATAAATAGTCAACAAGGACAGACCTTATTCATACGTGCCAGATCTGAAATGATCGACAGAACATCTAGTATGACTTCTATTGGTGATGAACTATCAAGTAATCTTTTCATAATATTGGGATTCAAGAGATCTTTGTCAAGAAGTTGAACTACAAGTGATTCATGACCTGTCATCTTGGCTAGAAAGGCAACGGGTCTTGCAGCATCCTTTAATTCCACATGTTTTAAACACTGAATTGTTTGGCCAGGAACGCCTACCTGTAGATTAAATACCAGTGTATGCAAATTAGTGATACTTGCACAACTGCAATACTTTTTTGGTAAATGCTTGGAAGATCAGTGGAGATTTAAATATACAAAACTTTTCTAGGTGGGTCAAAAAATTGTCAAAACGAAATTCTGTATGGGTAAAAACAACTAAACAAGTGAAGCCGGGCTGGGGTTACATGAAACACTTTTTTTGTACAAAGTTTGTTTTATTTTTCATAGATAATACACAATTAGTGTCAAATATGACAACAAACAACATCGTAGCAATAAAAGCCTAGATTTTTCAATGGGAGGTGTATGCTTAAAAATACTATATGCACCACTTTTGACCCGTTTCCTTTGAAGCTAATACTTTTTAGCAAGCCCGTTAGAGGAAAAATCTAACTGAAATCGACCCATTCATTATAAAATGGGGCAAACTTGTCACCTCTACAAAAAGTAAAAATGATGTCCTTATTAATTGCTCGAAGCATGATGACAAGGGAACACTTTGAAATAAATTCCAGAAAAGATAAAGAGTATAGGAATACTAACCTCCAGAAGAATTTGAATATACTTTTCCATGCTTGCATCAATTGCTCGAACCATGTCCTTGTCATCAGCATAAACATTTCCACCAGGAGACCCCATGTTCAAAAGAAAACCACTATATACTGAAGCTGCAGCAGCAGTAGATGTTGAACTCGGTACATTTTGTACTGCCACAAATGGAAATGCTAATAGATTAATAACAGCATTGACTGTATCTCTGACACCATTTTTCCCTCCACCAGGTCCACGCCAACACCTTATAAACGTAAGATGTGCATCAGATACCAAATTTGATACAAGTTTCGCATGTTCCCTTCTAAGCAACACTAGGTGAAAAGTTGAAGTGCCACCTGGAAGGCACTGAAATAACGAGGAAAGTATCCATACAACCCCTACAGGTGATAATCCTACTTGATCTGGATGGCTGTATGTTAACAAATCGATTAAAGTTTGTGGGATACCACTGGCACATAATTGTTGAATAGTTAAAGGACCATCCCATTTAAGTCTCGCATCTAACAAACCAACACAGCCGTCCCGTAACCCGTACCAATATGAAAGCTTGCTTCCATTTCCATCTTCGGTTGAAGTCCTGAGATAATCACAAAGTGTAGCACTTCTTGGAATTAAAGGGACTGCTATTTCCGAAATTGATGGATTACTTTCAAGGGACAAAATAGATGCAAGTGCCATCATGGCAGACATAGAATGAGGCTGAAAAGAATTCTGAATTCTATCACATAAAGGATAATGGTGGGCGAGGGCATAGAGGCAGGAGCGTTGTTTTTTTGGTGATGGTGTAAGCATACAAAGTGCAGAGTTTCTTCCAGTTGATTTTAAGGATTGTGCTACTACAGAAAGTAAAAGGCACAAGTGGCAAATTAAGACATACGGATTGGGTAGTTTGCCTTTTAGTATGTTTGTGTCACCTGTTTGAGGATCTCTGTTGAAGTTAGCACAGTCAGATAATAATGAAAAAATCTCTGAAATGATTGTATTGTCTACATCTTCACTAACGACTGTGGTAACTGGTAAAGGACATAAAACGCCAGCAACTGAGCTATTATGCAGGCAGCACCTTAATATGATCTGAAACAGGTGAAAATTGATTAACATTTATCACAGATATTTTTATTGTATATATAAAAAAAGTGTGTATTAACTACAAAACGATTTAATATAGGTTGTCTGCCAAGAAAAACATAAATATCTAAATGTTGGGTGTGCATACTTCGTTGCTCCTAAAAAGGTAACATAAGACCAACTACTTACAGGAAAGGATTATCAAATCTGATTTTAACCAAAAAATAAAAAATTTGTCAATTTTGAGCTTTTTTATGGTCAAAAACTAAACATCCACTCCTTTTTCGGCAAAATTGGCATTTTATTTGACCTTTTTTTGGCAATTTACCCATCCAATAATTACCTGAATAGCAGAAGACCATGCAGACTCTGATCGTGGACGAAGACAGTGGTAAAAAGCAATCTCTAAAGCTTTGGACTGGAGAAATGCACGTGTAACTAAGTCAACAACCTTTTCAGCATCTGTACCAATCAATGGTTCAGATTCATCTCCCTTAATGCTAAGTTGACCCAACGTAGAGGAATGCAATGAGCTTAGTGGAAATAGGTTTGTTGTTTCTTTTGTAGACAAAATCTCAAACGCATCTATAAATGACCAAATCGCCTTGCATGCTTCACAAGCAGCACCTAACGAATTTGATGAGCCAGACATAAGACTTGTGCCACAACTCACCAACTGTGAAAGCAAGGTGTCTGTTACACCTGCTGCTTTAGCATGATCTAGTATCTTTTTAAGCCCAGTTGTTGCCACATCAGCATGTTTAGTGGCCAGAGATGCTTTCAGATCTAGTGCTACTCGAGATACAATGGATGTAATGCAGGCAGTGGACTCAAACAGAACTCTTCCAGAAGCATCATTTGTGCAACTAGAGACCTACAAAACACAAATACCCGCGATTAAGAGATAAAAACAAAGCTAAAATAACTTGCTCATATAATATATATTAAATAATAATTGTTGAGAAAATAACCTTTTTATGAAGCTCCAATACGGTGACCCGGTGCTTGATATAGGAATCCCCAAACCCACCTCCACAGTTATCCAGTAACTTCTTTATAACTGACAAACACTGCAAGATTAATCTTAAAACTATAAAGGTAGAAAATGTAATACAGAAAAAGGTAAAAGCCAAATTAATCTTTCAAAAGAGTATTTTCTTGAATACAGGCACATTACTAGTAGCATACCTTTACCAGCAAGTCATTATAGGATGATTTTTTTATATCAAGAAGATTAGCAGTAAAGCCTATAAGTTCCCAAAAAATTTTATCGAGCACCCCTGTATAATTAATGACGCCAGCAGCAACTAAGTTGGTGAGAATGTTCAGGGACCGACTTGAAGTAACAACATCTTGATCCCTGCACAATTTTGTGGTCATAAAACATCATAGGACTATGTTAAATCTTATCTTTCTAAACCTTTTTCAACTTACAGAAAGAAAATAAGGAAATTATGAATACCACACCCGTTCAGCTGATTCTTGAGAGGCAGCAAGATAACCGACAGTGCTTTATTATCTTGGCCGATTAGCTTAGCACCCTCAACGGTGCGAGAGTTATTCTCCAATTTGTCCAGTATCTGGCAACCTGATGTGAGAATAGAACCTGTCATGCATCTTTACCTCTAAATGTGTTATGTTAAACTTTGCAATTTTGGAGAGTAATGATATAACTGAAAAATAATGTTCACAGAAAATGCAATTTTATCCCAAGTCTTGAGCCATTCTCCGCTCCCTTTTGACTCTATACTCATCCTCTTCACTTTCAATGCATTATAATGCCGAAGTACCAAAAATGTGTTTTTAATCTGACTTGCATCCAAATATTACAATATATACTCAAAACCAGGTTTTGGGATAATCAGATATCAGGCGGACAGTAAAACGGCTCTCTAAAAGAAATGGTGCATGTGGATAATCAGTAACTGATTGTTGACCATTGCCTTGAGAAAGCTCCACAGTTGTGGGAGATCGGGTTTTATCTGCACTCAGGTCTTTTAAGCTAGTTATGCTCATTTAAGCTCAGTTAGGATAATTTTGTATTAAAGGCCTACCGTCTGGGCTTGCAGAGGTCAAACCAGTTAGCTGTACATGTTGTTCCCGTTTCAAAGCATCATCACATCCTCTAGAAGCAGCAGTGTAGGCACGCAGCTCCTAGTAATTAATCAGCATGCTATAAATGTCATTTTTTTCGGGAATAATAGACTAAAGAATCAAATTGAAATAATTACCCTGCCCTCAACATCTTCTGAAGTTTCTGCAACAAATGGATGATCTAGTAGTTCGGGCCATGTCAGCCTACTATGACGATCCTGCTTTTATAATTTTGGTCAGCAGTTGGCAGCTGATAGTAATTAAATAAAACGCAGACAAAATAAGATGACTACATGTCTACATGATAAACTGATAGATATACCTTGTTAAGCAAACCCATAAGAAAGCTTCTGAAGTTTGAACTCATACTCTTAGGGTACTTCACTGGATCCTGAAAAAGTGAAAATAGCATATAGATGATCATGTATATCACTGCATTGTATTTTCGTAACTGAGTTTCAATTGAACTTTAAAAAACACATACCTTAATGATACGTTGAATAAGTTCATTTACTGAATTAGTGTAGAATGGAGGCTGGCCGACATATAGCTCATACCTGAATAAAAATCAAATGTTGTCTGAAATATTTTGAATTCATTTCAACATTTATATTTCAAGGATTAACTTACAAGATGATGCCGGTGGACCACAAGTCAGCAGTGATGGTGTAGTCCTTTGCTCGCACCAGTTCTGGAGCCATGTACAGGGGAGTACCTGAAACAAAATCAATGCTTGAAAAATTAGAGCAACCTTACATAACTCATGCCGGTGAATAAACTCCTAAACAGAGTCTAGTAGAAACTGTAGAATTGCTACTTTTGCTGCAAAGATGGTAGTCAAAGTTAACTGTACCTTTTATTGACCGTAAAGCATCTGTATTTGTCGACATTGCCTTTGCAAACCCAAAATCGCAGAGCTGTTCCGTATGAAAGATATGAAAGATTATTCCCACTTCGTTAACATAAAATTTATATACGCGCAAAATTAAACAGATTTTGTGTCAACTCGAAAAGGCCTTCATTGCATAATGGTTCCACACTTTCTATTCAACAAAAGGTGCATGTGGAGAGGGAGACTTCATAAACTTAATACTAAAGACACATGAACAATAGATGTCTACTTTCGTCAAGTTTCTTATGGATATGCTACTAGATTAGTCAAGTACTCAAGTGCAATGCTTGGCTAATTGAGTACACTTCAATAATCCATTAATATAGCATTTACAATGCACATATATTTTGCATCATTAGTCTTAGGGTGTGTTTGGCAACAACGGGCTAGAGCCGGGGGCTGGGGTTGGAGCTTGTGGCTGGAGCTGGGGCTTGAGCTTCTATTCAAAAACCACTTCAAAAAGTTTCTTGTTTAAGGGCTCCTGGGGCCTTATTTTTTTCAAGAAGCCCTAATTTTATTGTGTTGGCAAACAAGACTTATAGGCCGAGGCTTAATAAAAGTAGATACTCAAGCCCCAAAAAGCCCTCTCCCAAACACACCCTTAATCTTTTGATGAATTCCAGGGTATGTGTGTGGAGGAAAAGAAGACTACAATGAGAAAGACTTCCATAGTTCTAATAACAAGTAATATTTTGGTACAATAAAAGCAAGTATGACTCATAGAATTGGTGTTATTAAACAAGGACATTGCCAAGTATCAAACCAACCTTAACAACACCACCAGCACAAATCAAGATGTTTTGTGGCTTCATGTCACGATGAATAATATTCTTGAAATGCAAGTAGTACAATGCTCTGACCTGAAAATATTTAAAATATTGTACATGAGAATATCATACAGTTTTAACATAGAAACATAGACAGCATACAACTGTTTGGTAACTGAAGTCTAAAACTTTTTGAAATTACTTCTGTAACTGAAAGTGTAAATTCTTTTGAAGAAGTATAAATTTGAAATCATCGATCCACGAACAAGGTCATCGATGGACACATGTCAGTCTTTTTAAACCAAATGTGCAAAGAAAATGCTAAGTTAATAAGAGTACCAACTGTTTCGCGATTTTTTTAACTTCATCTTCAGGAAGACATGTATCATCTGCAAGAATCTCAAATAATTCACCCTGGACGAAAAATGAATATAATCAATATGAGGTAACATCTGACACACAGCTCTTTTGATTAGAAACTATACCAGCCAGGAATATATTATAAAGCATATCAAAAGAGAGAGCGCAGATTTAGTTTACTTGGGCAAATTCGGTGACAACACAGAACTCCTGCAGACTCTCAAAAGAATCTAGCATCCGGATAATATTTTCATGTTTCAAGTCTCTCAAGATCTGCAGAAAATATGCACCGTCACAGAGAAACAAACGCATCATTTAGTGTTGATTCTTATTATAATTGTAGCAGCAAATATCCCAACAAACTACACGTTATGAAACGCATATGGCACATCTCCAAACAAAAATCACAAAGTAAATATATACCTCAATCTCTTGACGCAAATTATGAATGTCGCTTTCGCTTTTACCATACTTAAGGATAAATTTCATTGCAACCATCTATAGCAAATGAAGCAAAAGAATACTATTACAAATTCACAACCATTATATCAAAGATATCAGAAGAAGGATAGCTACACAGTTGCATGCATGCATATACTATACCTGGCCTGTAAGCTTTCGTCTTCCCTTATATACTTTACCAAAAGATCCTTCCCCTACAAGCTCTATCACATGATAATTCTCCAATCCCATCTCTAGATCCTTGACTTGATTCACAGATCGCTGCGCAGGGTATGGAAGTTTTGATCGAAGTAGCAGGCGGCAATGAGCAGGACTTTTTTCAGAGGGTATTTTAATTTTAAATCCCCAATCGTTACGGATTTGTTGTTTATAGCTGAACTTGCCTTTGATTTCTTGCACAACTTCCAGATATTTTTTCATTGCCTGCTCTTTGGCTTCAAAATTTCCGTTTACCTGGTTGGCCACCAGCTGCGAGTCAACAAACACTTGGATGGACGTGATGTCCATCTGTTCAGCGATCTTTAATCCGGCGATTAGTGCCTCATATTCTGCTTCATTGTTCGTTGCAGGGAATTCGAACCTTAAAGCATAAGTGTGTTCTTCGCCAGCTGGACTTGTAAGGATTAGCCATGCTCCTGACCCCCCAGAGCTAGCTGCACCGTCAGTATAAAGTTCCTAAATTTCCGTTGGCTTACTGTTGACGGTCAGGGAGCTCTTGCCTTCTGTCTCTCCTGGAAGCTCAGCCAGGAAGTCAGCCATTATTTGTCCTTTCATTGCACTCCTAGGGCAAAAAGTAATTTCATGCTCGCCTAACTCTATTGCCCATTTTGCCATCCTCCCTGACTTTTCCGGTTTTAGCAGTACCTGTTTGATTGGCTGGTCGGTTAGCACCACTACTGGGTGTGCCTGGAAATACCTTTGCAGGCGCCTGACTGTGTGTACTAGAGCCAGGACTAGCTTCTCTATTGGGGAATAATTTAATTCAGCCGGTTGAAGTGTTTTGTTGACAAAGTAGGCAGGCATTTGAATCTTGTTTCTTTCGGCAATCAGGACTGAACTTATCGCTCCGCTTGAGGCTGCCAAGTACAGGGTTAGTGTTTCTCCTGGAATAGGTGCAGTTAGTGTAGGGAGTTCTGCCATGAGGGCTTTCATCTCCTGAAACGCTTGTTCAGCCTGTTCAGTCCACATAAAGTCTTTCTTTGCTGTACCCTTTAAGGTTGAGAAAAAGGGCAAGGATCTTTCTGCCGCTTTAGACAGGAACCTGGTCAGGGCGGCCAATTTCCCTGAAAGGCTCTGAACTTCCTGTTTTGTTTTCGGGGAAGGCATGCCTGTTACTGCCTGGACTTTTTCTGGGTTTGCCTTGAATCCGCCGGTGGTGATCACATGTCCCAGGAACATTCCTTCTTCAACTCTAAAACTGCATTTGCTGGGATTTAGCTTCATGTTGATGCCCCGAAGGGTGGTAAATGTTTCTGAAATGTCTTCCAACATGTTTGCTTCTGACGCACTTTTAATGACAAGGTCATCCACATATGCTTCCACATTTCGACCAATTTGACCCCTGAAGGCGGAATCTATCACCCTCTGGTATGTAGCTCCCGCGTTATTTAGCCCAAAGGGTATTTTTTTGTAACAAAAGATTCCCTGATTGGTGTGGAACGCTGTCTTGTCTTCATCATGTTCAGCCATTTGAATTTGGTGATAGCCTTTGTAAGCATCCAAGAAACATTTTAGTCTATAACTTGCTATGGACTCTACTTTCCAGTCAATCTCAGGCAGTGGATAATTGTCTTTTGGGCAGGCTTTGTTTAAGTCTGAGTAATCAACACACATTCTCCAGGAACCATTAGGCTTCTTTACCATGACGGGGTTGGCCACCCATGTCTGGTACTTAACTTCTCTTAGTATCCCCGCGCCTACAAGGTCTTCTACCTCTTTTTGCAGGAAGGCGCTTCGTTCTGGTGCCATCCCACGCTTCTTTTGTCTGGAAGGAGTCACTCCTGGTCTAACGTTCAGGGAGTGCTCAGCAATGCTTCGTGGAACCCCTGTCATATCAGATGGCCGGAATGCAAAAACGTCCTGGTTTTCTATTAACAATGCTTTTAGCTGTTGCTTTATCCTGGTTGGGAGCTTCTTGCCAATACATACCGTCTTGTCTGGGTGTTCCTGATTTATCACAATCGCCTCCTGTTCGTTGTCGGGTTGAGGTATACTTCCTGATTCGGGTGTATGGTTCACTTGAGAACATTCAATCTGTAGCAGCCTGTCCGCATGAACGGTTGCCACTCCTTCTGGCGTTGGGAAACGTACCATACCGTGGACTGTTGAGGTGATTGCTCTAAACTGGAGCATGGCTGTTCTTCCCAGTATAACATTGTACTTAGAGGGAGAGCGAACAATTACAAAATCGAGCGTTGTTGTTCTGTACCGTGGGTAAGCTCCCAATGTAACTTCAAGCTTAATCTTCCCTATCGGCCAATTTGTCTCTCCTGAGAAACCTACTAGAGGTTGCAGGAACTCTTCCCTGCGACTTTTGATATGCTCTGGTAACTGTTCGAAGCAATGTTCATACATGATCTCCGTATAACTACCACTGTCTAGATAAATTCTGCTGACTTGGAAGTTGGCTATTCTTGCCGTAATAACCAGTGGTTCCGCTGAGGGGTTTACATGATGTATGGCTGAAAATGCTATCTCTTGCAACTCCCATAATTCCACCTGTTCTATTTTTCGCTTCTGTCTTGGGGCTAGGGGGCTGATCATGAGTATTACCGCATCAGGCTTGGGTAATTCAGTTGTAGCTTTACCTTTTTTGGCTTCTCCCTATTGGAATTCCCTGGCACCCTGGGCTAAGTGTTCCAACTTGCCTTCTTTGATTGCTTTGTAGATTTGAGACTTGAGCTCTCTGCATTCGTTAGTGTCATGGCCTGGTTCTTTGTGGTACTTGCAATACTTGCCGTTTTCTTTTGCCTTAGAGTTCATGGGATTTGGCTTTTTGAACCCCTTGGCCACAGGCTCCGTTGCCAGTATTTCGTGCGGAGTTTTTGACAGGGAGGCAATAAGTGTATCTTTTTCCGCATGCCTATTATAAGGCTGGAATCTATTTCCCTTTCCAAATTTCCTCCCTGTATTCCCTTACCCTTTCCCTGATAAGGTTGGGACCTGTGATCATTTTTCGAGTTGTTGGCGGCCTGCTTGATCCTCTGATTAAGCTTGCGTTTTTCCATCGCCCTAGCATAGTCCGTGGTTTGAGATACTTGTACAGCAAAAGTTGATGGTGTATCGCCGATGAATTTGTCTACTAGTGCCTGAAATCTGCTTTCATCCAAACATGATATAAAACCTGATACCTGCTGACTTTCTGGCAGTCCTGGTATTTTCAGGCATTCATCAGTGTATCTGTCTACGAAATCTTCCAATGACTCATGAGGGTGTTGTTTTATCATGTGCGCCTCTACATGCGATCTTACATGCTTCTTCTTCTGGTGGAAATGGCTTACAAACTTTAGCCTTATATCATCGAAACAAGTGATGCTTCTTTCTGGTAGATCCCAAAACCAAGACTTAGCATACGATCTCAGGACTGATGGGAACATTTGATAGGCCACCGCATCCTCCCAGTGCTGAGTTTTAATCACATGATGGAATGACTGTATGAAGTTTTCAGGGTCTGTAGTTCCATCATAGATTCCAAGATTAGCAGGTACTGTAACTCCCAGGGGGAGTGGAACGTTGGCGATAGCCGGGTGAAATTGTGTATTTGAGTCAGGGATTACGTTTTGCGGTTGCGGTGTTTTTCCCTGCATTACTGCCAGGAGGTTTGCTAGCATTGGTGGCAATGGTGGTGGAGGGGGTGGTATTACTGCTGGTTGCATTAGTTGTGCCAGGAGTTGACCCAAAGCATTTGCGGTCTCCTGCACAGATGACCCCTGTGTGTTTTGGGCAGGTGCTTGCTGAAATGATGTATTCTGAAATGGCACCTGTTGAGGTGGCACCTGCTGATATAAAGCTTGCTGGTAGCTATGTATAGATGGTTGTGAAAATGGTGCCTGTTGGTATGGTACATGCTGGAATGGCACCTGCTGAAATGATACTTGTGGGAATGGTATTTGCTGAAATGGCACCTGCTGGAACGACACCTGCTGAAAGGGTACTTGCTGGAATGGTACCTGTTGGAATGATGGTGGAATGTTTTGCTGTGGAAACTGTTGGAAATTTTGCACCAGTGGTTGCTGGAATGTCTGTTGAGGAGGTTGTTGACCAACACTTGATTGAGCCTGTGTGAACGGCCGAGAACCCAGGCCGTGTAAGGGTTGTTGCCCACCTCCTGGTGTTGGTCCCTGAGATTGCGATGTCTGCCCCTCTGGAGTGGTGAAATCCAGATGGCGGCGTGCTTCTTCCAGCACCTGTCGCCGATTCCATGCAGCTATCTCTCCAGTAGTTGGCAATGGCACTTGTGTGTTTTGAGCCGTGAACTGCATCATGTTTTCACTGGCCGTTGGAGTCGGACCGGTGTTGGATGTCATGATATCCGAGTTACCGAGTCTGAGTTAGAAAATCAGTTAGAAATAATTTGCTAGCTCAATAAAAGAGTTAGGGTTTCAACAAATGGATGGCGCCATTTGATCAAGCATAATTTTATACCTGAGTGCGAGATGGATTGGGCCGACTCGTTACTCTCTGCGACTTGCGTAAGGACCCGTTATAGTGTATAGGACAACAGTAAGGGTGGTATGAATCGATGATAGGAGATGAACAGTAATCTCCTAATAATGATAAATGTAGGTGATGAAGGTGTATTGTGAGGTGTTAGGCATGAATAATGCCCAAGTGTTCATATTTATAGTACCCCTCATTCACCTTGATCAGCAAGTTTTGAAACACCCCGAAATTTAGAACATTTTTTTTTTCATTTCGTAAAGTCCTAGGTTTTAATATGACATTTTAGACTTGTTGTATCATTCCCTAGATCAAATAAGGATTTAAATAAGAAAATGTTGAATTTATAAGAGATTCTCCAGGAATGACTCCCATTCCCCATGAATGAAGCATGCTGTTAGAAATTTGAGTCGAATTCCCCAGGAATGACTCCCATTCCCCAGGAATGAAGCCTGCTGTCCATTTTACCATCTTCCGAAATTCGATCGTGCATATCTTGAAAATGACAAGTCCAATGACCATGAAAATTTGCAGGCACGTGTATTATGACTATATGAACATTTCCCAATTAACACTTTTCCAAATTTCATGTTTAACGAGAAAACGGATCGTTGACCACTTTATGGTCATTTTTGACCACTTCCGTTGACATACCAAATTCCAAACCAACAAACTTCAGACTTTGACACTTCTACTACCTTTTTAATACCACAATTGGGACCTAGTGCAATGTTTACATTCGTCATATCCTATTTACAACTCAACGTAGCCTTTTGACCCGTTAGTGACCCATTTGGGCACTTTGAAGACCCGTTTGGGTCTTTACCCAAATAACCACTATTCTAACACCCAAATCACATTTCTTTGACTATTCTAAGTCAACTCATGCCACTTTCACTATCAATACTTCAACTTAACTATTAGCATCAAATTTCCATAAACCATTATATTCACATTATATTCATCTATTATACAATAACATCATCTCCAAAACTATCAATGAGTATACCAACTCATTGACTAATTTGACTTCCACACTTCAACATGTTTGACTTTCAACATTAGGTGTCAAAACTAAGTTTTCTTAAACAAAAGGGGTGATTACATATCGAGAGCATGATTCAAAAGATTAGCTTGTTACCGATAACTTAACAAGCTCCACCACTAGCATCATTCGGGCCTTTTACCCGGATCCCTCTGGGTCCCACTTGGCTCACCTAAAACACATAAACATAATAGAGTAAGCATAAAGCTTAGTAAGAAATGGGCTATTAATGATAATCAATATCATTTCACAACATACGTATATTAAGGATCCATAATATCATATGCTAATTCCCGCAAGAATTAACATCTTCGGGCCTACACCCCGGTATATAATCATAACTCATCAAGTAAATGACATATCCATTACCGGTCCTTCCAAGTAAATGGAATAAGCATTACTTGAAGAAAGATAGCATCATCCATTAACTTACCTTGTGATAGCCCACACGAATAATTACTTGTAACACCTTGAACATGTTTATCACCTAATTCATATAATCACATAAACACGTATCAATTTCACAATCACTTTCTAATTATATCACATATCATACTACAAGGTGTTAAATCTCATAACACTTATAATCTTACTATAAGCTTCATACACTTTTATGTGTGATTGCTTATAAATGGGTATTTATCATAATTTCTCATCAATTCCATTTACCAAATTCACAAGTATTACTCTTTGATGCATAATCACACACAATACATATCAATTACCCATTTATAGCAATCATCATATACATGGTCATGATTATAATTATTCAATTTTTCTCAAACACATGATCATGGGTGTTTTAACCAAACTAATATCATTTATGTATTGAACATACTATAATTAAGTGTATGAAACCTTAATTGAATCATTAGTCCACTAATTCATCAAAACCCCAAGACTAGGGTTTAACCTAATTCATGAAATTCATCAATTAAACACAAAAGGGAGGTTAATCATACCTCAAGAACACTAATTAATAGCTAGCAACCTTAAGAAATCGAAACCTTAGTTTGAATTGCTTGATTTTCTTCTTTCTTGATTTCACTCAAAAGCTCAGTACGTGATTTAGAAATATACAGTGTTTGGAATAAGCTGGAATAATACAGAACCTAGGTTTTTATACTGTTAATTTCATCTAAGCCCCTCAACTTATGGCACTTGTCACCTTATACCCCTCTACTAACTAATTCATTAAATGGCAAGTCCTATAAACATAAAATACTTTACACAGTTAGTCCTCCTAACTTAAACAGTTTAAATTATATATTTTAAGATTTAGAACTTACGAAATTTGGGGCGTTACAACTCTCCCCCACTTATTCAGGATTGTGTCCTCACAATCCATTCTTGGTATATAGCTGGATAATAACGAAGAATCTCCTCCTCGGGTTCCCATGTGAATTCTGAACCCTTGCGATGTTTCCATTGAACTTTGAACAACTTTATTTCTTTATTCCTCAGCTTCTTTATCTTTTCATCAAGAATCATCACTGGTTGTTCAACGTAATTCAACTGATCATTAATTTCAATTTCATCCAATGGCACGTAAGCGGTTTCATCAACCAAACACTTCCTTAAATAGGACACGTGAAAAGTAGAATGTATTCCAGCTAGTTCATTAGGCAGCTCGAGGCGATAAGCTACCTTTCCAACTTTTTCAACAATCTTAAAGGGACCAATGTATCGAGGGCTCAATTTTCCCTGCTTTCTGAACCGAATGATACCCTTCCATGGAGATACTTTCAACATAACAAAATCTCCAACTTGGAATTCGATTGGACGCCTTCGGTTGTCAGCATAAGATTTTTGTCGATCTTGGGCTATTTTCAACCGTTCTCTGACCTGATCAATCTTTTCAGTCGTCTTCTGGACAATATCAGTACTACCCAGTTCTCGTTGCCCAATCTCATCCCAACATATTGGAGTTCTACATTTTCTGCCATATAACATTTGATAAGGAGGCATGCCAATACTCGCATGATAACTGTTATTATAAGAAAACTCAACCAACGGTAAGTGAGTATCCCAGCTACCACCGAAATCAATGGCACATGCCCTCAACATGTCTTCAAGCGTCTGGATGGTTCTTTCACTCTGCCCATCAGTCTGGGGATGATATGCAGTACTTAAATGAATACGAGTACCAATATCCTCTTGGAATTTGTTCCAGAATCTAGAAGTGAATCTACTATCTCGATCAGAGATAATAGAGATAGGCATACCATGTCGTGCCACAACTTCTTTAACATATAAATCAGCAAGTGCCTCTGAAGTATAAGTTTCCTTAATTGGCAAGAATAGAGCACTTTTTGTCAACCGATCAACAATCACCCAAATAGTGTCATGATGACGTTGAGTTTTGGGTAATTTAGTGATAAGGTCCATGGTAAGGTGCTCCCATTTCCAAACAGGTATGTCCAACGGTTGCATTTTACCAAATGGCTTTTGATGTTCTGCTTTAACCCGCAAGCACGTTAGACATTGTTCGACATATTTCACAATTTCACGCTTCATCCCAGGCCACCAATAATCAACTTTCAAATCATGGTACATTTTTGTTGCACCAGGATGAATGGAATATCTGGACTTGTGAGCTTCATCAAGTAACAGCTTTTTCAGCTCAGGTGAATTTGGAATCCATATCCTTCCATAACGTGTTTTTATCCCACGAGAATCATCAACAATGTTTGGAATTTGACCTTTAATACGTTCTGCTCTCCAAAGACCTTTTTGCCATGCCTTTTGTTGGACTTCCTTAATCTGGTCAAGTAAATCAGGAATGACAGTAATGCGAAGAGATTTAACAATTAAAGCATGATGCATCGCTTTTCGGCTGAGAGCATCAGCTACAACGTTAGCCTTTCCTGGATGATAAAGAATTTCACAGTCATAATCCTTTACCAAGTCAAGCCAACGTCGCTGTCTCATGTTAAGGTCACGCTGATCAAAGAAATATTTGAGGCTTTTGTGATCAGTGTAAATGGTACACTTCACACCATATAAGTAATGCCTCCAGATTTTTAGAGCAAAGACAACCGCTGCCAGCTCCAAATCGTGAGTTGGATATCCTTTTTCATGTTCTTTCAGTTGTCGAGAAGCATAAGCAATCACTTTACCCCTCTGCATCAGAACACAACCAAGACCATTTCGAGAAGCATCGCAGTAAACTACCATGTCATCAGTACCATCAGGAAGTACTAAGACAGGAGCTTGACTAAGCTTTAATTTCAAAGTACGGAAAGCTTGCTCAGCTGCATCATTCCATTCATATTTAATATTTTTACGAGTAAGCTTAGTGAGAGGAGTAGCAATCTTGGAGAAATCCTGGATAAACCGTCTGTAATAGCCAGCTAAACCCAGAAAACTTCTAACTTCTGTTGCATTGGTTGGAGGTTCCCATTTCATCACCGCCTCAACCTTTGCAGGATCAACCATAATACCTTGGTTATTAACAACATGACCCAGAAATTGTACCTCACGAAGCCAAAATTCACACTTGGAGAACTTGGCATAAAGTTTCTCATTTCTCAAAGTTTGTAATACCTGCCTTAAATGAACATTGTGATCGTCAGCAGATTTGGAATATATGAGAATATCATCTATAAATACAATTACAAACTTATCGAGCATAGGTCGGCACACTCGATTCATGAGATCCATAAAAGCAACAGGAGCATTTGTCAGACCAAAAGGCATAACCACGAATTCATAATGGCCATACCTTGTCCTGAAAGCTGTTTTAGACACATCTTCTTCTCGAACTTTCAATTGGTGATAACCAGAACGTAAATCAATCTTCGAGAAGAAACTAGCACCTTGGAGTTGGTCAAACAAGTCATCAATCCTAGGCAAGGGATACCTATTCTTGATGGTAACCTTGTTCAATTCCCTATAATCGATGCACATTCTCATAGTGCCATCTTTCTTTTTAACAAATAGTATTGGTGCACCCCATGGTGAACTACTCGGACGAATAAAACCTTTATCAAGTAATTCTTGCAATTGTTTCATCAACTCTTGCATTTCAGAGGGGGCGAGTCTATAAGGTGTTTTAGCAATTGGTGTAGCTCCCGGTACTAATTCAATACGGAATTCGACTTGTCTATCGGGCGGAATGCCCGGTAGCTCGTCGGGAAAAACATCGGGGAACTCATTAACAATAGGAATTTCAGATAATTTGGGAGTTTGCTTTTGAGTATCAATCACATGTGCCAAAAAGGCCTGGCAACCATGTGATAAATGGCGTTTAGCACGAGCAAAGGTACAAATTGGAATTGAAAGTTTTCTCTTTTCGCCATAAATATCTATCACTCCCCCACTTGGTGAAGTAATACGAATAATCTTTTTCTCACACTGAATTATAGCATTATGTTTGCCTAACCAATCCATACCCACAACTACATCAAACTCACCCATTTGCATTGGAATTAAATTTATGAGAAATGTTTCATTGTTAATCACTAATTGACACCCTCTATACACATTAGTCACAAAGATAATTCTATCATCAGCAACTTCCACATCTAGTGGAGCATCTAACTCAGTAAGAGGGATTGAGAAATATCGACAGAACTTTTCAGACACAAATGATCGTGAAGCTCCCGAATCAAACAGTATGTATGCAGGTTTAAGATTTACAAAGAAGGTACCGGTTAACACATCGGGGGCTCTTTGTGCTTCTTCTGCAGTAATTTGAAAGGAACGGTGTCTAGGCTTCGGTGGTTCCACCGTCTTCCTCTCAGTATTCTTGCGAGGAGCAGAAGAAGTAGGTTGAGATTTCAATTCAGGACAATCAGGTCGAATATGTCCTGGTTTCAGACAATGATGACAAACTTTGATTGGATTGGGACAATCTTTGCTAAAATGTCCCGGCCTTCCACAAGAAAAACAATTTAGAGTCCCGGCTTTACACTCCCCACGATGCCTTTTATGGCATATCTTGCATTCTGGGATTTCAGTTCGATCATCCTTTCTAAAACTTCCACCAGATCTAAACTTTTTGGATGGAGTAGAAGTGGATTCAGCTTTTCTTTTCGTGGAACTTTTCTCATCCTTCTTTAACTCCAGTTCTTGAAATCGAGCCTCGTCTACCATTTCAGAAAAAGTACTACATTTCTTCGGATTGACAAACTGTCGAATTTCTTTCTTCAGGATTGTATGAAAATGATCCATAAGTAATTTAGGATTTGCCATGTATTCTGGACAAAATTGGGCTCGATCCAGAAAATTTCCTACCAGCTCGTTTATTGACTCAGTCGTTTGTTCCATAGAAAGGAACTCACGACGAATTCTATTTAGATCAGCATCCTGCGAATAAGTTTCAACAAACATCTTTTTAAAATCTTCCCATGTCATCACTGTAATAGCTTCCTCTCCTAAAGTACGACATTGAACTTCCCACCAGAATTTAGCACGGGATTTAAGAAGATTATAAGCATATCTCACTTTCAATAGGTTAGGGACTTCTGCCGTGGCAAATGCCCCTTCAACTTCAGATAACCACCTTTGACATTTAATTGGATCCATCTCACCTTGAAAATCTGGCGGGTTACAAACAGAAAAGTCTTTATAACTGAATTTACGATCTTCATCACGATTTTGAATCACCCTGCGAACAACAGGTGTTGGTGGTCTTTCCTCATTTCTTTCACCACCAGGAGGTGGTCTTTCAAGATCAATTTCATTTTCATCATCTCGCCTTTGAAATTCATCAGCAACAGTTTCACGTATGGTTTCAGAAATACGGCCCAATAAGAGGGGAAGGGACGCCTCTTGAGCCTTTGCCACTTCAGCTGAGATTAAAGTTTTTAAGTCGGTCAAAGATAACCTAGCATCATCTGCTGGAGGTCTTTGTCTATCATCATCACCTCCAGTTCTTACATTCTGGGCTTGGTCTCGTGGACGAGGCCCAAGTGTCAATTCTATTCCTTCTTGATCATTCATCTTATTACTGAAAGTAGACACAATATATTTAATACAAACATATTCATCAATAAAATGTCTACTTTATAATTTAACTGCACCTAGTCACATAGCAGTCAACAATTATTACCAAAACTTTATCTTCTTAACACCTTGTGACTTCCTTGGCTCCATACAATTGCCATATGATAATTATTGTGGTGGCCAGTCACACGAATTATCATATCCCAGTTATATGTTTCCAAAGTTACCACAAGATATTTCGAGTCAAAAGTCTTAGAAATCAAATAACTAGATTAATCAAAACAGATAACAATTCAATATCATGCTCAACAATAATAATAATGGCTTAAGATCAAGTACCCACTAATGGTGGATACCCGAATCCCTTAAACCAAGCTCTGATACCAACTTGAAACACCCCGAAATTTAGAACATTTTTTTTTTCATTTCGTAAAGTCCTAGGTTTTAATATGACATTTTAGACTTGTTGTATCATTCCCTAGATCAAATAAGGATTTAAATAAGAAAATGTTGAATTTATAAGAGATTCCCCAGGAATGACTCCCATTCCCCATGAATGAAGCATGCTGTTAGAAATTTGAGTCGAATTCCCCAGGAATGACTCCCATTCCCCAGGAATGAAGCCTGCTGTCCATTTTACCATCTTCCGAAATTCGATCGTGCATATCTTGAAAATGACAAGTCCAATGACCATGAAAATTTGCAGGCACGTGTATTATGACTATATGAACATTTCCCAATTAACACTTTTCCAAATTTCATGTTTAACGAGAAAACGGATCGTTGACCACTTTATGGTCATTTTTGACCACTTCCGTTGACATACCAAATTCCAAACCAACAAACTTCAGACTTTGACACTTCTACTACCTTTTTAATACCACAATTGGGACCTAGTGCAATGTTTACATTCGTCATATCCTATTTACAACTCAACGTAGCCTTTTGACCCGTTAGTGACCCATTTGGGCACTTTGAAGACCCGTTTGGGTCTTTACCCAAATAACCACTATTCTAACACCCAAATCACATTTCTTTGACTATTCTAAGTCAACTCATGCCACTTTCACTATCAATACTTCAACTTAACTATTAGCATCAAATTTCCATAAACCATTATATTCACATTATATTCATCTATTATACAATAACATCATCTCCAAAACTATCAATGAGTATACCAACTCATTGACTAATTTGACTTCCACACTTCAACATGTTTGACTTTCAACATTAGGTGTCAAAACTAAGTTTTCTTAAACAAAAGGGGTGATTACATATCGAGAGCATGATTCAAAAGATTAGCTTGTTACCGATAACTTAACAAGCTCCACCACTAGCATCATTCGGGCCTTTTACCCGGATCCCTCTGGGTCCCACTTGGCTCACCTAAAACACATAAACATAATAGAGTAAGCATAAAGCTTAGTAAGAAATGGGCTATTAATGATAATCAATATCATTTCACAACATACGTATATTAAGGATCCATAATATCATATGCTAATTCCCGCAAGAATTAACATCTTCGGGCCTACACCCCGGTATATAATCATAACTCATCAAGTAAATGACATATCCATTACCGGTCCTTCCAAGTAAATGGAATAAGCATTACTTGAAGAAAGATAGCATCATCCATTAACTTACCTTGTGATAGCCCACACGAATAATTACTTGTAACACCTTGAACATGTTTATCACCTAATTCATATAATCACATAAACACGTATCAATTTCACAATCACTTTCTAATTATATCACATATCATACTACAAGGTGTTAAATCTCATAACACTTATAATCTTACTATAAGCTTCATACACTTTTATGTGTGATTGCTTATAAATGGGTATTTATCATAATTTCTCATCAATTCCATTTACCAACATCACAAGTATCACTCTTTGATGCATAATCACACACAATACATATCAATTACCCATTTATAGCAATCATCATATACATGGTCATGATTATAATTATTCAATTTTTCTCAAACACATGATCATGGGTGTATTAACCAAACTAATATCATTTATGTATTGAACATACTATAATTAAGTGTATGAAACCTTAATTGAATCATTAGTCCACTAATTCATCAAAACCCCAAGACTAGGGTTTAACCTAATTCATGAAATTCATCAATTAAACACAAAAGGGAGGTTAATCATACCTCAAGAACACTAATTAATAGCTAGCAACCTTAAGAAATCGAAACCTTAGTTTGAATTGCTTGATTTTCTTCTTTCTTGATTTCACTCAAAAGCTCAGTACGTGATTTAGAAATATACAGTGTTTGGAATAAGCTGGAATAATACAGAACCTAGGTTTTTATACTGTTAATTTCATCTAAGCCCCTCAACTTATGGCACTTGTCACCTTATACCCCTCTACTAACTAATTCATTAAATGGCAAGTCCTATAAACATAAAATACTTTACACAGTTAGTCCTCCTAACTTAAACAGTTTAAATTATATATTTTAAGATTTAGAACTTACGAAATTTGGGGCGTTACAAGTTTGGACACGTGTCGTGATCCCATGGTACTTGATCGTACGGCTGGCCAGTGATCTCGATGACACTATTCATCGTACGATGTACTCACGATCGTGAGGGTACCAATCGTACGGCTGACACATGATCTTGGTTATACTGTTCATCGTACGGTGGACTCATGATCGTGGTAGTTTTAATCGTACGGCTACGATTGGCACAGCCTGGGTGTGGGGTCCCTGTGATGACGTGGACCAATGATATTCAAGGAAGGAAACCCTTGTCGGCTCCTGGGGAGACCACCACTAACGTAGATGGAATCCGTTATAAGGTTGTCCCCTGCCAGGGGACATAAACCCTATTTTGATGGGCTTGCACCCTTTGCTGGGCTTAGACTTATGGGTCTTCCTGTGAGTTATACAGGACTGTCAATAGTTTGTTGCCTGCTATTGAGGTCCCCTGTAATGTAGCCTCTTCTGTCGAAGCTTGTCGCCTGGACATGCTTGTCAGTTGGGTCGTCCTGCGCGTAGTTTTTGCCTGTTTATTTTGTGAGGCTCATTCAGGATGGTACACGATTAGTTTGGCCGTTAAAATCTTCCAATTAAACAAGGGATTATTTAGAATATAGAATTCAAATCACACAAAATCTTATCAAATCTACCAATTAACGTCCCCAAAGTTAAAATGGTCAATTTCAAACAATGGTAAAATGCAAATTAAAAAAAAAAAAAAAACAGAGTAAATTATTTAAATCGTCCCTGTGTTTTCAATTTGTTCGATAGGTGATCCGACTTTCAAAAAGTATTTGAATAGTTTATTTTTTGAAACTTTTGTTCAACGATAGTCTGGAAAATGGACTATTTAAATAATTTATTTTTGTGAAAGTTTTGTTCAACAATAGTCCATTTTGGACTATCATTGAACATTTGTTTCAAATAATGGACTATTCAAATATTTTTGGAAGTTAGGGACTACCTATAGAACAAATTGAAAACCACACAAACGATTTAAATAATTTACTAAAAAAAAAAATACATTAATCAAACACAAATACACAATAATCAAATATATCAAATATAACCAAATACGATGATTTTAATAAGTACAATTCACTCGTAACCCAAACACAAACAAATTTACATCATCACCATCATTATCATTATTAGTAAATTATATCATAAAACCAAATTATCCAAAAACAACACTCACAAGATATAAACGTACAAATTTCGGGCATTTTAGTTTTGTTCATCTTCTTCTTCTTCATCTTCATATTCCTCATCATTAGCAACAGCATCTTGATACTGTTGATACTCGGAAACCAAATCATTCATGTTACTTTCGGCTTCTGTGAACTCCATTTCATCCATCCCTTCACTTGTGTACCAATGTAAGAAAGCCTTCCTTCTAAACATAACCGTAAACTGTTCAGAAACACGTCTAAACATCTCTTGAATCGACGTTGAATTCCCCATAAAAGTTGACGACATTGACAACCCCGTTGGAGGGATGTCACAAACGCTCGATTTCACATTGTTTGGTATCCATTCAACGAAATAAGACGAGTTCTTGTTTTGTACATTGATCATTTGCTCGTCCACTTCTTTAGTAGACATTTTGCCACGGAACATGGCTGAGGCGGTTAAATAACGTCCATGGCGTGGGTCCGCGGCACACATCATATTTTTAGAATCCCACATCTGTTGTGTGAGTTCTGGGATGGTTAAAGCGCGGTATTGTTGGGACCCACGAGAGGTTAAGGGGGCGAATCCCACCATGAAGAAATGGAGACGCGGGAACGGGATTAGATTCACTGCGAGTTTACGAAGGTCGGAGTTGAGTTGACCTGGAAACCGGAGGCAACAAGTGACCCCACTCATGGTAGTTGATATTAGATGGTTCAAGTCCCCAACTGAAATAGTAAATGATTTATCAGACTACAACGAATTGCAACATTTTCTGTTTAACTAAAGCATAACAAACAAGATTAAGATTAATATTAGGTACTTACAACTAGGATTTGTGAGTTTGAGGGTTCGAAAACATATATCGTACAAAGCTTCATTATCAAGAACCATGCACTCATCAGCGTTTTCAACCAATTGGTGGACAGACAGGGTGGCGTTATACGGTTCAACCACCGTGTCAGACACCTTTGGTGACGGGAATACGGAAAAAGTCAACATCATTCGATCCGGATATTCCTCTCGGATCTTCGATATCAATAGGGTACCCATACCGGATCCCGTACCCCCTCCAAGTGAGTGACATATTTGAAATCCTGTCACAAAATAAACATGTTAGGCTTATATGTAACAAACAATTAACCAGTCCTCTTATACTCATTACATAGTAGTGCATAGTTTGTGTTGATTCATGAATTTTACCTTGCAAGCAATCACTATTTTCGGCTTCCTTACGAACAACATCAAGAACCGAGTCAACTAACTCGGCACCTTCAGTGTAATGACCCTTGGCCCAGTTGTTTCCAGCACCATTTTGGCCAAAAATGAAGTTGTCGGGTCGGAAAATCTTCCCATAAGGCCCGGCCCGTAGACTATCCATGGTACCAGGCTCTAGATCAAGCAAGACGGCCCTTGGGACGTATCGCCCACCACTAGCCTCGTTGTAGTACACATTGACCCTCTCTAGTTGAACATGAGTGTTACCAGTGTATGCTCCACTTGCATCGATTCCATGTTCGTTGCAAACAACCTCCCAAAACTTGGCACCTATCTGGTTTCCGCATTGCCCGGCTTGAATATGAAGAATTTCTCTCATTTTCTCGAAAATTGATGTATTTTTTTCTAAGTTGTAAAATGGAGAAATTGGTTTAGGAAGAAGAATGGGGATGGGTTTTTGTAGGACTAGCAAGGAAAAATATTGATGGGGAGTTTGATTTTTATTTTGTTGAAATTAAAATAGCAATAATTTGAGAATTAAATTGGAATAGATAATTGCATGTGAGTGTGTTCTTTTTATTTTAATGTGATTTGAAATATGAAAAAAAATCAATTCAAGATTTTATGAGTTGTACATGTGAGCAAGAGGCCAAGTTACATAATGTTATCTTAAGTGGTCTACTTCATCTTGAACTACCAATTATACCCTTCATTGTCATTCTATTAATGTTTCATTGTTTTGTACGTTTGGTCGTTATGTAATTAGACTTAGTTCAATTAACCGGGCGACTCATTTTTTATTTTAATTAAAGTAAGTAATAAAAAGATAATCCAAGGGTATGATAGTCATTTGAGAACTACAAGTCATGGGTCATGTAGATAGTGTTAGCTACAATTATTATGACTCACAAAGCAAACATACTTCAATAATTTAGAGCAAATATGGACACAAATGCCATTTTCGTTTGGTCTCCATTTCTTATTCATCGTCCATCAATTTTCTTTCATTACCATTATATTATTTTTATTATTATCTTATAAGTAATCAAATTGATTAATTATATACATACACTTGGTAATTTCGTATGGATCGTGTTAAAAAAATAAAAAAAAAAAGGGTTGAGTTTATTTGAAATCTACTTGATCTTTTTTAATTTAATAAAGGATAAAGGATTTTAAATAAAAAAGGGCACATAAATAAATAATAAATAATAATTTAAGTAAGAATGAGTAGATGCAAAGATACAAGTTGTTGCTGTTGAAATAGCGTTTTCAAATAAGTTGTCGGTGTCAACAAGAAGAATTAAGGCAATAATCAAGAGGTAAGCTGTCCATTTCCTGTTATGCTCATTTTTTAATCTTAAAAAAGATGTTAATATTCATGGCAACTTATGGAATATCATAAATCTTCCAACATTAAAAAAAATAAAAAAAAAAATGACCCAAATTACCCATAATCAACCTCTCACCATTTTTTGGCCTATTGTTTGCTCGTACCTAATTTTATGACTTTTTGTGTGTTTGAAAGCTGTATGATATGATGATGCATTAATCATCTATATCTATCGCATTATTATTATTATTATTATTATTATTATTATTATTATTATTATTATTATTATTATTTATTATTATTATTATACTACGTAATTCGTAATGTTTAGTACTACTATTCATTCGATTGCAAATTAATATTCTCAATCATCAATTTTTAATATAATCTATCTGCACTTAGAATATGACAAGAATAATATAATAAGGGGTTTTCTGACGTGTGCCAACTGTCAAGCCCACAATAAGATGCATTTAATGATATCGAAATTTCCTTAAATATTGAATGTTACTGCATATAAAGTTGAACAAAAAAACCGGTTCCTCAACCCTACCCGGTTTCAAACCCGAAAACCCGACCCGGTCAAACCCGGTTTGACCCTACCCGGTTCGGGTTTTTTGAATACCCGGCGGGTACGTACCCGGGTAGGGTTTTTAGAATTCGAAATCGGGTTGGGACCGGGTTGAAATAGGGTCGGGTTGGAAACCCGGTTAAAAACCCGGTCAAATACCCGAAACCCGGTTAAATACCCGGTCAAAAACCCGGTTGAAAACCCGAAAAAACCCGGTTCGGGTTGGGTCCAACCCGGTTTTTGACTTTTTGACCAAAACCCGGTTCGGGTTTTCGGGTCGGGTCGGGTAGGGTCGGAACCCGGTTTTGTTCACCTCTAACTGCATATATATAATCTATCTATTCTATACATTATAAGAAAAATCATGGAAGAATTATAACCATTACATGGCTATCATCAATGAAGATCCAACCCTCAATTTAATTAATGTCATACTTAATCTCATTTTTAAGGGATTAAAATACTAATATACATTTCTGTATCATACAATATACACTTTTTTATATTTACAATATAAATCCTTTGTTTTTTCCGTAATTGTAGATTACTCCTCCAAACATTTTATGAAAATTTAATTGAATAACTAATTCATTATTTTTTCCATAATTCAAACACTTCTTACAATCATCTTTATTTATTTTTCTTAAAAAGGCCTCAATACGTTATTTTTCAATTCCAAAAAAGTCATGGCTTCATTCCATTATCCAGTGATCTAAATTCCTATACGCAGGGGCGGTACCAGAACTATTTATGTGTGGGGGCAAGTTTTAGAATGTTCGATAACTTAAGTTATAGGTTACGAATTGATATTTTTTTCTTCAAGTAATATGTCACACTAAACGAACTTAAACTTATGTTAGCATGAATCCAACAAAATCGAAAACTTAAACTTATGCTAGCATGAATCCAACAAAATCGAAAATTATTCGGCTTAATAAAATGAAACTAAAAAAGAAAAAAAAAACTATCAAAGGTTCGTAAAATTTTGCAATGTGAACAAACCTTGTGATTATGTGTGTTTCTATTAGCAAGCTTGTCTCTCATAACGTTTCAAACTATTCTAATTCTATGTGTATTACACCCCTCATTTCTCTAACAATTTTAATAATAATTGTGACTCGGAAGCGTATATTTAAAACATATATCATATAAAATGTACTTAATTTGGTTTTCTTCAACCTCAAACCTTACAACATAGGTGTTATATAATTCCAAAGACACTTTGAGTTTATATAATCAAGATCAGAGTAAACGCTCATAGATCAAACATTCCATTCCAGTGTCATCTTCTTGCCCACCCTTATTATAATCAATCCTGCAAGAAGTGTTAATGTGGGGGATTAGCTCAAAGCTAAGTGAGTAAATCAATAAACAACAGTCCAACTTAGCATAACAACTTTGTGCACAACAACTAACCATATGCACACAACACACCTGTTTACAACTTATCACATCACAATCAACTGGCGTCAAAGAGGACCGGTGGTTCTTGAGGTACCACCCTCTCAAAGAACACTTTAAAACCACTGCAGGCCCATACAAAGGTTTAACCGACTACTTGGTGCTATAACCCAAATAACACAAGCTACGACAATAATAATTGTACTAAGACCCTGTGTTATCCAACACTATAGCAAACCCAAGCCCAGCCCAGATATCTGCTAGCCTCTGACTCAACTGGTGTGACACCCCCAAATTTAATGATTTGCGGAAGCTTGATTTGGGTGTCACTAATCAATGTACAAAGCACATAGGATAAAATGAACGATGTAACACCCCCAATTTTTGACAGTTTGCGGAAGCGATGTTTTGGGTGTTACTAATCAATAATCACAAGCACAAAGGATACAGTGAACGACTCTAAATGAGACGTTCAAAAAGTTATTACATTAATACATAAGTAGTTTCAAAATACAAGCTCGAGTTCGAGTAAATTCCTAGAGATTCTACTACATAACAGTAAGTACAAAAGTAATGTAATAAAATCTCCAAGCTTGTAATGCATGTGACTCGAGCTAAGTAAGCTTATCCTGCTGGGCATCCCTACTGATGCTGTGTACCTGAGAAGCATTACTAAAACGGTCAACCAAAAAGGTTGGTGAATCTCACAGGTTTATAAGTAAGTAAATAGTTTGAACACACTTGTAGTATTTGTAAATCATAGCCAGCCAGTAAGTAACGATCACAGGTTATGCTCATCGTTTACTTAAGTTTTAATAAGTGGGTGGTTGCAGATTATGCAAACCGTTTGATACAATCGCCATGAGCCACCATAGTTGAAGCTTAACGTACAGTAAATATCGGTACCCCCTCATGAATGTAATCCAAAACATTCATACGGAACGAGTAAGAAACGCCCGTTTCTACAGGAACGGTTCGTGGTAGTGCGTGCTACCCCGGGCGGGGATTGTCAGTCCCATATGGATCCATATACTAAAACTCGCGCTTATCACATAACTAACAACTATGATTCAGGAGGATTTCATTGGATTAGTCGTAAAACTCATGCAATTGGCGTATCGTTAATCTCGTACAGTAAGTAAATCATGGCAGCAAGTAAGTTTTGTGTGTTCATGTAAAACAGTAATGCATCTCACCCCTGAGTGTAAAACAGTAAAGTAGGGGCTGTGAGACTCACCTGAGTCTGGCAGTCAATGCAGTAAGTAAGCAAGTAGTATTCCCGTACTAGCAACCCTTAGCGTCCTAATGCGCATAAGGTTTAGTAAGTAAATGGAATACTTGTAAAGTATCCCTGCTAGTTGTTCCCAAACTAGTTAATGTCCATTAGTTTGTTTGTATTACAACATGTATCGTTTATGTACGTTCCAATGGGCTTAGTCCCCAAAGGGTACGAGAGAAACCTCGTAAGTATTCGTAAGTAAGTTCATATCAGTTAACGTGTAATCCAGCACGTAACTATCAGGTGAGCTTGTAAGTTCGTATCGGGTGTAATCCCGTGTAGTGTACAAGAGTAAGTTCGTTGGAATGTAATTTCCTAAGTATTTCGAGTGTAAACTCGTACGCGTGTGTGAGTGAAATCTCACGTTAAGTTTTGTATAGTCTTGTACGTATTCAAGTATCGTTGTATACCTTCAAGTATAGTATTTTAGTTTTCGAGTAACTGTCGTATCGTATTCGGTTCTGTATTTGAAAAGTGATTTCGACACTTAGTTAATATTCTGTTTTTCTGTTCTGGGCATCATGCGACACTACAATGCGACACTAGGGTAGTGTCGCAGACTATATGCGACACAAAGGAAGTGCCGTAAGAGTTGGTTCTGGTTTGGTGTTTATGCGACACAACGGTAGTGTCGCAGACATGGGTACGACACTATATACGACATTGTCGTAGTGTCGCATTTAAGCGATAGTAAGTTTTTGTGTCGTATAAGATGCGACATAAGGTGCGACACTAAATAAGTGTCGTATAGATAGGTGCGACATAGGAGTTGTGTCGCAGACAAGCGACGAGTACGACACTAACATGCGACACTAGGCTAGTGTCGCATAAAGCTGAAGCCAGATACGACACTAAAGGTCTGTTTGGGTTTTGGTTCGGTTTTGAGGTCAAACGTTCGAGTCTTGACCCGAGGCTTTTACCTAAGTCATATTATGGCTAATAATCACTTTATCAACTGAGTTTTCGGTTCTAGAGATCCTCGAGGTGTCGGTTTTTAGTTAATCTTTTCCAAAGTTTTGACACAAAATATATATGTTTGTAAATTGATTTTTATAGCAAAACGAGGGCGTTTCTGGGCTAAACCTTCTTCACGAAAGTTGTAGCCGACGAAAAGACGAAGATTTCTTATTTAGAAAGTTTTCGTTGATTTTGAACACACGATTTTATAAAAATTCCGAAAGTGGACTGTTTTCAGTGGTGGTTCTCGGTTTAAGTTTTCGAGTTCCAAAAACGAGTTTTAACGTATAATTTGGACATTATAAAGCTAGGGAAACAATAATCTAGCAAAATAAATGTAATCGGAAAAGTTTCGGGTCGCCGGAAAACTTACAAAGTAGTCGAAACGAAAATCCGAAAAGATAGGATTGTAGCCCTCGTTCTCGTGATCGCTTTCCTCCAAACGGGTATAGACCTCCGAGGTGTTTTGGTGGTGTTTTTAGGGTGATTTGGGTGACGGTTTTAGAGAGAGAGAGTGAGAGGGCCGTGAGTGAGAGAGAGAGAAGAAAGATGGAGTGTGAGGGTGTGTTTGGGTGAGGAAGTAATCAAAAGGGTGAGGGGGGTGGTGTCCCCTTACCTTGGCCGGTTGGGTGGGGTCCACCAAGTGTGGATCTCACCAAATTTTGTTCCTCCGTGTTTGCGCTCCGTGCGGTGTTCGTTTCCCCGGTCGTTTAAACGTAAAAAAATCATTTTGTACGCGATTAAACATACGTTTAAAATACGAAATAATATCCGATTATTAAGTTGAGGTATTTTCATCAAAATACTAGTTTTTCAAGTTATAAATATAACTTTGTTTCGTTTTGTCGGTTGGTCGAGTTTTCGGAGAGTTCGGTGACGTTTTGGTTAAAACGTACGTTTTTCCGTTATATTATAAACATAATATAAAGTAATAGTCAAGTAATTAAATAATTTCACATTATTTAATAATCGTTTTATCAGTGTACGCAAGTTTGTACAGTGGTTGTTTTATACGATATTTGTTCGAATCGTATACGCGTATATATATACATATATTCCATCCATATACATATATATAAGTAAGTAATGTATATAATCCTATTTCATATTATATACAAGCAATAAACACGTAATTAGGAAAATTTTAAATTTACCCTAAATTTGGGGTTGTTACATTCTCCCCTTGTTAATTAAATTTCGTCCCGAAATTTGTTCGAAGTGGTAATCGGTAGTTTGATATTCGTTAGGTAGCTACATTACGTACCAGTAGCCTACAGTAGTAGGGTATATCCTACAGTGGTTGAAATCAAGAAATCGTTAGGTGGTAACGTACCCTAAATTTTAGTTGCCTGAAGGTAGTGGGCATTGGGCCTTAAGATGGCCAGCACTCCCACAGTTGAAGCAGAGTTTCACCTTAGTAGGGTTCGTACATTTTGAGTAGGATTTGCATCGACCAGTGGGTATGGTACACGGTCCTTCATGATGCCGAGTGCATCGGGAACAGAAAGGTTTCTTTCCCAAGTAATTTCCTGAAGAGTTGGTCGGAGTGATTTTCGCCCTTTTTGCTGGAGGCGGGGTACAGTCGGTGTCGGTATCCTCTTCAGTAGGAGTACCATGTGAAGTTGGTGGTGAAGTAGGGTTTTCTAAAGCTATCAAACGCAGCTCGTACTCATGCATACGCAGGTCATTCTGGAAGGCAATTCGTCGTAAGTCATCAATGTCTTCTCGTGCTTCAGTCAGTTGTTTTCGCAGCGAATCAATAGTTTGGTTGAGGTGGCCGACTGATTCAGCAGTCAAGGTTACATCAACTGGTGCTTTTGCAGCAGTTGGAGCAGCAGGAACAACAGGTGTCATTTCTGATTCAGCGGAGTGTTCTGTATCACACTCGAGTTCAAGGAGGTAAGGAAACATCTTCGGTTCCTCACTGAGCAGTTCATTTTGCAGTGTAGGGTTGTTGACGAAGTGAGTTGTCATTTTCTACGAAATAAGTGTTCTATTTAAGAATTTGCCTCAAGTAAGTGAAGTTATATTAATTTATCTGTTTAAAGTAACGAATAGCATACGAGCTCCCGGTCTCAACCAGTGTGAGATAATTGGGAAGGGAGTTTGGTTACTTTATCTCAAGTATAAGGCAAATCGTGTCGTCGGAATTTAGGTAGTCGGTCGTTTCCTAATCCTATTGTGTACTTAGGATCAAAGAAAACACACAGAGTAAAACACAGTTGTATATAAATCATTAAACGAGAGATTTATGAGAAAACAGATTCGGGTAGTCAAAGAATGAGCGTACCCGGGTTGAGTAGATCGCAAAGTCTCGGGTTGTCATCCTCCCTAGCATTAATTACATAAGCTCTACTCTTCGTGTAGTTGTTTTGGGGTTTCAGCTTTGGGCAATCCTTCCTGAAGTGCCCGGTACCATTGCACTCATAGCAGGTCTTGGGTGCAGGAGCATTAGTACCAGTGGGGTTGGTTCGGCAGTCTTGGGCCAGGTGCCCGAATTTCTTGCATTTGATGCAGGGGCAGGTGCCGTTATGATGACGACTACATTTGGAGCAGTAGGGCTTGCTCCCCTTGTAAGCCTTTGAGTCATTGGCAGTGCCAGTGGCAGGCTTTTTGTCAGAGGTAGGGTTGGATGAGTGGGGAATCACTTCCCATTTACGTTTGTTATTCGCGGGTGGGGTTGAAGTCGAGCCACGGCGGACAGAATTAGCCGTTAACTCATGAGCCATACGAATGGCGCTCTGAATGGTTCCCGGTTTAGATGAAGTCACTAAATCTTGCAGTCGCTCGGGAAGTCCATCAACGTACTTTTCAATCCTTTTGTATTCAGGGTCGACCATGGATGGGCACAGAAGTGCCAGTTGGTGAAAACGGTTGGTGTAACCGGTGATATCGTCGCCTTGCATCTTGTGATTCCAGAATTCTAATTCCAACTGTTTCAGCTCGTCTCTTGGGCAGTACTCGCCCCTCAGCATATTCTTTAGTTCATCCCACTGTAATTTGTAAGCATCGGCAACACTTACCGTCTGCGCATAAGTGTTCCACCAAGTAAGGGCGGTGTCAGAAAAGGTGCTGGCGGCGAATTTAACTTTATCCTCTTCCTTGCAGTTGCAGATGAGGAACACTGATTCGATTTTCTCGGTCCATCGAATCAGACCGATTGCTCCCTCAGTTCCTGCAAAGTTCAGCGGCTTGCAGTTATGGAAATCCTTGTAGGTGCAGGTTTTGGGTTGTGGTCCATTAGTAGCTGTATCTTCGCTACCAGGGTTTGATGTTCGGGTAGCTAGGGCTTGAGCCACGCTACGGGCAATTATACCCGCTACTTCGGCTTCAGTAAGCATGATTTGACGCCGAGGAGGCATGTTCCTTGAAACAATAATAAAGAACATGTGAGGATTTGGATAAGAATTATGGCGGTGATGATTTAGTACATTTAAAGAAATTTTGTCAACGGTTGAAATTGGTTCAAAGTTTGTGGGTTATAAATAAGTTTATACAGTTTCGAAATTTTTGAAAATTTCATAAAACATTTTGTAAGAAATTTTTTTGTAACATGTTTGACAAAAATACATTTGTTATAAAATTTTGATGAATAAAAGAAATCGGTTGTAAAATTTGAAGTCTGACGGAGACTTGAGTTGAAAATGATTTTATTGGGATACATATAACGGTACGGTGGGGTACGTTGTAGAATGTTATAAACGTTGAATTGGGTAGAGTTAGTGAATAAAACAGAATCCCGATCTTCATATCAAAGGATATTCAATTAGCTATGATTGTCAGTTATAATGGTGTAGAAGTCGTCAGACGTATGAATTCGTAAAAGTTGAATAAAAATAGAATGACGAGAATCGAGATGTCGTTTGGTTAATGTAAGTTGAGAATAAATTTCGCAGCAGTTGAGAGAGAGCATCGTGTCGGGAAAAAGGCCTATGTATATATATATATATATATATATAACACATAACCGCCTAGTTCGTGTCTAGCACAGTCAAGTAAAAGTCCCGGTTCTCTCGAGGTCAGAGTCAGCTATTGCATTCCTGTTCAACATAACCCCTTTCAGAACTTACATCATCTTCATTTAATTGTACATAGTTGATCAGGCTATGTTAAATTAAACTTGTATGCTGTAATTCCTGAACCAGTTATATCTAATGAGGAATACTACCTAACGGTCATAGTCTAGGCCCACTAAATGCAACCTAGTTCACTATAACCTTAGGCTCTGATACCAATCTGTAACACCCCCAATTTTTGACAGTTTGCGGAAGCGATGTTTTGGGTGTTACTAATCAATAATCACAAGCACAAAGGATACAGTGAACGACTCTAAATGAGACGTTCAAAAAGTTATTACATTAATACATAAGTAGTTTCAAAATACAAGCTCGAGTTCGAGTAAATTCCTAGAGATTCTACTACATAACAGTAAGTACAAAAGTAATGTAATAAAATCTCCAAGCTTGTAATGCATGTGACTCGAGCTAAGTAAGCTTATCCTGCTGGGCATCCCTACTGATGCTGTGTACCTGAGAAGCATTACTAAAACGGTCAACCAAAAAGGTTGGTGAATCTCACAGGTTTATAAGTAAGTAAATAGTTTGAACACACTTGTAGTATTTGTAAATCATAGCCAGCCAGTAAGTAACGATCACAGGTTATGCTCATCGTTTACTTAAGTTTTAATAAGTGGGTGGTTGCAGATTATGCAAACCGTTTGATACAATCGCCATGAGCCACCATAGTTGAAGCTTAACGTACAGTAAATATCGGTACCCCCTCATGAATGTAATCCAAAACATTCATACGGAACGAGTAAGAAACGCCCGTTTCTACAGGAACGGTTCGTGGTAGTGCGTGCTACCCCGGGCGGGGATTGTCAGTCCCATATGGATCCATATACTAAAACTCGCGCTTATCACATAACTAACAACTATGATTCAGGAGGATTTCATTGGATTAGTCGTAAAACTCATGCAATTGGCGTATCGTTAATCTCGTACAGTAAGTAAATCATGGCAGCAAGTAAGTTTTGTGTGTTCATGTAAAACAGTAATGCATCTCACCCCTGAGTGTAAAACAGTAAAGTAGGGGCTGTGAGACTCACCTGAGTCTGGCAGTCAATGCAGTAAGTAAGCAAGTAGTATTCCCGTACTAGCAACCCTTAGCGTCCTAATGCGCATAAGGTTTAGTAAGTAAATGGAATACTTGTAAAGTATCCCTGCTAGTTGTTCCCAAACTAGTTAATGTCCATTAGTTTGTTTGTATTACAACATGTATCGTTTATGTACGTTCCAATGGGCTTAGTCCCCAAAGGGTACGAGAGAAACCTCGTAAGTATTCGTAAGTAAGTTCATATCAGTTAACGTGTAATCCAGCACGTAACTATCAGGTGAACTTGTAAGTTCGTATCGGGTGTAATCCCGTGTAGTGTACAAGAGTAAGTTCGTTGGAATGTAATTTCCTAAGTATTTCGAGTGTAAACTCGTACGCGTGTGTGAGTGAAATCTCACGTTAAGTTTTGTATAGTCTTGTACGTATTCAAGTATCGTTGTATACCTTCAAGTATAGTATTTTAGTTTTCGAGTAACTGTCGTATCGTATTCGGTTCTGTATTTGAAAAGTGATTTCGACACTTAGTTAATATTCTGTTTTTCTGTTCTGGGCATCATGCGACACTACAATGCGACACTAGGGTAGTGTCGCAGACTATATGCGACACAAAGGAAGTGCCGTAAGAGTTGGTTCTGGTTTGGTGTTTATGCGACACAACGGTAGTGTCGCAGACATGGGTACGACACTATATACGACATTGTCGTAGTGTCGCATTTAAGCGATAGTAAGTTTTTGTGTCGTATAAGATGCGACATAAGGTGCGACACTAAATAAGTGTCGTATAGATAGGTGCGACATAGGAGTTGTGTCGCAGACAAGCGACGAGTACGACACTAACATGCGACACTAGGCTAGTGTCGCATAAAGCTGAAGCCAGATACGACACTAAAGGTCTGTTTGGGTTTTGGTTCGGTTTTGAGGTCAAACGTTCGAGTCTTGACCCGAGGCTTTTACCTAAGTCATATTATGGCTAATAATCACTTTATCAACTGAGTTTTCGGTTCTAGAGATCCTCGAGGTGTCGGTTTTTAGTTAATCTTTTCCAAAGTTTTGACACAAAATATATATGTTTGTAAATTGATTTTTATAGCAAAACGAGGGCGTTTCTGGGCTAAACCTTCTTCACGAAAGTTGTAGCCGACGAAAAGACGAAGATTTCTTATTTAGAAAGTTTTCGTTGATTTTGAACACACGATTTTATAAAAATTCCGAAAGTGGACTGTTTTCAGTGGTGGTTCTCGGTTTAAGTTTTCGAGTTCCAAAAACGAGTTTTAACGTATAATTTGGACATTATAAAGCTAGGGAAACAATAATCTAGCAAAATAAATGTAATCGGAAAAGTTTCGGGTCGCCGGAAAACTTACAAAGTAGTCGAAACGAAAATCCGAAAAGATAGGATTGTAGCCCTCGTTCTCGTGATCGCTTTCCTCCAAACGGGTATAGACCTCCGAGGTGTTTTGGTGGTGTTTTTAGGGTGATTTGGGTGACGGTTTTAGAGAGAGAGAGTGAGAGGGCCGTGAGTGAGAGAGAGAGAAGAAAGATGGAGTGTGAGGGTGTGTTTGGGTGAGGAAGTAATCAAAAGGGTGAGGGGGGTGGTGTCCCCTTACCTTGGCCGGTTGGGTGGGGTCCACCAAGTGTGGATCTCACCAAATTTTGTTCCTCCGTGTTTGCGCTCCGTGCGGTGTTCGTTTCCCCGGTCGTTTAAACGTAAAAAAAATCATTTTGTACGCGATTAAACATACGTTTAAAATACGAAATAATATCCGATTATTAAGTTGAGGTATTTTCATCAAAATACTAGTTTTTCAAGTTATAAATATAACTTTGTTTCGTTTTGTCGGTTGGTCGAGTTTTCGGAGAGTTCGGTGACGTTTTGGTTAAAACGTACGTTTTTCCGTTATATTATAAACATAATATAAAGTAATAGTCAAGTAATTAAATAATTTCACATTATTTAATAATCGTTTTATCAGTGTACGCAAGTTTGTACAGTGGTTGTTTTATACGATATTTGTTCGAATCGTATACGCGTATATATATACATATATTCCATCCATATACATATATATAAGTAAGTAATGTATATAATCCTATTTCATATTATATACAAGCAATAAACACGTAATTAGGAAAATTTTAAATTTACCCTAAATTTGGGGTTGTTACAAACGACCACTATATGCGTCGTTTTAAACTTGTATAGATAAAGTAAATGTTTACATCAAAATATTGTTACATTAGTTCGATTCCTGAAATTGAGAGATTACATAGCATAATTACTTTTACAAAATATAATAATGCAATTCAATCTCTAGTTGTATGAATGCTGACTCGAGCTAATTGTTCCTGCTTGTGCAGCCAACCTACTGCGGGGTACCTGTGATAAATACTAAAATGGGTCAGCGAAAACGCTGATGAGCTCACAGGTTTGTATGTCAAGGTATAGTTGTAAGAACCGCAAGATTTATATTGAATTTAAAATGCAATTAAGCAAAATAAAAGTTATACTGTCCATGAGCACATAGTCTGAGCTTAACTTGATTTGTCAGGCCCAATTAAGGAAACCTAACTTGAAATGCCTCCTACGAGTGCCTAATCAACACTCGTCTTCCCAAATGCTAATACATCCGTTTGACCGGTTAGTGCGTGCTAACCCGGATGAGGATTGTCAATCCCATATGATATCATATACTAACATTCACGCTATAAAATACTAGAGACTATGCTTATGGAGGACTTTAAATTGATTAGCTTGAAACTCATGTAGTATTTGAAGTTTGGCACTTGCGTTCTACTTGTAAAACAAAATCAAGTAGTAATATCACACCCCTAGTTGTAAAGCAGTGAAAATGGGGCTATGAAACTCACCTGGTTCTTGAAGTGTTTAACTTAATAAACTTGAAGTAATTAGCTGTGAGTTGGTGTCCAAAGGCTTGAAACCTGAATGTGTCCACGACACTTAAATTGTCATTAATTGTATTGGTATCCCGAAAGACTACCATTTGGATTGTTTGTCTAACTTAATATCCAAATTACCCCGATTTGGTTGATTGTTTTGTTACAAGTTACTACGACTTGTTTGAATAAATTGGTACAAGTTACAACGACTTGTTTGATTGGATTGTCTAAGTTACTATGACTTAGTTGATTTAATTGTGTATTTGAAAGTGGGTACGGCCCGTTGGTGACGGTTGTAACAATAGTTCTAAAATGTTATTATATTGTTGCTACAGTGAATTGCTACAGTGAATTGCTACAGTAAAATTTGACTTTTCTACAGTAACTTTGACTTCGAAAATTTTGAGGTTTGAAGATTCTGTTTTGTGCGATGTAGCCTGCGACGCAGGCTGCGACGTAAGGTTTTTGCGACGAAAAGGGTTGCGTCGCCAAAGTCAATAGTGCTAAGTCAATAGCGATGTAGGGTGCTACGTCGCTCATGCAACGTAGGTTCGGTTTACGACGTTAAGGTCTGCGTCGCTATGTGCGACATTCGCAAGTCAATGCGACGTAATAGGCTGCGTCGCTATATGCGACGTTGGGGATATAGTGCGACGTAGGTCGCTGCGTCGCTATATGCGACGTTGGGGATATAGTGCGACGTAGGTCGCTGCGTCGCATTTGCTCCAGGCCAAATGCGACGTACGGGGTCTGATCGGAGTTTCAACTTCAAAAACGCATTTTCCGGCCATCGATCGGCCTAATATTTTTACCCAACCCATTTTAGGACATTACAAGGTTATACAAACAACTAGCAAGTTATAAAACTTAAAAACGAGAGTTTTCGGAGTTGTGTCGGAACTTACAAATCGCCGAAATGAAATTCCGGAAAGATGAAAGTGTAGATCGTGAAGTGGTGAATCTTTTGTCCCAAACAAGCTTGAAGATCCGAGGTCGTTTAGTGTGTTAATTTGGTGATTTTTGGAGGATGATGAATATGGTGGTGGTGGGTGGTAGTTGAGAGAAAAGGAAGGAAAGAAAGAGAAAGAAAAGAATAAATGAAAAGAAAAGGTGGTGAGGATGGGAGGTTAACTCCCATTTTCGCCCCGCGTTCCCGCTCCGTGCGGTGTTCGTTTTTCTTCGTAGTTTAAACGTTAAATATTTATTTTCTATGTTTTAATATATATTCCAAGATACGAATAATTATTCAGTATTTTTGTTGAAGTATTTTACTAAACATTTAATAATTACATTATAAAAGGTGATTCGTCCCGTTTTGTTTGTGAAATTACATTTTATTCGCGTTTATATTAATCGTGTGATAAAACTTGGATACTAAATATTATTGACATAATATTTTTAAATGTAATAACGTTATTAAAATCCTTGTATTACTTAATAAAATTGTTCACCAACGTCCGTATTTATGGAATCGAAATACGTTCGATTTGAAACTCGTACGATTTAAACAAATCGTATAATTGTGTAGATATATATTCAACAATATATATAATAATTGATACATTAATCAGCCTAACACAGAACTAATTACATGTATTACCCTTGATTAGGCACTAAACTATAGTCCTAAATTGACGGTTGTCACAACTGGTGCCCAAAGGCAATACAACAAGTGATCACATAGCTACATACTCATCATGTATCATATCAGACTAATAGTCCATCAACAGTATTATTATTAAACCAAATAATCATGTCAACTGAATCAATAATAATACGTTTACCCGTTGTAACCAAACCTGTTACATCTAAATCACACCGAGGTTTATAGATCCACTCACCGAATACCTCAGTCGTCCACTCAGTAGTCTAATATCACCGAGTCTTCTCCACATCTGAGAATACAACAGAATAACACAAGTTAGTCATTTGTCTCTGTTGGAAATAGTGTCCAAGGTCATAACTAATTGGTAAGACTATTCTAAAGGTAGAGTCCTTTTTGGGTTGCCCTTTTTGAACAGTAAGAGAAACAATAAGAGAGATAATATTAATTGGAATTAATATTATAGTTAATTAATTGGTTTGTTAATTTATCAATGTTGAAAAATTAATTAGAAGCTAAAAGTAATTAACGGAAACAATAAAGAATATTTAATTATTTATTAAATATTAATATGAAACAAAAGGAATATTCTGGAAAGTGATTCCAACCGGCGGTTGGAAGGTTCAACCGGCGGTTGGAGGATTAGGGTTTGTAAGGCGGTGACGCGTGTTTGACTTAGAACAGGATTCAAGTCCAACCGGCGGTTGGAAGCTCCAACCGACGGTTGGAGGCCGAATTCAGTTGTCCCACATCGGCTGGAGTATAAACCCCAAGGCCTCCTCCTCCCCTATAAATAGAGGCCTAATCCATGGTTTCCAATTATCCCAGATCCGAATTTAATCTGGTTCTTTCTCTCTTTCTCATTCCTAATCCTTGTGAGAGTTTACACGACGTAGAGTCGGGACCCTAGGATTATGGAGTTTCTCTTGGTTCACGGGTATGACGCATTAGAGGTATTCTATTTTGGGTACTTGCCATCCAAAGCATGGAAGGTCGAGCAAGGAGTCTGCGTGAAGGTTCTGCAAGGTTGTATGCGCGTGAGAAATTGGTTTTCTCAAAGGTTAGTATTTTCTCGTTTATCTATTTATTTTTTTATTGTTAATAGCTTTGTTAAGTAACGGTCCTTTAGGGTTTAGTTTCCTAGTTGATCTAGATTAATTGTTATTTTCCGCTGCATATGTTAATCTAGTTAGGGAATAGAAAACCCAACAGTGGTATCAGAGCGTAGGCTTAATAAGGTTAGCAATACAAAATGTAGATAATATGTATTTGGAAATAAAACCGTCTTTTATTTTGTCCAAATAACTAAATTAAATATATATGCATAATAGATTTATATATGTATACAGTTAATTTATTTACTAATCAGACCTTAGTATTTTAATGGTTTAAAATATATGCTCAATTTTAAAATGTTTTAAAATAAAACCCTGAACCTTAAATGTTTAAGAGAGACCTTATATATATAATATGATTTATATATATGTATCATTTAAGTCTAAATACATCGTCAGTCAATTGATAAATCGGCTCACCCATAGAGAACAAACTATAAGAGATGTATAAGGTGGGTCGCTCTGCTTCCGTAAAGAAGTAGGTTTTTAATAAGCTTCGCGCTGACCTGCTTCTCCGCTTCTTTGTGCGTTCAATGGAGCTACCGACGACTTTTGATAGGATGATGTCAAGATTAAAAGTAGGCTTAAAATAGTAAAAAAAAAAAAAATCCCGTTTTAGCTGTAGAAAAATGTGAAAAGTATGCTAACCCATGAAAACCGCACATCTCTCGTATGGACTGTTAATGGAGCGTGTGTGGTTAACCGGCACATTAATGTGAGGACATATTGAGAGGTGATGTGGGACTCGCGATTCTTGAGCGTACTCGAGCCGGGCACCACGCGGGGTTTGCATGGTTGGTTCACCATCTAGTTTATGATCTTCGGCATACCAGTCATGAATGGTAGATGAGCATAACCAAGATTAACATGCCATTGATAGGTATCAACGAATCTCAAAGATCTAGGAGTTTCATAGAAATGAAATAGACAAAAGTATTTTGTTATATAATTACGGCGACCCTTTTCATAAAACTGAAAATATAGATCCTAGCCTTAATTAGAAATTGGGTAATTAATTAAGGAATAGTCAGACTAACTAAAATAGTTTTTATCTCGAAAATATCTGTTGAAAATGGTAATAATCCTTTCGTTCCCAATTCCGCAAATAACCTAAACTTCTCACAACTCTCAGTTCTTGGGAGGGAAAGACTTACCAGTTCAATCTGTATGGACGGGTGATGTAACCCTAGGTTCACCCTAAGGAACAAGAGTATGTTCTCGATGAGCTGTGAAACCGTAGGTACGAGAACAAGGAATATGTTCCCGAAAAGAATAAGGAGTATATTCTCAATATAAGTAAATTCCCACTATTGATAATGATTCAACCCAAGAGGAGATTGAAGCTCACCGGAAATATTATGTTGTTTGATACTAAGTTTTGATCAACATAATTCTATACGGTCAGCCAGCTGTCTATAAACAGTTTGTAACCTCATGTCAAATGGTTTTGAATGAGAAAGAGACCTGAATAATGGAACTCCAAAATTACTAAGCAAAGGATCAAGAAGATTGATGTGCCTTTTTGGCTCAGCAGCTCCTGTGTTGTCAATTGGTCGAGATGCAAAGGAAAGGAAGAGATCTGGAATAGCTACGAATGGAAAGTCCAAACGTAGGGCTAAGAGAAAGATTGATTCCAAAATTGCACCAACAATGATCCAAAGGAATCAGTGTGTTATACTGCAACACAGAGGAGCACTAGAAGCGTTGCAGCCCAAAATATCTGAAGGACCTTAAAGACAGTAAGGTTGAAAAGGATTCAGATATATAAATAATCGAACTCCACGATACTACGACTTCTACTTCGTAGGTCTTGAATACAGGGTGTGGTACTCACATTTGCACTGTATTGCAAAGCCTAAAGGAAAGTAAAAGTGTGAGGCATGGAGAGCTCAACTTAGACGTGGGAGACAAGAGAGTCACGCCCATTGGAAAGTTTGAGCTCATGCTAGAATCTGGGGTTAGGATGCATTTAAATAATTGCTGTTATTTGTCAGAAATGACAAGTAACATAGATTCATTTCATGCTTGTTTAAAGAGAGTTATCAGTTTTCATTTGATAATGAGAATGGTGATAAAAGCTTCTCCTTGCAAAGTCATGTATGAAAATGTTGAATATGTCAGCAAAGAAATTTAAATGTTGGTTCGTCTAAAGAGCTTGATCCAAATTGTGGCAATATCGTCTAAGGCACGTAAACAAGAAAAGAATATCGCCCAAACTCCAAAAGTATGGAGTGTTGGAATCATTCGATCTTAAATCGGATGATGTGTGCAAATTTGTTTATTGAGCAAGATGACTAAATCACTATTCACATGTTATATGAAAGAAGTGATGGATTGTTCGACTTGGTATACATGGATGTATGTCGACCATTCCGATGCGCCACAAAAGATGGAAATCGCTACTATGTTGCTGATTACTTCAGTAGACATGGATATGTTTATCTGATTAAACATAAGTCAGACACTTTTGAAAGTTCAAAAGGTGTTAGGACGAAATAGAGAACCAAACGGGCAGAAAGATAAAGGTACTCCAATCCGATAGGGGAGGAGAAGACCTTAGTATCGAGTTTCTTGATCATCATAGACATTATGGAATAGTTTCACAAATTAACTCCTCCTAGAACACCATAACTGAATAGAGTAGCTGAGAGGAGAAGTATAATCCTGTTAGACAAGGTTCAATCAATGATGAGTCAGGTAACACTTCTAATAAACTTATGGGGTTAGGCATTATACATAGTCGCACATTTCTTAAATCTAATACACCAAGAAAGTTTCAAAGATAACTTATGAGATGTGGAAGAGAAAAGGTTCTTCTCTTGGGCACATCCAGATCTGAGGTTGTGAAGTTATCGTTAGACGAGAAACTTAGCACAGACTAGAAGACAGATCTAAAAGGCATCTTTTCATCGTTATCCACAGAAGTCGTTTAGATATTTGCTGCTCAAAAGGGAGTGGTTCTTGAAAGAGAAATAATATCTAAAGAGGACAGTGGGAGTACAACTGATCTTGAAAAGATTCAAGGATTGGACGATGAGGAAACTAAGGTAAACGCTGACACTCAACAAGAGGTGGTAACACCTGTTGAACTTGATGACATATCCTTTCCCACTCGCAGTTGTAGAGTTAGCAAACATCCTTGGTTCTATTATGATTTCCATAGAGAAGAACAAAATAAGATTAGTGACATTACACTAATTGATTTAGATGAGTCAGCTAACTACAAGGAAGCGATGGCAGGCCCTAAGGCTGCTAAGTGGAAGGAAGCTGTGAAAAGCAACATTCAGTCTATGTCTAAACAACCAAGTTTAGAATTTAGTTGGCACTACACTCGGTCTCAAGACGGTGAGTTGTAAGTGTATCTTCAAGAGAAAGATAGACATGGATGGGAAGTGCACACTTATAAAGCTAGGATGGTAGCGAAGGGCTATAGTCAAATCTTCAGGATTGATTATGAGGAAACCTTCTCACCAATGGCTGAAATGAAGTCAATTAGGATAATGCTTGCAATAGCTGCATTTCATGGTTTTGAAATTTGGCAGTTGAATGTCAAAACCACTTTCCTTAACAGGAAACTGACAGAGGATGTGTTCATTGTACAACCGGAAGGTTTTGAAAATGCAAAGTATCCTAATAGATTGTGTAAGCTTCAGAAGGCCATTTATGGACTTAAACATGCCTCTTGTAGCTGGAATCTCTGCTTCCATGAGGAAGTCAAACAGTTTAGATTTTATAGAAGCAAAGATGAGTCCAATAGATGTGTCAAAGTCAGTTGGAGCATTGTAGTCTTCCTGGTATTATATGTGAAAGATATAATACTCATAGAAAATGTAATCCCAACATTACAAGGTGTAAAGAGTTGATTGGGAGAATATTTCGCTGTGAAAGATTTGGAAGATACAATAGATTCTTGGTACAAACATTTACAGAGATATGTTGAAAACGTCTCAAAGGACTTCACCAGGACATATACTTAGAATGAAATTTTGAAAAGTTTTAAAATGGAGAATTCTAAGAAAGGGAATCTACCCTTACATCATGGCATAAAGATTACTAAAAGATTAGTGTCCAAAGACTGCATAAGATTGGACTAAATGAGTCGAGTCCCATAGGCTTCGGCTATAGGATCAATCATACATGCCTCGATGTCTCATTTGCTTGGAGCATAGTGAGTTGACATCAGTAGAATCCTGGTAAAGGTCATAATACAGCTGTAGAGAATATTCTTAAGTATTTGACAAATACTAAAGACAGGTTCTTAGATTATGGTGGAGAAGAGAGACTTAGAGTAACGGTTTATATGGATGTAAGTTTACGAACAGACAAAGATGATAGTAGTTCAAAGTCTGGTTGGGTACTCTTACTAAAAGGGGGAACGATAAGTTTGAAAAGTTCAAAGCAAGATACAATAACAGATGAGAATCTGAGTGTATTGAAACTTGCGAGACTTCAAAGGAAGTCATCTGAAAGAGGAACTTCAAATGGTGATCTTGGAGGTGCTCCAATAGTACGAATCCCATTGAAATGTTATGTGGTGATGGAAAGTCCAAGGCATATTTAAGAAAATACCATTTTGTTCAAAGGAATGTACAAAAGAGACACGTGATTGTGATGGACACACGATCAGTAAACATGCTAGGAGCATAGGTTTACGAGATAAAGTTTTAGTTGTTTGATTTTGAAACATTACAAACAATGATGAGAACTAGAATAGACTTGGTGATAAATGATGGAGATTATTTATTGGAAGGAGTTCTACCAATTACTATCGTTTATCATTGTGTTTCAGTTTAGCATGTTTAGACACCACTTCCAGAGTAATTAGATTCACTCAAACCTCCTTAGTCGATCACACTATAGGAAGTATGTGGTGAATTAAGACTGTCATGGAGTGTTAGTAGATTGTCTGTGGAGATTAGACATTGCATGGAGATTGCTGCAATACTCATGGGTACTTAATGGGGATTTAAGTATATGAGAAACCCGCACTCATGGAAGTTACTTCATGGATTGAAATCACGAGTAACTCTGAGATGATAATATCTTATATTCTTAAAATGGAGATACATGAGTTTCTAGTTTTCAAGTCTGTTATACTTTAGTTTATTCAAACACTGTGCGTAAATGCCAGTTATAAAGGATACGCTAGGTATGACATGATGAGTTGACTAGTACTATGTATGCGAAATTTATTTGTTCCTTTTGCCTAAATGGAAAAGCGATATCCCTGGGCCCTCTGATGATTAAATGTTGACACATAAAGTGCTTGGCCAAGCCATGACTAAAATGATATGTACAATTCAGTAGTCCCATATAGTCAAATTGATCGGAAATCAGAAAACATAATCTTGAATCTGGAGATTGATTAAATCCATGTCCCAGTTTCATACGATATCAGAAACAAAGGAATATATGATCACTTATCTAAAAGGACTATCACTGGATATGATCAGAGTTCGGCAGATGCATTGGATGGCACCTCTACTTAGGTGTGACACCCGTCGAATTAGGACTATTAATTAGGGCCTAATCAATTGTAAATACATGTAATTAGTTCTGTGTTAGGCTAATTAATGTATCAAAATATATATTGATGAATATATATAAATATGCGATTTGATTAAATCGTACACATCTCAAATCGAATGTAATTCGGTTCAATAAATACGGACGTTGGTGAATGATTTTATTAAATAATATAAAATTATTTAATAACACAATTATATCCAAAGTATTATTTTTATAATATTTCGTATTCATTTTGAATCATACGATCAATGGTCACGCGATAAAAATAATAAACCCGTAAACAAAACAACGCAAGTTAACGTTATATTTTATAATGCGAGTATTAAGTATTTAATGAAATACTTCAACCAAAATATTGAGAAATTATTCGCATATTAAAACGCGTATTTAAACATACATAACTAATTAATTAACGTTTAAACGATCAGTAAAACGAACACCACACGGAGCGCGGAGGAGTGGACTGAAAAAGTGGAGGCTTTAAACCCCCACCTCCCTTTCTTCTTCCTCATTCCACCACTTTACACACTCTCTCTTCTTCTCCTTTCTCTTTCATTTTCTTTCTAAATCACCAAACCACAACCACCTTAAATCATCAAATAACACAACCAAACGCCGCCGAAATCTCGAAGCTCTTTGGAGAAAAACAACTACCACGCGACGATCTACAACTCTATCTTTTCGGAATTTCATTTCGACACTTTGTAAGTTTCCGACAAAAACCCGAAACTCTTCGATTTCACTCATTTTTACATGTTTGTTATTTGTAATAGCTTGTAATGTCCAAATATGGGTTGGGTAAAAGAATCGGACCAAATGGTCGCTGGAAAACTCGTTTTTGGCTCAAAAATCCGTCAACAGCTCGAAGTGACGCAACGACGACTGCAGTATAGCGTCACTTCGTGCGTCACTTAAGTGACGCATTGAGTGTCGCTAAAAGCCCTAATTTTGCGTCACTTGCCTAAGTGCCGCATAAAACCCCTTTTTCCCGACACTTGTCTAAGTGTCGCAAATTCAATAACCGTCACTATGAACCGACACTTATAGCGTCACTTGTCTAAGTGACGCCTACAATCGAGAACTGATTTCACCCGTCACTAACCTTAGTGACTCATGACACTTATACCGACACTTACAACCAACACTTCCTTAAGTGTCGCACTCTATGCGTCACTTGCACAAGTGACGCCATTAATCAGAATCCGTCATTTCATGCGACACTTCCTAAGTGTCGCCTAAACCCTTAAGTGTCGCTATAAGTGACGCTAAAAACAGAAGGTTTCAAACCAATATTTACTAAGTGTCGAGACCTAAAATTTATCATTTGATTTCACCCAAATTAAGTTCCAGAGGCGTTTTTCACCAAAGCAATTTAGTAGAAATAAAAATTTTTCGAGCTGACTTGGCATCTCGACCTCAACCAGGGGCCAGCCCCTTGGACCCCGCCAGGGGTTGCCACCCCTGGAACCCCGCTTACCAGGGGCGCTGCCCCCGGACCCCCGTCACCTAAAGTCTATAAATACTTTTTAAGTGTAACTATTTGAAATCAAAAATAATAATGTTGAGATTATTACTACAACTAATCACCAACGGGCCGTACACGTTTTCAAAACACAAGTTAATCAAACAACCAAATCGTAGTAATTTGGACGTTATAGTTGAACGAACAACTACAAAGGTAGCATTTGTAACTACCTACTCATGTTAATAACCATCGCGTGTCGTGGACACCCTCAGGTTATCTGTCTGCGGACATCTCATTGCTTGTTTAAGCATCATACGTTTATCGGTCTAACGCTCCAAGACTCGGGTGAGTCTCATAGCCCCTCTTTTTACCGCTTTTCACTCAGGGGTGTGATTCAATGCTTATTTTTAACATGTGAACGCAAGTACAAACTTTACAATATACTACATGAGTTGTTTTCCACTAATCATTTCAAAGTCCTCCGTCAGCATAGTTTGGTAATACGTTGTAGCGTGATTATTAGTATATGGTACCATATAGGATTGACCCTCCTCGTCCGGGTTAGCATGCACTAACTGGGTAAACGGACGTACTAATAATTGTTCAGACGAGTGTGGATTAGGCACTCGTGGAGGCACCTCGCTCGGAATTCTCTATATGGGACCCGACCCTCGAGTTAAGCTCAGACTATGTGCTCATGGCTGTATACACTACTACTTATTTGCTGGATGCAAATCTTTACTTAAATCTTGCGGTTCATATGATATTATCTGATTTCAAACCTGTGAGCTCACCAGCTTTAGCTGACCCATTTTAGCATGTTTCACAGGTACCCAGCAGTAGGTTGGACTGCCATCAGGGATACTATAGCTCGAGTCAGCATGCAGATATTAGAGATTTTCTTGCATTAGTATATTTTGTACAAGTACTTATGTACTGAAATCTCTCATTTAACCGAACACGAGCTATGTATAACTTTAACTGCTGTAAACATTTCTTATAATTAATATATTTTTTTAAAACGACGCATATAGAGTCGTTTACTATATCTGGTGTGCTTTGATTATTGATTAGTAACACCCAAAGAATGCTTCCGCCAAATATTAAATTTGGGGGTGTTACATTAGGATAGAGACAGACCAATAGTAGTTGATGACTTGTCCAAGTGGGAGACTGTTGGAAATAGTGTCCAATGTCATAACTAATTGGTAAGACTATTCTAAAGGTAGAGTCCTTTTTGGGTTGCCCTCGATGAACAGTAAGAGAATCAATAAGAGAGATAATATTAATTGGAATTAATATTATAGTTAATTAATTGGTTTGTTAATTTATCAATGTTGATAAATTAATTAGAAGCTAAAAGTAATTAACGGAAACAATAAAGAATATTTAATTGTTTATTAAATATTAATATGAAACAAAAGGAATATTCTGGAAAGCCGGCGGTTGGAAGGTTCAACCGGCGGTTGGAGGATTAGGGTTTGTAAGGCGGCGACGCGTGTTTGACTTAGAACGGGATTCAAGTCCAACAAGCGGTTGGAAGCTCCAACCGACGGTTGGAGGCCAAATTCAGTTGTCCCACATCGGCTGGAGTATAAACCCCAAGGCCTCCTGCTCCCCTATAAATAGAGGCCTAATCCATGGTTTCCAATTATCCCAGATCCGAATTTAATTTGGTTCTTTCTCTCTTTCTCATTCCTAATCCTTGTGAGAGTTTACACGGCGTAGAGTCGGGACCCTAGGATTATGGAGTTTCTCTTGGTTCACGGGTATGACGCATTAGAGGTATTCTATTTTGGGTACTTGCCATCCAAAGCATGGAAGGTCGAGCAAGGAGTCTGCGTGAAGGTTCTGCAAGGTTGTATGCGCGTGAGAAATTGGTTTTCTCAAAGGTTAGTATTTTCTCGTTTATCTATTTATTTTATTATTTTTAATAGCTTTGTTAAGTAACGGTCCTTTAGGGTTTAGTTTCCTAGTTGATCTAGATTAATTGTTATTTTCCGCTGCATATGTTAATCTAGTTAGGGAATAGAAAACCTAACAGTCTCAATATTGATATAACATCATACAATTGTAATTACATCAAACAACTTATCACTAACTTGTATTAATTCAACATTCATTATATCAAGATTATGAATAACCACTTTAATCATCACAATTCACAATCACTTATCAAATTATGATCATTAGGATCACGTTATCACCTTCATCCATCTTAATCATTGTTAACTAATATAATTAGATCATTAACAAGATTATTAACTTTCAACATCAACAATTTATCAAAATCTCAATATTAGGTCTAATGAATAATTCACCAAATAAGTTCTAACTTTACTCCTTGATTACCAATCAAGTGTTCTAAATCATAAACCATACCAACTTTATCATATAACCCATGATAATCATCATAATCAATATAATTCTCAAGAACACTTAATCATGATTAGAACTTTTAATTTGAAAAGTGTTAGGCATCATCATTAATCACCCATATCATGATTATTAACCACACTTATCAATCATACATCACTAACTTAAGCTTTAAAATCAAAATTCATGAATAATCATTTAAACCCATGATTTTCTTCATGATCATCATTCAATTTGATCATTTCTAGCTTAAGTTTCACTTATAATCATGTGATAATCATTAACTAGCAACTATATGATCATTACAAGCTTCAATTTCATATCCATCATCCTAATTCAATCAAATACACAAAAACCCATTTCTAGGTTTATATGAAAATCACAAAATCAAGACTTACAACATGATTAGGATGATGAGGAGATGATTAATTCACGTTATTGAAGCTCAATTCGAAGTTCTACAGGTTCAATTTCACTCCAAGACTTGTTTCAAAGTTTACAAATCGTTCATGTGGTTTGATACGTACGGCCAGAATGAAAATCAAGAAGAACATGAATGATTTCACCAAAAGTTGAATATTAGGGTTTGTGTTTGGTTCCTGAGTTTTAATCTCACAAGAAATCGAAGTCTGTGGAATATTTGTGAAGTTCCATACGTATTACACACATATAATAGATAATATGTGTACTAGTTTTGTCCCCTTTTAAATCTATTGTCTGGAACTGAAAAACCATTCGCGAGGAAAAACTATTTTATTTTACCGTTAACTATGTTAATTTAAAACAATTAACAATTTACTAGTCACAATAAATTATTCAACTCTTTTCCTCATTTATTTGACTAAAACACACAGAAACTATTTTCTGACACAATAAAGAATAATTCACCGTCAGAAAATATTAAAATACTACCAGACCCGAAGAATGGGTGTTACAATGTGTGTGAATAACGCATTTATTTATGCTTATTAAATATATTTTTTTATAGTAATTAGTTAAAGAATAGAGAAAGAAAGATACTAAAAATGAAAATAGAATAAGTAATAGAAGGGAAGAAGGAATATAGATGTATAAAGAAAAAAAAATAAACGTTGAAGTAGACTCGAACTAGCGACCACTCGTTTAGATTCAAGAGCCCTGACCACCAGGCTATGTGTGCAGCGTTGTTTATTTTCACTAAGGATTTAGGGCCGTGCGACGCACGTCCCATGTTTAGAAAGATTAATGTTTATTTTTGGGATGCCAAACACCCGAACTTTGATTAGTGTGTCGTATAATACACCATGAATCGGAGATTATGTCGAGTAAAAATTAGTTGTAAGACCCAATGAAGGAAGACATAGAAATCAATTGATAACAGTGAAATCTTATGTTCTTAACAATCTATTATTTAAGATGATCAATTTAACTATTAGTTACGTCTTTATAATAGTTTTTCTATTCATCGACAGTAAAAGCTACTACAATTAAGGAATCTGGAATAAAATTGGAGTCACTAAAACTCACATACTTTAACACTTAGGCATTGTGCGTGGTCAATAATTTTTTCCATTATCCCAATATCTATTATTTACTTATAACTTAAAAAGTTAAACATATAGTTAAGTATCATATATACTCTAATAATTTTGTTAACTACAATTTTAATGTTTTAATTAGTGTAATCAAGTTTATATGAACCTAAAGATTAGCAAGTTTAGTCATCTTAATCTTAATACTCATATAGAACTTATAAAATAAACATATATTTAATTATTGTTGTGAAATCCATGGGCTTAACCCATGGGCTTGTGGATAGCCCACCATCTAGCTATTAGTCTATTAGGGTTTTGTTTAATTCCTATATATACATGTCATTTGTATTCATTTGATACCAATCACTCAATAACATTCCTCTCTTCCTCTCCATCTATAATTCTTTCATTTATAATACGCTATAGACTGCCTCGTTAAAAACCTTATCAAGAAAAACCCAATGAGATAAAAACTTGATGAAGGAAAAAAGAGTGCAATGCGTATAATACTCCCCTTGAGTTTAATGTATATTCTTCAAGCGCCGAATACCGATCTTCCGAACTAGATGCTCAAAAACTTTTGTCGGCAATAATTTTGTGCATAAGTCGGCCAAATTTTCGCTTGATCGGACTTGACGAACAGCAATGGTTCCATCATTTTGTAGATCATAAGTTGAGAAAAACTTTGATGAAATGTGTTTAGTTTTATCTCCTTTGATATTTCATTCATTGATTTGAGCTATACACTTCACATTGTCTTCATATAAAATGTTGGATTTCCTTGATTGTCTTGAGACCGCATTCTTCTTGGATGTGTTGAATCTTCGATCTTGAGTAGACACTTCTCGATTGAATTTATAAAACTCAATAAATTTAGTATTATTTGACGACCTCCAAGAAATTGTGGTGTCTCCATAGGTGAAAACATATCATGTTTTTGACCTTATGTGGATCAGACAAATACCCGCATATCCAAATTTAGCTTTTTCTTTGTGTAAAATATTTTGATGGTATGGACATCCATTTCACATTAGTGTACATTACTCCCCCTTGGATGTCAATTGTTTTGATGATTATGCCTCGTTAAAACCTTACTAGATAAAACCCGTTGGGACAAAAGTCTAGTTAAGAAAAAAGAGTACATAATTCTTTTAATATGTTAGGGGATGTTGCCTCGTTAAAAAACCTTGCCAGGAAAAACCCAGTGGGACAAAACCAGGGTCAAGGGGAAAAAAAATTGCAACATTTATTATCACCCCCTAATAATCACATCACTTGTGAATTTATTGACGGTTAATATCATCTCATCAAAATTAAAGAGCAAAAACTGACTTTTATGAGATAAGTCATGGATCCATCATTGTTGATGTATTCATCAAGTTGAAAAATGTTTTATATTTATGCAAGACAATGAGTGTTCTCTCATAATATATCTCGCCAAAAATGTGACGTAAATGATTTTCAACTCTTTTATAATAGTGAGAAATATCAATGTCTAATGATATCTGTCATCCTTCGGGGGTCAGAAGGATTAAAATAATCACTACATCATGAGGATGTATGACTCTTTATCCACGATAAAAGTTTATCTTTACAAGACATTTCTTTCATATTCAATTATGAATATTCGTCCGCCTTTAGAATCTGGTAAAAAGTTCAAAGGATGTATGAATGGCAAAATACTCATAAAGAATGTATATGCAATATGGGCTAAAATGTCCATTTAATAAAGAGATGCCCAAATTGATATAAGGACTTATTTGATTCGACAGTGTCCTCGAGAGCCCTTTATGAAAAGCATGAGGCATTATAAATAGTGAAACATGCATTTATCAGATCTTCCCAATCATTTGATATAAGATCTTATTCAAATTGAATAAATGGTATTCTCAATTAAGAACCTTTATATAAAGCATGAGGCTGTTTAAAGTGGAAGCATCTTTAAGCATTTTATATCCTTGAGGGATTCAAATAGCAAATGAGCTAGACTTGTGAGTTATCATATAGCAAAGAGCCTTAGTATCAACACTCTAGCCGTATATCTCATAGCTTCATACTCATTGGGAAGTTGAGTAAAGACCAGCCATACAATAGGCTTTACATTGTTATGAAATGGACTATAAGTCCAAAAATCTCGTATGAAGAGATTTCATAAATTTATTGCGCATTTTTATATTGGCCAAATAATATTTGCAATTCTTTGCAAAAATAATTTCATGATCCTCAATCACAATAGCTAGTGCTATATTATAACAATAATATTATCGACATCGATTTCAATTATATCGTTTATATCGATTCCACGATGTTCTAGACATGATATCATTTATTGAGATCTCTTCATTTTTCGGTACCAGAGGTTCTGATAGAACCTTCATGTCTAGTTTCGTTAGATTGAAATGGGGTCTTGAATTCCTCGATTGGACCATCTAAATAACTTGCTCCCTTTTTTTTTCGAGGATGAAATCTGGAATCGATTTTTTTTTATTTCACGTTTCACGTGCCATAGGCATATTAGCCATTTTAATAGGAGCATTAACAACTTATCATTCAAACAAATATGTTTGGCAATTATCAAAAATGAATTATAATTTGAACTTCGAGTTTTGAACTTCGAGTTCATACTTTATACTATGAGGATCAATATTATACATTGATAATTCATTTTGAGATTAAGTTGTTTTAAGATTTCCCCTTTTGGTCTGATAGTTATGCGTTATGGTTGAGCATATATCGCACAAACAAATAAAAATATCTATGATATATCTTTTTGATGACCAAAAATAAATTATAAATGGTGACTATCCAAGGGGGAGTGTTGTGAAATCCATGGGCTTAACCCATGGGCTTGTGGATAGCCTACCATCTAGCTATTAGTCTATTAGGGTTTTGTTTAATTCCTATATATACATATCATATGTATTCATTTGATACCAATCACTCAATAACATTCCTCTCTTCCTCTCCATCTATGATTCTTTCATTTTACAATAATTATCATATTTTGGTGACTTTTTTTATTAATAAATTTTTTCGAAATAATTTGACATACATGTCAATCTTAGAGACTAACGTGTCAAATGATAAGGCCATTAGAAAATTTTAAATTCTTTCTATATATATTAACTTTAAATATAAAGATAAAGAAATTATAATTTGTAGAGAAAAATTGGGTTGATATTTTTTTTGCAAGATGACATTAACGGTTCATGAATTAATGTACCCATTTAAGTATTAGAAGTGTTTGACATAAAATGTTTAGAAGGATATACATTAAAAGTATCATTCCAAATAATATTGATTTTTTAAAGAAATTTAGTCAAACAAATAAATTATAACTTGATCCTTATGTAAGTTAAAAATTAGTATTCAATGAATTAATGTTGCACATTAAAGAGTTAGAAGTTTTGACATGGAATGTTTAGAAAATTATACTTATCAAAATACTCATTTCAAATAGTACTTATGAAACGTCCCAATTTCGTGTTTTTTTTTTGTTTTTTTTTTTTAAAGTAAACTCGTTTTACATTGGTTCCATTAAATTTTCACATTTAATTATTACAAAACCAAAATGAATACATCTTTAACAAATTTCACTAAATCATACTCTTTTGGGCGATTTATACAATGACAATTCAAAACGACAATTCAACCGAATGTGAAGCTTGTCTAACAACACTACAAGCTTCAATCCACGCTACCTCCTTGTAATCATATTTCATCCAATTGGTTCAACTTAATCAAGAAATTACAACATAAAACCACTGAAACGAGTAAGCATAAAGCTTAGTGAGTATACAAACAATTAAATAAATAATTCACCACAAGCATCAACATGATACAATTATCAAATAATCACTTATCTCTTTAATGTAACGCCCCAAATTTTGTAAGTTTAAAACTTTAAAATATATTATTTTAATTGTTTAAGTTAAAAAGGACTAGCTGTGAAATACATTTTAAGTCTTTGGGACTTGTCATTTAATGAATAAGTTAGGAGAGGGACTAAAAGTGACCAGTACTATAAGTTGAAGGTTTAAATCGCAAACTGCAGTATAAAAATGCTGCTTCTATACTATTCTACTGTATGCTAATAATTAAAATTCAGAAATATCACGTATTTTGTTCTTGTGAAGTCGGTTTTGAAGAAATACAAGGAGGAAGGTTTAATTATAAGTAAATCACTTAGGGTTTTGCTAATTAGTGATTGTAATCACTTAATCTCAAGGTTTAAGGTATGTTTAACATGTTCTTGTGTTCAATTTGATGTTTGAATTGTTAGAATTAAACCCTAACTATGGGGTTTTGAATGATATTTAGTTTTAATCATGAATTGGATAAGATAATGCTAGATACATGATGTTAACATGATTATTGAAGTTAATATGTTAAAGTTTATGTATAATTAAACATATGCTTATGGATATTGTTAAATTAGTAAGTTGTAAAGAGAATTAATATGAAAGTGATGAAGTTAGTGATATGTAAATAACCATGATATGTGATTATAATGAAAGTTAAGAAGTAAGAAAGTGATAACCAAATTAATTGAGTAAAGTGGTGTTAGTGAATTAACACCTATTTTATAAGTAAAGAATTGATTATGTGGTTAAGTGATTTATGTGAATTATGTGATTATGTTTAGGTGATAAAGGAATTGATTTTGCTCAAGTTGGTTCAAGTGGTTCTTTATCTCAAAAGCAAGGTAAGTAATGGGATTATTGTTAAAGTAGTGATTACCATGTCATTTGCTTGATGTTAGCCAAGGAATGGCATTGGTATCACTTGTGGAAGTAGTTAATCCTTTGAGGTTAACTTGTGGAAGTGATTAAGGATCCTTAATATGTTAAAGTGTTAAAGTTATTGTTTAAGTGTCCATTACTTACTAAGCAATGTGCTTATTGTGTTAAGTTTAAATTTTGTAGGTGAAGCAAGTGAAAAGAAAGTTGATTTGGGCAAGAAGCCTATGGGGACCTAATGGTGGAGCTTGTTATGTGATGGTAACAAGTTTTAATCTTCTTAAATCATGCTCATGATATGTTATGTATACCCCTTTTTGGTAAAGAAACAATGTTTTGACATGTAAAGTTGAAAGTCATGTTAGGTTGATGGTCAAAGTCAAACATGTTGAAATGTGAAGGTTAAATTAGTCAATGAGTTATGTTATACTCATTGATAGTTTTGGCGATGATGATATTGTACACTAGATAACTATAATGTGAATATAATGGTTTTTATGGAAATTTTGATGTTAATGGTTAAGTTGAAGTATTGATAGTGAAAGTGGCCTAGGTTGACTTAGAATAGTCAAAGAAATGTGATTTAGGTGTTGGAATAGTGGTTATTTGGGTAAAGACCCAAACGGGTCGTTAAAGTGCCCAAATGGGTCACTTAATGGGTAAACGGCTAGAATGAGTTGTGGTTTAGGTACGATGAATGCGAATATGGCATTAAGTCCTAAATATGGTATTAGAAATGTGGTAAAAAGGTTGAAGTCTGATGTTGGGTGGATTGGAATTTGGTATGTCTTTAGAATGGGTCGAAAATGACCATAAAAAGGTCACTAGTCTAATTCTTGATAAAACGCGAATTTATGAAAAGTGGAAATTGGGAAATGTTTGAAATATCATTTTACACGTGCCTGCAAATTTTCATGGTCATTGGACTTGTCATTTTCAAGATATGCACGATTGAATTTCGGAAGATGGTAAAAGGGACAGCAGGCTTGATTCCCGGGGAATGAGAGTCATTCCTGGGGAATCCGACTCAAATTACTAACAGCATGCTTCATTCCTGGGGAATGGGAGTCATTCCTGGGGAATCTCTTATAAATTCAACATTTTATTATTTAAATCCTTATTTGATCTAGGGAATGATACAACAAGTCTAAAATGTCATATTAAAACGTAGGACTTTACGAAATGAGTAAAAAAAATAAAAAAATAAAATCGGGGTGTTTCAAGTTGGTATCAGAGCTTGGTTTAAGGGATTCGGGTATTCACCATTAGTGGGTACTTGATCTTAAACCACTATTATTATTGTTTGAGCATGATATTTAATTATTTTGTGATATTATTTGACTAATTGATGAAGTGCTAAGATTTCTGAATCGAGGTGTCACGTGTGGACCATGGTGACGTATGTGGTAATGTGATAATTAGTGTGCCTGGCCAACACATGAATTATCATATGACTTCGTACGGTGTCATGGAAAACACGAGATGTCAAGAGAATGAAGTCTTAGTGGTTATTAATTGTTATAAGTTAAGGTAAAATAGGCATGTTAATTGTTAAAGTATGTGTATATTAAATATCTTATGTCTATTTTCAGTAAAGATGGATGAAAGGGATATTGATCTAAATCTAGGATTAAATCCTCACAGTAGAGCCCAGAATAGGGAAGCAGGGGGCGGTGGTGAAAGACCAAGATCTCCTGCCAATGAAGCTAGGCTATCTTTACCTGAATTAAGAACTTTAATTGCTCAAGAAGTCGCTCACGCTCAAGAAGCATCTTTACCTCTTTTACTTAGTAGGATTTCGGAGACCATTACCGATGAATTTTATAGACGTGAGGAAGAGGCGAATACTTTTGGTAATATACCACATGTTGATCCACCGGTGGTACAAGTTCCAGAAGAGAAAAAGATCAGTTATCGAGACTTTTCTGCTTGTAATCCACCATCTTACGAAGGGGATATGGATCCTATTAAAGCTCAAAGGTGGATTTCTGAAGTTGAAGGGGCATTTGCTACTATTGAATGTCCCGAGAGACTTCAGGTACGATATGTAGCTAATCTTCTTAAATCTCGCGCTAAAGGTTGGTGGGAAGTTCAGTGCCGTACTAAAGGCGCTGAGGCAATTAAGAATTTAACTTGGAAGGAATTTAAGGAGATGTTTAATAATGCTTATTCTCAAGAAGCTGATCTGCAAGAAATTCGTCGTGCATTTCTATCTATGGAACAAAAGACAGAGTCGATAAATGAGCTTGTTGGTTTATTCTTGGATCGAGCACACTTTTGTCCGGAGTATATGGAGAATCCCAAGAGGTTAATGGAGCATTTTCATCATATTTTGAAGCCAGAAATCCGTCAATTTGTTAACCCAAAACGTTGTCAAAGTCTTGAAGAGATGATTGATGAAGCTCGGTTCCAAGAGCTTGAATGGGGTCGTAGGGTTGCTAAGAGGAAAGCCGAACAATCTTCTTATTCTTCAAAGAAATTTAGATCTGGTGAAGGTTCCAAGAAGGAGGAGAGACGAGGAGAAAGGAAGGAAGTTCCGGAATGCAAGACTTGTCATAAAAGGCATTTCGGAGAGTGTAGGTTCGGGTCAAGTGCGTGTAATCAATGTGGGAGAGTGGGTCATATTGCCCGTGATTGCCCTAACCCAATTAGGGTATGTTATAATTGTTATAAGCCGGGACACATTAAAGCTGAATGTCCTGATCTAAGGGCTCAATCTGCTCCACTTCCACCTCGTCGATATAATGAAAGGAAAACTGATGAACCTCCAAAAGCTAAAGGCCGATCATTTCAAATTACTGCTGAAGAAGCTCAAAGAGCCCCCGATGTGTTAACAGGTACCTTCTTTGTTGATTTTAAACCTGCATACATACTGTTTGATTCGGGAGCCTCAAGATCATTCGTATCTGAGAAGTTTTGTCTAAATTTCTCAATTCCTCTTTCTGAATTAGATGCTCCACTAGATGTGGAGGTTGCTGATGATAGAATTATTTATGTGACCAATGTTTATCGTGAGTGTCAGTTAGTAATTAATAGTGAAACCTTCATCATAAACCTTATCCCTATGCAAATGGGTGAATTCGATGTAGTAGTTGGTATGGATTGGTTAGGAAAGCATGGAGCTATTATTCAATGTGAAAAGAAAATTATTCGGGTTAACTCACCAAGTGGGGGAGTAATAGATATTTATGGGGAAAAGAGAAAATCTTCGCTATCTATTTGCACTTTTGCTCGTGCTAAACGACATTTGTCACATGGGTGTCAGGCATTTTTGGCACATGTGGTTGATGTTCAGAAATCTACTCCCAAAATCTGTGAAATTCCTGTTGTCAAAGAGTTTTCTGATGTATTTCCTGACGAGCTGCCGGGCATCCCACCCGATAGGCAAGTTGAATTTCGTATTGATTTGGTGCCGGGAGCCACACCTATTGCTAAAACTCCTTATAGGCTAGCTCCCTCTGAAATGCAAGAACTTATGAAGCAATTGCAAGAGCTACTGGACAAGGGTTTCATTCGTCCGAGTAGTTCACCATGGGGAGCTCCAGTACTTTTTGTTAAGAAGAAAGATGGCACCATGCGCATGTGCATTGATTATAGGGAATTAAATAAAGTAACTATCAAGAATAGGTATCCTCTACCTAGGATTGATGATTTATTTGATCAACTCCAAGGTGCAAGTTTCTTTTCAAAAATTGATCTGCGTTCCGGTTATCATCAATTGAAAGTCAGAGAAGAAGATGTTTCCAAAACTGCTTTCAGGACAAGGTATGGCCATTATGAATTTGTGGTTATGCCTTTTGGTCTGACAAATGCACCTGCAGCATTCATGGATCTTATGAATCGGGTATGTCGCCCTATGCTCGATAGATTTGTGATTGTGTTTATTGATGATATTCTTATTTATTCCAAATCTAGTGGTGATCATGAATTTCATTTGAGGCAAGTATTACAGACATTGAGAAATGAAAAGCTTTATGCTAAATTCTCGAAGTGTGAGTTTTGGCTTCGGGAAGTTCAATTTTTGGGTCATGTAGTTAATAATCAAGGGATTAAAGTGGATCCCGCCAAAGTTGAAGCGGTAATGAAATGGGAGCCTCCAACAAATCCTACTGAAGTTAGGAGTTTTCTAGGATTAGCCGGTTACTATCGACGGTTTATCCAAGATTTCTCAAAGATTGCTACTCCTCTTACTAAGCTCACTCGAAAGAACGTTAAATTTGAATGGAATGAACATTCTGAACAAGCTTTCCGAATTCTTAAGCAAAAGCTTAGTCAAGCACCTATCTTAGTACTTCCTGATGGTATTGAAGATATGGTAGTCTTTTGTGATGCCTCATACAATGGTTTGGGCTGCGTCTTGATGCAACGGGGCAAGGTAATTGCCTATGCTTCTAGACAATTGAAAGATCACGAAAAAGGGTACCCCACTCACGACTTAGAACTGGTGGCGGTTGTTTTTGCCTTGAAAATATGGAGGCATTATCTTTATGGTGTTAAGTGTACTATTTACACTGACCATAAAAGCCTTAAATACTTTTTCGATCAGCGTGATCTTAATATGAGACAAAGGCGTTGGCTTGATTTGGTAAAAGATTATGATTGTGAAATATTGTATCATCCTGGAAAAGCTAACGTGGTAGCTGACGCATTGAGCAGAAAAGCTATGCATCATTCTTTAATTGTTAAATCTCTTCGAATCACAATTCTTCCAAATTTATTGGATCAAATTAAAGAGGCACAACAAACTGCATGGCAAAAAGGTTTTTGGAGAGCTGAACGAATTAAGGGTCAAATTCCGTATATTGTTGATGATTCACGTGGGGTAAAGACTCGATATGGAAGAATTTGGATTCCTAACTCTCCTGAATTGAAAAAGCTTTTATTAGATGAAGCTCATAAGTCACGATATTCTATTCATCCTGGTGCAACCAAGATGTACCATGATTTAAAGTCTGATTATTGGTGGCCAGGTATGAAACGTGAAATTGTTAAGTATGTGGAACAATGTTTGACTTGCTTACAGGTTAAGGCTGAACATCAAAAGCCGTATGGCAAAATGCAGCCTTTGGATATACCTGTTTGGAAGTGGGAACACATTACAATGGATCTTATTACTAAGTTGCCTAAAACTCAGCGACAACATGATGCAATTTGGGTGATAGTGGATCGTCTGACTAAAAGCGCCCTATTTCTACCAATCAAAGAAACTATGTCTTCTGAGGCTCTTGCTGATTTATATGTAAAGGAAGTGGTTGCCCGACACGGTATGCCTATATCTATTGTCTCAGACCGAGACAGTAGATTTACTTCTCGGTTTTGGGCTAAATTTCAAGAAGATCTGGGTACACGTGTCAACCTAAGTACTGCTTACCATCCTCAAACAGATGGTCAAAGTGAAAGAACAATTCAAACTTTAGAAGATATGTTAAGGGCATGTGCCATTGATTTTGGTGGTAGCTGGGATATTCATTTGCCTCTTGCAGAGTTTTCTTACAATAATAGTTACCATGCAAGTATCAAGATGGCGCCATATGAAATGTTGTATGGAAGAAAATGTAGGACTCCATTATGTTGGGGTGAGATTGGGCAAAGAGAGTTGGGAAGTACTGACATTGTTCATAGGACAACAGAAAAGATTAATCAAATCAGAGAACGATTAAAGACGGCGCAAGATAGACAAAAATCTTATGCTAATAAAAGAAGACGCCCAATAGAATTTCAGGAAGGAGATATGGTTATGTTAAAAGTGTCTCCTTGGAAAGGCATAATTCGTTTTAGAAAGCGTGGAAAGTTGAGTCCTAGATTTATTGGTCCATTCAAAATCATTGCAAGAGTCGGAAAAGTGGCTTATCGCCTTGAGCTACCTGATGAATTGGCGGGAATACATGATACGTTCCATGTGTCTTATCTTAGAAAGTGTTTAGTTGATGAGGCAGCATATGTGCCTTTAGAAGATATTGAAATTAATGACCAACTGAGCTATGTTGAACAACCGATAGCAATCCTTGATGAAAAGACTAAACAATTAAGAAACAAGGAAATCAAACTACTTAAAGTTCAATGGAAGCATAGGAAGGGTTCTGAGTTCACTTGGGAGTCGGAGGAAGAAATGATTAAGTACTATCCGGCTTTACATCAAGAATGGATTGTGAGGACACAATCCTGAATAAGTGGGGGAGAGTTGTAACGCCCCAAATTTTGTAAGTTTAAAACTTTAAAATATATTATTTTAATTGTTTAAGTTAAAAAGGACTAGCTGTGAAATACATTTTAAGTCTTTGGGACTTGTCATTTAATGAATAAGTTAGGAGAGGGACTAAAAGTGACCAGTACTATAAGTTGAAGGTTTAAATCGCAAACTGCAGTATAAAAATGCTGCTTCTATACTATTCTACTGTATGCTAATAATTAAAATTCAGAAATATCACGTATTTTGTTCTTGTGAAGTCGGTTTTGAAGAAATACAAGGAGGAAGGTTTAATTATAAGTAAATCACTTAGGGTTTTGCTAATTAGTGATTGTAATCACTTAATCTCAAGGTTTAAGGTATGTTTAACATGTTCTTGTGTTCAATTTGATGTTTGAATTGTTAGAATTAAACCCTAACTATGGGGTTTTGAATGATATTTAGTTTTAATCATGAATTGGATAAGATAATGCTAGATACATGATGTTAACATGATTATTGAAGTTAATATGTTAAAGTTTATGTATAATTAAACATATGCTTATGGATATTGTTAAATTAGTAAGTTGTAAAGAGAATTAATATGAAAGTGATGAAGTTAGTGATATGTAAATAACCATGATATGTGATTATAATGAAAGTTAAGAAGTAAGAAAGTGATAACCAAATTAATTGAGTAAAGTGGTGTTAGTGAATTAACACCTATTTTATAAGTAAAGAATTGATTATGTGGTTAAGTGATTTATGTGAATTATGTGATTATGTTTAGGTGATAAAGGAATTGATTTTGCTCAAGTTGGTTCAAGTGGTTCTTTATCTCAAAAGCAAGGTAAGTAATGGGATTATTGTTAAAGTAGTGATTACCATGTCATTTGCTTGATGTTAGCCAAGGAATGGCATTGGTATCACTTGTGGAAGTAGTTAATCCTTTGAGGTTAACTTGTGGAAGTGATTAAGGATCCTTAATATGTTAAAGTGTTAAAGTTATTGTTTAAGTGTCCATTACTTACTAAGCAATGTGCTTATTGTGTTAAGTTTAAATTTTGTAGGTGAAGCAAGTGAAAAGAAAGTTGATTTGGGCAAGAAGCCTATGGGGACCTAATGGTGGAGCTTGTTATGTGATGGTAACAAGTTTTAATCTTCTTAAATCATGCTCATGATATGTTATGTATACCCCTTTTTGGTAAAGAAACAATGTTTTGACATGTAAAGTTGAAAGTCATGTTAGGTTGATGGTCAAAGTCAAACATGTTGAAATGTGAAGGTTAAATTAGTCAATGAGTTATGTTATACTCATTGATAGTTTTGGCGATGATGATATTGTACACTAGATAACTATAATGTGAATATAATGGTTTTTATGGAAATTTTGATGTTAATGGTTAAGTTGAAGTATTGATAGTGAAAGTGGCCTAGGTTGACTTAGAATAGTCAAAGAAATGTGATTTAGGTGTTGGAATAGTGGTTATTTGGGTAAAGACCCAAACGGGTCGTTAAAGTGCCCAAATGGGTCACTTAATGGGTAAACGGCTAGAATGAGTTGTGGTTTGGGTACGATGAATGCGAATATGGCATTAAGTCCTAAATATGGTATTAGAAATGTGGTAAAAAGGTTGAAGTCTGATGTTGGGTGGATTGGAATTTGGTATGTCTTTAGAATGGGTCGAAAATGACCATAAAAAGGTCACTAGTCTAATTCTTGATAAAACGCGAATTTATGAAAAGTGGAAATTGGGAAATGTTTGAAATATCATTTTACACGTGCCTGCAAATTTTCATGGTCATTGGACTTGTCATTTTCAAGATATGCACGATTGAATTTCGGAAGATGGTAAAAGGGACAGCAGGCTTGATTCCCGGGGAATGAGAGTCATTCCTGGGGAATCCGACTCAAATTACTAACAGCATGCTTCATTCCTGGGGAATGGGAGTCATTCCTGGGGAATCTCTTATAAATTCAACATTTTATTATTTAAATCCTTATTTGATCTAGGGAATGATACAACAAGTCTAAAATGTCATATTAAAACGTAGGACTTTACGAAATGAGTAAAAAAAAAAAAAAAAAAAATCGGGGTGTTTCATTTAAATAGATACTATTTAGCAACTGTAGAGATTTCTCCATATTTCGTAGGGATCCGCGGTCCAATAGATACAAGTAAGCATGACACCAAATCACATCGGAATGAATACCAAGCTTAATAGATACCGAGTAGTGCCAAGCACTTATTTCGTAATAATCATTTATTTCGTAACAATCAAATCTCTACAATACTCAATTCACATAATTCATATAATTCCCACATAAATTTCCAAATAATTCAACAACTAGCAACAATAAACAACAATGGTTAACAACAAATATCAACTTAAGATTCGAGATACGATACAACGTAAGAACAATTATGAGAAACAACTATAAGAAACAAACAATATTCCAAACGATTGTATGAACCTCTTGCTCGTAAGCAATCCGGAGCATACAATCATTACTCATTTAATCCTCGTATCACTCACCTTTGCTTTTAAGGTAAATGCATGGTTTCACATCCAAATAGCTAAACCACCGTTCTTGATCACTTAGCATATAACCTATCGATACAATAACACATTTAATAACTAGAAATTATTATAATCAATACATCAACATTATCAATCCATCACCCTTTTGGATTGATCATACTACACATGATCTCTCTTTTCATACTTCTCTTATTTCACTATTTCATTACTTAAACCATAACCATATACATGATTTAATCACTTAAATTCTATTTCAATAATCACTAATGATCACCATAATCATCTTATCCACTTAATCATAATCATTCTCATAATCATACTTAATTCAATCACTTTTTTTTTTTTGAAAGGCTAAGTATATATTATAAATATGTCTCTTGATTCAATACTTCAATTTTCATTATTCATGCTCTAATAACATTTATAATCACCAATTAAGGTGTATTAATACCAATTCATCACCTTTTATACAAAACCCACTTTGATTACTAATCATACAATTCAAATTATCAAATTCTAGGATGAGTTAATGTTAATCACCATCACTTATACACTTATATACCACTAAATCATCATTATCAACCCCAATTTCGGATTGAAACTATCAATCAACCAAAACCCACATATAAACCCATTTCTAGGTTAGGAAAATTGAAGAACAAAGATTACCTCATGTTAGGAATGATCAATCATTGATGAACTTAGATTCTCAAGCTTCAATTTCATGTTAGGATTCGATTTTGATTTAGGGTTTAAGGTTTCTGCGTGGTTTTCTTTGTTCGTGAAGTTCCTGGAATGTTTTGAGTGATATATCATACGTACATACATATGTTAATGGATATATATGTGATTTAATTTTATTCCCCGTGATTATCATTGTCTTGAACTTTAAAACCGACTTACAATTATTACTATTTTATTTCACCTAAAGTAAAGATAATTTAAAACAATTACTATTACTTTATTCACAATATTACTTTTGAATTTTGGGGTGTTACAACTTAAGTATATATGCAAAGAATATTATTACTTTCAACATGTTAAATTTTGTTTGCTAAAGAAAAAATGTTTACCAAATATTAGACACATGTCTAACTCCTTAGGTGATGAGTAATTGATTTTGAAGGCATGTTGTTGATCTAAATTGAAGCATGTTATTGTAAAAAGTGTAATTAATAATAATATGAAGCATTGAAAGTTTTGTAAATAAAGTATAAAAAAGTAAAAAAATATTAACAAAAATTTAAATAACTAATGAAAAATTACAAATTATTATTTTTTGTTAGGACACATGACAAATGGTTAGGTCATGAGGTGTCAAAATTTTAGACTAACATGTTCTTTTTATATAGTATACTAGGAAGGCTCATGGCTTTGTATACGCACAGCCCTATGAGGTTACATTACTTTTATTCAAAAATATTTGTATAACATTATTGTAACAATTAGTATTTGACTGCTGAAGTGGTGATGAGTATTCATTGCTTTGAAAACTACTATACAGTCGACCGTAAATTCTATGAATAAAAATAGAACATTTTGTATGTACACAAATAAGCAAATGGTAGCCCACGAATATATGGTGCCCTTAAAATGGCATGAGGGAGCCAACATGTATCTTTAATCTTCAAAAACACATGAAGTACATACGGTAATAATTCCGATAGCACTTTCTGGAAAATTAAATTGAAAACGTCTTCAAAATCTCCGAGACAGAAGTTAAGAAGTACTTGGTTGAAATCTGCATCACTCTGTCAAATGACAAACATGTAATGTAAACATTTTGCTCCAGTAGGCCGGGCCACTTACGATGAGTCGATGATAACATATTAAATCATGCATATAGCAAAAAATACAACAATCAAAGCATCCCACAATTTGTATTGCATCGTTGAAAGTGCAAGTAAAGTAAAGAGATAGATATCAGTTACCTGAAAATGTATAAATGATGGATGAAGTTTATTTGGATCTTGTTTTTAAGTGACCACTGATCACTCATAATACTGTCTTCTTATCTGCAAATGTATCAATACAAAAGTATAAACAAACATGTCAAGGTCAAGCATATAGACTACATGTACTATAAGATAAGAGGTGTAAAAGATGTCAAGTAAAAGGCTAACAATAAGAAATAGCTTCAACAAGTTAATTGACCAAACCTAGTGGAAGGATTCTCAATGAATGTAGTCTAGCTGACACCATAATCATAAGCAAAATAGTAAAACAACATAAATAAAATATCATAGGTCTCACTTTTGAATTCGGAGTATATATTTAACTTTACCATATATTCAGTTAACTTGGAATGTTATAACCAATATTTTACACAATCGGAATTTTCTCTCCATAACAGTCACCAAGTCACCAATGTACAACTGAGTGTCCTAATATATTTGAACTTTGAATGGGCATTACTCCGTATTTTATAACATCAAATCATAATAACAATTAGAGATTTAAAAGTAAGATTCCTATTGAAGATCGTTAATAAAAATTTCCCTACTTTAGTGCTCTAAATATCTTAATAGTCACTATTAGGTACCCTAATTAGTGAAAAAAATGGAGCATACTTAAATCACAGACAGTCTGTCACAAACTAATGCTATAGCATATGAGGAAGATATGCATTTAAATTCATCCAAATTCACACCATGCCACAATGCATCGCAAGAAACTTGCACCAAACAAAGAATTTATATAGAGCTTGCAACAGGTAGCTGGCTACTCGGCTAGAGCAGGTCTAAGTGAAACTAATCTGCGATGTTAAAATCACAGAGCATAAATTTCAAGTATCACATGGATTGCTGATAGCCTGATATCACAACTTGAAAATTAGGCATGTATATATATCAACTTGTGATGACATGATGTCAAAGTTAGCAACTAAATACTTTCAACTAACGGTTACCGGTTCATCTTTTATATCAAGTAGGCAGCAATAAATTAAATATAGAAAGTCAAATGAAGGCATTCAATATACTCTTTTCCAATATTTGTCTCATAATACTGCACTTACTATATAGAATAGCCCAACACTATTGAAGCTCTGATTGAGGAAGAGCACCTTAAACTGGGAAAGTAACAATAATGCATCCCAACAACCCCTAATTATTAGGGGAGAATAAATATTCAGTCCTTCACAGGCACTGTAATCACCACCACCTGATATTTTTCGACCAAGACTTGTGAGGAATTTACCAAGCTCCGTATCACAATGTAATCTACCTTAACGTCTTGTAGAAAACTTTCCCATGTGTGTATGATAAAATGGAATATGAGAAATAAATTTCTTTAGACCTTTCTACGTCTTGGGAAGTTAGGAACTATATAGTTACCATTTAATGAAGATAAATGCAGCAAAACCATAACGTATGGCATAATTTTCCCAGAAAAAGCAAGTCGGGGCTTTCATTTTCTTCCATTCCAGCCTTATAAAGCCTTTCACGGGATATCTAGAATGGGTCAAACATTCTCCTTTCTTTCACCGAAACATATCAACAAACAGTTGTTCTGCTTCAAATATACTTGTAATAAAGTTCAATTAAGAATAAAAAATCATAGTTGTTCCATAAACAATTGGAATTCATCTGATAATAACAAAACCACCTCAATATTCATATAATTTCATGGAAATATAAAATATTTCTATAGGACTTGCAGGAGAAAAAGTATTATGACATACATAATAATAAGTTACTAATTTTATCACATATTTTACATAATTTTCAAACATGAAAGGTGCTTATAGTCAATGCACAAATCTAAGAAAAGAAGCCCTAATTATAATAAAAACATACCTTCAATCCCTTGAAGTATTTACATACGTAATAAAAGCCCAAATTTTTTTGTTTTTTTTATGGAAAAAACCCTAATCCTAATCTTGATGTTAAGAAGATGATGTGTCAATTACCATAGCTATGAAATGTTTGAAGAAAGGTATGAGTGTTGAGATCAGAGAAGATGTTGTGTAAAATGCCTTAGCTATGGAATGTTGAAGGAAGATATGAGTGTTGGGATCACCAGAATGTAACAGCTGTATATTATATGCCATGTGTTCAATGATCATCAACCCACTTGTTAAAATAAGAACACATGACGTGTTCAATTTTTGAAGAAGTAGGTTGTTTTTATAAAGTAATGAGATAAAGGCTAATTCCGAAAATCTTTGTGTGGGCAAAGGCCCACACTGCCCTCACCATAGTACCGCCAATGCCTATACGATAACCTTTTTTGAACTCTTTTATCAATTTCTAATTTTCAATTCTTGGATTAGGGATGGCAACGGTCAGGTTTGGGCAGGTTTTAGTGTATATGTACCCATACCCGTTTGGAATATTCGAACCTTTACTCAGCCCAATACACGCTTGGTACCGAAATAGTATTACCCTTCGGTTTTTCAGATTTATTTGCGGGTTTCGGTTATCCCCATGTATGTAACTTTGACCGAACAAAAAATGTTTAGTTGTTGAAAATGCGATGCAAATTTGAAATAAGGCAAAAAACAAAATACCATAAACTATAGTATATTCAAGATTTCAAATCTTAAAGCTAACAATTTAACTATTTAACTAACTAATTTAAAGTTTCGGCCGTTCAAGATAACGAACAATTTCATGTTTCCATATCATACAAAATTAAATGTAATAATCATGGAAATTCAAATATAAAGCGTATGATATAAGGTGTTCTCATTTGATCCAAACTCTATATACATATATATAGAGTTTGGATCAAATGAGAACACCTTAAAAATAAGAACAACTAAAAAACGCTTCAAATGCACAATTACTCTGCGTAAAATAGTTAGATTAACATTCGTACATCGCAAAGAAAAATAAATGTACACCTATAAAAATACACAAAAATTGAAAAAACGATTGATGCACTATTATCTCTATAATTGTGCATCAATCGTTTTTTCGATTTTTGTGCATTTTCGAAAGTTTGCATCTATCTTTCTACACATATTTGAGATGTATAAGTGTGAATCTAATGAATTTGTTTGCTAGTTGTGCATTTAAGAGGTATTCTTAGCCGTTCTTATTTTTAAAGTGTTCCCATTGGAACTCTACCCTATATATATATATATATATATATATATATATATATATATATATATATATATATATATATATATATATATAGGTGGAGGTTTATATGAGAACCAACTAAAAGTTGAGAACCTTGAGAACCACTACATTACATGCTTGTTCACATGTGATTTAACTTCATTCACATGTGAACATTGATTTAGGTTAGATTTGTAAAGAAAAAAATTAAAAAAATCCTAAATTATAGCGAAAAACAAATATATGTTCACATTTGATGATAATGTGAACAAATCATGTAAAAAGTGTTTTAAGACGTGATTTTCGAATTTTTTTCTTTACCAATCTAACCTAAATCAATGTTCACATGTGAATGAAGTTAATCACATGTGAACAAGCATGTAATCTAGTGGTTCTCAAGGTTCTCAACTTTTAGTTGGTTCTCATTTGAACCTAACCCTATATATATATATATATATATATATATATATATATATATATATATATAGTATATAAAACTCAAATTAATAATAACAATTAACAATTATGTAAGGTTCACCAGTTTCTCATCATCAGAAGCGTACAAAAATACATTCGCTATACATATACTCATATCATTCAAATTATAAATTACGTTTTGCTTCATACGCTAAAATTCGTGACTAATTAACCGTTAACGTACATTGATAATGTAACTTAGTCCGAACATACATACATATGAGGTGACTTAAATATTTTTCATGGATGATTCTGCAAATTTCGCGAATCTTAAACTAGTATATAATAAAAAGATAAATATTAAATTGGATGAGTATTACATGTAAATTCTAATATTTATAAAAATTTCAACTTGATTAAATGCACCTTTATCGTATATCCGCGCACACATTAACAAAACCCATATGCCATATTTACAATAACAAATTAACAATACATTGTATTATTATAAGTTAAAAATTTAAAGCACCCACCTCTTGCATCATTCCAACTAACCACTTATTATGACTAATAAAGTCATAACGATCAATTTAATTGGCTATCTTTACTATTAAAATTCATATTCACGTTCAATGAGTGAATGATTAGTACATATTTTGCACAATACATTATCGTTTCACACTTCTTTTTATCAACCATTAATTCCTTCAAAACTTTGATGATTTTAATATCGGATTTGGTGGTCACTCAAAAACATCAAAGTTCACTTCACGACGAGCCCGGCTAACTTTCGACCTTTTGGGATCGTTTAGTGTCCGAAAATGCCATTTTACTTATTTAATTTGTCTATTTTAGACTTTATTATTTGTTTAGACTTTGTTTCCTTGATCCGTTTTGAATGGTATTATTTGTTTAGACTTTGTTTCCTTGATCCGTTTTGAATGGACTTTGTTTTTACTTCCATCCAAAAGTATTTAAACACTTTTGGAATTAGAGTTTATGTAGTTTTTGATTATTGAATAATAGCATTTCTTAATACCTAATTGAATTTCGAATTTTATTAGTTCTTTATTCGTATTTGATTTGCACGGTGATATCGCATGGGCATTAATAATCATGTGTTACAATGTTTGATTTATAAATTCAACTTCTCATTTTCAGCATGATATGTATAGGGCTAACTAAACAGACTTAAAATATGACACTATTAATTGATCGGTTGATGCATATTATTACTCTGCTATGTTTTTGTATGTGTCAATCTCACTCTATTTTGTTAGTAAATTTTAAGCCTATTCAATTAGGCTTATATAATATTCTTCAACCACCATTAAAGATAATTCACCAATACCCAAAGTGTTACATCATAATCTACTCTTAATCAAGTATCATTAACTTCGCCAACCGTTTGAAGTGACCAAATCCTGAGGACAACCACTGTGGTTGCTGCCCCATCCTCGTTTTCATGATTCATGCATGTTTTACAGTTCAGTTTCCAGGCATAACGGGTCTGGTTTCGGCTCAATCAGTGGAAAACTTCCACCTCACCTTCCAGATTCGCTACCATTTCTCTCTTTTGGATTTCAAATCCGCTTTTCTTGATCAAACGTCGACTTAACAATGCTTCATTCAAAGATATCTAAAGTTGGGATCTTTTTGTTACATCTGTCAAGTATTTCATGGGTTTGGCTTCTCCATGCACTTCTCAGCAGCACATGGCTGGCTATATCCTTAACAGTTGATTAAGCTGCGTTTATCCATCACACAACAACCCTAATCCTATTTGTAAAATGCTCTTTTATCACTACTGAATCATAAGATCTATAACAAGGATCTTAAGACAAGAATTAAAAAAACCTTTTGTTTAAAATTTTAGCGTCCTGCTACCTATTTATCAGGTGTGCGGTGTGCATATGGCTATCAATCCGCACATACAATACATGTTCATGTTCGTTAAAGACAATAACATAGATTGAACAAGAAGCAACAACTGTGAAGAATCAAATATTTATATACAAATTACAGATATATAATCCACATAACATGATGGCAATCTAATGCAGACTACCCCTTTCATCCCTATTTATTTTTCCATATTTTCCCTTTTGTAGTATAAACTATATAAGTGGCAGAGATGCATAATTTCACCATTTTAACATCGAATTAAAAACCATAAACTACTGTACAGATTGAAATATAAAATTACCAGAAACCATCATCATCATCAACAGCCACCCTTGAAGAAGGTTGCACTTCCTCTTCTTCCAACTCCATTTCCACTTCCGGTTCACCAAACTCAGAAGTTTCAATATCAGCAAGATTCTTCAAATCAACAACCGAAAGCTCATCAAGCCACCTCACGACCAAATCAGCAGCACTAAGCTCATAAACTGGATGCTTACTAGCCACTGCCACACACTTCATTTTAGCTTCATGAGCGGCTTCTACACTTAAATTCGAATTACCAAACACAATACATCTTTCGGGTATGAATTGCAACAACTGAGCTGCATATGCAAACATTTCAGGGTCAGGTTTCCCTCTATAAACATCTTCAGAAGTCACAACCGCATCAAAAACTCCGTTTATTCCTATTGCACCTATAGCTTCTTCAAGATTCTTTCTTGGGCGGGTTGACACTAAAGCCATTGGGATATTGTAACGGGTCAAAACATCTATGAACTCCTGTGACCCGTTACGAAACCTGTAAATCCCACCTTGTAATGCCTGATAAATTTGTTCTTTTCTTAGTGCCATTCGTTTTAGTTGACTCGGGTCTCTTGACCAACATAAAACTTCTGAAATCGCCTGCTCATTTTTCATGCCTTCGATTCTTTTAAGCAAGAAAGCGGGCGGTCGTGATTTGCCTTCTTCTTGAGAAAGTGCAAGCCATGCTTGCTTTTCGTGATCAGGGTTATCTTCTATTAACACTCCTTCCCATTCGAATATCGCACCTAACCAACCACAACCCATTCGTTCTTGTCTTAGCAATGGATTTTGCAACGAAGGGGTATCCGCTTTATTCGTAGGTGGCCACAACCCTGGTTTTCGTTCTACACTAGTATCGATTTGATAATCCGAACTTTTAGATATTCTATCTTCTTTGAAATTATACACCTTTCTAGTCAACTCCATTGCTTGGGCTTTGACTTTAATTTTAACTTCCCTAAACTTATTCAATCGATTTGGGCTCATCGCAACTCGTTTACCCGAACAATGTTTCCAATAATTCCCTATCATTGGTCTGTGCCCTAACTGGGAAGTTGCAGCAATTGATTCAACCATGTTGACAAGCCCCCAAATTTACAATCTAAATTCTTTTAGCTCAATCTAGAAATCACAACACCTCGATCTGGTAGCCCTAATTTCTAAATAAATTATTCTTTATAGTCACGAATAGAGGTAAAAGTACAACAGAAGGAAACAGCTTGTACACAATAAAGATCGAAACTTTATTCAACAACAAACATAACCCAATTCATAAATCCCCAACAAGAAACCCTAAACGATATAAAATTTAAATTACAGCACCAAAGAGGTTGATAGAGCTCGATTTTTAGTGTAAAAAAGATGGTTGTCAAAAGTTTAAGCTAGGGCTATATGTATGTGTACAGTATATGTGATTATGATTAAATGGAGAAGAAATTAAACAGAAAAAGAGTGATGAAAGAAAAAAACCTGAAATTGAATTGAATTGGGGATTGAATTGAATTTGAATGGATGGAGAAAAAGGAAAGAAAATAGTACGGGTATTGGCGATTAATTTGGTGATGATACAAAGAAAGGAAAGAAAATTATTTATTTATTTATTTTATTTTTTATTTATGTGGATTATAGAAGGAGAAAAGAAAAAGAAATTGCGTGCCGCTGGGTTGAACCCGAAGTGTTTGGAATGTATACGTGTCGATTACTCAACGTCACCTTCTATTTTCTCTTTTTTCTTTTTTAATAAATTTTTTTATTTTTAATGTCGATACGAGAGCATGTCAAAAACATGGTTTGAACGATTTATGGTTACATGTTTGTCGGTAACAGTAGCGACCGATGAATGTGTGTGTGTTTTGAAAATAGAGAACGATTTGTACACCATATGTTTTTACCAAATTTGATTTACATGTTACATAGTATAACACCATATAACATGTTTTATGTTGTATTCTTAAAGAAAAATTATTGATGTGTCTAAAAACATAGACCTAAATTTAGGCCTAAAAATTTGATTGGTACATACTGTAAAATGATTTGGTTTGGTAAATATAAAGAGAAAAAATTAGTGTGGTTAGGTATGAATTTAGACCTATATAATCTTCCCTGTATACTAGCTTAGTATCCCCTTGCTTAGTTGACATTATTTCCATTACCTTCTAAGTCTTTATAAAACAACTAAATCTGATGGGGCAATTTGTGGTTTTTCCAAAATATTAAAATGCCATATATCATTTTAATTTAATATATCATGTGTCATTGATAGTTAATGTTAATCTTAATTGCTATGCATATAAATGGTTTACTGAGCATACGAAAGAGTTGGAGTTATTACCGTAGATATAAATGATTCCATTGAGCATATTAAACGATTTGGGATTTTGGAGTTTGAATAGCAAACGAAGCATTGTCTATTTAAATGATATATTTGTATCACATAATGGTTGTCCTTCTTTCATCGATAATGGTAACCATCATATAAATTTGAGGGGTCTTTTGCTAGGAATAACAATAATCTAATTATAAATTAATTTTTGTTGTCAAGTGGTAATTATCTCATCCTTCTTTTGTTAAGCAATTTAATTGTTCCCCTATCATAGGATGAAAATCTAATACCGTAATATTGTCTGCAATTTAATTGTTTACATTGTATTTTGATGTTTATGATACTTGATTAATGCATATATATGCATTGATTTTTTGATTTCTTTTATTTGTATTTGATTTGATGAATACTTTTACCCTTCTGATAGGTTATTTTGTGATGGAAGATCTATATGTTGTCTTTAGATGAGAGTGCTTCATTGCTTCTTATACATGTTATGAGTTACAAGAGTATCATTTTCATCTGGTTCTCTTCATCTCCGTCTTTTTCATCTCTAATTTTAGATAGAATATGTGATTTTAATTGCATGCATGACTCACTAAATTGTGTAGGTTATGAATCTTCGTTTCTTTTGCTTAAGTTAAGATGATAAGGATCAATCAAGGTATGTGCAATATGTTTTCATTATTAATTGATTATATTTTATATGAACCACACAATAACATGGTTAAAAGGGTAAGAGTCAAAGGGGGAATTCAAGCAATGATATATGATATTAGTATGTATTAGTTTATTATATTAGAGTTTCTTTATATTGCTTTAGTTCTATCCCGTTTGATTTTTCGCTACAAAGTATTGCCTTTTGTTATGGAAGGTCATCACTAATAGTCAGTGGCGGATCTAGAATTGTAGAAATGGGTATGCATTATAGAGTGGCTTCATGAACAAAGTTACATGAAAATTCAATAAAAAAATTTCCCCAGCAGGGTTTGATCATAAGCGACAGACTTTAGCTCGATCCTTAAGTTTATTATCCAATAAAGCAATAATTAGTTGGTTTTGGAGGTTTTGTTTTTCGGGTTCGAGTGGTTCATTTATTAATGTGTATTGTAGTTTATTTATTTAGCCCGTTAGCTTAGCCCAATGGGCCCTCGAGTTCTAGGTTAAGGATGTTCCTAGCTCTATATATTTGAGCCTCTTGTAATGTTTTGAATCAAGCAATAATAATCAAATACTTTCATGGTATCAGAGCTGACTAAATCTCTCTAAATCTCTTGTAATTTCTTTTCCAACCATCACCGTTCATTCTTCTACAGATTTTAATTATCCCATTACAACTTCAATCACGAATCAAACATACCACCAACAGATTCGTTATCAAAAAACGAGCAATACCCAAAAATTACAGAAGCTATCTCCCTCAAACGAACCGGCTAGAGCCTTCGAAAGTTTCCTAATCGAAAATCGCAGATTCAAAATTAAGCTCTCATACACTACACACAACATCACACCGCCATCACAGTTCGCTCAATCGCTTGATTCCGACCAAGACTGGAAAATTTGGGCTCCGTCCGACTTTACGCGCCGATACACGCGCTCCACGCGCCGGCAGATCTGATCTCACTCGTCTTGCTGACGTGGCATCCACGTGGCATGCTGACGCGTCCTTTTGCTGACGTGGCATCCACACGGCTGCTGACTGTACTACTGACTGGACTTCTCTGCTGACGTGGCTGCTGACGTCACCAAAAAAAATAAATAAAAATAAAAAATGTTCAGAAATCAGCAATCGTGGATCTTGAATACCGGTGCTTCTTCACACCTTACTTCAAATATTGGTAATCTCAATTCTCATTTTAATTCTAGTATTATTAAGTCTGTAGTTGTAGGTGATGGATCCCATATTCCTGTTACCCAAATAGGACATAGCCAACTACCAAACCCATATCGTCCACTATATCTTAGAAATGTCCTTGTTACTCCAAACATTATCAAAAACCTTATCTCTGTTCATCAGTTTACAAAAGATAATAAGTGCTCGATCGAGTTTGACCCTTACGGCTTCTCAATAAAAGATTTAAAAACTCGACAACTCCTTCTCCGGTCTGACAGCACCGGAGATCTCTATCCCATTTCTTCTCCACATGCTTCTGCTTTTTCTATAGTCTCTCAAAATCAAAATCATTCTGTATGGAATCAGCGTTTAGGACATCCCGGGGATACAAGTTTACAATCCCTTGCATCCAGAGGTTTCATATCATACCACAAAAATAAAACATCTACCCTATGTCATGCCTGTCAGTTAGGTAAACAAATCAAACTCCCCTTCTATCGTTCTGAGTCTGTAGTTCACTCTCCTTTTGACATTATTCATTCTGACATCTGGACCTCTCCAATTCCTAGTACAATGGTTTTAAATACTATGTGTTGTTTCTTGATCATTTCTCTCATTTTCTTTGGATCTACCCTCTTCACCGAAAATCTGATGCTTTCTCCAAATTCGTTCAATTTCGCACCTGTGTACGTACTCAGTTTAACAAAGAAATTAAAGCTTTTCAATGCGATCATGGTGGAGAATTTGACAACCGATCCATGCATGATCTCTTTGCCACTAATGGCATTCAGTTCCGCTTTTCTTGCCCTCATACTTCCCAACAAAATGGGAAATCGGAACGCATGATTCGCACAATCAATAATGTCGTTCGCACCCTTCTATTCCAAGCTCATCTCCCTCCGGAGTATTGGGTAGAAGCCCTCTTCATGGCAGTATACCTTCTGAACATTCTTCCCTCCACCTCAATCCAAAATGAAATTCCCTATACCAAACTATTCAACAAACCAACATCCTACACTCACCTTCGCACTTTTGGATGCCTTTGTTACCCATATGCTTTCCCTCCACATAAACTCGCACCTCGTACCACTCCATGCATATTCCTTGGTTATCCTACCAATCACTGTGCATATCAGTGTCTTGATCTCAACACCAAGAAAATCATTATTTCTCGACATGTCATCTTTGACGAGTCATCCTTTCCATTCGCGTCTTTTTCTCCCAACACAGTTCCATCATATGAGTTTTTAGACACGTCATGTGACCCCTCTCCGATTGCTCGCCAGCTTCTTATGTCTCGATCATCTCCTATTTCTACAAATTCTCCATCCCCAACTTCAAACCAACCCCCTCAAAATCCTGCACAACCTGAAATTGAAAATTTTCCTCTTCCTCCAACACCTCCTCCCTCACCCCCTACAAATACCTCAAACAACTCATCTCCTTCCTCATCTGAAAATTCTAATTGTACATCTTCTGAAAATTCCAACAGTTCATCTACATCCTCTCCAACTCAGTCTACTCCTTTACGCACTCACCCAATGGCCACTCGCTCCCAACATAATATTCACAAACCAATCCAAAAACTTAATCTTCACACCACTACTGTCACTCCTTCCACACCCCGCTCATACACCCAAGCCTTTAGGGATCCTCACTGGCATGCAGCTATGCAGACTGAATATAATGCTTTAATTAAAAATGAAACTTGGGATCTTGTTCCACGACCACCTGGAGTTAATGTGGTCCGTTCTATGTGGTTATATAAACGCAAATTGCGTGCTGATGGCTCTCTTGATCGATACAAAGCCCGTTTGGTAGCTGATGGGAAAAGCCAGCAGCTTGGTATCGATTGTGAGGAGACGTTTAGCCCGGTTGTCAAACCGGCTACCATACGTACAGTTCTCAGTTTAGCTCTTTCTCGCTCTTGGCCGATTCATCAGTTGGATGTTCAGAATGCCTTTTTACATGGTTCTCTGCAGGAAACCGTTTATATGCAGCAGCCCCCAGGATTTGTCGATCCTTACCGCCCAGGTTATGTCTGTCACTTGAAGAAATCTCTGTATGGTCTAAAACAAGCTCCTCGTGTTTGGTTTCAGAGGTTCGCTTCATATGCCACAAGAGTCGGGTTTCAGCACAGCAAAACCGACTCATCTCTGTTCATCTTTCGCAGAGGATCTGACATTGCGTACCTATTGATCTATGTGGATGACATTATCCTTAATGCATCGTCAGATGCGTTTTTACATCGAGTAATCTCCTCTCTGCATGGAGAATTTGCTATGACGGATTTAGGGCCTCTTAATTATTTTTTGGGTATTGCAGCAACCCGAACTACAGCTGGCATGTTCCTTTCTCAGAAGAAATATGCTATGGACATTCTTGCTCGAGCAAACATGGTAAACTGTAATCCGTGCAAGACTCCGGTTGATACAGATTCTAAACTTAATGACACAGGTACTCCCGTTGCTGATCCTACTTTATACCGTAGTCTTGCGGGAGCATTACAGTACCTCACATTCACCAGGCCAGATATTACGTATGCGGTTCAACAGATTTGCCTTTTCATGCATGATCCTCGAGAGCCTCACTTCCATGCTCTCAAACGTATTCTTCGATATGTTCGGGGCACCATTGACCATGGCCTTCAGCTGTATTCTTCATCTACTACTCATCTCACAGCCTACTCTGATGCTGATTGGGGCGGATGCCCCATTACACGGCGGTCTACGTCTGGCTATTGTGTTTTCCTTGGTAATAACTTGCTATCTTGGTCTTCAAAACGTCAAAACATAGTCTCTCGTTCCAATGCTGAAGCAGAATATAGAGGGGTGGCTAATGCAGTTGCTGAGACATCGTGGTTACGAAATCTTCTCAGAGAGCTTCACACTCCGCTGTTCACTGCAACCATTGTCTACTGCGATAATGTCAGTACAGTTTACATGTCTGCTAATCATGTTCAACATCACCGAACTAAGCATATTGAAATTGATATTCATTTTGTTCGTGAGAAAGTTGCTACAGGTCACGTTAGAGTTCTTCATGTTCCATCTCGCTATCAGTATGCAGATATTTTCACAAAAGGATTGCCTTCACCTCTGTTTACTGAGTTTCGATCCAGCTTGAGCGTTCGGCAACCTTCTCCCGCTCAAACTGTGGGGGCATATTAATGTGTATTGTAGTTTATTTATTTAGCCCGTTAGCTTAGCCCAATGTAAAGCCCAATGGGCCCTCGAGTTCTAGGTTAAGGATGTTCCTAGCTCTATATATTTGAGCCTCTTGTAATGTTTTGAATCAAGCAATAATAATCAAATACTTTCATCATTCACACTTACTTTGGTTTTTCATGTTAATTTAGCATCTAAAGGTGTTCGTTTGTTGAGATTTGGTTCAGCAATTGATAGAATCTTGATGCATTTTTTTTTTTTTTTTTGAACGGCAAATAACTCCTTCGGATCAGTAATGGAGTATCATCGTGCCACCACTACTGACCCCACCTTTTTGCCTCACCTAAGAAGAAACCCTCTGGAGAGGCTCGAACCCGAGACCTCTCCATCATTGAGAAAACTCCTTACCTCACTCCATCATTTGTTTGTGAAGTATACTTCGATAATTAAATTCCTAATTAAACACTGAATTTACAATCTACAATATAATGAATCTGGACGTTGAAACAATTATTGAGAAACAATTATTGAGAAGTAAAGGAAAATTAAAAAGATATCTTTTACATCATTAAAATGTTATTATCATGAAAACTATTTCTAACTTCTAAAAAACCTATAGATATCACTAAACAAAAATAAAAATATTTTATTAATTGCAGGTAGAATTTTAGTAAAGGTAAAATACCCCATTTTATCACTTAGAGAAATAATTCACCATTAATATGAGAGGAACAGAGGGCTTGAGGATCTGTCCTCGTCTTCTTTTTCACTACCGAATCTTCATTTTTTATTATTTTTCTTGATGAGAGAATTGAGGAATGATACTTTATTGATTTAAATTTAAGATAATGTTGGAGGGTGTTCACCCATCTTTTAATGGGTATGCACGATTAGTAAGTATAGTAACAAAACCAAAAATATTGATAATTTAACATTGCAGTTAGGATGCCAAGGGTATACAAGTGCATACCCTTAAATGTGTGTATGTCCGCCACTGCTAATAGTTGTATAATTGTTATGTTGTATACCGCTTTATTATGGACTCTTATTATCTGTAATTGTTGGGCAAGTTGAAACTATGACCATTTAAAGGAGCTGGCTTATATGACTCCTGAATATTGTTTACATCATTTTTACTAGATTACAATGTCTATGCTATACTATTTTTATCTTTACGTACAACTTATTACTATGTATCATCAAAATTATTTTTCAAAATTGTAGATTTAGTTTCCGTCTGGGTATGCGACCTTGGATTGCTGTTGTATATTCAGCTCCTGTTGCATACACACAATTTATACGATACCGTGCACCGCACGGGTTATAACACTAGTTAGGTATGTTTAACATTACTCGCCACACTAATTCTATCTCCTTATATTTACCAAATCATTTTACGGTATCCACCAATTAAATTTTTAGGCCTAAATTTAGGTGTATGGTTTTAGGTTTTAGGCCCATCAATCATTTCTCATGTTCTTTACTTGAAATGGAAATTGGTTCGACTTTAGTTTAGAGTGGGAACAGCAAGAATTGGATTTCAAAATGCCAAAGTATATCCATATCCAAAAATGTAAATGACAATACTCTATCCTTGTCATGATTCATGACAGGTGTACACTCAACAGAATCATATCCAAAGAATTTTACACATGATGATGATGATGATGATGATGATGATGATGATGATGATGATGATGATGATGATGATGATGATGATGATGATGATGATGATGATGATGATGATGATGATGATGATGATGAGGTGCATGAGGTGTCGCCAAGCATATCAAGGTTCATGCCAATACATCCAGCATTATTTAAAGAAATCAATACGACTACTTTGTAATAACTGCCAAAATATTAAGTTTATTTATGAGTGCAATGTATACTCTCCAAATATTTGTGCTAGATATATTCGACAGTTACGATTCTATTTAGAGTTGAATGCATAGAAGCGTATCAAACTCATAGTCAACTTTTATTGTAATGTACTAGAATACTACCCGCACAATACGGCGGTGTAAAGAAAAAACTTGTAATGATATATTTATTCATGGACATATAACCTTTAAATATTTTTGAAAATAATAGTATTATACAAACTACTTACTTTATTTCATAACGTATGATCTGAATGATAACCCAACCCAACCGCACACACACACACACACATAAAAACACTTTAATATATGGAGTTGAGTTTAGTTTACGTCTTAGGTTAACGGCCGACTCATGAACTTTTTATTTTTATAATTAAAAAAAAGCAATACTCAAACCTATTTACTCGTTTGCCATATTAGTTAACTAGTATTTTACCCGGGCGTTGCCCCTGTTAAATGACTACCATGCATAAAACAAACGTTAATGTTAATATCGTAAAGTTCAAGCACATAAAACCTTCCCATACCACAATGCTATATAACACATACTGATTCATGGTTCCTCATGTTTATCGTGTTCTTGCTTTCCTTGTACTGCTTTAGACATTCGAACTCGAACACTGCCAGTGCTATTGGAACTACAAGAGACACAAATAGAAACCACCAGGTGATACCTATTGAGGATAGTAGAGCAAGCGATTTCGATCAATTTTGGGTGGTGTTCTATGTAGAACGGGTCAAATCTGATTCAAATGGGTCGGCTAGAATATGTTGGAAGCCGCCAAAGCGATTTTTATGGATATAATATCTTAAATTCTTTTATTTGAAGATGTTGACTATCATTGTAAAATGGTTTATCACATGATATCCATTATAAGGTAATAAACTCAAAGAAATTGAACAGAAGGTATGGTTTTTTTTATCTTTAAGTTTATACAGTCAAGCATATGCCTGCATTGAAGGAATGCAAAGAAAATCATGTATGACTTCTATTATTTATGCGATTTATAAAATGTATTTTCTTTAAATTATTTATGCCTGCATTGAAGGTATGGTTGTAACATCCCCAAATCGAGCCTAGAAGAAAAATGTATTTTCTTTAAATTATTTATGCGATTTATAATTTTACCTGTGTTTGATTTTAAATTTAATAGGTAAATGAGCCTCAGGAAATATTGTGACTATTAAAATGTTAGCTGTTTTAGATAATTTTAGGTAACGGTAAAATAAAATAATTTTATCGCAATTGAAATCGAGGTTCCAGACAATAGATTTAAAACGGGTATAATTTATACCCAAAATGGCTGAGTCATAACCACAGGTCGACACCTGTGGCTTCAGGGTATTAACATTTCATTTCTTCCATGTTTTCATTTCTTCTTCTTTCAAAGAATTTTTAGACATCAAACAAATAATCTGATTTCTTCAATTCAAGGCTATGATCTTGATTTCATAGTGTTCTTCATCTTCTTTATTTCATAAGCATCTCCATTGTAAGTGTAATCCTCTATTTTCATGTAGGAACTTGAATTAGTTGAAATGGTTGATTTAATAGCATGTAATGATGAGATAGAGTAAATTCATGTTTAAATGTGGTTGTGTGATGATTTTTGGACTGATTTTATGCTTATCTTAGATATCAATGGTGTTCTTCATGTTATATTGAATAAATTTGAGTTTTTGGTTGAAACTAGGTTAAATGTGGATGCATGAGTGAAATTAGGAGTTTGATGATGATGATTTGTTGTTATAACATGTTATAGGATGTTAGTTGAGGTTCTTTTTGGGTTAAAAACATATATGGTATCCGAATTTAGTGAATTTAGACTTTTGGTTCGTGCTGGTGTTCTTGCTGATCTGGGTTTTTGTTGCTGGAAACGTGACAAACGCGATCCGGCTAGATAGCCCGGATCGCGTTGCTATGTGTTGTTTTGTCTCAATCCTGATTCCTTCTTCGAAACGCGATCCAGCTCATACACCCGGATCGCGTTTGCAAGTGTAAAATGGTTACAGAATATTTTCTTAAGAGGAACGCGATCCCAACCTCCATTGTCCGGATCGCGTTTGCCTTTGTAATTTTGAAGAAATTGATATTTTGTGAACTTATATGAATCTAACACTTATATTGTTTAGTTATTGATATTCCTTGATTATCAATGTATATAATTGAGTATAGTCATAATTAAATTATGAAACGAGTTATTAACTCGTGTTTTAATTGTGTTTACAGAGACACCGAAGACTCAATAAAATAAGACTTTTGAGTTGGAGACTGAGACTGACAGGTGAGTGGACTGGTTCTCACAATTTAATCTTGGTGTTAACAGTTAGTTGCATCAATTTTTAAGTTGCTTGTATTGACTGATTTATCGTTATGATAATGATAGGATTGTAGATTAAACTTGTGGTTTGATAGATTGATTGTTTGCTAGTAAATAATTCCATGATGGGTTGGAATGATAGAGGTCAATTTTGGGTTTAGTTGCTATAGGTTAATCTTTATGGGTCGGATGAACATTCGTTGTGATTTAATCCATATTGGTTAAAGATAGCAATAAACTATCGGTAAAAATCTCTGTATTGGCCCGCAGTTGATTATTAAGTGTTCTTGGAGTGCCACCGCGGACTGAGGGTATCTCAAGAACCACCGATCCTCTGTTTGATTGTTTATTTAGATGATTGTTGTGAATTGATTGTTATACTAAGTTAGATTGTTAGATTTAGTTCATTCACTTAGCTTTGTGCTAATTCCCCACCTACTTTTGCAGGTTAACTTTTGGGATATGATTAGGCAATGGTGTTGTTTTGAAGAAATGTTTGACAATGGGAACTCTGATCGTTTTGGATAAATCATGTTTTGTTAACATAACACCCAGTTATTGTATTAGCGTTGTAATTATACTTAATACTTATAAACTTGTAATGTTTTGGTATGACTAAATGTCGTATATATAATGTTATATCTATATTGGTATGAATGGGATTTACGCTTCCGAAATAAAAAAAAAAAAAAAAAATGTCTTAAATAGTGGGGTGTTATAAGTTGGTATCAGAGCGTAAGTTTAGGTGAATTGAATATTTAAAGTGTTCAATCCTAAACTTAGTCATGTTGGTCAAACATTTCTTGTGGTGGGGATTAGTTAGAATAGTTGATTTGGTTAGTTGCTAGTACTAACAATTAACGAATGTTGAGATGTGATGTGATGACAGGTATGGCGGATAATGAGCCACCTTCCCATACTCTCAATGATACTACGCGGACAGATGCACCACCAGAGAACCAGGGTCATAATGGTACATCTAATTTAGCCGGTGGAGAAACTGAAACTGATCAGGAGTATATTATGAGATTGGAGAATAGAGTGTTGGAGCTTCAGAGAGAACGAGCTGGATCTTCTCAACATCCAGTTTCTACTCGTCCCCACATTGTGACTAATGTACCACCTATTGTATCTTCTACAAGAATTCCGGTATCTAACCCTTTTATTTCACAACAGCAGCAACAGGGTTATACTTATCAGGCCTCGGGTCCTTTTCCTTCGTCTGGTTATACTAATTATCAAATACCTATTCCACCTTTTCAACAGTTGAAGAAAGGTTGCTCTCTTAAAACCTTTATGTCTTGCAATCCTTCAACTTATTCTGGAAGTACCGATCCTACGGTCACCCTTGACTGGCTTCGTGATGTAGAGAGAAAACTAAATGTATGCCATTGTGAGGAGGAGGATAAGGTACCTTATGCTGTTCAGTTATTAAAGGGTCAAGCCATGTCATGGTGGGATTCGATTACTGCACCATTATCTCCACAACAGTTGAATGATATAAGATGGCCAGATTTTTATGCTGAAATTTGTAAGCAATTTTGCTCGGAGTATAATCTTTCACGGATTAGACAAGAGTTTCTTGACTTACAAAAGACTGATCAAATGACGATTGATGAATTAATTAAACAGTTTTCAGATAAATTGCGGTTTGTGCAACAGTAGGTTCCAACTGACCGGACCAAAATTGATCACTTTGTGAAAACATTACCTCCTGATTACCGTACCACAGTGAGACTAGCCGGTTCACTTCCTCAAGCTTATGATTTAGCTCGTTCGGTTGATGGGGATATTATGGCTAAAAGAGTGTTGAATAAAGAAAGGTATTCACAGAGAAACAAAGGAGATTCTTCGAGTAAACAGAAAGGACAAGGTAGTCAACAAAACAGGAGATCGAATTCTGGTATTCCAACGGATAGTAACTATTGTAATAGATGTCGAGCTAGACATAATGGTCCTTGTACCCCCCAGACATCTAGATGTGTTAAGTGTGGAATTTTTGGTCACGCTGCAAAGTATTGTACCTACCCAAATAGCGTGTGTTGGAATTGCCATAAAGAAGGGCATCGTGCAGGGGATTGTCCTGAGGCGAAGAGACAGAGTATGGGTACGGGTAAAGGTTCGCCATCATCTGGTCAAAAGAGGAAAAATCCACCAGTAGCTGCTAGCCGAGCTTTCCGAATGACAGTTGATGATGCTGTCGCCACTGAAGATGTCATCACTGGTACATTTCTCATAAATTCTATACCAGCTCGTGTATTGTTTGATTCTGGTGCCAATTGTTCGTTTATATCTGTGAACTTTTGTGATAGACTGAAATTGATCCCCTCTTTGATTGTTAAACCTTTAGAAGTTGAAATTGCTGACGGTAAGTTAGTTCCTGTTACCACATCGGTAGCTGGAGCTAGTATACTTATTGAGGGTCATAATTTCTTAGTCTCCTTTTTGTTAATGCCAATTCCTAGTTTCGATGTAGTTATTGGTATGGATTGGTTAAGTTTGAATAAGGCCAACATTGATTGTCATAAAAAGATTATAAGAATTCCGATTTCTGATGGGTCATACGTCATGGCTCGAGGAGAACGAGTAAAGGGTAGTCTACCATTGATTTCCTTGTTGAAAGCTAGGAAATCTCTATCTAAGGGATGTGATTCTTATTTGGCATATGTGATAGATAGCAAGTTAGAAAAGAAATCTTTGACAAATTTTCCTGTGGTTTCTGAATACCCGGAAGTTTTTCCGGATGAATTGCCTGGTTTACCCCCTGTAAGAGATGTAGAATTTCAGATTGATTTGATTCCTGGTTCGACTCCTGTAGCTAAGTCTCCTTATAGATTAGCTCCTTCTGAAATCCGTGAGATGATGAGTCAAATTCAGGAACTGTTAGATAAAGGGTTTATTCGACCGAGTTCTTCCCCGTGGGGTGCTCCGGTATTGTTTGTTAAGAAAACCGATGGTACTCTTCGAATGTGTATTGATTATAGAGAGCTCAATAAAAGAACAGTGAAAAACAAATATCCATTGCCCAGAATTGATGAGTTATTTGATCAGTTACAGGGATCATCCTATTTTTCTAAGATCGATTTGAGATCCGGTTATCATCAGGTACGAGTTCGTGAGGAAGATGTTCCTAAGACTGCTTTTCGTACCCGATATGGTCATTACGAGTTCTTAGTTATGCCTTTTGGATTGACTAATGCTCCTGCTATTTTTATGGACTTAATGAATCGTGTATGTCGACCTTTTCTAGACAAGTTTGTGATTGTATTTATTGACGATATCTTGATTTATTCTAAGTCTGAGGCTGAACATGAACATCATTTAAGATTGATTCTTGAGATTTTGAAAAGAGAGCATCTTTTTGCTAAATTTTCCAAATGTGAATTTTGGCTCCGAGAGGTACAGTTTCTCGGGCATATTATTTGTAAGGATGGTGTCAAAGTAGATCCTTCCAAGGTGGACGCTGTTATGAATTGGAATGCTCCTAAATCACCTACTGAGATCAAAAGTTTCCTTGGTTTAGCGGGTTATTACCGAAAATTTATCAAGGATTTCTCCAAAATTGCTGGCCCGTTAACCAAGCTAACTAGGAAGGATATTAAATTTCAGTGGGGAGATCAACAAGAAACATCTTTTCAGACTCTTAAACAGTTGTTATGTCAGGCGCCAGTGTTAGCATTACCTGATGGTTCCGAGGGTTTTGTGGTTTATTGTGATGCTTCTCATGCTGGTTTGGGTGCTGTCTTAATGCAACATGATCGTGTTATTGCTTACGCTTCTCGTCAGCTTAAAACTCATGAAAGAAATTACCCCACACACGATTTAGAGCTTGCAGCTGTGGTATTTGCGTTGAAAATCTGGAGACACTATTTGTACGGAACTAAATGTGTCGTATGTACAGATCATAAAAGCCTCCAGTATATGTTTACTCAGAAAGAACTTAATATGAGACAGCGCCGATGGTTGGAATTGATTAAGGATTATGACTGTGAAATCCGATATCACCCGGGTAAAGCTAATGTGGTTGCCGATGCTTTAAGCCGAAATGTACCTTCCGACCGAATTTATTTTATGCGTTTGGAAATATCTTCTGATTTGATTTCTCAGTTGAAAGCTGCACAGTTAGAGGCATTGTTGGATAAAAATTTAAAATCTGAGATTTTGTTGAAACGAAAAGATTTATTGATTGATGATTCTCGAGGATTGAAAACTTTCCAGTCTCGGGTTTGGGTTCCATTGATTGGGGGACTTCGGGATTTGATATTGTCGGAAGCACACAAATCGAGGTTATCTGTTCATCCAGGGAGTACGAAAATGTACAATGATTTGAAACCATTGTATTAGTGGCCAACTATGAAAACCGATGTTGCTCGAATGGTGGAGACTTGTCATATATGTTCCCAGGTTAAAGCAGAACATCAGAAGCCCTATGGTTCATTGAAACAGTTAGATATTCCGGAATAGAAATGGGAGCACATTACTATGGATTTCGTTACCAAGTTTCCCCGCACTCAGAAAGGTAATGATATGATATGGGTGATAGTTGATAGATTAACCAAGAGTGCTCATTTTCTAGCCACTAGTGAGACGGCATCATTGACTCGACTTGCTCAATTGTACATTCATGAGATTGTTGTTAGACATGGTATTCCTTTATCCATTGTTTCCGATAGAGATTCTAGATTTGTTTCTGGTTTTTGGCAGAGTTTGCAACGTGAATTAGGTACCAGAGTTAATCTTAGCACAGCGTATCATCCTCAGACAGACGGGCAGTCAGAGCGTACTATTCAGACACTCGAGGATATGTTGAGAGCTTGTGTACTTGAGTATGGCGGTTCTTGGGATTCACACTTACCATTGATAGAGTTTGCTTATAATAATTCTTATCATTCTAGCATTGGTATGCCGCCGTATGAGATGTTGTATGGGCGCCGTTGTCGAACACCTACATGTTGGTTAGAAGCGGGAGAAAAACAGTTTGCGGGTCCCGATATAGTTCAAATTACAGCTGACAAAGTTAAGATTGCTCGTGAGAAACTGAGAGCGGCTCGTGATAGACAGAAACAGTATGCTGACCCACGTAGGCGACCTGTTGTATTTGTTGAAGGTGAATTAGTTTATTTAAAGGTTTCTCCGTGGAAGGGTGTTATTAGATTTGGTAAACGTGGGAAGTTAGCTCCCCGATATATTGGCCCATTTAAAATCCGTCAGGTGATTAATGAACAATCGGTTTCTAAAGATCTTCCGCCTGAATTAGCTGGTATTCACGATACATTTAATGTTTGCTATTTAAGAAAGTGCAATGTGGAGGATCAATCCCAAATCCTTCCTTTGCAAGATCTTCGGGTTGACCCAAGTAAGAAATTAGTAGAAGAACCTGTCGAGCTTTTAGATAGGAAAGTGACCAAATTACGTAGAAAAGAAATTCCTATGGTTTTGGTTAAGTGGAAACATAGTTTGGGTGCGGATCTCACTTGGGAAACGGAGGAGAGTATGCGGGTTAGATACCCTAATCTATTTGGGTCTAGTTAGATTTCGGGACGAAATCTTTCTAAGGAGGGGTGATTTGTAACATCCCCAAATCGAGCCTAGAAGAAAAAGGTATTTTCTTTAAATTATTTATGCGATTTATAATTTTACCTGTGTTTGATTTTAAATTTAATAGGTAAATGAGCCTCAGGAAATATTGTGACTATTAAAATGTTAGCTGTTTTAGATAATTTTAGGTAACGGTAAAATAAAATAATTTTATCGCAATTGAAATCGAGGTTCCAGACAATAGATTTAAAACGGGTATAATTTATACCCAAAATGGCTGAGTCATAACCACAGGTCGACACCTGTGGCTTCAGGGTATTAACATTTCATTTCTTCCATGTTTTCATTTCTTCTTCTTTCAAAGAATTTTTAGACATCAAACAAATAATCTGATTTCTTCAATTCAAGGCTATGATCTTGATTTCATAGTGTTCTTCATCTTCTTTATTTCATAAGCATCTCCATTGTAAGTGTAATCCTCTATTTTCATGTAGGAACTTGAATTAGTTGAAATGGTTGATTTAATAGCATGTAATGATGAGATAGAGTAAATTCATGTTTAAATGTGGTTGTGTGATGATTTTTGGACTGATTTTATGCTTATCTTAGATATCAATGGTGTTCTTCATGTTATATTGAATAAATTTGAGTTTTTGGTTGAAACTAGGTTAAATGTGGATGCATGAGTGAAATTAGGAGTTTGATGATGATGATTTGTTGTTATAACATGTTATAGGATGTTAGTTGAGGTTCTTTTTGGGTTAAAAACATATATGGTATCCGAATTTAGTGAATTTAGACTTTTGGTTCGTGCTGGTGTTCTTGCTGATCTGGGTTTTTGTTGCTGGAAACGTGACAAACGCGATCCGGCTAGATAGCCCGGATCGCGTTGCTATGTGTTGTTTTGTCTCAATCCTGATTCCTTCTTCGAAACGCGATCCAGCTCATACACCCGGATCGCGTTTGCAAGTGTAAAATGGTTACAGAATATTTTCTTAAGAGGAACGCGATCCCAACCTCCATTGTCCGGATCGCGTTTGCCTTTGTAATTTTGAAGAAATTGATATTTTGTGAACTTATATGAATCTAACACTTATATTGTTTAGTTATTGATATTCCTTGATTATCAATGTATATAATTGAGTATAGTCATAATTAAATTATGAAACGAGTTATTAACTCGTGTTTTAATTGTGTTTACAGAGACACCGAAGACTCAATAAAATAAGACTTTTGAGTTGGAGACTGAGACTGACAGGTGAGTGGACTGGTTCTCACAATTTAATCTTGGTGTTAACAGTTAGTTGCATCAATTTTTAAGTTGCTTGTATTGACTGATTTATCGTTATGATAATGATAGGATTGTAGATTAAACTTGTGGTTTGATAGATTGATTGTTTGCTAGTAAATAATTCCATGATGGGTTGGAATGATAGAGGTCAATTTTGGGTTTAGTTGCTATAGGTTAATCTTTATGGGTCGGATGAACATTCGTTGTGATTTAATCCATATTGGTTAAAGATAGCAATAAACTATCGGTAAAAATCTCTGTATTGGCCCGCAGTTGATTATTAAGTGTTCTTGGAGTGCCACTGCGGACTGAGGGTATCTCAAGAACCACCGATCCTCTGTTTGATTGTTTATTTAGATGATTGTTGTAAATTGATTGTTATACTAAGTTAGATTGTTAGATTTAGTTCATTCACTTAGCTTTGTGCTAATTCCCCACCTACTTTTGCAGGTTAACTTTTGGGATATGATTAGGCAATGGTGTTGTTTTGAAGAAATGTTTGACAATGGAAACTCTGATCGTTTTGGATAAATCATGTTTTGTTAACATAACACCCAGTTATTGTATTAGCGTTGTAATTATACTTAATACTTATAAACTTGTAATGTTTTGGTATGACTAAATGTCGTATATATAATGTTATATCTATATTGGTATGAATGGGATTTACGCTTCCGAAATTAAAAAAAAAAAAAAAAAAAAGTCTTAAATAGTGGGGTGTTATAATGGTGGGATCAAAAGTTAGTAAGATCTAATGGTTAAAAATTAAAGTCAATCCATAACTGATTGGTCAACTCACCTGGAACCATAAATATGGATAATTGTGAAAGGGATACCCCATTAACCATAGTTTGGGTTTAGGTTGAGACCTTTTGACCCTCAAATCTGAACTCGTTAACCCAAAAAATGTCAACCATTTTAATTTATTGGACATATTTCGCACGCATAAGTTGGTGTCAACGGGTTAAGCCACCAACTCATAAATTATTTTTTCCTTAAATTACAATTTATCAACTTGTTTACTGAAATGGAACATGTGGGTCTTTTTGTGGATGGGTAATTTTGACCCGTTTATCATGTTAGTTTAGGTTTATGTTGAATATTTTTGACCCGCAAATCTAAACCCCCTAATTTGATACAACTTGAATTAACACACATGTACATCTAATTATAGTAACTAATATTTGAGAAATATTAACTTACAAATATCCAATCTAGTTATTAAGTAAGGCAATTACAAGATTATTGTGTTACAATAATACGATAAATCGCTATTTTAGTTGTTTGTACTATCTGCATTAAATGTTTAATTAAAAATGTAGAATAATAATAAGATTATACGTTTCTAACATTTTATTATTTATTATATTTAAGTATCATCTTGATGATGATGATGATGATAATAAATGATTATTTCTATCTCAATGATTTTCTATTCATGAATTAGTATTCGTTTAATATCATTTGAATTATAATATAATATAATTAGCAATAAGAAATCAATATTAAATTTTTTGGTTTTTAATGTATGTACATTTAACATAAATGTTTGTACTCTATGTTAAACTCTTTATAATATTTCTGTAACTTCCATCATTATGAAAAGACAAATAAATATTAGGTTATATATTTTGTAACCGAAATTAATTTTGATATATTAATTTTATAATAAATTGCATTTATTATATGTGTTTCAAAGTTGAATGAGATAGTTAAAAGGGCAAAATAGTAATTTACTATTACTCTTTTTAAGACTTTGTTTCAAACTTTTTATATATTAGTATAGATATAGATATGTAACAAATAAATTAAAAATCAATATAATGAACTATTACTTCTCGCTTTTTGTATATATTTGATGGCTTGTTTTCCTGGTAGCATATTTTGGTGACATGAAAACTAAGTATGTTAAAATCTTGTCTACCACGTTATAAAAATAACCGGTGTCATATTAGAATATCAGTTATGTCATATGTGTATATAATAGCAAAAAATGAATATACGTATTACACACACACACAAAAAACGATTATAACTAATTACAAAATGGAAACTCGTTAGTTATTAGTAAGATACATTTATATAGGCTACAATCCTAGAAATATAACAAATATTAATGTTCACATGTGTATAACGTGAATTACACGTGAACAATCACGTATTCGGTATTCCTTGTGGTTCTTCAAATTCTCAACTTTATAATGGTTCTCATTTGAACCTTCAACGTAACGATATGATTGATAATATGTTAAAATCATTGGTAAGTATAACGAGACGGAAATATTCTATGATATGTGTCGATAGTGATTAGATTATGCCTATGTTTTAGAGCTCATATTTTCGCGATTTTTATAATTATACACGTCCAAAGAGCAACGGATAAAATATGAAAGTCGCATCTTTAATCTTTCACATTTCTGAAATTTGTAAAAAATATTTTTTTCTTTTTTTTTTGGCATTTGACGTGTGTAGTTTACTGTACATATTATTTTCTCAGTAATTATTGTATAAATAAATAATGAAATGCATAATAAATAATGATGTGACTAACTACACTACAAAAAGTCAAAAACTTGGGACTCTACTTTAATACCACGTTCAAAGTCCAATAAAATTAAGCAACAAGTCAAGGTTGTGGTATAAAACACACCAGCAAAACTATAACCCAAACTTATAGTCAGTGATGTGCACTAATTCCACCCATACTTTAAGATTACCATTTAACCCAAACACACCTATTACTCAAAACCCGCCTGAGCCATCAACCTAACCACCCCATATCATCAATCGCCCATGTTAGACGAATGCATTTATATCGATGGTTAAATACATGTGTTCATTAGGTATGTAACCTAAATTAAACTATCGATGCCTACTACTAAGGATTCACAATATATAATAAAAACTGTAGAAATGATCAATAATGCAACTCAGAAGAGCTAATGAGTTAATGACCATGAGTACAAACAAACTGTTGACTGTTGAAGTACATAAAGCACATCATCAGATTTTTCTTTTCCTACAACTATTATGCGTCTCTGTGATTAAAAATCCTATAAGATTGTACGAAAGAGTTTACCCGACCTTTTTGTACCTCTTTCCCTGACTACAGATTTTGAACATCTAGATTTAGATTTACCTCAAAGAAGTGCATGATTCAAACAAGACTAAACTACAGGATCAGTTGGTGGTGGTGGGTTGTCATGCTCTTCAGGCTTAGACTTGTTAAAGGATTTCTGTCTTTCGGGTATGGGGACATAAGCCTCGGTTGCCTTTTTAAAAGAGTCGTTTGCAGAAGGGTCACGAGGGCTCACCAACTTCTTTTCAACATCTTCAAACTTTGCAGTGGCCCATGGTGCAGTGCCTACGGTCTTTGAGCTGGGGCCATCTATTGTAAGGGTTGATGCCTCATCCCTAGAAGCATACCACATGTTACCACATGCAGTACACTCGAGCTGCAAACATGAACACAAGTAACCAATGAACATAAATAGTGATCTGTAAATTTCTATTAACGAAGTTCAGGGCATCGAGTAAAGTTCTTTTGGGAGCTTAATAGTAAGAACCTGGTATCGATCAACATGTCCAGCTGATATGATCTCTATCAAACGAACTTTTTTCTCTGTGCATCTTTTACAGCGAGCATCTGTCATCTGCACAGATATAATGAGTATCAGAATTACAAATATAAGTTGGAGGCTGCAATGGAACAAATATAGAAGTATTGAAGAAAAATTAGGAGGAATGTTACCTGAACTTGTGTATCCTCTTCAGGCTCTTTGCTTGCTATCTCCTCTGCAGTCAATCCCTCCTAAAAGTAGAGGTAAAGAAAATGAAATTTAAACATGTTTCATGATGTCAGATTTCTAACAAAGAACCGCAAAAAGGACATGAAAACATCACAGATTTGAATTAATACAATCATAACATATAGATAGCCAGGTGAAAAATGAATTCCTTTTTTTTTTTCATCTACTTATACCTTCAATTCATTAGGAGACATGTTCAAAATTTTTGAAGCTTCCAATTCTCCCTTTAAGAGGCGCAGAGCTAGTTGTGCATTTTTCTGCAAGTAAATACACACATACAAGATCAGATGACAAGAGAAAATAGAGACCTTCAATCATAAATGATAACAGAACCATTTTTCTCTACACATTGAGTCTAGGAGATGAACACCTTAAATCAAGGTAGATAATTAGACTTAAACATCATAATAATTGTTCTGATAAATTTGTGTTTACCTTAAGATTAAAGCATAGCTGCCGCAGCTTCTGGTTATATTTCAGATAATCTGAAGAAAGAGACTCCTGTGAGGCTTGCTCAAGTGCAGCTACAGCACGAACAGCATCATCGGGCCACAGAGGTGATCCTGTTCCATTCTGCCACAAGGTAATTGATAATAATGCATATTAATCGTAAAATACCCAAAGCATAAACAATGAATTGATTTCAGTACTAAAGAGGTGATCGAACTCCAAGCTTACATTAGGAATTTTGTCTTCAGGGCCATTTGAAGAAAGATTATTAGCTCCTTCATTTTCCTTCCCAACACTCTGACTACCATCTACATTTTTGCATACGTACTGTACACCTTCTAGAAGTTTCTCCAACCATTTATCACGATAGTTATCACCCGTTACAGCATCAAACTTGACTAGAATATTATAATATTCTGAAGCAATACTGTTGCAACTTCCTGGTGTTTCTGACCTTGACAATGGCCCGGACTTGTTGCTTGCATCCTCATCTCTAGTAACATCTAACGGTAACATATTCTTTCTCCTCATCAACCTTTTACTTTTGAACTGATCTTCTGCCTCCACCGTATCTTCATCAATTTTAATATCAGGAAGGTCTCCTAACCGAGACATTGTTTTTTGAACAAGAAGATCAATCTCATGCTGCATGTGGTCTTCATAATCTTTGTCTGTGAGCTTGAAGAGACGTTTATCCGTGGTGTCATAGACCTTTCGGACTATAAACCCGGGATGCACCTTACGACTCGGGATCTGTTTGTTAGCAGGAATAAAATGTACTACACATTTGTGCATTACAGACTCGGCTGGGACCTCATCCCTGTGAAAACTATAAAAGAGCTCACGTGTATCACTTGATTGCCAATTTCCACCATTTTTCTTTTCCGCCTCTTCAGGTCTATAAAACCACTGTCCATTTACCATCACACTACCATCTTTTGTCTCGGTGACATCCTGCCAAAAGAATGAAATTTAGGCTTCGGCTTCACAAGAGCATAAGAGATGAAAAAACACTGTATCCCAAGAACAGTTAAACAGTAAAGTTTCCTGGTATGTGATGATAGTAAAGTAAGTAAATATTGGAATACCTTTATTATAGCGACATAAGGCTTCTTATTTTGTCCTTCAGGGTCGGGAACCAAAAGCACAGGATCCTCCTGCACACCCACAAAGACGGAACAATTAATGATGTACATTTCACACATATACCAACATCTAACAGTCAAGTGACTCAAGTACAAAAATATTCGATAATAATAATACTAAAATATGGGAACATTCTACAGAGTAGAACACCACACTATTTGACGTCTGCTTTAAACTTCGAAGAACTAAGACACAATACATCATTTACAAATAGTTAAAGGTAAAGACTTTCAAGATTAAAACACATACACGATGCATAACTATATGGTTTATCACTTATATTCTAGATGTATTGTCGCATTAAATTTCAGGGAACAAATTTGAAATTCAAAGTAATGTTGCATCATTGACTTGCATGCATAGACAATATAATTGCCTTAGACTAGGTAGTTTTAGCATTGAAGAAGAATTACAAAGTGAGCACAATTTTAACCCACATCACGGGAAGGGAATGTGATGCCAGATCGCTACTGCAAGGACAACAAGGAGATGGCGTAACGGTGTAACTATGATAGGATGTTTAGGTTATGTTAAGTTCTTTACACAGATAAATACATAAAATTAATCTTATCTAATACGAACGACATTAAAATTATTTCAGAATTCCATATGTCTAGCATAGAATTATGCCCCCAAAGAAAGGTTACAAACTAGCAATTGAATCAACTAAGGCAACCGTACATCAAAATGCATTTCAAATTACATATATAAATAAATACCTTCAAAAAATCAAAAAGATCATATGTATACATTAACAACAAACCTTATAACCCAATTTTGAGAAGTGGGCTACAGAATGACCAAAAAAACGGCAACTATTTGCCCATTTAGTGAAACTCAATACAAAACATAAGTAGGTAAAGTTAACTCTCAAGTTTTCGGTAACATGAACATAATCCTTCCAATGGTCCTTGTAAGCATGACTTACACTCTACCACTCAAATCGCTTTTTAATTTTTGCTACATTCACATTTCAATTGGCTAATATCTACCTCTCTAACAGAACAAACCTTTGTTTGATTGAGTTCTTGCATCTTCATTACTATTCGTAACCATTTTATATCCACACATCTACTTCAACATTCACATTTCTGCTACCTCCTTACATACATGTTGCATTTTTTAATCCCCAAATTTTACCAATAAATATAATAATATTTCCACCTATCAATTTAATATAGCCAAACCTCACTATCTCCTCCTGGTAAATCAAAACCCTAGAACTCACAAATTCCACAATCTGTTTAACGACAGTTAACACTGTAAAATGCAAATTGATTGTATCCACATAATAATCACTACAATTCACTCAATAATTCAAAATTCCAGTAATACATTATACACAGGATACATATACAATGCAAAACCACATAACAATAGCAACAACAATCAAACAGGTAAACACAATTTAAATTATGAATTGAAACTTAAAATAAATAATTAATAAAAACAGACTCACCAGCTCGTAAGTAAGTCCGTCGAATTCGAATGACTTGTAATGATTCCGTCTCGTTTTCCCCTTGCCAGAAACCCTAACGACGTCACCGATCGGCGTCGCATCTTCCACCGGTCCTTCTTCTTCTTCGTTCACCGGCGGTGGCGGTGAATCTTCTTTCTCATCGTCATTAGGTTTTTTCTTATCTCTTTTAGGTTTTGTTAACTGTTTGATTGCTTCTACTTGTTCTTCTTCTTCGTCATCGTCGTCGTAGAATTTCATACGTTTTCGTTTCCGTTGAGTTGGCTTAACTTTCTCAGGTGGCGCGAGGTCTTCTTCGTCATCGTCACTGGTGGCCAGATATCTCCGATTACGCATTTTTGTGAATTCGGAATTCGGGAAATGTGTGTTTGTGTAACTGAATGAACGGAGAGCGTGTGATTATATACTTTCGCCAGATGGTTACGTTTTCATTTGTTGGCAAAATACTCCATATACTTTTTTGAATTACACTTTTGACCTTATAATTTTTAAATAATCAAATTTGGTTATGTTCTGTTTTGATTTGTTTGCTAAATTACGGTTATTTATTTATATTTTCAACCTTGTTTCTAGTTTAAATAATCAAACTTAACCTTCAATTGATGCAGTTTGTCAAACGAAATATTTTTCCTATCACTAATACTTTTGTAAATAGTGGTAAATGCATTTATAAGATTTTAAACAAGGGTTTATGGACCAGATCGTCAACGTACTTTACTTTTTGTCCCAATGTCACCAATGAACCGGTTTTATTACCAAGGTCGACACCAAACTTTTTACATTTGTCTCAATGTCACCAACGAACTAATTTTATTACCAATGTCGACAACGAACTTGTTAAATATGTTTTGAGGTCACTAAAATACTTTTTTTAATGAGCTATGTTTTGAATTTGTTGATGTTGTGTTGCCATGCATTTCATTTATATGACCAGACTTCCATGTAAGCTAAACATGTACAAGTATGGTTAACTTCATCTTCTCCGACCGACTAACATGTAATTTTGGGTTATGTTTTTGATATAAAAAAAGTAGTAATTGCGTTTAGATTCACTAGAAAAGAGGTGATTATCGTAAAGCAATCAAAAATTACATGTTATTCGATAGGAGAAGAAGAATTAACCATACATGTACAAGTTTAGCTTACGTGGAAGCCTGGTCACATAAATGAAATGCATGGCAACACCACATCAACAAATTCAAAACGTAGCTCATTAAAAAAAAGGTATTTTGGTTACCTCAAAACATATTTAACAAGTTCGTTGTCGACATTGGTAATAAAATTAGTTCGTTGGTGACATTGAGACAAAAGTAAAAAGTTTGGTGTCGACCTTGGTAATAAAACCGGTCCATTTGTGACATTGGGACAAAAAGTAAAGTACGTTGACGATCTGGTCCATAAACCCTTTAAACAATGTATATAGCTTTAAACATATAAGGATACAAATTCAATTTGTACCTTCTTTTATGATAATATGAGAGAATTATAGATACGATGGAATATAGACCTAACAAACTCACACAAATCTATATGTATTTGTGTGAGTTTGTTAAGTTAGTATATCTCGTTTATATTTTATCGTATTAGACGAGATTTAAACTTCAAATGCACAATTGGTCCTTTGATTTTAGTAGTAACAATTAGTTACTTATATTGTTATTTTTGTTAAAAAAAAAAACGAATTGAACGATCTAGATTAGATATTATAAACATTTGTGTATGTTTTAGGTGACCGTTAGAGCTAAATAACCTTTTTGATTCAATTTTTTAAGTTGAATGTGATAACTTTATAAATTGAACATCTAAATGCTAACCATAAAACCAACAAAGTGTAGTTGAGATTAAATGAAACTTAATCAACCTTTTCATATAATAGCGGACCTTGTAAAATAGCAAATGACTTTACAGGAATTTTTACTTTTAACCAGTGGCGGAGCCAGGAATAAATCTTCGGGGTTGCAAAAATTTTAAGTATATAAACTACACAACTAAAACAAACTGAAATTATATGATTTCATTGAATAAGGCAGTCATAATACAAAACAACCAAAATAAGTAACATGTCAAAGCCCAAACTAAATAACCAGTAGGCTAAACTATTACTTACTACTATTACTAATACTACAAGACTACTACTACTTTGTTACGGCCAGCATAGTAACACAAAAATATTCACCATGTTGAACCATTCAATCACCAAAACAAATAAAAATAAGCGGACATGATCAGCAGCTCATCAGCTTGAATCACAAAAGCAAAAGTAGCAGCATAAAGATAAGGACCACCTCACCCGATCATCCATCCATTTAGGACAAAAGTACATCAAAAAATAAGATATCAACCGAATCTAAATTGGATATAGAACATAAATCGCAACATTTATTCACTAAATAAAAATCATGTATAAAAACCTAAACCTAAAAGCTTAAATTGAAAATTACCTGGCGTAATTTTTTCTTCTGAGGCAACATTGTTGTATAAATTTGATTTTTGAATCTTCAAATAAAATTGGATTCTTTCATTAGTTCAGGTTAATTGATTTTGTGTTGCTGCCTCTCAGACTTTCAATAAACTAAAATAAAGGGGTTGACAATGAGAAGCTTCTAATGAAAGTAATAATCTTGGAGGATGGGCTCTAATTATTAAATTTGGGTCTTTTCTTAAATAATGGGTCATTGTGGATTTGGGTTCATGTGTAGCAATATTGGATAACTATAGCAACTATGATATATTAGGGAAAAAAAATTTACACTAAGTATTTTAATTCCATATGTAGCATGTGCAACCCATTGATCTCAAGTAACTCCGCCACTGCTTTTAACAACCAACTTTATCGGGTCAACTATATTGAAGTCAAATTACTTTGAACAATCACACAATAACATGTTATAAGATCGCACATTCTCCCAATATTGAATCGCGCCATTAAGGTCTTCAGATAAAGTATTTTTTATCGTAGCAACATAAATAGCGCATATCAAAACAACGTCCAATACATCTTCAACTTCCATCATATATAATGGGTAACTGTTTGGTTATGAGATTCATAAAAAAAAGGATAAATCGGAATATAACAGCTACACCAAAACTTGGCGCGAAGAACCAACCAACCTTTCCTTTTGTGGAATTAATCATTTTTTTATAGACATAAATTATGTTTAAGTATCGAATAGAAAAGATGTCATGGTTACAAGACATCCAAATACTCTTAATTGAGAATTATGTTGGATCCATTATATATTTGGTCTCAAAAGACTTTATGTTTAGTAAAGGGGTGCACCTTGTCTATCCCAAGATCTATTTTTTTATTTGATGACGTAAGATTTATCTAAACTATTAGGTTTTAGGTTTTGAAAGATCCTATTCTTCACAATTGGCAAGCATTTTTGAATAATGAATATAAAGTAAATTATATTACCGTTCCCTATGGTTGTCCCAATATTACACTCTACACGAGGGTTTTGATTTCACCGCTAGGCCCTGATTCTAATGAGTGTTAATTTTATCCGTTATCTCAATAACCCTCGTGTGTGACACATGTGATCTGAGATAACAAACATAATAAACAATCGTTAGGGTTGGCAATTGGCGGTGATATAAAAACCCAGGTTAAGGGACTCTATCCGCACAATACCTGACCCGATAGCTGGAAATGTAATAGGGCTTAGTGTCTGGAAATGTAATCAACTTTACACAAATCTCTATTGTGTGTATCGTACTTTAATCGTCTCTATTAAAACTTAACTCCTAATTAGTGTAGTGAACCATAAATAACAGGTAATCTTTTATTTTTAGCCGGTTAACACACTTTTCCGGCGATCTTCTCCAGTGAGATCGAGTTTTCAGTCATCTTCTCCGGCGAGACTAATTCTCCGATCATCTTTTTCGGCGAGTATACATTTTGGGTTATCCTCTTCAACGAGACGGTGTGTGTTCCGGTCATGTTTAACAAGTATATATGTATACTTGTTTTGCATTAAGAAACGAACAAAGATTCTAGTGCACTCCATTTCCGGCAAGCTCCAATAATTTCGGCGAGCTCCATTAATTCCGGCGAATTCCATTTCCGGCTTGTGTTCATCAAGATTTAAGGGTTTTTTTTTCCGTAAAACTCCCTTGTTAGTTTTATCACTTCCAAAGATGATTCCAAGTATTCATATCATGCATTTCATATTACTTATAGATATTGGATTTCAGGTTTTTTAGTGGTGGTGGAAGATGTAGGTGGAAAGGTGTAAAGGTCACCAAGAGAATATGAAAGATCGTCACAAATAATTTCAGGTGGCCGGAAAATCATCAGAGAAGACGATCAGTGACCGGTTAAGGGTTAAGCAGGTAATCAGTTACACTAATTAGGAGTTAGGTACATTTAATAGAGACAATTAAAAGACGATACATACAATAGATATTTTTGTAAAGTTGATTACGTTTCCAAATACTAAGCTCAATGTAATATAGATACAAACACATTACTGATTACGTAATTACTCATGAATATAACATCTTTTAATCATCTGCGTAGTAATATGTATAGCCTGATCTTCATGGTGACAAGGTAGCAAGCTAAACATATACAAAAATGTTCAAAGCATAATTTTTTAACAAAAAACGGAAATGTGAAACATTATCATTTTTGTTTATCATGCTAAATCGCCAATCTGGCTTATTAGTAGCTAGAGGTCTTCAAAAAAACGGGTTTTTAAACCCTACCCGAGTAAAACCCGAAAACTCGACCCGGTCAAACCAGGTTTGACCCTACCGGGTTCGGGTTTTGTGAGTACCCGCCGGGTACATAACCGGGTTTGTCGCACCCCCAAATTCGAGTTGCGGAAGCGAATCGGGTCGGGGCTCGACTAATCAATAATCAAAGCACAAGATATAATATATGCGTCGTTTTAAACAAAATACATTGATGGTAATAAAAGTTTACAATAGTTAATAAGTTACAAAAGCTTGGTAACCAATCCGAGAGATTATATGGCATTACTACTTTTACAAAAATATAATAATGCAGGAAAATCTCTTGATGTTTGCATGCGACTCGAGCTATGTTGTCCTGAGCAGACCTACTGATGTTGTGTACCTGAGAACACATGCTAAAAGGGTCAGCTAACGCTGGTGAGTTCACAGGTGTAATGATGAAACAACAATGTATGAACCACAAGATTTAGTATAATGATTTGAAATCAATCAAATAAATATGTATATTACTGCCATGAGCTCATAGTTTGAGCTTAACTGAGGTGTCAGGATCACAATCAAGTGCCTGATCGAGTTTGCCTCCTGCATGTGCCTAATCATACACACGTGTGAACAAATGATAATGCGTCCGTTCGACCGCAGTCGTGGTAGCGTGACTACCCCGGACGGGGATTGTCAATCCCATATGGTACCATACACTAACACTCGCGCTAAATCCATACTAACAAACTATGATGTGGAGGGCTTCATGATTAGTAAAAACAACTCATGCAGTCAATATATCGAGTTTTGTACTTGTGTTCACATGTAAATAAAACTAAGCATGTATTCCCACCCCTGGGTTTAAAACAGTAAAATGAGGGGCTATGAGACTCACCTGAGTCTGAAGTATTGAAATGAAGCAAGTATGGTGTAGTACAATGTGGAGTCCGAAGACTGTAACCTGCCGGGCGTTTACAACGCGCAAGGTTAGCATAATGTGTAGGTGTCTCGAGAGGTCACCAATGCTAGTTGTTCATCCAACTAGTAATGTCCAAATGATTTGGTTTGATTTGTTTGTTTGTATAACACCCCTCATTTACAATCGTATTATTTAATACATCGGAAGCGTCAGTCCATTTTTCAACATTTTAACTTATAATATTAACATCTTTAAAATCTGATAATTCAAAACCAGATTCAAACTAGTCTTATGAATTACAACCGAAATACATTAAACTGGGTGTTATATGAAATTAAAAGACAACACTGATTTATACAAATCAGATATCAGAGTAAAGCTTTGTCACCAAACATTCCATCCAGCCCGACTTCTTGCCCAACTAATATCCAATCTATAACCTGCAAGAAGGGTTAATGGGGGGGATTAGCTCAACGCTAAGTGAGTGAATAATAAACAACAGCCCAACTTAGCATAACAACTCTGTTTACATCAAAGCATCGTAAATACACAATATCACAGAGTATCTAGAGTTCTTAGGGAAACCTTCAGCTAAGAACATACAGTTCTATTTCAATGAGATAACATCTCAATACAATAACATGTCAATGAGGATCGGTGGCTCTGGAGATATCATAATACCCGGGGATTCTCCAAGAACACTTACCGTCAATCTGTAAGGCCAATACAGAATAGACCGATAGTTTGGTACTAATCACATACGACCTAATTTCCTATTAACGATAAGTACAAGAAAATTCCTGTCGTATTTCAATAGTAACCAAACCCAACTATCGCGTTGACCTCAATACTGATGCCCGAAGGCCAAATATAGCATGTGATCACATATTCAATTAGGTCAACATATCAGACTAAACAGTCTATCAATAGTATTATTACTAACAACCATAATCATCATGGCAATAATAAAACAGTAATAATACGTTACCCGTTGTAACCAAACCTGTTACAACTAAATCACACTGAGGTTATAAATCCACTCACCGAATACCTCAGTTGTCCACTCAGTAGTCTAATGTCACTGAGTCTTCTGTTTATCTGGAATTACAACAACATAACACAATTCAGTCACTTGTCTCAAATCTATATAACATCATATTAATGTAGTTACATTAAACAACTTAGGTAAGTAACTACAACATGATTCATAATCCCAATTTCAATGATTATTACTCAATCATTATTCACTTATAATTCTCATTTCAAGATTATGAATAATCACATTAACATCAATAATTCACAATCACTTAACAAGTTATGATCATTAGGATCACAACATCATCCTAATCAACTTTAATTATTATCATTAATCAACAACGATTATCAATCAAACACTAATAACATAAGCTTAAAAGCTTTCTTTCACAATTTTTGTCAATTACACATCACTAACTTAAGCTTTCAAATCATAATTCATAAATACTTACTTAAACCCATAACTTTCTTAATGATCATATATCATTTTCTTCATTTCAAGGTTAGGGCTTAGATGCTAATCATCATTTAAGCATCAACTAATCATTATATCATAACCACAAGCTTAATTTCATGAAAATCAACTAAACCCACCACTTTTATCATGAACATACATTCAACTCTTCAATTATAGCTTAGGGCTTAGCTTATAATCATAAAGTAAACATCAATTAACAATTCTACAAGCATTACAAGCTTCAATTTAACATCAATCACTCTAATTTCATCAAATACCCAAAAACCCACTTCTAGGTTTATATGAACATCAAGATTTAACACTTACGAGATGATTAGGAGGATCAAGGAGTGATTAATTCATGTTTTGGAAGCTTGAATCAATGTTCTATAGCTTCAATTTCACCTCAAAGCTTGTTTCAATATTTACAATTCGTCCCTGTGGTGTTTTTGGTTCGGCCAAAGAAGGAACAGGGAAGAACAGAAGTTAATTTCACAAGAAATTGGGGTTGAATGATGATTTGGGGTTTAGTTCTAGGGTTTCAATATTTCTCACGTACTCAATCGAATGTCTGGAATGTTTCTGAAATTTAATACGTATTACACACATATAATAGATAATATGTGTACTAGTTTTGTCCCCTTCTAAATCTATTGTCTGGAACTTAAAAACCATTTGCGGGGAAATATTATGTTATTTTACCGTCAACTGAATTAAATTAAAACAGTTAACAATTTACTAGTCACAATAATTTATATGACTCTTTAACCAATTATTTTCAAATAATAACACAGAACTATTTTCTGACACACGAATAAAATATTAAAAGTCAGAAAATATTAAAATACAACTAGACCCGAGGAGTGGATGTTACAGTTTGTGTTTTAAAAACGTGTATGGCCCGTTGGTGACGGATTGTAATAATAATCTCAACTATTATTATTATACTTGTGTTGGTGTATACTTAACAAAGTATATATGTCTTGTGTATAAGTTGTATCGTATCCGATTTGTTTGATATAACATGTTCCAACACTTAGAGTGTGACACCCCCAAATTTAATGATTTGCGGAAGCTCGATTTGGATGTCACTAATCAATATACAAAGCACATAAGATATAATGAACGACCACTATATGCGTCATTTTAAACTTGTATTAATAAAGTAAACGTTTACATCAAAATAATGTTACATTAGCTCGGTTCCTGAACTTGAGAGATTACATGGCATAATTACTTTTACAAAATATAATAATGCGATCAAATCTCTAGTTGTATGTATGCTGACTCGAGCTAATAGTTCCTGCCTGTGTAGCCAACCTACTGCTGGGTACCTGTGATACATACTAAAATGGGTCAGCGAAAACGCTGGTGAGCTCACAGGTTTGTATGTCAATGTATAGTTGTAAGAACCGCAAGATTTATATTGAATTTAAAATGCAATTAAGCAAAATAAAAGTTATACAATCCATGAGCACATAGTCTGAGCTTAACTTGAACGCTAGGTCCAATTAAGGAAACCCAACTAGTTTTGCCTCCTACGAGTGTCTAATCCACACTCGTCTTCCCAAATGCTAATACATCCGTTTGACCGGCTAGTGCTTGCTAACCCGGATGAGGATTGTCAATCCCATATGATATCATATACTAACATTCACGCTAAAATATTAGAGACTATGCTATAGAGGACTTTAAATTGATTAGCTTGAAACTCATGTAGTATTTGAAGGTTGGTACTTGCGTTCTACTTGTAAAACAAAATAGAGTAGTAATATCACACCCCTAGTTGTAAAATAGTGAAAATGGGGCCATGAAACTCACCTGAGTCTTGAAGTGTTTAATTTAATAAACTTGAAGTAATTAGCTGTGAATTGATGTCCAAGGACTTGAAACCTGAATGTGTTCACGACACTTGATTGTTATTAATTGTACCGGTATCTCGAAAGACTACCTTTGTAGTTGTTATACAACTATATATATATGTCCAAATTACTACGATTTGGTTGATTGTTTTGTTTCAAGTTACTACGACTTGTTTGATTGAATTGACACAAGTTACAACGACTTGTTTGATTGAATTGATACAAGTTACAACGACTTGTTTGATTTTTGAAGTATGTTTTGAAAACACGTACGGCCCATTGGTGGTTTAGTTGAAATAATAATCTCGACATATCTATATTTGTTTGAAGTGTTATGCTTGAAAAACATGTTTCAATGTCCCTTAGAAGTTATTTTGTTTAATCGTTTGAAGTTCCAAATGTCTAACACTTAGTATGGAATTAAATTGTAAAACTGCTGTGTTTTGCGACACTATATGCGACACAAGGACACGTCATGCGACACAAGGGTTGTGTCGCATAAAAGTGCGACACAATATCTATACGACACAAGGGTTGTGTCGCATAGATTCGAGATGCTGATTCAACAGCGACATAGTGCTTGTGTCGTATAGAAATACGACATAGTATGCGACATAGAGTACGACACAATATTGTGTCGCATGTGTTACGACACTAAAGGTTTGGTACGACACAAGATACGACATAACGGGTTTTATACGACATAACAGGCAAAATACGACACTACATGCGACACAAGGCTTGTGTCGCATTGAAGAACACCAGCCCAGAAAGTCCGGCTGTCAAGATTTTTCCGGCCAAAAACCCAATTCAAACCCGTTTTTAAGCTATAAAATCGTATTTTCTTCATATATTTGGACATATACATGTTATATAACTCATAAACATGTAAAAACAAGTTAAAACGAGAGGTTTCGAGAATTTGTCGGAAACTTACGCGGTGTCGGATTGAAAATCCGAAAAGATGAAAGTGTAGATTGCGTTGAGGTGGTTCCTTTTCCGTAATTATTTTGATGATTTGATGTCGTTTAGTGTTCTAATTTTGTGATTTTGATGAAATGGTGGTGGTGAAATTTTGAGAGAAAAATTGGTAGAGAGAGAGAGATGGAAAGATAAAAGTGAAGTGAGGGGGAGGTGATGACCCCCTCTTGGTGGCTGATTTCGGTGGGGGCCCACCGAGTGTGGGTCTCCACTTTTTAACTCCGTGCAATTGCGCTCCGTGTGGTGTTCGTTTTCCCGATCGTTTAAACGTTAATACTTATTTTATATGTTTTAATATACGTTTTAAAATACGAATAATTGCTCAGTATTTTTGTTGAAGTATTTCACTAAATACTTAATAATTATGTTATAGATGATGATTTATTTCATTTTGCTTACGCGTTTGCATTTTAATCGCGTTTATATTATTTGTGTAATAACATTTGGATACGAAACAGTATTGATATAATATTCAAAATACGTCAATGATATTAATTAATATTTGTATCAATTAATAAAAATCGTTCACCAACATCCGTATTAATTGTGTCGAAATCCATTCGATTAAAACTTGTACGATTTAAACAAACCGCATAATTGTGTAGATATATATTCAACAATATATATAATAATTGATACATTAATTAGCCTAACACAGAACTAATTACATGTATTAAAACTTGATTAGGCACTAAATTCTAGTCCTAAATTGACGGGTGTCACATTCTCCCCCTGTTAGAAGAATTTCGTCCCGAAATTTATGTTGAAGTCGGGTTTGATGTTGATTCAGTGAAGAGTTAAGGATACTTGAGTCGCATCTGGTCTTCCCGTTCCCAGGTGAATTTCGGACCGCGCCGCGAATTCCACCTAACTTTGACGATGGGAATACGACTTTGTTTAAGTTGTTTGACCTCACGGTCCATGATTTCAGCGGGTTCCTCGACAAAGTGAAGTTTCTCGTCAACTCGAATTTCATCGAGTGGGATGATAAGTGTCTCATCAGACAGACACTTCTTCAGATTTGAAACATGAAAAGTGGGATGCACGCTGATGAGTTCGGACGGCAGCTGCAATCGATATGCCACTGGACCAATCCTTTCGAGGATCTCGAATGGTCCAATGTATCTGGGATTTAACTTCCCTCGTTTGCCAAATCGGATTACACCTTTCCAAGGCGATACTTTGAGTAGTACTCGATCCCCAATTTGGAACTCGAGTGGTTTGCGTCTCACGTCAGCATAACTTTTCTGACGATCACGCGCGGCCTTGAGCTTGTTTTGAATTTCAACGATTCTCTCGGTCGTCTCGTGAATGATTTCTGGACCTGTGAGTTGGCTATCCCCAACTTCGGTCCAACATATAGGTGACCGGCACTTACGACCGTACAGTGCCTCGAAGGGTGCAGCCCTAATGCTGGTATGATAACTGTTGTTGTACGAGAACTCGCACAATGGTAGGTGTTTTTCCCAGTTTACACCGAAGTCTACTACGCAGGCCCGTAGCATGTCCTCTAGTGTTTGAATTGTTCGTTCACTTTGGCTGTCGGTTTGAGGATGATATGCGGTACTCATATCAAGTCGAGTACCCAGGGATTTTTGAAGTGATTGCCAAAATTGTGAAGTGAAACGACTATCTCTATCGGAGATAATTGAGATTGGAACACAGTGTTTGGTCACGATTTCCTTCAGATAAATACCGGTGAGGCGTTCCATTTTGTCGGATTCTTTAATTGCCAGGAAGTGAGCAGACTTTGTGAGACGATCCACGATCACCCAAATGGTATCGCAACCGCTCGAGGACTTGGGTAGTTTGGTTATGAAGTCCATGACAATTTGTTCCCATTTCCATTCAGGAAGACTGGGTTGTTGAAGTAAACCAGATGGTTTTTGATATTCGATTTTGACCTTGGAGCAAGTAAGGCACTTGCTGACATAGGTGGCGATTTCAGCTTTCATGTTCGGCCACCAGTAGAAATCCTTGATACCGTGATACATTTTATCGGATCCCGGATGGATAGAATATTTGGACTTGTGAGCTTCATCCATCACCAAGTCTCGTAGGTTCCCAAATTTAGGCAACCAGATTCGGTTTGAGAAATACCTAATCCCGTTAGGTTTGACTTCGAATTATTTATCCATGCCCCGCAAGGCTTCATCTTTGACGTTTTCGTGTTTCAAGGCTTCGAGTTGAGCAGTGAGAATTTGAATGTTTAAATTGTTGTGAATGGTCACACTGAGGGCTCGGACCCGAAGTGGTTTCACTCGCTCTTTTCGACTGAGGGCATCGGCAACAACATTTGCTTTGCCTGGATGATATTTGAGTTCGCAGTCGTAATCGGTAAGCAACTCGACCCATCGACGTTGTCTCATGTTGAGATCCTTCTGATCGAATATGTGTTGGAGACTTTTGTGGTCTGTAAAGATTGTGCACCTAGTGCCATAGAGGTAATGTCTCCAGATTTTGAGAGCGAACACGACAGCTCCAACCTCGAGGTCGTGAGTAGTCTAGTTCTTTTCGTTGATTTTGAGTTGTCATGAGGCGTAAGCAATGACCTTGTCTCGTTGCATCAACACGCAACCGAGACCTTGATGTGAAGCATCGCAGTATACCACGAAGTCATTGGTGCCTTCGGGTAAAGATAGGATAGGAGCACTGCAAAGCTTTTGTTTGAGTAGTTGGAATGCTGACTCTTGTTTATCAGTCCAATCGAACTTTTTGTCTTTCTGAGTCAGTGTCGTAAGTGGTAAGGCTATTTTTGAAAAGTTCTCGATGAATCGTCGGTAATAATCGGCCAGTCCTAAAAACTGTCGTACTTCGGTCGGAGTGGTTGGCGATTGCCAGTCTTTGATAGCCTCAATTTTTGACGGATCCACATGAATTCCCTGACTATCGATAACGTGACCAAGGAATTGAACAGTTTGAATCCAGAACTCACACTTAGAAAATTTAGCATAAAGCTCCTCGTGCTTAAGCAGTTCTAGGATGGTTCTGAGGTGTTGCGCGTGTTCTTCTTCGTTTCATGAATATATGAGGATGTCATCGATGAAGACAATGACAAACTTGTCAAGGTAAGGTTTACATACCCGATTCATAAGGTCCATGAATACAGCTGGTGCGTTGGTTAGGCCGAATGGCATCACTTGGAATTCGTAATGCCCATAGCGGGTTCGGAAAGCGGTTTTTGGAATGTCGGCATCGCGAACACGCAATTGATGATAACCGGATCGGAGATCAATTTTTGAATAACAACTCGATCCTTGAAGTTGGTCGAACAAATCATCTATTCGAGGTAATGGGTATCGGTTCTTGACGGTCAACTTGTTCAACTCTCAATAGTCGATACACATTCGAAAAGTGCCGTCTTTCTTTTTGACAAACAGGACCGGAGCTCCCCAAGGTGAAGAACTCGGCCTAATGAATCCTCTTTCCAGAAGTTCCTGTAATTGGGCAGACAACTCCTGAAGTTCGGATGGAGCTAAACGATATGGTGCTCGTGCCACCGGCGTAGCACCCGGCACGAGATCGATTGAGAACTCAACCTGTCTTGGTGGTGGTAGACCAGGCAGTTCTTCAGGAAAGACTTCAGGAAAGTCTCGAACAATTGGCACATCCTCAAGTCGCTTCTCCTCCGACTTTTTCTCCATGATGTGGGCGAGGATTGCAGGATAGCCCTTTTTCAGAAATTTGCGGGTTTTCAAGCAAGACATGATATTGAGTCTCGTCCTACCGGTCTCCCCCTGTATGATTAAAGTTCCACCGGTGGCGAGAGGTATACGAATAACTTTGTCGCCACAGACAATTTCAGCCCGATGCTTGGACAACCAGTCCATTCCAACAATGACATCGAAACTTCCTATCTTAACAGGCATGAGATCTATTGAGAAAATTTCGTCGGCTAGATTTAAAGTGCAATTAGGGATCACACTCTTGGTTTCCATAAGTTTACCGTTTGCAAGCTCTACAGTGTACTTAACATCTAAGACAACTGGGGTGATGTCAAGTAGTGGGCAAAACTCATCAGAAATAAAACTCCTATCAGCACCAGTATCAAACAGAATTGAAGCGGTTAAGTTGTTGAGGAGGAACATACCCGTGACCACATTCGGGTCTTGGCGGGCGTCCCCGGAGTTGATGACGAAGGCCCTACTTCGGGTGTTGTTGTTGTTGTTGCGGTTATTGTTGTTGTTGTTGCTCTGGTTCTTCAGTTTGGGACATGCATCCCTGAAATGTCCTTTTTCCCCACATTCGTAACAGGTTTTGGGTTGTGAGGTGTTGTTGTTGGTTTTTGGAGCTCGGTAATCCTTAGCTAAATGCCCGTACTTCCTGCAGTTGTTGCAGTGAGACTTGCATGAGCCATGGTGGTGGTAGTTACACTTGGAACAGTAGGGTCTGTCCCCAGTGTAGGTTCGCTTGGGTTCGGAGTTGGTATCGTAGACTTGGATGGTGTTGGGTTTCTTTGGCTGGTGGTTGCTGTGGTGTTCGATGGATTTACGCTTGTTGTTGGAAGAAGTGGTTGATGTCTCACAGCTGACCACTAGCGCCATGAGTTCGTGTGCTAGCCGAATAGCACTTTCAGTGGTGGTTGGTTTGGAGGATGCGACGTTCCCCTGAATATTCTCAGGAAGGCCGCGAATGTACTTTTTGATCCCTTTTGATTCCGGTTCTACCAAACCCAGACATAGCAACACAAACTGCTGAAATTTGACAGTGTATCCAGCGATATCAGTTCCCTGCACATTCAGATGCCAGAACTCTTCTTCTAACCGGTGCAGTTCCTCTTCGGGACAGTATTTCTCTGTTAGCTTCTTCTTCAGTTCGGCCCAAGGCAGCCGATTTGCTACCTCAACACCTACAGAATTGGTCTGGGTGTTCCACCACGTGAGCGCACCTTCTTGAAAGGTGTAGGCAGCAAACTTTACCTTGTTGTCTTCAGTACAGTTACAGAGGTTGAAGACGGATTCCATACGCTCGATCCAACGGATCAGACCGATAGCACCTTCCGTGCCTTTGAAATAGAGGGGTTTGCAGTTGAGAAAATCCTTGTAAGAACAAGGCTTGATGACAGGGGTATTACTGGGATCTTCACCAGTATTTCGGGAGTTTCGAGGCGAGTCCCGAGTAGCCAAGGCATTGGCCACAGCTCGAGAAACGATAGCATTGATTTCCGCATCACTGTAACTTTTCTTCTTGGGTGGCAAGATTCTTCAAGAAAGAAAAAAACAAAAGGTACATAAGAAATTGTACCAGAATGAAAATTACAATAGATGCATATATGTAAAAGCGGTAACATACGACATCACAATGTAAAATCAATAATATAGAATGATCGAGGGGAATTGTCAATTGATATTACGATTTCAAAAGATGATAGACAATTCTAAATTACGAGTTCTAAAAGTTACAGGATTAGATGTTTTACAAAAGTACCGGGAATTGTTACATCTGGTTGAATTACATAGGTCCTACAAAAGCATATTTGTAACACCCCCAAATTTAACGGTTTGCGGAAGCATACATTGGGTGTTACTAATCAATATACAAAGCACAAGATTAATAGTAAACGACCTCTAAATGAGACGTTTGTAAAATAGTTACATTTCATAATTTATAATCGTTTGAAAACCGTAGGTTTTCGTATACAAAATGTAATTCCCTAGAGTCCACGCGTATAGCGGGAGATTCTATTACATCACCATAGTTACAAAAGATAATGCCAAAGAATCTCCGTTAAATGCAGTTTGTAAATCATGCGACTCTAGCTAGAAATCCTGGAGTGATCCTACTCCGTAAGTGTACCTGAGATACAAAGCTAGAAAGTGTCAACCAAAAAGGTTGGTGAATCTCACAGGTTTAGTAATAAGTAAGTGTTATGAACCACAAGTATGTACCCGTATTGCTATCCAGCAAAGTAAGTAAATCAGTTAATCAGTACAGTGCCATGAGCTCATAAGTTGAAGCTTAACCGTGTAGTGTGAAATAAATCACGTACCCCCGTGAGTGCTATCCGCACACTCATATGTAACAAATACTAATATGTCTGTTTCTACGTGTAAATCAGTACGTGGTGGCGCTACCACCCCAGACAGGGATTGTCAGTCCCAAATGGATCCATTTACTAGTACTCGCGCTTAAGACCATAACTAACAACTTACGATAAGGAGGCTTTCAGTGGATAAAAGTAACTCATGCGTTTGTTTGTAATCAGTAATGTTTTCAGTAATGTTTTCAGTTCAGTACATTGTGTTCATGCGTAAAACAGTTGCTAAGTATCTCACCCCAAAGTATAAAACAGTAAAAGTGGGGCTGTAAGACTCACCTGAGTCTTTGCAAGTACGTTTATGTCAATAAACGAGTAAGTAATATCAACCGTAGGTTCTCCGAACCCGTAACCTTCAAATGCCTAAACACGTAAGGATAAGTAAGTAGATGTCTCGCAAGACCATCTAGGCTAGTTGTTCATACAACCCGTTGTGTTTAATGTTGGTTCGTTCTCGTTTGTATTAAAGTATACGGCCCGTTGGTGATTTGTTATGATTAAAGTTTATCATTTATAACGCAATTTAGTGTAATTGTAATAGAAAGTATGTTCTATGACGTTTGTTAAGTCGTATGACATAAGTATTTGAAGTTGTGTAAGTTCGACACTTAGTAAAATCTGAGTTTTCAAGGTTCTGTCATGTGCGACGTAGGATGCGACGTCAGGTGCGACGTCGGGTGCGACGTCAGGTGCGACGTCAGGTGCGACGTCAGGTGCGACGTCGGGTGCGACGTGGGCATGTACGTCGCATGATGCGACCTTCGCAAATCAATGCGACGTAGGAGGCAGCGTCGCTAATGCGACGTTGAGGTTCTTGTGCGACGTAGGCCGCGACGTCGCAGAGGCCCCTGGCCAAATGCGACGTAGCGGTCTGATGGCCGGAATCTTTGTCGAAAACGAGTTTTCCGGTTTCCGTTGGGTCCAAATCTTTTACCCAACCCTTATATGAACATAATAAGCCATTATAAACTATAAAAACGTAAAAATGAGTAAAAACAGAGAATTGTCGGGATTTGTCGGAAACTTACAAAGTGTCGGATTGAAAATCCGAAAAGATAGGAATGTAGATCGTGTGATGGTGAACGTTTTCTTCCAAAGGTGTGGTATGATCCGGCGTCGTTTAATACGTTTATTTGTCGATTTGGATGGTGGTGGTGTGTTGGTGAAATAGAGAGAAAAAGAAAGAAAGAGAAAGAAGAGAGAGAGAAAGAAAATGGAAAGTGGGAAAAAAAAGAAAACAGGTGGGAGGTTTTAACCTCCCACTTTCGGTCTCCCCCTCGCGTTCCGCGCGGTGTTCGTTTTCTCCGTCGTTTAGGCGTTAAATATTTATTTTACGCGTTTACTTACATTTATAAAATCACAAATCTTGCTAAATAATTTACTTAAATTATTTCCTTAAATCTTTAATAGTTTAAATTAAATTTAGTTACTTTTGTTATTAAATCGTATAAGTTTTAATTGTGTAATACGAGGCAGTTACTAATTGTTATAAAATAGCATTTCGGTCATAGTTGCGTTATTTTAGTTTATAAACACTTGTTCACCAACGTCCGTATTAACCGAATAGAATTTCATTCTATTTAAGTTGCGTACGATTTAATCAAATCGCAAGGTTGTATATATTTACCAACATATAATCCGATACATAAATTAGCCTAACACGGAACTAATTACATGTATTAACAAAGAATTAGGCGCTAATACTAGCCCTAATTTGACGGTTGTTACATTCTCCCCTTGTTAAAAGAATTTCGTCCCGAAATTAGCTCGATTGCACAGTCGGTGCGTTGTCTGGGAAGAGATGTGGGTATTTCTGTCGCATTTGGTCTTCCCGTTCCCAGGTGAATTCAGGACCACGTCTAGAATTCCACCTGACTTTAACGATGGGAATACGACTCTGTTTTAGTTGTTTGACCTCGCGGTCCACTATTTCCATAGGTTCCTCGACAAAATGAAGTTTATCATCGATCTGAATTTCGTCGAGCGGTATAATCAGTGTCTCGTCAGACAGACATTTCTTAAGATTAGAAATGTGGAATGTGTTGTGAACGCTGCTAAGTTCAGCAGGAAGTTGCAGGCGGTATGCCACTGGACCAATCTTTTCAAGGATTTCGAATGGCCCGATGTATCTAGGATTTAGTTTGCCTCGTTTTCCGAATCGAATGACACCTTTCCACGGTGCCACTTTGAGAAGTACCTTGTCCCCTACTTGGAACTCAAGGTGTTTACGTCTCACGTCAGCATAGCTTTTCTGACGATCACGCGCGGCTTTTAGTCGGTTTTGTATGCCGACGATCTTTTCGGTTGTTTCATGTATGATTTCTGGACCGGTGAGTTGTGTATCCCCCACCTCAGTCCAACAGATAGGTGACCGGCACTTACGACCGTACAGTGCCTCGAAGGGTGCAGCCTTTATGCTGGTGTGATAACTGTTGTTGTACGAGAACTCGCACAACGGTAAGTGATTTTCCCAGTTTTTACCGAAGTCAACTACGCAGGCTCGTAGCATGTCTTCCAGTGTTTGTATGGTTCGTTCGCTCTGGCCATCGGTTTGAGGATGGTACGCCGTACTCATATCCAGACGAGTACCAAGAGATTTTTGCAGTGATTGCCAGAAGCGAGAAGTAAACCGAGCATCTCGGTCGGAGATGATTGAGATGGGCACGCCGTGTCTTGACACGATTTCTTTCAGGTAGATCCGTGTCAAACGTTCCATCTTGTCAGTTTCCTTGATGGCTAGGAAATGAGCAGATTTAGTGAGTCGGTCAACGATCACCCAAATGGTATCGCAACCGTTAGATGTTTTCGGGAGTTTAGTAATGAAATCCATGGTAATCTGCTCCCATTTCCATTGTGGTATTTCGGGTTGTTGTAGCAAACCGGAGGGTTTCTGGTGTTCAGCTTTAACTTTGGAACAAGTAAGACACTTGCCAACATAGGTTGCAATGTCAGATTTCATGTTGGGCCACCAGTACATTTCTTTGATGCCGTGATACATTTTGTCGGCACCGGGGTGTATCGAGTATTTAGACTTGTGAGCTTCATCCATCACCAAGTCTCGCAGGTTCCCAAAACTTGGCAACCAGATTCGATTCGAGAAGTATTTGGCCCCGTTAGGTTTGGTTTCAAATTGTTTGTCCATGCCCCGCAAGGTCTCGTTTAGCAAGTTTTCTGGTTTGAGTGCTTCGAGTTGAGCGGCGAGAGTTTGATTGGTGAGATCGTTGTGAATGGTCATACCAAGAGCTCGAACTCGAAGTGGTTTCACTCGTTCTTTTCGGCTCAAGGCATCGGCGACAACATTCGCCTTGCCCGGATGATAGCGGATTTCGCAGTCGTAATCAGTAAGCAACTCGACCCATCGACGTTGCCTCATGTTGAGATCCTTTTGATCGAAGATATGTTGGAGACTTTTATGGTCAGTAAAGATTGTACACTTGGTACCGTACAAGTAGTGTCTCCAGATTTTTAGAGCGAATACAACAGCCCCCAACTCTAGGTCATGAGTTGTGTAATTCTTTTCGTGGACCTTGAGTTATCGAGAGGCGTAAGCGATGACCTTGTCTCGTTGCATCAATACGCAACCAAGACCTTGGTGCGAAGCATCACAGTATACCACGAAGTCATCGTTGCCTTCGGGTAAGGATAAGATAGGTGCACTGCAGAGTTTCTGTTTTAGTAGCTGAAAAGCTGACTCCTGTTTGTCAGTCCAATCGAACTTCTTTTCCTTTTGAGTCAGTGCAGTGAGAGGTAGGGCTATTTTCGAAAAGTTCTCAATGAATCGCCTGTAGTATCCGGCGAGTCCTAAGAATTGGCGTACCTCGGTCGGTGTAGTAGGTGCTTGCCAACATTTGATAGCCTCGATTTTTGAAGGATCGACATGAATCCCTTGATTGTCAATGACGTGTCCAAGGAATTGGACGGTTTTCATCCAGAACTCACATTTAGAGAATTTGGCGTACAACTCTTCGTGTTTGAGCAGCTCTAGGATGGTTTTCAGGTGTTGCGCGTGTTCTGGTTCAGTGCGCGAGTAAATCAGGATGTCATCGATGAAGACGATAACAAACTTGTCAAGGTAAGGTTTGCACACCCGATTCATAAGGTCCATGAATACAGCCGGTGCGTTGGTTAAGCCGAATGGCATCACTTGGAATTCATAATGCCCGTAGCGAGTTCGGAAAGCAGTTTTTGGAATGTCATCGTCACGAACTCGGAGTTGATGATAACCTGACCGTAGATCGATCTTTGAATAAAAACTCGATCCCTGAAGTTGGTCAAACAGGTCATCAATGCGAGGAAGTGGGTAACGGTTCTTGACAGTTAATTTGTTGAGTTCACGGTAGTCGATGCACATGCGGAAAGAACCGTCTTTCTTTTTCACAAACAGGACCGGAGCTCCCCAAGGTGAGGAACTTGGTCGAATAAATCCCTTGTCCAGGAGTTCCTGTAACTGAGTAGACAACTCCTGAAGTTCGGTTGAGCGAGTCGGTAAGGGGCTCGTGCCACGGGTGCTGCGTCGGGCACAAGATCAATAGAGAATTCGACTTGTCTAGTTGGCGGTAGGCCGGGCAAGTGTTGGTGCATTTTGTGTGTCAGTCAGTTGGTCAAACGTTTGTAATTGTCAAAGTCAATTAGTCTGCGTATGTATAATGTTTAGTGTGTATATGCGAGTCTGTAAACGAATAGTGAAATAGAAAATATACACAGAATTAGTGTTTATGCGACACTTAGCTAGTGTCGCACGGGTCGGTTCATGCGACACTTAGCTAGTGTCGCATGTAGGTCAGATTACACTATAAATAGAAGTGTTAAACTCAAAATTAGGGTTAGACATTTGAGAAAGTGTGGAGAGCCGTTTTTGTGTGTGAGGAGGAGAGAAAACGAGTTTGAGAGTTTGTATCTTGTAATCTTGATTATTCAATTGTGAATATATACAAAGATTATAGAGAATTGCGTGTTTGATTCGATTAATACGTTCATATATTCACTCAAACGATCCGATCAGATCCAAGGCAAGCAAACGGGACTTTCAACTGGTATCAAAGCCAAGAATCAAGGATTCGTCGGTTTCGGATCGTTATTTTGAGTGTTTTCGGTTGATTCGTGAAGGTATTAATTGATTATAATTAGTTTCTGGGTTATTTGTGTTGATTATATCGTGTTTTGGGTTGATTTTTGAGCCCTGTTCATTGTTCGTTCGTCAATTTTCGTTAGGGTTTCGAAAAAATTCGTTTTTGGGGTTTTTTGGGGCTGCTGGCCGCGACATAGCGTCACTTACCAGCGTCACTTCCTTACTAGCGTCACTTCCATAGCGACACTTCCTTAAGTGTCGCCAATTAGGGTTTCAGCGACACTTGATAGCGACACTTGTCTTTTAGCGACACTACATAGCGACACTTAATCGAGTGTCGCCATTTGACTTTCTGCGGTACTTCATGCGTCACTTCATGAGTCACTTCAGTGAGTCACTTCAGTGAGTCACTTCAGTGCGTCACTTACCAAGTGTCTCAGCAAGTATCTCATACCGTCACTTCCGTGCGTCACTTCCGTGCGTCACTACAGTGCGTCACTTCAGTGCGACACTTCTTAGCGACACTAACCTAGTGTCGCGCTAGATTCGGAAAAGAGTTTTTTGGCGGGAAATCTCCGAAAAATTTTGCATTTCCAAAATTTTTCCTTAGCCTTACAACTGTTCAATTTTAGGCTGGAAAAAGTTTCATTTTACCCGGCCAATTTTTGACGTTTTCAGACGAAATTTTGGCGGGAAATTCGCGAAAATTTTGGTAGTACCAAATTTTGTTTTTGAACTTAAAAGTACCTAATTTTAGTGTCCGAAAAGTTTCGCTACACTCTGTCGGTTTTCGGATATGGCTTTTGGTGCGAAAATGCCTCCTTCTACATCTTTGTTCTATAGTGATTTTGCGAGTTGGAAGATTAAGTTATGCAATTTCATTGAATACAATGATCCAAATCTGTGGAATTGGTTTAACACCATTGATCGATATGAGCAACCAAGACTCGATGGGGTGCTTAAGTCAAGAGCACAAATGTCAGTCAAAGAACGAGAAGAGTTTGATAAAGACAATAGAGCGTATGAGATGATTACCAAGTGCTTGCCAGAAGTTGTGATTAATAAATTTAAAGATCAAGCAACTTCTATAGAGTTATGGGATGCTCTTATAGCGGCTTACGATCAAAAAGAAAAGAAGTCAGAGGCTAATATTCAAATTCCTAGTCTAAATGATACTTCCAGATCTACTTCCAACTCACCAGCATCTACTTCTACTAGCACTTCATATGCTTCCTATACTTCTCATACAGCTCCTTCAAAGGCTACTGAGGATCATGCTACAATCTTTGCAGCTTTCCTCAACTCTTATGAGACTTTCCTTTCCAAGAAGGCTAGTACTCTACAGCTTACTGAGGAAGACTTTGAACAGATCGATTCTGACGATCTCGAGCAGATGGACATCAAATGGAGTATGGCCATGATAACCCAAAGAACCAAGAAGTTTCTTCAAAGAACGGGTAGAAAAGACCTGGATGATGACGGTGATACAGGTCTTGGTTTTAATAAAAGCAAGGTGAAATGCAAAATCTGTCAGACTCATGGACACTTTGCTAAGGAATGTCTGAAGGAAAAGTGTCCTCCATCTGGATTCACTACACCTTCAGCACCAACGACTCCAGAGAAGAACACAACACCACAGGCGATGTCGGTGTTTAATACAGGAACGTTTGATTTTAGTGCACTTCAAGGAGAGGTTCAACACAGTGCACTTTTGGCAAAGATACATGAGGTAGAAACAGAATCTGAAAAACCTTTTACTTGCATATCCTGTATTAAATTGGAAGCTTCTTTAAAATGTTTTCAAATAGACTATGTAGACTTGAGAGAAAAGGTTGAGAAACTTACTGAATCAAATAAGTTTCTAAAAGCTAATGAAAAACTTTATGATAAGCAGATTGAAGCTTATAAGTTAGATACTCAAACCTTTAAAGCAAAAGTCTTTAGTCAACAAGATGCAATTAAAAGCTATTTAACAGAAATTGATTTGTTGAATAAAGAACTTTCTGAGCTAAAGTCTGAGTCTGACTCTTTTAAAAGGGGAATCACAAGTTTCTCAAACTCTCATAAAATCTTCGATGAAATTGTTGACAAGCAGAGGACAAATACAAGTAGTAAGGCCGGAATAGGGTATAACTCAGTTCCACCTCCTACTAATCACTATCCTCTGCCTGTTAAGGAAGGCACCGAAGAACTTGTGGCTGACTACTCATCATGGCCAGCTACAAAGTCTAAAGAAGCTACATCCAATCCCAAAAGGCAGGCAAAGGAGAAAACTAAACGGACAGAGTATCCCTTGCCTATTTTTGTTAAATCTGATAGTACACCTCCAGTTAGTGTAGAGGAGGGTGTTGAGATAGAGGATCTACCGGAAGAGGCTGAAATCAAAGTTGAAAAAGTTAATGTAAAGCCAGAAAATCATATACTTACCAATGAAACTGTAAAGGTTTCAAATACAAAGGGTAAAAACAAGGTTGAAAATGAATCCAAAAGGGTTCAACATCAAATGAAGGATTCAAATGTAAAATCTAAAAGTGAACAACCTTCAACATCAACTTGTTCAACTTCTGAGGCTTCTACATCAACGTGTACACATAAGTGTTCACGTCCTGTAAATGCCTCATTTTCTAAGCTTCCAACAGTTCATTCTCCACCTCAACCTTTTGTGGGTAATCATTGGAATAGGTCGTACATTGAACGACGTTCTTGTTTCCATTGTGGACAACAAGGACATATAATTAGGGATTGTCGGTTATTATCCCTAGATAGGTTTGGTAGAGGGATGCCAAGAACTTCCTCCTTTAGGAATTCTTATTCAAGATCGTTTTCTAGGCGTGCTTCATATTCGCCTATATCAAGATATGCATCCTCTTCTCCAAAACCTATGGCAAGAGTAAACAAAGTTGTGCCTAGTAGACCTCAAGTTCAACAGCACAACATTGTTGAAAACAAATCATCTGAACCTAAATAGGTTTGGACACCCAAATCCACAAACAACACATCAATGAAATCGTCTGAGTTTTTAAAATATCATAAACTCATTGATGTGATGGTTATGGATGACCATGGACAACCCAAGTCTATCAAGGCTTGGGTGTCCCATAAGTACTAACGTTTGCTTGTTTGTGGTGGCGCAGTCAGGTTTTTACTAGCTAATATTTTTAGTGACTGCAAGGATGTGAATATTTTTGGAAGATTGTTTTCAAAGTGCTCATGTGTGATGATTTTGATTGGATGGATGAAATTTTCGATGTTATGAGGTGGTAAAAGTGATAACAGGCATTTGATTTGACTTGATATGTGATTTTGATAATTTTCTATTTTTTATTTGTTATAGTGCAACAGCCATTCTTTATACTTTTTAGTATTAAAGAAATGCCATGTTGCGAAATTTATTCAATTAAAAAATACAAAAATATGTTTAATGTTTAAGGGGAGTATTTTTGGATTGGATATAAGAATTTGCTGTTCAGGGGGAGTAATTCTGAATATTCAAAATTATGATTATTTAATTCAGAAATGTGAACAGCAAGATTCTTAAGTCTTGAAAAGATAATGTGTGACTTTTGTAAACAACTTGGGATATGATAGTACATCGGGTGACATGCATAAAATTTGAAATTTTAAGGTTTATGTTTGATGTGTCAGTAGGTTTATCTGGCATATTTAAAATAGCTTTTATAAACATTGGCTTCATCATATGATGTATCGGTAGGCATGGTACGCACCGGTTTGTGAGTGAGTAAGAAGTAATAATTAAAACTTGTCTATTACTTTGTGAAAAATGTTATATGATGTATGACATAAGTCTTAATTGATAAATGAAGGTACTACCATACGCTGTCATAATCATTATGTAAATGCAAAATTGGCATATAGTATTAATATGATTATTAGTCTAACTAATGGTGACTATTGTTGTACTCACGTACAGACCTGAATCCATTAGTTATGCAAATAGTCTCAAACTTGTTATGTTCATACTAAGGGACCCTCTGTTGTACTACGTACAGATCTGGGGCCACTAGTATCTTCATTATAGGTTTGATGTATGCCTAAATTTAAATATCAAGTGTATGTTACGAGAAAGCCGAGATAAACTTGGTCTTGTAATCTCTACCTTGCTTAATATGCAGTGTTTTGTGTTTTACTAAAGATTATCAGTATATCATATAATGGGTTTCACAAAATTAATATTCATACCAACAATAAAGGTTAGCTCACAGATACGGATGTAACATGTTTAGGTGGACAAACAATACCGATAATCGTCTTGAACTAATTTTTATAAAAGGTACTTTAAATATGTCAAGTAAATTTAAAGTGGACAAATATACTGATGATCGAAATAACACTTACTATTTCCTAATAATTGCATGTTGATCTGATATGATCCCTAAGCAGACCTAAAACAATCCTATCCCCAATTTATTTTAATCTTCGTTCTTTACTTTTCATTTATAAAGAAAAATTCAAAAAGATTTTATTTCTATGTTATTTTCTTCAATATCACATATCTTGTTAAAGTCAAATATTGAAGATGTAAAGAATGTTGGTTATTCTCCAAAGATTGTGAAGATAATTCTATCGGAGAAGCTGCTGATGATTGAGAGATGGTCACCAAGTTTGAAGATCTTAGTGTATGATAAATGTGTGTCAGTCACATGAATCTGGACATCAAGATTTTATTTGAAGACCATGCTATCTCAATGGGGGAGCTTGTGATTTTTGAAGACATGAAAGAGTTTGTTGATGAAGACTAATTGAAGACTTATTTGACCAAGCTGCTGACATGGGGGAGTTTGTTGGTGCATTTTGTGTGTCAGTCAGTTGGTCAAATGTAATTGTCAAAGTCAATTAGTCTGCGTATGTATAATGTTTAGTGTGTATATGAGAGTCTGTAAACGAATAGTGAAATAGAAAATATACACAGAATTAGTGTTTATGCGACACTTAGCTAGTGTCGCACGGGTCGGTTCATGCGACACTTAGCTAGTGTCGCATGTAGGTCAGATTACACTATAAATAGAAGTGTTAAACTCAAAATTAGGGTTAGACATTTGAGAAAGTGTGGAGAGCCGTTTTTGTGTGTGAGGATGAGAGAAAACGAGTTTGAGAGTTTGTATCTTGTAATCTTGATTATTCAATTGTGAATATATACAAAGATTATAGAGAATTGCGTGTTTGATTCGATTAATACGTTCATATATTCACTCAAACGATCCGATCAGATCCAAGGCAAGCAAACGGGACTTTCAGCAAGTCTTCAGGAAAGACTTCTGGGAAGTCTCGAACAATAGGCACATCCTCAAGTCGCTTCTCCACCGACTTTTTCTCCATAACGTGTGCGAGGATTGCCTGATACCCTTTTCTCAAGTATTTTCGGGTTTTCATGCAAGAAATGATATTGATTCTCGTCCCACCGGTCTCCCCTTGTATGCTCAAAGTTCTACCGGTGACGAGAGGAATGCGTACAATTTTCTCGAAACAGACGATTTCGGCTCGGTGCTTGGACAACCAATCCATACCGACGATGATGTCAAAGCTGCCGATTTCGACAGGTATCAAGTCAATGGGAAAGAGCTCGTTAGCTAAGTTCAGAGTGCAATTAGGTATCACACTGTCGGCCTCAATAAGTTTTCCGTTTGCCAATTCTATTGTGTACTTAGAATCTAAGGCAGTAGGTGTGCTGTCTAGTAGTGGATAGAACTCATCGGAAATAAAGCTCTTATCAGCACCAGTATCAAATAATACAGATGCAGTCAAGTTGTTGAGAAGAAACGTACCCGTGACCACATTCGGGTCTTGACGGGCTTCCCCAGATTTCAGCACAAAAGCTCTTCCTCGAGCATTGTTGTTGTTCCTGTTGTTGTTGTTGTTCAGCTTCGGGCAGTCTTTCTTGAAATGCCCCGTTCCGTTGCACCCATAACAAGTCTTTGGTGCCGAGGTGTTGGTGTCAGAGGTGTTTGATCTACAGTCCCTAGCCAAGTGTCCAAATCTCTTACACTTGCTACAGGGACACGAACCATGGTGGTGTCGTTGACACTTAGAGCAATAGGGCTTGGTTCCCTTGTATGCCCCCTTGTCATCAGAACCGGAGGTGTAGGCTTTAATGGTTTCAGGTTTCTTGTTTTGGTGGTTGTTGTGGTTGTCGGACCATTTTCTTTTATTGTTGTTGGAGGATGGAGTGGGTGGTTCTGGGTCCTCGTTCATGGCTAAAAGTTCATGGGCCAACCGGATGGCACCATGAAGAGTGGTTTGTTTGGACGAGGCGACATTCCCCCGGACAGGTTCCGGGAGGCCGCGGATGTATTTCTTAATCTTGTCGGGCTCAGTACCTGCCATGGCTGGGCGAAGGACGGTGAGTTGTTGGAATCTGGTGGTGTATCCAACGATATCAGTTCCTTGCACTTTCAAGTTCCAGAACTCTTCGTCCAGCTTGTATAGTTGTTCGGCCGGGCAGTACTCATCAGTGAGCATTTTCTTCAGATCCTCCCAAGGGAGTAGATAAGCTGTATCAATACCCACAGACTGGGTATAGGAATTCCACCACGAGAGGGCACCATCTTCGAGGGTGCAGGTGGAGAACTTGACTTTGTCGTCCTCCGCACATTTGCTGATGCGGAAAACGGATTCCATCTTTTCGAACCATCTGATAAGTCCGATGGCTCCTTCAATCCCCTTGAAGCTCAAGGGTTTGCAGTTTTGAAAATCCTTGTATGAACAAGGTTTAGCAGCAGAGGTTTCAGCGACATCGCTGTTTCTTGTGGAACCTGGTGGAGTATTTCGAGCCAAGGCTTCAGTAACAGCCTGGGTTATGAGTGACGTGATCTGAGCATCCGTGTAAGGTCTTGACTTTGGCGGCATGACTCTTCAATAAAAGAAATGAAGATACATGAGATTTTTGCAAGAAGGTTGTATGTATTTCAGATGTACGTGAAAAAAGGTGGTAATACATAACATCAATATGGAAAATGACAATTAATATGAGTTGAACAACAAGAAATATTTGATAGATGATACGAGTTCAAAGGTTACATCCTACAGATGTATTACAAAAGATGTCGGGAATTGTTACATCCGACTGAAACATAGAGTAGCGCTTAGATAGTTACTAGATTACAGGATAGTTTACAAAACAAAGACTAAGCTAGTCTTAACGTAGGTTAATCTGCTCCATCATTTCGATGAGACGATCCACAGTATTTGCAAGTCTACTGGCTTGTCGAGCATTGTCTTCAGCTAATGCTAGTCGCTGTACCAATCCGCGGGTATATTCTTCCGTTTCCCGTGAGCGTCGTTCACACTCCTCAAGTCTGTGCTTCAAAAGAGTGGTTTCCACGCTTATCTCCACCACTCTGTTGAGAAGAATGTCCACATTTGTAACGGTGGTTTCGTGATTCTCAGAGACTTGTTCGATGCGCTCAAGTGCTGTAAGTCTCCAGTTTTTGTTTGTTTCCTGCAACACGACATCCATGGTGCGAAGTCGTTGCTCGTGTTGGTTCACCCTAGCAGCTAAGGCCGGCAAGGTGAAGTGAGTTGGGTACGGGCCAGCTCGAGGCAACCTGTGGTTCCTCCTTGCTACCCTTGGGTTCTGCGACCCGGATTGAGAACGAGATAAATCGGATGGGATGTTTGCCATTTCTGAGACAAAGCGTTAGTAAGATTAAGGCCTATATTTATACATATATCATATCCAGCCTAGTGTCTAGCACGTATCAAGTAATGGTCCGGTTCTCTCGTAGTCAGAGTCAACTAACGTATCCCTGTTCAACATAATCATTTCAGACCTTACATCATCTTTCCTTAATTGTACATAGTTGATCAGGCTATGTTAAATTAAAGTCGTATGATGTAATTCCTGAACCAATCATGCCTAGTAAGGAAATACTGCCTAACGGTCATAGTCTAGGCCCACTAAATGCAACCTAGTTCACTATAACCTTAGGCTCTGATACCAATCTGGAACACCCCCAAATTTAACGGTTTGCGGAAGCATACATTGGGTGTTACTAATCAATATACAAAGCACAAGATTAATAGTAAACGACCTCTAAATGAGACGTTTGTAAAATAGTTACATTTCATAATTTATAATCGTTTGAAAACCGTAGGTTTTCGTATACAAAATGTAATTCCCTAGAGTCCACGCGTATAGCGGGAGATTCTATTACATCACCATAGTTACAAAAGATAATGCCAAAGAATCTCCGTTAAATGCAGTTTGTAAATCATGCGACTCTAGCTAGAAATCCTGGAGTGATCCTACTCCGTAAGTGTACCTGAGATACAAAGCTAGAAAGTGTCAACCAAAAAGGTTGGTGAATCTCACAGGTTTAGTAATAAGTAAGTGTTATGAACCACAAGTATGTACCCGTATTGCTATCCAGCAAAGTAAGTAAATCAGTTAATCAGTACAGTGCCATGAGCTCATAAGTTGAAGCTTAACCGTGTAGTGTGAAATAAATCACGTACCCCCGTGAGTGCTATCCGCACACTCATATGTAACAAATACTAATATGTCTGTTTCTACGTGTAAATCAGTACGTGGTGGCGCTACCACCCCAGACAGGGATTGTCAGTCCCAAATGGATCCATTTACTAGTACTCGCGCTTAAGACCATAACTAACAACTTACGATAAGGAGGCTTTCAGTGGATAAAAGTAACTCATGCGTTTGTTTGTAATCAGTAATGTTTTCAGTAAGGTTTTCAGTTCAGTACATTGTGTTCATGCGTAAAACAGTTGCTAAGTATCTCACCCCAAAGTATAAAACAGTAAAAGTGGGGCTGTAAGACTCACCTGAGTCTTTGCAAGTACGTTTATGTCAATAAACGAGTAAGTAATATCAACCGTAGGTTCTCCGAACCCGTAACCTTCAAATGCCTAAACACGTAAGGTTAAGTAAGTAGATGTCTCGCAAGACCATCTAGGCTAGTTGTTCATACAACCCGTTGTGTTTAATGTTGGTTCGTTCTCGTTTGTATTAAAGTATACGGCCCGTTGGTGATTTGTTATGATTAAAGTTTATCATTTATAACGCAATTTAGTGTAATTGTAATAGAAAGTATGTTCTATGACGTTTGTTAAGTCGTATGACATAAGTATTTGAAGTTGTGTAAGTTCGACACTTAGTAAAATCTGAGTTTTCAAGGTTCTGTCATGTGCGACGTAGGATGCGACGTCAGGTGCGACGTCGGGTGCGACGTCAGGTGCGACGTCAGGTGCGACGTCAGGTGCGACGTCAGGTGCGACGTCAGGTGCGACGTCGGGTGCGACGTGGGCATGTACGTCGCATGATGCGACCTTCGCAAATCAATGCGAAGTAGGAGGCAGCGTCGCTAATGCGACGTTGAGGTTCTTGTGCGACGTAGGCCGCGACGTCGCAGAGGCCCCTGGCCAAATGCGACGTAGCGGTCTGATGGCCGGAATCTTTGTCGAAAACGAGTTTTCCGGTTTCCGTTGGGTCCAAATCTTTTACCCAACCCTTATATGAACATAATAAGCCATTATAAACTATAAAAACGTAAAAATGAGTAAAAACGGAGAATTGTCGGGATTTGTCGGAAACTTACAAAGTGTCGGATTGAAAATCCGAAAAGATAGGAATGTAGATCGTGTGATGGTGAACGTTTTCTTCCAAAGGTGTGGTATGATCCGGCGTCGTTTAATACGTTTATTTGTCGATTTGGATGGTGGTGGTGTGTTGGTGAAATAGAGAGAAAAAGAAAGAAAGAGAAAGAAGAGAGAGAGAAAGAAAATGGAAAGTGGGAAAAAAAAGAAAACAGGTGGGAGGTTTTAACCTCCCACTTTCGGTCTCCCCCTCGCGTTCCGCGCGGTGTTCGTTTTCTCCGTCGTTTAGGCGTTAAATATTTATTTTACGCGTTTACTTACATTTATAAAATCACAAATCTTGCTAAATAATTTACTTAAATTATTTCCTTAAATCTTTAATAGTTTAAATTAAATTTAGTTACTTTTGTTATTAAATCGTATAAGTTTTAATTGTGTAATACGAGGCAGTTACTAATTGTTATAAAATAGCATTTCGGTCATAGTTGCGTTATTTTAGTTTATAAACACTTGTTCACCAACGTCCGTATTAACCGAATAGAATTTCATTCTATTTAAGTTGCGTACGATTTAATCAAATCGCAAGGTTGTATATATTTACCAACATATAATCCGATACATAAATTAGCCTAACACGGAACTAATTACATGTATTAACAAAGAATTAGGCGCTAATACTAGCCCTAATTTGACGGTTGTTACAATATTAGGGTACAGATTCAGCCTAAGCTAATTCTGACGTAAGTTGAGTTGTGGCAGCAGCGCGTTGAGACGATTCACAGACTCTGCAAGTCTGTTGGCAGTTCGGAGGGCATCTTCGGTTTCCCTCAGACGTGTCTCGCACTAATGCAGTCTTGATTGTAAAACAGAGATTTCATTTCGGTTGCCAATCACTTGGTTGTGGACAACCTCCATGGTTTCGATTGTTTCTTCCACTTGATTTTGAAGAGAGTTCATGGTGTTGACAGTGTGCTCGTGATCTTCAGAGACCTGCTTGATTCGTTCCATAGCTGTGAGTCTCCAGTTTTCACGAGTCTCTTGAAGTTCGATATCCATAGCGTTAAGTCGTTGTTCGTGTTGATGTACCCTAGCGGTTAAGTCCGGTAGAGTAGGGTGAGTTAGATATGGGCTAGCTCGAGGCAACCTGGTGTCCCTCCTAGCTACCCTTGAGTTTCGTGATTCATGTGGATAAGAGCGTGATGAACTTGGTGGTGTGTTTGCCATTCTGAGACAAAGCGTTAGGAAGAATGAGGCATATATACATATAATATATAATATAGCCTAAGATATTGAGCGGAAACGAGGCCTATCTATGTATATATATAAATATCACATAATAGCCTAGGGTGTCTATCACAAGCATGTTGGAGTCTCGGTTCTCTCGAGGTCAGAGTCGACTAGTGTATTCCTGTTCAACATAATCGTTTCAGACCTTACATCATCTTTCCTTAATTGTACATAGTTGATCAGGCTATGTTAAATTAAAGTCGTATGCTGTAATTCCTGAACCAGTCATGCCTAATAAGGAAATACTGCCTAACGGTCATAGTCTAGGCCCACTACATGCAACCTAGTTCACTATAACCTTAGGCTCTGATACCAATCTGTGACACCCCCAAATTTAATGATTTGCGCAAGCTCGATTTGGGTGTCACTAATCAATATACAAAGCACATAAGATATAATGAACGACCACTATATGCGTCATTTTAAACTTGTATTAATAAAGTAAACGTTTACATCAAAATAATGTTACATTAGCTCGGTTCCTGAACTTGAGAGATTACATGGCATAATTACTTTTACAAAATATAATAATGCGATCAAATCTCTAGTTGTATGTATGCTGACTCGAGCTAATAGTTCCTGCCTGTGTAGCCAACCTACTGCTGGGTACCTGTGATACATACTAAAATGGGTCAGCGAAAACGCTGGTGAGCTCACAGGTTTGTATGTCAATGTATAGTTGTAAGAACCGCAAGATTTATATTGAATTTAAAATGCAATTAAGCAAAATAAAAGTTATACAATCCATGAGCACATAGTCTGAGCTTAACTTGAACGCTAGGTCCAATTAAGGAAACCCAACTAGTTTTGCCTCCTACGAGTGTCTAATCCACACTCGTCTTCCCAAATGCTAATACATCCGTTTGACCGGCTAGTGCTTGCTAACCCGGATGAGGATTGTCAATCCCATATGATATCATATACTAACATTCACGCTAAAATATTAGAGACTATGCTATAGAGGACTTTAAATTGATTAGCTTGAAACTCATGTAGTATTTGAAGGTTGGTACTTGCGTTCTACTTGTAAAACAAAATAGAGTAGTAATATCACACCCCTAGTTGTAAAATAGTGAAAATGGGGCCATGAAACTCACCTGAGTCTTGAAGTGTTTAATTTAATAAACTTGAAGTAATTAGCTGTGAATTGATGTCCAAGGACTTGAAACCTGAATGTGTTCACGACACTTGATTGTTATTAATTGTACCGGTATCTCGAAAGACTACCTTTGTAGTTGTTATACAACTATATATATATGTCCAAATTACTACGATTTGGTTGATTGTTTTGTTTCAAGTTACTACGACTTGTTTGATTGAATTGACACAAGTTACAACGACTTGTTTGATTGAATTGATACAAGTTACAACGACTTGTTTGATTTTTGAAGTATGTTTTGAAAACGCGTACGGCCCGTTGGTGGTTTAGTTGAAATAATAATCTCGACATATCTATATTTGTTTGAAGTGTTATGCTTGAAAAACATGTTTCAATGTCCCTTAGAAGTTATTTTGTTTAATCGTTTGAAGTTCCAAATGTCTAACACTTAGTATGGAATTAAACTGTAAAACTGTTGTGTTTTGCGACATTATATGCGACACAAGGACACGTCATGCGACACAAGGGTTGTGTCGCATAAAAGTGCGACACAATATCTATACGACACAAGGGTTGTGTCGCATAGATTCGAGATGTTGATTCAACAGCGACATAGTGCTTGTGTCGTATAGAAATACGACATAGTATGCGACATAGAGTACGACACAATATTGTGTCGCATGTGTTACGACACTAAAGGTTTGGTACGACACAAGATACGACATAACGGGTTTTATACGACATAACAGGCAAAATACGACACTACATGCGACACAAGGCTTGTGTCGCATTGAAGAACACCAGCCCAGAAAGTCCGGCTGTCAAGATTTTTCCGGCCAAAAACCCAATTCAAACCCGTTTTTAAGCTATAAAATCGTGTTTTCTTCATATATTTGGACATATACATGTTATATAACTCATAAACATGTAAAAACAAGTTAAAACGAGAGGTTTCGAGAATTTGTCGGAAACTTACGCGGTGTCGGATTGAAAATCCGAAAAGATGAAAGTGTAGATCGCGTTGAGGTGGTTCCTTTTCCGTAATTATTTTGATGATTTGATGTCGTTTAGTGTTCTAATTTTGTGATTTTGATGAAATGGTGGTGGTGAAATTTTGAGAGAAAAATTGGTAGAGAGAGAGAGAGATGGAAAGATAAAAGTGAAGTGAGGGGGGAGGTGATGACCCCCTCTTGGTGGCTGATTTCGGTGGGGGCCCACTGAGTGTGGGTCTCCACTTTTTAACTCCGTGCAATCGCGCTCCGTGTGGTGTTCGTTTTCCCGATCGTTTAAACGTTAAATATTTATTTTATATGTTTTAATATACGTTTTAAAATACGAATAATTGTTCAGTATTTTTGTTGAAGTATTTCACTAAATACTTAATAATTATGTTATAGATGATGATTTATTTCATTTTGCTTACGCGTTTGCATTTTAATCGCGTTTATATTATTTGTGTAATAACACTTGGATACGAAACAGTATTGATATAATATTCAAAATACGTCAATGTTATTAATTAATATTTGTATCAATTAATAAAAATCGTTCACCAACATCCGTATTAATTGTGTCGAAATCCATTCGACTAAAACTTGTACGATTTAAACAAACCGCATAATTGTGTAGATATATATTCAACAATATATATAATAATTGATACATTAATTAGCCTAACACAGAACTAATTACATGTATTAAAACTTGATTAGGCACTAAATTCTAGTCCTAAATTGACGGGTGTCACATAGAGAAATAATTCAATTTTCTGTTTTTGGCGATACTGGGCTAGTGTCGCTATAGGCGACACCAGTTAGGCGACACTAGGTGAGTGTCGCTGAATTTATGATTTTTAATTGATTAGCGACATTAGATTAGTGTCGCTATAGGGGACACTTCCTTAATTACGGCGACACTAGGGTTAGTGTCGCTATAGGCGACACTGGATAAGGTAACGACATTCAGTCAGTGTCGCTATCTACCACATAATTGATGTTTAGCGACACTGGGTTGAGTGTCGCTAGGTGACACTTAATCGGATTATGCGACATTGGGCTAGTGTCGCTATAGGATTTGGCCCTCTAGCGACACTAACGGTTGATCATGTTTTCACTTTCGGTTTGATGGTCAAACGTGCTCGGTTTGACCCGAGACTTTTACACAAGTCTTAAAATAGTCCAAGAAGTTCAATAAAATTATTTGTTCGTGTCGGGGGTCACCCGAAGTGTCGGTTTTGTAAAATGACTAAAACAGCCCTTATGTTTATATTTTCAGATTTTTGACTCGATAAACCTCTCGTTTTCTACACTTTTTAGTCCAAACCAAGTCCCACCAAAAATCACAGTTGGACATCCCCATGTCTGGTTCATTTATGCATTTTATGGTAATTTTACAAGTTCATTTACTATTCAAAAAATAAATAAATATGAAGAGTGGTCGGTTTTGGTCCGAAACAGACACTAGTTCAAAGATCAGCTTCTACACTAAAATCCGTGTATTTATGGGAATGGTCAAAGAAGAAATTTTTGTAGAGGACATCCATACGGAGATTTTGGTATAAGATTCATGTGTTGATTCATCCTAGAACTCAAGTTATAGTCATTTTCGTGAGACGGTTTTTAAGGACAGAAAACTGTGATATATATATATATATATATATATATATATATATTTGTGTAAATCGTTTTTCAAGCTTTTGTTTGGACATTATTTTATCAAATGAGCAACCAAACATGTTTATATACTTAAATCAAGTAAAACTAGAGAGGTAGTAGTGATCCTTACAAGTATTAGAGACGATCTAGAGTGGAAACGAGATGAATGATGCTCGGTAGTGCTTCCTTGCCCCTTTTTCCTTGTTTTCTTCTTCACAAATGGGGTGGAAGATGGTGGCCGAATGGGAGGAGAAGGGAGAAGGAGTGTGTGTGTTTTTAGAGTGAGATTGTAGTGAGAGAGTGAAGTGATTGGAATGAGAAGGTTAAAGGTGTGTTTGTGTGCTTATGGTCAAGAACAAGATCCCCTTTTGGTGGATCTTGTTTGGGGGCCAATTTTTATATTAAAATGGGAGGTGAGGTTGTTAAAATCTTGCCTCCCAATTGATGGTATTATATCCGTGTTTGTTTACCCGATCGTTTAAACGTACATTTATAATTTAAACGTTATACGTACGTGTTTTAAATGACATTCGAATTTCGATATTTTTAAATTGAAGTATTACTCATAATACTTGGAAAACATTTATAAAAAATGTTTGGTTATGAAGTCGGTATCGTTTACGGATTCGTGTTTCCGGTTATTTAATCACGTGACGTTTTAATTAAACGTTTTCGTTATCGTTATAATTCACGATATATTAAGAAATCAATACCATGCAAACTAATATATTTTAAGTTTATAAAATATATTTTGACGTTTATTCGATTGTCAGGCGCGTTTCGCGCGTTTTCGGTCGCGTTTGAGCATTTTATACGATACTAAATACTTACGGAATATTATCAAAATAATATTTGGTAATGAATATGTTTATTAAATAATTTCATATTATTTAATAAATTGTGTTCACCAACGTCCGTATTAATGGGTCGGAATCCATCCGATGAAATAATTGCACGATCAAATTTAATCGCGTACGTGTATATATATCCCAATAGATATATATATAATGATATATACAATTAACCTAACACATAACTAATTACATGTATTACAAAGTGATTTGGACCTAATAATTTGCCCTAATTTGTCGGGTGTCACATTCTCCCCTCGTTAAGAGAATTTCGTCCCGAAATTTAGCTCTGAGTCGTAGATGGAGTGGAGTCTGTGAATAGCTGTGGGTACTTGAGTCGCATTTGGTCTTCCCGTTCCCATGTGAATTCCGGACCACGCCACGAATTCCACCGGACTTTAATGATGTGAATTCGACTTTGTTTCAACTTTTTGACCTCACGGTCCATGATTTCCACTGGTGTCTCGACGAAATGTAGTTTATCATCGATGTGAATTTCGTCGAGAGGAATGATAAGTGACTCATCAGACAGACATTTCTTCAGGTTAGAAATGTGGAATGTGGGATGCACGCTGCTGAGTTCGGGTAGCAGCTGCAATCGATATGCTACTGGACCAATCCTTTCAATGATCTCAAAAGGTCCAATGTACCTGGGGATTAATTTTCCGCGTTTACCAAAACGGATGACACCTTTCCAAGGTGATACTTTCAAAAGTACTCGATCCCCAACCTGGAACTCAAGATGTTTGCGTCTCACGTCAGCATAACTTTTATGACGATCACGTGCGGCTTTCAGCCGGTTTTGAATACCAACGATCTTCTCGGTGGTCTCGTGTATGATTTCAAGACCAGTGAGTTGGCTGTCTCCCACTTCGGTCCAACAGACAGGTGATCGGCACTTACGACCGTACAGTGCCTCAAAAGGTGCAGCTCCAATACTGGTATGGTAGCTGTTGTTGTACGAGAACTCGCACAAAGGTAAATGATGTTCCCAGTTTGCACCGAAGTCAACTACGCAGGCTCGTAGCATGTCCTCCAGTGTTTGAATGGTTCGTTCGCTTTGACCGTCAGTTTGTGGATGATATGCAGAACTCATATCCAAACGAGTACCCAATGAGTTCTGTAATAATTGCCAAAAACGAGATGTGAATCGACTATCTCTGTCAGAGATAATCGAGATGGGAACGCCATGTCGGGATACGATTTCCTTGAGGAAAATTCGTGTGAGGCGTTCCATTTTGTCAGTCTCCTTGATGGCAAGGAAATGAGCAGATTTTGTGAGACGATCGACGATCACCCAAATGGTATCGCAACCGCTCGGTGTTTTTGGGAGTTTGGTGATAAAATCCATAGTGATCTGCTCCCATTTCCACTGAGGAATGTCCGGTTGTTGTAGTAAACCGGAGGGTTTCTGATACTCGGCTTTGACTTTTGAACAAGTGAGGCACTTGCTGATAGATACTAACACTTATCAAGTTTGAGTTGTTGTTTTGGTTACAGAGACGGTAAGAGTACGAACGGTACTCTCAGATGTTCTTTTGGGAGAATAAGGTAATATACGATAAGCTTTTCTGAATTTAATTAAATTGAATTGCCTATTGTGTTATGATGATTTGTAGTAAAGTTAGTTTAGATTAAACTGATATGATTCCCTAGTTAGGAGGTAATTGAGGATAATTACATGTTGATGAATTATGATATGAAGTAGCCTGACAATGGAAGTTTGAAAAACATAATATTGCAACGCTTGATCACCGTTGTTATATTATGTTATGTCGCACAAAATTGTTAAGGTTACTAAGTATCACAGGGATTAATGTGATTATGGAAATTGAGTGTTGAAATGGTCAAATTCTGGTCATTGTAGTAAACGGGTTAAAAAGGGGATTAAAATGGATTAAGAATGGGTTTGCATGTGTAAACGAGTTAGAGAGCGAGGGGATATGAATGGAATTTGTAGTTAGAGTCTAAATGGTGTTAGAAATGTGTTGCAAAAGTGGTTAATTGTTTTAATTGATTTGTTGGTTAAAGATGAAGAAGTCAAACATGGATAAAATGTTAGTATACTTTGTCTAAAATATGGAACTTTGTTTATGTGTAAACGATAAGTGGCGTTTGAAATCATAAATTGAAATGAGTTTAAATGGCTAGGGGAAAGATTACTAATTTTCAGCAAAAATATTTGAAATTAAATATTTATTGTTGATATGTGATTAGAGATATATGACTGTTTGTTATAGGATAATTTTGGAATTAGAACAATGGATGTCTAGTAATAAGACATATTAGGAGATTAGGAACTTTCCTGAATTAGTAAATTGTATGTGATTATGTGATTGGGTAAAATTGGGTGGGATCAGATTTCGGGGACGAAATCTCTTTAAGGGGGAAAGATTTGTAACACCCATATTTTTTTGGGTCTAGAAATAAATGGTATTTTATTAAGTCTTAAATGATTATTTTAAGTAATGGGAAATAATTTTGATTGGTTTACTTGGAAATAAGTAAGTAAAAGAGTCACAGGATTTATTGTGACTAATGAAATAGTACATGTTTTAAATTAATAAAGCTGACGGTTAAATAAAAATATTTTGACTTACGGGTATTTTCGGGTTCCAGGCAATATGATTTGAAGGGGATAAAATTACACTATAATTTTAAGTGTAGTCGGTTAGATTAAAAGAGATGACCGACTCATTTTTTTGAATCCACCTAACTTCTTTAACCTTCTCATTAGTTCTTTAATTTCCATAAACTTCCTTAAGCAAAATCAAAGAAATAAAAAGGGGAATTAAGTGAGTAATCTATGTTTTGAATTCTACTTGCTTAAAAGAGATTAACATCATCATCATCCCTATATTACTCAAGAAGGGTAAGTGTTCTTATATGTATTTTTGAATCTATTTAAATTATTTGGGGGTAATGAGAAATAGAGTTAAATTATGCTTGAATGAAGTTGTGTGATTCTTTGTTAAACTGATTTCTTGAAATATATGATGATTACATGATGTTCTTTAAGTTTTAAGATGTATAATTGGTTAGAGTTAGATTCCATGAAATTATGTTGTGAATAAGTTGGGTTAATGATGTATGTTCGAAATTGTTACTTGATGATGATTGTTTGTTGTTACAATATGTTTATATTCAATGTTAGAGGTCATTTCATGAGTAAATTCGTGTTGTTAACTGAGTTTTTTTTGGAAAATAGGATGTTGGTTCGAGTTATGTTCTTGCTGAAGTGCAGGTCTGAGGTACAGACCACAGTCGCGGCGCAACTCAAGAAGATCGCGACGCAATGTCTTTGAGATAGCGACGCGATCTTAATGTATTGCGACGCGATTTGCTTTAGATAGCGACGCAATTCGTTCACTGTTGCGACGCGATTTATGTTGGTTCAGAAGCTGTTTTGATTATTTAAATGAGTTTAGACCTGTTATTGATACAGTATAATAAACAGAAGTAATAACCTGTTTTGATAATAATTTGAGATGAGGTTAGTGGTTATAAGCTTGCTTAGTACATTTGAATATTTATGATCTTATATGATTAATGTTTAGCATTTTGATTATTTCATGTGTGATGACTTGATAAATACTTAGTTGTAATGTGACTAGAGATAGTATGTGACTATATTAAGTTATATGAAACTTGAATGAGATACTAATTTAGTGTTTTGTTGTACTCTCAGATAATCAGAAGGAAACTCAGTGATATAAGACTACTGAGTTGAAGGCTGGGAATGTTGGTGAGTGGATCTGTAGTCCTCGGTTCAACCCAGTTGTAACAGGTTTGGTTACAACGGGTGAACATATTGGTTACTGGTTATTGGTTGTTTGGGTTATATTGGTATTGATTGTTTAATCAATTAGATAATAGCTATGCTTACTTATATTGCTGAATTAGGTTAATTAGTTGTTATTGTTTTATGTTGGCATGACGATTATGCAATTTGTGATTATTGGGCCATTGGGCATCTGTGATTAATCAGAGGTCAACGCTGGTTGGGTTTGTTGCTATTGTTTGGCTGGCGGGGTTTCCGATTCACATCGTTGATGTCAGTGAAGATAGCTTCAAACTATCGGTAAATCACTGTTATGGCCGACAGTGGTTTAAGGGTTCTTTGGTTGGCTAACCAGGAACCGCCGGTCCTCTTTGACGATACGTGTTTATATGTTTACGATGCTTTATGCCGTAAACATATCTTGTTGTGTTTATATGTTTACGATGCTTTATGCGGTAAACATAGCTTGTTGTGTTTATTTGTTGTAAGATTTGTTATTTCTGGATTGAACTGTTGGTTACAGTTCCATTCACTTAGCTGTGAGCTAACCCCTCAATATTTAACATTTTGCAGATTATGATTGGGATTTGGATTGGGCATTGGGATTCTGGATGGGATGTTTGACTACGGTTGCGGCTACTCTGATCTTTTTGGAAATCATTTGTTTTGGGAAACTCATATAACACCCAATCGATAGTAATTAGTTTTGAAATTGAAAGCTTATTAATGTAATCTTTTGGAAAGTTAAAATTTATGGTACATTTTGGGACATGCGCTTCCGATATTTGTAAATATAATAAAATAACGTTGTTAAAATATGGGGTGTTATAGGAGCTCCCCAAGGTGAAGAACTCGGTCTAATGAATCCTTTGTCCAGGAGTTCCTATAACTGAGTAGATAACTCCTTAAGTTTGGATGGGGCTAATCGATATGGTGCTCGTGCCACAGGTGCTGCACCGGGCACAAGATCGATAGAGAACTCGACCTGTCTCGTTGGTGGAAGACCAGGCAGTTCTTCAGGAAAGACTTCCGGAAAGTCTCGAACGATAGGCACATCCTCAAGTCGCTTCTCCTCAGACTTTTTCTCCATTACATGTGCGAGGATTGCCTGATAACCCTTTCTCAAATACTTACGGGTTTTCATGCAGGATATGATGTTTAGTCTCGTCCCACCGGTCTCCCCTTGTATGACTAGAGTACTACCGGAGGCGAGAGGAATGCAGACGATTTTATCAAAGCAGATGATTTCGGCACGATGCTTCGACAGCCAATCCATGCCGATGATGATGTCGAAGCTTCCGATCTCGACAGGTATAAGGTCGATGGTGAAAAGTTCGTCGGCTAGATTTAAAGTACAATTGGGTATCACACTATCCGTTTCAATGAGTTTGCCATTAGCTAATTCTACAATGTACTTAGCATCTAAGGCAACAGGCGTGATGTCAAGTAGTGGACAGAATTCATCAGATATAAAACTCCTATCCGCACCAGTATCAAATAGAATAGAGGCAGTTAAGTTGTTGAGAAGGAACGTACCCGAGACCACATTCGGGTCTTGGCGGGCTTCCCCTGAGTTTAAAACAAAGGCTCTACCTTTTGCAGTGTTGTTGTTGTTGCCCTTGTTTTTCAGTTTCGGGCAGTTATTCCTGAAATGCCCAGTGTTGCCACACTCAAAGCAGGCTTTGGGTTGACTGGTGTTGGTGCTGGTGTTTGTTTTGGTAGCCCTGCAGTCCTTGGCGAGATGCCCATAACGATGGCAATTGTTGCAAGGTGTACCGCAAGGACCATCGTGGTGGCGGTTGCACTTGAAACAGAAGGGTCTATTTCCAGTGTAACCCTTTTTGGTTTCTGAGCTGGAGTTGTAGGCTTTAACAGTCTCAAGCCGTTTGGAGGGTTGTTGGTTTTGGTTCTGGTTGGTATTGGAGTTCCCAGTCCATTTTCGTTTGTTTTCTCCGGACTGGTTTGAGTTGGTGTTGGCAGCAGGTGTTCCTCGGTGAACCACTTGTGCCATGAGATTGTGTGCCATACGAATGGCACTTTGAATGGTTGTGGGGTTGGAAGCAATGACCATACCCTGAATGCGTGAGGGAAGTCCCCAGATGTAACGTTCGATCCGTTTGTATTCTGGATCAACAAGGGATGGGCACAACAGCGCCAGTTGGTTGAATCGGGTGGTATAGCCGGCAATATCATTGCCTTGTGTGGTGAGGTGCCAGAACTCGTGTTCCGGTTGTTGAATCTCATCTCGTGGACAGTACTCGTCCTTCATCATCTTCTTTACTTCTTCCCAGAGAGTCAGATAAGCATTGTCAATGCCCACAGTTTGAGCATAGGTGTTCCACCAAGTCAGAGCACCATCCATGAAGGTGCAGGTGGAGTACTTGACTTTGCAGTCTTCCTGACAGTTACAAATCCGGAAAACCGACTCCATTTTCTCCATCCAGTGCAATAAAGCAATAGCACCCTCGGTGCCTTTGAAGTTCAGTGGTTTACAATTTAGGAAGTCCTTGTATGAACAAGGCTTTGGTGGAGGTGTGTTGTTTGTGGTGTCTTCAGTGCCTGAACTTTGTTGCCGAGATGCTAGAGCATCTGCTATCCCTTGGGCAACTAGTCGATTGACGTCAGCTAGGCTAAACGTACGTCTTGGCGGTATAATGCTTGAATCAACAAAGAGAAAAAGATAAATGAGATATCTTGTACAAAGATTATGATATATCACATATGTATATATATATATAAGGAGGTAATATACAACAACACAAAGTGATAATCATATTTCATTAGATAACAGGATTTGAGTACAAGATACGAGTTTCCAAAAGGTACATGATCGCAAGGATTACAAAAGATGCTGGGAATTTATACATCCTTACGAATTTCTAGAGTCCTACGTAGCTAGCTAGATAGATTACAAGATAGATACTATTCTAATTTCGACGCAAGTTCACTTGTGACATGAGAGTGATAAGGTGGTCTACGGTGGTTGCAAGTCTGCTGGCTTGTCTGGCATTATCTTCTGCCAACACTAGCCGTTGTACTAATTCGCGGGAGTACTCTTCAGCTTCTCGTGAGCGTTGCTCACATTCTTCTAGTCTTGCCTGCAGGAGATCAACTGTGCTCCTGTCATCAATCACTTGTTGATGGATCATTTCCATTGTCTGGATCATGTTTTCGTGTTCTTGGAAGAGTTCTGCAATGCGGTCGTGTGATTGGCGTAACCAATACATCTGTACTATGTGTTGTTTCCGTTCCAAACTTTCCAGTCTTGCCTCATGACGGTGTAGTCGAGCAGCTAACACTGGAACAGTATGGTGGATAGGTTCTTGCGTATACGAGGAGATGTCCATGGGGTCAGCAGGAATTTGTATGTCTTCCTCAGACCGCCAGGTGTTTAGAGTTGTGGGTAGCCAATCCCACCTACGAGGGTAAGTTGGATGGCGTGTTCTGGTTGTGGTATCACTAGTGTGATTGAGATAAGGGTTAGCACGGACAGATCCGGTATCCCTCCTGTGGTTTCGTGTGACTCGGGCCTCTCCAGTGATATAGTAGAGAGGTTCAGGAGAAGTTCGTGTCGGTGAGACAGGTAACGCGGTTACCTCCTCAGTAGTTGGTAGTGTTGGAGTCTCGTCATTTGTGTCAGCTGGTGCTAGATGAGGAACGTCTGCCATGTCTGTGGCAAGAGCGTTAAGTGAATATCGTGAGGCCTATATATATATATATATATATATATATATATATATATCATATAATATAGCCTAGTGTCTAGCACAAACACGTATAGGTCCGGTTTCTCTCGTGGTCAGAGTCAACTAGTGTATTCCTGTTCAACATGACTGTTTCAGACCTCACATCATCATTCCTTAATTGTACATAGTTGATCAGGCTATGTTATATTAAAGTCGTATGATGTAATTCCTGAACCAGTCATACCTAATAAAAAAATACTACCTAATGGTCATAGTCTAGGCCCACTAATGCAACCTAGTTCACTATAACCTTAGGCTCCGATACCAATATGTCGCACCCCCAAATTCGGGTTGCGGAAGCGAATCGGGTCGGGGCGCGACTAATCAATAATCAAAGCACAAGATATAATGAACGACTCTATATGCGTCGTTTTAAACAAAATACACTGATGGTAATAAAAGTTTACAATAGTTAATAAGTTACAAAAGCTCGGTAACATATCCGAAAGATTCTATGACATTACTACTTTTACAAACATATAATAATGCAGGAAAATCTCTTGATGTTTGCATGCGACTCGAGCTATGTTGTCCTGAGCAAACCTACTGATGTTGTCTACCTGAGAACACATGCTAAAAGGGTCAGCTAACGCTGGTGAGTTCACAGGTGTAATGATGAAACAACAATGTATGAACCACAAGATTTAGTATAATGATTTGAAATCAATCAAATAAATATGTATATTACTGCCATGAGCTCATAGTTTGAGCTTAACTGAGGTGTCATGATCACAATCAAGTGCCTAATCGAGTTTGCCTCCTGCATGTGCCTAATCATACACACGTGTGAACAAATGATAATGCATCCGTTCGACCGCAGTCGTGGTAGCGCGACTACCCCGGACGGGGATTGTCAATCCCATATGGTACCATACACTAACACTCGCGCTAAATCCATACTAACAAACTATGATGTGGAGGACTTCATGATTAGTAAAAACAACTCATGCAGTCAATATATCGAGTTTTATTTCACATGTAAATAAAACTGAGCATGTATTCCCACCCCTGGGTTTAAAACAGTAAAATGAGGGGCTATGAGACTCACCTGATTCTGAAGCATTGAAATGAAGCAAGTATGGTGTAGTACAATGTGAAGTTCGAAGACTGTAACATGCCGGGCGTTTACAACGCGCAAGGTTAGCATAATGTGTAGGTGTCTCGAGAGGTCACCTATGCTAGTTGTTCATCCAACTAGTAATGTCCAAATGATTTGCTTTGATTTGTTTGTTTGTGTTTTGAAAACGTGTACGGCCCGTTGGTAACGGATTGTAATAATAATCTCAACTGTTATTATTATACTTGTGTTGGTGTATACTTAACAAAGTATATATGTCTTGTGTATAAGTTGTATCGTATCCGATTTGTTTGATATAACATGTTCCAACACTTAGAGAAATAATTCAATTTTCTGTTTTTGACGACACTGGGCTAGTGTCGCTATAGGCGACACCAGTTAGGCGACACTAGGTGAGTGTCGCTGAATTTATGATTTTTAATTGATTAGCGACATTAGATTAGTGTCGCTATAGGCGACACTTCTTTAATTACGGCGACACTAGGGTTAGTGTCGCTATAGGCGACACTGGATAAGGTAGCGACATTCGGTCAGTGTCGCTATCTACGACATAATTGATTTTTAGCGACACTGGGTTGAGTGTCGCTAGGCGACACTTAATCGGATTATGCGACATTGGGCTAGTGTCGCTATAGGATTTGGCCTTCTAGCGACACTAACGGCTGATCATGTTTTCACTTTCGGTTTGATGGTCAAACGTGCTCGGTTTGACCCGAGACTTTTACACAAGTCTTAAAATAGTCCAAGAAGTTCAATAAAATTATTTGTTCGTGTCGGGGTTCACCCGAAGTGTCGGTTTTGTAAAATGACTAAAACAGCCCTTATGTTTATATTTTCAGATTTTTGACTCGATAAACCTCTCGTTTTCTACACTTTTTAGTCCAAACCAAGTCCCACCAAAAATCACAGTTGGACATCCATATTTCTGGTTCATTTATGCATTTTATGGTAATTTTACAAGTTCATTTACTATTTAAAAAATAAATAAATATGAAGAGTGGTCGGTTTTGGTCCGAAACAGACACTAGTTCAAAGATCAGCTTCTACACTAAAATCCGTGTATTTATGGGAATGGTCAAAGAAGAACTTTTTGTAGAGGACATCCATCAGAGATTTTGGTATAAGATTCATGTGTTGATTCATCCTAGAACTCAAGTTATAGTCATTTTCGTGAGACGATTTTTAAGGACGGAAAACTGTGATATATATATAGATATTTGTGTAAATCGTTTTTCAAGCTTTTGTTTGGACATTATTTTATCAAATGAGCAACCAAACATGTTTATATACTTAAATCAAGTAAAACTAGAGAGGTAGTAGTGATCCTTACAAGTATTAGAGACGATCTAGAGTGGAAACGAGATGAATGATGTTCGGTAGTGCTTCCTTGCCCCTTTTTCCTTGTTTTCTTCTTCACAAATGGGGTGGAAGATGGTGGAAGATGGTGGCCGAATGGGAGGAGAAGGGAGAAGGAGTGTGTGTGTTTTTAGAGTGAGATTGTAGTGAGAGAGTGAAGTGATTGGAATGAGAAGGTTAAAGGTGTGTTTGTGTGCTTATGGTCAAGAACAAGATCCCCTTTTGGTGGATCTTGTTTGGGGGCCGATTTTTATATTAAAATGGGAGGTGAGGTTGTTAAAATCTTGCCTCCCAATTGATGGTATTATATCCGTGTTTGTTTACCCGATCGTTTAAACGTACATTTATAATTTAAACGTTATACGTACGTGTTTTAAATGACATTCGAATTTCGATATTTTTAAATTGAAGTATTACTCATAATACTTGGAAAACATTTATAAAAAAATGTTTGGTTATGAAGTCGGTATCGTTTACGGATTCGTGTTTCCGGTTATTTAATCACGTGACGTTTTAATTAAACGTTTTCGTTTTCGTTATCGTTATAATTCACGATATATTAAGAAATCAATACCATGCAAACTAATATATTTTAAGTTTATAAAATATATTTTGACGTTTATTCGATTGTCAGGGGCGTTTCGCGCGTTTTCGGTCGCGTTTGAGCATTTTATACGATACGAAATACTTACGGAATATTATCAAAATAATATTTGGTAATGAATATGTTTATTAAAAAATTTCATATTATTTAATAAATTGTGTTCACCAACGTCCGTATTAATGGGTCGGAATCCATCCGATGAAATAATTGCACGAACAAATTTAATCGCGTACGTGTGTATATATCCCAATATATATATATATATAATGATATATACAATTAACCTAACACAGAATTAATTACATGTATTACAAAGTGATTTGGACCTAATAATTTGCCCTAATTTGTCGGGTGTCACAGGGTTGGATTTTTAGAATTCGAAATCGGGTTGAACCCGGGTTGAAATCGGGTCGGGTTGGAAAACCGGTCAAAAACCGGTTTTAACCCGGTTGAATTATTTAGAAAACCTGGGTCGGGTTGGTCAACTAACCGGTTTCAATTTGTTTTGACCCTACTCGATTCGGGTTTCGGGTCAGGTCGGGTTTGGCCCAACCCGGTTTTTGTTCACGGCTATTAGTAGCAGTCACAAACAACACCTTTATCTACACACAAAAACAAACCCATTAACAACACTTTTATCCACACTCAGAAAGAAAGAAGCCCATGAACAACCCCTCTATCTACACGCAAAAAGAAGCGAACAAACAACACATGATGAAACCACAACAATATATAACTTAGTAATTCCTGGTGATTTTTATTCTGATAATCATTCCATTAATGATATGGTAAAATGCAAATAATCCATTAGCATATACGGAGTAACAAATTTAATTAACTTCTTAAATTCCACATTTTTACAACCAAACATCATATCAATTTCTCTTACATAAACAACATACTCATCACAAAACTCATGCAAACACTCATTCTATTGTTATATGTACCGGGGTATATCCCCTTTATCCGCACTGTCATTCTATTGTTTTAGTATGTGAAAAGGGTATTAAGACTTTGCATATCAAATTTAGAAAATATACTTTTGTTTTTGTATTGTTGGGATGACTAAACATACCTCAAAATGCAACAATTTGATTAAAGTTCACTCAATTTCAGATGTTGCTTGCACACATAAAGAATCTCAAATTTTGGGCGCCACATTAAATGCACAAATCTAGTCATTTAATTTTAATTAGATAAGAAATTTAGTTTTTAATTGCATGCAATTCCCGAAAAACTATATAATAATAATTCATATTGGTAATAGATAGTATTTCTTTATTTATATTTGTTGGGATGTGTAAAATTTTCTTACTACTTGGAAATTAGATGCAGGAACTTCAATTCAAATCATGAGTATCCCATATACACTAATGTATTAACATAATATTTTCTACAGAAGTTTATATATAAAATTATGATTATAATAATATTATTATTATTATTATTTTTAATCTAGATTCAGGTTTTATTTCATTCATGTAAAACTTGATGCTATCTTATTATAATCTTGTTTTATTGTATTTCGATTTCGATTACAAACTATCATCATCTTAAAAATCAAACATTATTTAATCCTACCGGGCAAAGGTTGCACTTCTCTGGCTAGTCGATACCATGAGCAACTTTTGCAAGTGAAATTTTTCAAAAATGAAATTCCTTTTCTAGAAATATTCGTCGAAGCCCTCAAGGTTTGGAGATCGTCAATTAAGCCCCTATTAAGAAAATATTTCACTTATTTGATACATGCAATTAATGTTATATTTACTTCTACTGAACAATACTGATTTATATGAATGGCTATGCTATGATTTATTCAAGGGGGAATCTAAAGACACCCCCTGAAGTCTGGATCTACCCCCTGGCCCACCATTTCGGTATACTTTTATTTAAATTTGATCCAGTTCAGTACAGAATCAGTTTCAGTTTTAGACTAAACAGAAGGCTGAGATGGGGTATACCTAAAAAATAAAATAAAAAAGGATGGGCCAGGGGGTAGGAGCAGGAAAAAAGGGTGGGCCAGGGGGTAGCTTTAATAGGCCCCTTTATTCAATTTCTTACCAAAAAAAAAAATCCATATCCAATTGTGTAATTATTTCGCACGTATAAAGAGTATCATTATATAACAAAATGTATAGTTAAACAAGTATAAATATTTCTCTCCGTGTCTCTATGACTCTCTCATTCTAATAAAAGACTATAATTCGAGTAGTTTTATAACATATGAATTTCAGAATGGAAAATACGATCATAACATAATAAACTCATTGATGGAAGAAAAAATTATTTTAACAAAATAATTTCTCCGTCCTAAATTTATTGTCTCCAAACAAAAAATACGCAGTTTAAAAAATATATTGCCCTTTTTTCTAGTATTTACTAGCGAATTTTATCTTTCTTTACTTTTTTCTTTCTATAGTGGAGATAGGACATCACATTCATGCATTTACGATTCATGTGACAATATTGATACTTCTGAAAAGTGTTCTCTTTGCTCGTAGTTTCCGTTTGATACCGGATAAAGCAAATCTTGGTTATCACTCCTTTTTGGTAAGATGATAGTTTTACCATTTACTTTTTATATACTTTTTTGTCTTACATGTACATTAGGGGGTATAAATAAAGTTTTTCTCATTGTTCTCATTTTTTATGGAAGTGGACAATAAAATTAGAACGTGGATTATAAAATTGAGACGGAGGGAGTAATAAAGTACTAGCAAATTAGTTGAAACGAGATTCCATATCAAACATAATCCAAAGTGTTTCACAAATCACAGGGGCTAATTTGCAACATTATCTATTCACAGGGTAGTTAAGTGATCTTTTTAGTCCAAAGTAAAAAGAATGGCAAAATGAGTCAAAGGAAAGAAGATGCTTTCAGCAGACATAACCACAAAGCATGGCAGCTCTCTGTCTCTTTTACTCTCTGTGTGTCTTATTATCAAACTAAAACTATGATAGAGAGAGACTCAGAAATTATATGCAATAATACATACATACATTACTAACATATAGATACACAAACTGAGTGACTCAGACTGAGTAATAAATAAATTAAATTAAATAATCATCATCAAACAGTATCTCTCTACAAGGCATGCTCTCTCTTTCTCTCTCACATACACACTTCACTTTTGTTGCTTTTTGTTATTTGTTTGATTGATTAGTGTTCATTGTGTTCCCCTTTTTTCCTTACACTCACTTCCAGTTTATCTACCTACATTGTCATTGTTCTTCAAGATCTTTGTTAATGTATGCGAATGAGTAGCTGAAGCTATACTACAGTATATGATTTTATAATTTGTGGGATACTTAGGATTTACACTTGAAGATCTGGTGGGTCAGGGCTAGATCTTCCAACAATCATTTGGTGTTTTGTTTGGCTTGGAATGCAAGAGTATGTATTTATGAAATTATATTACTTTTTAATCATTTTGTTTCTTTATTATTATCATTATTATGTTTTCCACTTGTTTATGCTTTGCCTCAAAGACAAATCTTGTGTGGTTTATGTTTTGCTGCCATGAAAAGTTAGGGTTCAAACATTTTTAAATTGATTTTATTAAAAAATAATACGGAGTATTTAATAAATTCACCGGTGTCTGGAGCCTCATGCATTGTTAGAAATTAGTTGCTATGTGCTAAGTTTGAATTGCTTATGCATTTAGTATGGTTAGATTAAAGACTAATCAGTGTAATATGGGTAAAACTTTATCTAGAAGCTGTTTTTTGTTGTTTGTTGGTTTATTTGATTACTATTACTGTTTTAGCATAAACCTGACTCTGTTGTGTTTTATGGTTAAAGATTGCAGATCTATAAATGGGTCAAGATTTAAAGCTGGATTTTGAGAAGTACTGTGTAGTAGATGGAAGTCCAAAAACTGTTCTTGTATCACCGCGCCATTCAAATAACGAAAAGAAAAAGGTTAGAAAGAAACACAAGTGTCGAAATGACATATTCTTGACTCAAAACAATGAATTTACAGAAATTAGTTTCAATCGTTACCGTAGTGCATCATGTAGAGCTGTTCCATCAATTAAGTTAGAAGCTGATGAACCACCAAGGAGGGGCTCTGTTTATCAGAGCTCCAAAGAACTAGGTAAAATGAATAGAATCAAAGAGAACGAAACTGAAGGGAGGAAAAAGATTGCAGTTTCAAGAAGAAATCCTGCTCCATTTTCGTTGGAAATAGTTGATTCGTTGTGTAGTTCAGATGAGGATAATAGCTCATTAGGCTCGTTGACTAGTTCGTCTTTAGGTATGTCTCGAAGTTCAGTCAACAAGGAGAATCTCACAACGAGTAGTAACGATAGGCGTCCTCCTATCGTCCCTTTGCACAAATCGTTATCAGCCAAATTAGCAACGCCTCAGTCTCCAACCAAGACCGGAAGTGAATCCTCCAAAACTCGTTTTAGTCCTTTTAAAAAGATGTTTGACCCATTCACAAAGTCAAAGTCTCAGAAAAGTCCTTTGAGCTCTGCAACTGAAGAATCTAATGAAACAGCAACATCAGCAAGAAATATTACTTTAAGAAAGTCGCTGCTGAACGATTTCAACACCGAGGGGGATGCACAGTCTCTCAAGAAAGATTCTTGCTGTTCAGTCGCATCCTCAACTTCTTCGCCAGCTCACTTGAGTGGGTCCCTTAAGATGAGGAACAAAAATGGGGTACCTTATTTTGAATTCTCGGTAAAGAATCCAAATGACGTTTGGGTGGCAAAGACATGGAACACGGGAGACGGTTTCAATTGGGTATACACGTTTCACATGGCTCAAAATAAAAGAAAGAGCAGTGCTAGTGGACGAGGATCCAAAGATCATAGATGTAAAGAGTTCTTAATGATGGCTCAAATGCAAGTTTCTTGTTATCTATGTACAGAATTGATAAATGCGGGAGCTTTTGACAACTCAATGCGCACAGAGTTTGTTTTATACGATCTTGCACGTCCACGACAATCTGTTACAGAGTCAAATGAGGTTATTGATCAAACAAAAGTCAATAGTCAAAGTAACATCCCGGCTTCAAATCCTTGGCCTGAAGCAGACTTGCATCCAGACCTTGAATCTGCAGCCATTGTCTTACAGTTTCCATCTGGGAGAAAAGAGAGCTTGAAATACAAGAGACAAGATGCAAGAAACGATGGTTTGCTAAATGTTTCTCGTGTTAAATTACAGGAAAATAAAGCTGAATCTGATTGCTTAACCCCTGCTAAAGTTAGTGTTGTGATCCCTTCGGGTAACCATGGTTTGCCAAGTGACGAAACTCATAGGGTCTCACCATTACTTGACCGGTGGAGATTGGGCGGCGGTTGTGATTGTGAAGGATGGGATATGGGGTGTCCCCTTGTTGTTTTTGATAGTAGTCCTGATATGAAAAAAGATGAAGCCTGTGACCGGAACCGCCCTGTGGAAATTTTCTTCAAGGTAAAGCTTATACTTTATTTAAACTTGTTATATACCATAGCTATAACATTAGTTGCCAAATTTTGTTGTGACTAACTAAAGTTAATGAAAGAAACTATTATAATTGAACTGATGATCATTAAAGATGGTAGGCAAAGCTCTCCAATCTCTAAGTTGGTTCACTAGTCATTTTGTTTGACTAGTTTCTGATGTAGCGTGAGGCTACAAGATAGGCAATTTAACAAAACGTATTGCAGGACGTGAGATTGGGGGTAATATGGTTTACCAGACCAGAAGATTGAGAAAGACAATTCTCGACTCTTTTCTATTATAATCAATCAGCAGAAAAACAATACATAATAATAAAAACTCTGACCCTATTTAAAGGACTTAATATGTCGGTCTTAACCTTTAAAATAGGAAACTAAATAAAAATAAAATACTTAAACAATAATAAAAATAACTTCCAAATAAAATAAACTTCCAGCAGACAAAAACTTGGGCTTCAAGTTTTGGTTTCAAAATCATGAGCTACATCAGTTTCCTACAAAAGTCTATAAGTGGCAAAATGAATGGGTCGGGTCGGGTTGGGTCACAGGTCTAGATGGGTTTGGGTCTAAATGGGTCCGGGTCTAGATGGTCATTTAGAAGGATGGGTCTAAACGGGTCCGGGTCAAATGGGTCTCTGGTCGGGTCGGGTCATCGGTTTTTACCAAAAAAATTTTTAAAATTTGAGTGAAAAATGAAAGAAATGAAATGAGGTGGAAAAAAAAAAAATTACCCGCTAGACCCGTCTAGACACTAGACCCATTGGTTAATTGTTACACAATTGGAGGTTGTATTGAAAAACCCATTTAGACCCATCCAAAAAATGGGGAGGAGACCCAACAAACCCATCCCCTCCTAAATATTAACCAAATTGACCCATAATTAACCAATGGGTCTAAAATTGCTACCTCTACTCAAAACAATGACACCATTAATCACTGTCCATCCAAAACTTAAGGGTGTTTGGATTTGTATTTTGCAACTACGAATAATCTGTTTTTAGTGTTTGGATGATTTTGCTTTTGATTATTTAGGGGTCAACACATCCGAACCCTATCTTTCACAGCTGATGTTATTACATCTAATTACTCACTTCTAAATATTAGGTATCACATCACATCCCTATATCCATTATTTATTTATAGTTAACATGATTTTATATGACACTAAACGAAGTTTTTTCAATCTCACGTGGCCTCGATCTCAAGTGAAGGTTACAAATGTTATATAGGTGCCACTTCAGTAAATTGATATTGAATTTACTAATTTAATGGACTAATGGAGACTAACTACTGACTATAAATCATTTAGAATTAGACTTGTTCAATCGCATAGTTAAAGTGGAAAAGTATAGTGATTAAAGTATGGGTTTGCTTAAGATAGTATTGTTGAATGATTTTAATGTTATGCAGGGAACTACGGAGAATACACCAGCTTTGACCATGAAGTTGACCGAGGAGGGACAATATGCAGTTGACTTCCATGCAAAACTAAGCTCACTACAGGCGTTCTCGATATGTGTTTCTATATTGCACGGTACCGAAGCCTCCATTGCAATTGGCGGGGATATGAACCGACAAATGATGCAATGTGATTCATTAAGGGTTTTCATCGAAGATGAAGTCAAACACTTGATTGAGGCTGTGGCAGAGGGTGAGAAAAGAAAATCAAGTAAGAATCTTGATGAAACCCCTGCTTCTTTTGTAGTTAACCCGCCATTTTCTCCAATGTCACGTGCGTGAACCCTAAAATGACTACTTGAAAAAGGCGATCACACGAATCCTGTTCTAAAAGGGACCCATTTGTTCTTATTGGAATTGGTATTTTCCTAAAGGAGTGGTTCGCTTTTTAAACCCATTGTGTTTGAACCAATTGTTGTAAATTTACAACGGTTGTTGTGAATATGCAAAAGAGAAAAAGAAGTCCACTTTGCAAGATTTAAGCGATGTTAACATAGTGCGAAGCACAATGTTCTCTTTAGCATTTTCACATTCTCTACTTGTTCAACATTGCTCGTTCTTCCAACCTATAGTGTTCTTCATACCGTTTCTACAAGAAATATGGTTACTTGGCCACACAAAGTCAAAGAAAGTGGCTGTAAAGGTTAACACTCCTTCATAGTGTCAAGAAGCTATGGTTTTGCAAGATTTGAATGTTTGTTACACGAAGCTATGGAGGTCAAAATAGAGAAATTGGATGGTTGGTTTTGCAGGAAGTACCGTCCGCTTTTTCGATGGTTTTAGTGTACTGCCCGATTTTTTGATGGTTTTAGTGTACTGCGGCCTATGTTTCAGGGAGGGGAACACACTGTTTATATCGTTGGTTCATTTTGGAGGAAAAGTACTGATGAGTTTCTGAGAGATTGTAGCGCTTTTTTTCTTCTTTTACTTTTGTAGTTTATATGTAGGCTATTAGTGGCATATATGAACTGGGATGGTATTGTGGGGATATTTCCCAGAAATATATATTTATCCCATTTTGCATCTAGGTTTCAACACTCATGGAGGAATAGTTGTATCTCTTGAATGATAATAATGATCTGGCCTGTGCATTTTCTCTTAGAAAAGTTCATTGACATAAAGTAATTAGAGTTTTGCATTTGTGGATTCTTGTTTTAGGCTTACCAATCATTTTTCAATGATAAATGAATTCACATCACATGATCATACTATATATCTTTGAAAACTCTTTTGGTTTACCAAGAAGAATCACTACGAGTATGAGATTGAAAGTGGGATGGAATGAGAATCATTTCTAAACCCATCATATTACTTAGGTTTAATAAACCCTTATTTTGGGTTTGATTCCCACTTTTTGAATCCCATTTTAAACAAACACCTTTTTTCATTCCTTCTCGTTCCCATTACCATTCCCACCACGAAAGGCCTCATTTTCTAGATCTTTAACCAATGTTAAAGCTTTTTAATGAAGTGCCAAAATAGCAAAATGGGTGGAGATCTTTGAAATGTGTCCACTGTCTTCTGAATTAATAAAAAAAGGGGTTACCAACATATTCTATAGTTTAATAAAAACCTGCTTTCAAATTATTTGTTTTCTACTGAATAATTCTGTCATTGAATTCTGTCATACTAATCATCCGACCAGTTACATTTCAAATCTGTATATGCAAATATTTAAATCACAACTTAACTAAGTTTTTATGTAACATATAATTTTCTTGTATACTGTATCATTCTAGTCATTTGCATATACAGAGTACTTTTCTTACTCTCTAAGATCTATAATATTATTCAAGATTCACAAATCAAAAGAATATATCGAACAATATGCACATGAACAAAATTTGGCTTCTTATGCCCATTTCCACAAAATTCTACAAAAACTGTTTTCCCCTCAACCCTCAATACATCTTTGCAGATCAATCTTTTGGTATACCTCCCTTTACATGATATATGCACTCAATGAATTTCCAATCTTACATCCATGACACCTAAAAGAATCAAAACAATTCATCTTCCTGTAAACCCCTAAATTAGGGTCCTAAGATCTAGCGAAAACACGTCAATGTTGAAATACCTGTTCAATAAGCTAAGCAATTTACGAACTCAGTGATGAAGACTCGAGTTGAGTAGCATCCAATGAAAATAAACTTTTGAAAGACTCGTAAGATGCAAAGAAAAGTGCTCCTTGAGTCATGTACATGGCCAATCTTGGAGTCAACCCCCTGATGAGTACAAACAAGACCCATCTACTTGTTAGTCAAACAGAGTTTTAGGAATTAGGGACTATGTAAGCATTTTTGAGAGAAGTTAAATCAATAATTTTAATAAAGATGACTTACCTATACAGAGCCTTCAGGCCTTCATGTTGGGCTATGCCTTTAAGAGTGTTAAACACACCATGATAGCGGTTTATAGAACCAGGTATCTACACAAAAACTACCCAGTCAGATACATCTCAAATGACAACCACGGCTCATTCAAGAAAACAAAGTAAATATACTTTGTTCTCCCTTATCTAAGTCACATCTTCTATTTGCTCACGTTAAGTAGATGGGACAGAAATCATATTCTAATTCTCATACCATATAAACATGACCAAGAAAATGAAAATGATAAATGGATTGAGCAAATACAGACCTGTGTTTGTAATCGGGTCTTTACCACGTCAAAAGGAGTTGTAAATAAAGCCGCAGTAGATCCAGCTAATCCTCCGCATAATAGCTATAAAGATACAGTAACGCAATGAAAATCAGTGTAATCAAATTCTACCACTTAGACCTACAACCAGATAGGATGCAAAAAGAACGAAAAAATAAAATATGTTTCATTCGGTCTAAACCCTAACCTCATTTTAATTGAAATAATTAGCTACTGAAATTCATTCCGTCATTTGTAACTCATAAAAAAAGGTCACAATCACGTTCAAATTTAGAAAGTCGTGTTTACAAAAATCTTAATACCAATTATGGATTTCTGAAAATGTAATGGTTTCCAATTCCAAACACTATTTCTCTGTCCGGATCCATTAGAGAAACATAAACAGAAACAAAAAGCTAGAAACCAAAAACAATATGTTGTGAAACAACAATATCTTAGTAGCAGTCGGCAACAACTATGATGCATAAATAGCAACGGTGTGAAATTGAATGATATGCATTTATTTATCTTAATTAAAAAATATATATGATAGTAAACCATAGCACAGGACAAACCGTTGATGTCGTGGTTGGCTGAGCATGTGCTTGCTGTGAGCTGAGCATCACGTTCTTTAAGCTCTCGTATGTATAGAACTGCAATCACGGGAAGCAAAGAAGTTCCAAAAATAAATATGGAAACACTTGGCTACAAGAGTTGCTTACAAAATCAGAAACTAAATTAAGCTAGACTGTATCTAACCTTAATGATAGAATGAGGAACGTTCCTACAGAGTACAGCCCCCCATCCATTGTATAATGATATGAAGCCTCCCTTTCCGACAATTCCTAATAAGGCATTCCTATGAAGAGACACCATGAAGGAAGAGATAAGTTCATCAGAAAAACAGTACCACATGATAATAAAGAAGCTTGAAGTAAAAAAAACTAATATTATTGCCATAACTATATTCCCAACAGTCTACAGCATCACACGAGCTTACATAAATGACTCTAGCAGTCAATGTTCAAACCGTGAAGTCAAATATTAAGAACATGATCATTAAAGATTACCAGCAGTTATGATAGTGGGAACCAACTTGCATCTGCTGCTTTATTCGTTCACTTGGAGTAAAAACAAATGATGTGGCAATACTTGCACAGCCTCCAGCCACACAATGGACCAACGAGTGATACTCCTGCAGAATTCTTGTAACTTATATAAAGAAGGATTTGTAGACACTTTACAAAGTCCATTTGTACGATTGCACGTGAACTAAAGAATTCAGATTAAGATAGGTACAAAAAGAACTCCCACAAGGAACGTATTATAGGCTGAAGAATTTGCAGAGAAGAAGAAAATTCTTCACCTTGGCAAAAAGAGGAAGCAAAGCCCCCTTCACAGATTCATAACTGAAAGTGTAAATTGCAGAAATAGGTGCTGAAGAAGCGATATTGCTTGAAATTCCACGGTAAAGTCCTGATAAACCTGAATATAATATTTTAGATATACAATCAGTTTTGGTAACGTTTCTTCAACAAGAACAAAGTAAGAGTACATACAAGGGGTGAAAATTTGACTGAATTAAGCCACCATTAGTTCATCACACACCTCTTTCAGATATGATTGATTTGCCAATATATTGAATAGATCTTTGGTCAGTAGGGCAGGACTGGATGACAGTCTTAACTGTATCCATGGGATGCAAACACAGGCTGACAAATACACCAGCAAATGCTCCAGCAAATGCATGTTCTTGCTTTGCAAGTGCATTCTGTGGTTTAGCCAACGGTGATGGAAGTATCTGCACATTAGAGTTTTCCTGGATAACAAATTTACTTTTTTGATCCTCTTCGATCTCACGTAAGTCATCATCTATCTCATCTCTGGAGTCTTGTTGAAGGTTAGAAGTTGGAACAACGGAGCAGATATCATCTGCCTCTACATCCTGTATAGGATGAAGAAGATAGTCAGCGGACATGCCACCCATGCTTGTTTTCATCAATTTTTTTGCATTCTCTGTTGATGAAGCTTCAAAAGTCTCGGCTATACCAATGTAGCATACATCACTTTCAGTAGTCATTCCATTATCAAGTATACTTGTGTTATCTGAATTGCTTCTTTCAACACTAGCTGTCTCTCCAGTATTACAGCAGAAATAACTTCTTCCCTTATCATGCTCACTAGAGTTCATCCATCCATATATATTTTGCAAGCCGTATGAGATCGTTGCACTAGAAGCCTTTTTCTCATTGCAAGATAGGATCGTCTTAGCAGAAGCAGTATCCAGGCATCTCAAAAGGTGACTGTAAATGTGATTCTCACCATGACAATTAAATGAACAGATTTTTTTAGCTACGTGTAGAATATCGAGGTTCTTTTGCACATTTGCTGTAGGTGAAACGTGGCTATCAGCCTTTAAATTGACGAAGACATTCTGACCCTCGGAAGAAATAGATGCAACTATATTTCCTTCCCCAGCTGGATAGTAGAACCTATTTTCTTTCTGAAGGCTTTCAGTGTTCTGTGTTGATGTCGTTTTATGACGTAAAACAGGAAGAGATGAGCTGGCAAATTTCCATAATTGGCTGACACCTGAAATGAATTCAGCAGTGCTTAGTACATGAGACGAACTGGTTTCAGCTTGTTTAGCAGAGTTTTGTCTGCTATCACGGGAACTGGAAGCCAAATCTTCAGGGGTAACATCCACAGGATCGAAAATAGAGCCTCCATGAGGATTATATCTATAATTGATGGAAGGTTTATCATTTCGACGAGATCGAGCTCCCCCAGTCATTAGTGCAATACAATTCAAGAATTTCCTTTGAGAAGATAAATAGCAGGGGAAAAAACACAACTGCAAAATGATATCACATCATCATAAGCCTCAATGAGTCAATGATACACACTGTGGTTGGAAATATTGGATTAACTTCTTTATATATACTCATTCAAGTAAATGGAAATGTTGGTAACTTATTAAGCAAAAAAATATATAGCACCAAGAATACAAATGCCATAAATAGCATACAGCTGCCCAGACTTTCTTTTAAATTCCGATTTCTGAATCACTACTATTTCAAACAGTGAAACTGGCATTTACGAACGCAACACCGGTATTGTGATTTAAAAAAAAAGATGAATATAAAAAAAAAAAAAAAAAAAAAAACAGTAAAATGACGATTCGACTTTCGAGAGGTAAACAAACTCTCCGAATGACAAAGCAGGAATCAAATTAAGCATGAATCAGTTATAACCCTAAAACTCTATTCATAGAATTTCTTAACTTTCTCCCTAAAAACTATTCCTATTTACCTTTTCTAACAGTATCAAAACATATGGAGTATCTTGTACAATATCCATATTCCATAATCCAAATACTCACTAATCTATCTATATCTATACTATCTATTAATGGACACTTAAGCTGACATCATAAGGCTGATGTGTCCTCTTCTAAGATATGTTTTGTTGATGACATGTCAACACAAGAATAATCCGCTAACATCATCATGACATCATAATTAAGGAGAAAAATGAACTAAAAGATCTAATTGCTAAATAAATTCAGTTTTTATTTTATTTTTGTGAGTTTCAATATGTAATAATTTTTGGAGCATGCTTGCTTTCTCGAGCTACTACAACACCATCTTACAAGACCAATAATATGAAGTGTGCATTAATACAGTAAATATTGGAGTACACAACAAGGTTTTATTTGATTGGTTTTTAGCTATTTTTCTATGAGCATTCTTGAATATCTTCATGTAAAGTGGTACCACCTCCCAAAAATTGAGCAGCTAATCACCTATCTTCATCTTTGATCCCCTCTTTCATTCTATTAATGCCAATTTTATTTTCATCTTCCAATTTTTCCTTCTTTTAAAAGTTAAACAACACTACGGTGGTTTTCATGATTTTGATTATGGTTTATCTCTTTTGATTTCGATTTTTGCAGCAAGAAGATCAAGATTGGATGTTCGTGGTGTTTGTGTTCGTTTCCCCTTAATGGTATTCTATGTTTTCTATTGATTTGTGTGATTATTGTTTGTGATGTTTGAGGTTTGAATATGATTTCTAGATGCTAAACTTGACTAAATTATACTTTTGGTTTTTCAGATTTGTAATGGTTTTAAACCTGTATTTTTAAGCATCTAAGGTTCCTTTCATCTTTTGTATTTGTAGTTTAGTGTTAAATTTAGTTTTCTTATGGCTTTTGGTGTTAAATTATTATGGATTTTAGTGTTTTGTTTATTCAACTTCGACGTTTTTCTTATTAGTTTAGGGTTTAATAATGCTTGAAATTGTTCTTTCAATGCTTTGGTGTTTATACTTAATATAAGATAATAATTATTATTTATAAAGTTTATGTCAATAAAATATATTGACTTATCTATGTCAAATAGATGAATAATATAGTTTGTTTAGTAAAACCCGAGTATAGTGGTTATAAAATGGAACTTTTTATATATTATACTCAATGGTCTAATCGGTTCGAGTATTACTTTAAATCTAATCCACTTTTTATAGTCTTTACACTAAATTGCAATATGTAAAAACCTAATAATAACAAATCTACCATGTTTTAAGATTCTTTTATGTTAAATAAATGTATCCCTAAAATGCCTACAAAATGTAATAATAAAATAAAAATTAATCTTATTTTGACATTTTTTATAGTTTAAAATATCAAATATAATATTATAATAATTTTTTTTGTCAAACCCGTGTTATCACGGGTCTATTAACTAGTAAAACTTATTATTATCTCCTAATAATAATCTGAGTCGTACCACAAATGTACAATATTCAGAATGTTCTCTAGTTCTGTTTAGTACCCAAGAAAACTGGCACTTGCAATGGAGTTTCAACGACATGGTGCTTTCGATTTTAATCAAATTACAGAAGATAATAACCACGGATCTGTCTGTTTAGTGTTTATACTTTATATTCTCTTATCAAAGGTCAATTTTCAAATGTGCGTTCCCCCTAGACCTACACTCACTATTCCCTGTTATGCTAATTATCAGCAATGACTGACACTAAGCCATAAGACACCATCTCACTCATCAAAACAAAAGGAGACAACCCATTCTATAAGTACAGATCAAGCATCAAGTCCAACTCAGCTTTTCAACTCGCTAGAAGTAGTATACTCAAATTCCTTTATGTATTGTCTACTAAAATTTTCAACTGTCCATTGCAAACAACGAGACCTCGTCCTCGAATATACTTTCTAGGTTTCCGTAAATTTTACCGCATATATCGAATAAGTCAAACAGAAATTCAGCATGATCAAGTTCATCATACATTTTACTAAATCAAGTCAACCATAAGTAACACCAAAATCACAAAATTAACTAACTAAACTATAAGCATCTGCACTAGTGACATAAATATCATCGAATCAAATTGCTATTGATTTCTCTAACAACAAACAATATCACAGAAAACGTATTCAGTTAACATGTCATCAATTACATGAAATCCAGATCTTGTGCCCTATCTTCGCACACACAAACATACGCAATGTAATAAATCAATTAAAAAATTACAAACACAATAAGATTACGAAGAAGCTGCGAACCTGAAGAATTTATTAGATAGTGATGAAGATTGGAGAAAAGTTATAAGATACATAGGGTTTACTGTTTCTGGACTCATTTTCTGGAGGAGGGTTTTAGTGGAGGTTTTTATTTATTTTTAATTTTTTTATTATGAATTAAAATAAATGATGATGATAAAATCTAGAGTGTAAGTTGTCTCTAGATTACATGAGAGATCACCCGAGCATCATTCCTGATTTCCTTCTATCTGGTCAACCAAATTACGTTTTCGTTTGCATTTTTTTTAGAAGAAAAAAAATATATATATTACTTAGTAAAATAAGGGATGTTTTTAGCAGCCTGGACTGTTTGGTTGGCTTAAGTTTTTTTAGCTTCTGCGTTATCTAAAAGCTAGAAATATGGGCCTTTTAGCTTTTTAGCTTTTCCACCCTTTAAATTGTAAAAAACTTCATCAGAAAAGCTCATCCAAACACCTTTAAAAAAGCTTTTTAGCTGTATCATAACGCAAAAGCTAAAAGCTTCCTTATAAGGCCAGGCCAAACACCGGCTTAATAGTCGTTTCTAGTTTATACTTTAAAATTGCGGTAACATTTGGTATTTTTATTGTAAATAATTATTATCGTTATTATTATTATAACTTAAATTAAATAAAAGACAAATTATTTATACAAAATATGTAGAATTTTCACTACGCAGCAATTACACATTTCTCCTTAAAAAATTGTAAAATATCGTATATACATTAATATGAGTGTAGATCATGCATTAAAAACTTATATTTTGAATATATATGATATTTTGCAAATTTTGAAGGAGAAATATGTAATTCTCCCTTTTACTATGTTTGTGTAAAAGACAATCGTAACATGTAATAAATTAAGCGAAATAACCTAGATATAAGGTTTCATTGTAGGGTTAATAATGATTTAATCATCAAAGTTTCATTTTTTTTCGTTTTAACCATTAAAATTTTTTTTATAATGATTTAATCCTTGAAGTTTGCATTGACTTATTGGTTTAACCCTTCAACCCTTCGAATTCGAAGGGTCAAACCATCAAATTTTTGAAAGTTGGATGATTAAACTAGAAAATCTTTAAAGGGGAAAAGCATTATAAAAGATAAACTTCGGGTATTAAACCATCAAATTATTGAAGTATAAGGAGTTTGGAGGATTAAACCACTAAAAATTTTGAAACTTGGAGGATTGAATCATGAGAAAAAAAACTTGAGTGGTTAAAACGAAAAAATAAGTGAAACTTCAAGGATTAAATCATTATTATATTTGTTGCGCTTTATTTATGAAATAAAAATTTTAATATATATAATGGTTATAATAATATATAATATATAATTATAAATGGAAAAGGGAAAAAACAAGTAAATGTACCTACTTGCTTATAATAAAGAGTTAAAATGATAATTATATGAAACATGAAGTACATTTCTTACTAATTCCCTAATATTTGAACTGAAAACTTAAAAAAAAAAACTCTTTTAAACGTTCTTTTTAATTTTTATCATTACAAAACAACTCAAGAATATGGTAAGTTTTGATAATGTTTACTCTTAAACGTATCTAAGAGCCAAAAGTTGCTATACTTTCGATACCCAAAACAGGCGAATAAATGTAAATAGGGGATCCAAATGGCTAGATCTTATACAACCTTGAGAGTTCACAGAGATGTTCCATCAATGGCAGGTAGAAAAACCAGAAAAGAACAATCCATTGGTGCGGAACTACACCTTGAGTTTGAATTGGGATAACACAAACCAGCAGGTGGCAAGAAGGATTGGCAGACGTCAATGAGTCAAGGAGTAGAAGGTTCATACTTCTTACGACTTAGACATACGTGACCAAATAGGGTGCAGAATCAAAGTCTTCTCGGAGCTGATTAGAAGATTTCATCAATGACTTGAGCTTCTAAAGACGAATTAAGAATCTATCAAATGTAGTTACAAAATATTACTTCTGGGTATTAAATAAAATGACATGTTTACTGATCATCTTCAGTCCTCTTAATTTCACATAACTAGGACCTATATATAATAATATAAATGAGATATCATACAACAGAAATCCTTAAACTTGAGAAATGTCATGACAAGCGTTAGCAATTTCACAATCGGTCAAGAAAGTTGACCCAAATCTAGACATACATTCTATGCAGTTTTGACATATTTCTAGAGACTTCACAATAACAAGTGTTTTTCATGAATCAGTTCATGAACGAGAGGAAGCATGTTAATCTATCTTGTGTTACTGTCATGGCGATAAAGATGATGTCACCGTCGTACTCCTGATTTCAGTGATGAACTGCCAGAAGTTGACTTTTTAGCGCTAGAACCTGAACATCAGTCAACAAAGCAAAGAATAAAGAGAATAGTTAGCAATAGTTTGCACACATTAATCTTGATGTTCTGTATAAAGCAATTATCCACATTAATCTCTCTTCACTAAATAACGAAAAAAGTTTGACTTTTTCAGTCAAAGAAGAGAAATAGCAAATATAACTTGTAATGAGATATTTCAATTATGTTAATTTGTAAAAATTATTATTTATAAGTGGCATAGATATGAAAATGTCTGCTTGAAATGTAATAATATATCTTTTTAATTGTATATAGAACATTAACTATTCAGAATATCCAAGAAAAGAAAAGAGCACAAGTCTTTGTGGGTTGGCCTCACCCGACCCGTTTTAAACCACACCATAAATTGCTTATTTTGGTCAGTTACCCAACCCATCCATTATATCACAGCTAGATAACATAAGACAATAGAAAGAGGCATACTTGATGCAGTACGCGCGACACCTTTGGTTAATGAAGTTCGAGCAGGTGCAGTCAGCCCCTGTCGTTGTGGAGAAGGTGCGGTTAGCCCTGGCCGTTGTGAAAACGAACCTGTCTGCACCGCTTTCCGTGAAGAAGAGCTCATTTGTGGGGGTCTTGGAAGTTTAGAAGGTACATTAGGCCTGAAACCATGACACCACAAATCAGGTTTCTTTAGACTTGCAACAAAATAATTTCCATCTGAACTATCCCAAAATAACATCAATATTTCTCTTTCCACTAAATTTGAAGTACACAAATTACATTTTTGCCCTTCGTCTGGTCTAGTCCAGAGATGCCCCGATTAAAAAGTTGCAATTTTTCAGAATGAAAAAGTATGTCATTTAATGAAATTTAGCTATATCTATATCAATTCAAGAGAAGAGACTCACTTCTGCTGTTGGTCAACAGGTGCTTTTGCAGTTTCAGGGAAAAGAGCCAACTCCACATTGCTGCTCAGTGAACCATCAGTCTCTGTTCCCATTGAAAGAGCTCCATCAGATATATCACTTAATCTCTCCTCAGAATCCACATCACCTAATCTCAAAAGGTCAGTATCATCATTAAGATCTTTAATGGCACTTCCAACACCATTTTCAGACAAACCATCAGCTGTAACAAGTCTTGATTGTGCAAAGAATTCTTTATGGTGTCTAAATTCATCGGTCGACCGCTGAGAACTCGTTTCAGATTGCTTATCACTTAATTCTGAACAATTGTCGATATCAGAAGCTGCCTTTGGGCCAAGGTTTAAGCTTCTCTCACCACTTGTACTTGTTTTGCCAACCCGTAGCTGTGCTATCTCCTCATCCTTTTTGGTCATTGCATCTTTCAAATTAGTTACCTACATTATCATTGAAACAAGATTTTACTTTTATGTTCTAGTCTTCTTTAGAAAGTTCTGAATGAAATGAATGTAATGCAATTGGAGATGTCGGGGGGTCATTTTAAGCTTTGGTTGAAACATGTTTGGTTCGGTCGTGCCGTCGTGCTGGCCCACAAACACGTTTGCCATGTTCTCTTACAAATAACAAGAATCAAATGCACCAAGTATTCTTAATATAACAGCAGTAACCTGTACTTTTATATAAAATACAGCACGAGGTTATAAGCATTACAAACATGCTTATGGTCACTTTCGACTGAGTCAACCCATATGACTTGTTTTCAGGTAACTAATTTTTTTATTTAACCCATTTGAGATAAAACACAACCCATTCAAAAGTAAATAGATCAACATTGACACCTATAAATGCAATGAAACACTAAAACAAATAACACCTTAAGAAGTTGTACCTGTTCCATGAGCTCTCGAACGCCTCTCCCCTCTTTGTTGCTACGGGCTGCACCTAACTCGACACCAGACACTCGTTCAGCAAACTTCAGGGTGCTTATAGTTTCCGAGAAAGATTCCACATCCGGATTGAGTTGTACAAACATAAGAGTCTTGGCTTGACCCCCTATAAAATTGCATCATTGAAGGTAAGAACAATAAAGTGGACCAATTTTAGTCACCAATATGATTAAACATAACGAGTACCTAAAGAACTTTGCAAAACTTGAGTAAGTTTGCTATTTCTGTAGGGCACGTGTTGACTCTTTTGTGCAAGAGCAAATATAACATCTCCAAGAGCAGATAAGGATTTGTTGATATGCTGAGCTTCCCTTAATCTTTCCCCGGTTGCTTCAGATCGATCGACTCTTTCACTCCCAGCTAGGTCAACCAAATGCAAGTTACCACGCAAAATACCATTGGTCTCCAGATCCGTGCCACGAACGTGAACAGTTAAGACACTGAATCATAAAAGATTTGAATCAATGTCATACTCATAAAAAAATTTGAGTTTAGAAAAGCATATAAATAGTTATTAACCTGTGGGAACGACTGCTTCTTTCATTTAAGGCAGTGGCACCCACGGCCCGATTCATTAACCCAACATTCATCAGCTCTAGGACATCCGCGGTTGATGTAACCGGGTGCATGCTAGCATCAGGAACAGCTAAACCATTTGGTTGGGTAGAATTCCATATCCCAAGCGTGTTAAAGTCAAGGTATACATCTTTAAGGGGACGATATTCCTATGGTTATATCTAACATTAAATCCATTCTTTTAATAATAGTAGTAATAGTAAAAGAATAAAAATAAAAAATAGATAAATATAGTAGGAAGTCAGATTTGAAGGATATCTTCTTTGAGTGCTATTTGTAGATAACAAATCACGAACTTGCTCATTATAGATCTCAACCATTTGTACACCAATCTCATATTCAAATGAGCTTCTCCTAATTTGGGAGAGATGAAAAAGATCATTCAAGGCTCGGTAGTTGACCCCCCAATCCTCTGGAGATGATGCATTTGGCCCAGTCTAAGAGAGGCACAAAATAAGTCAAAAAATTTAATGCATCATACATCAACATATATTTGCAAGCTACAATACATACCATAGTATATGTCTTCCCGGAGCCTGTTTGACCATATGCAAATATGCATACATTATATCCATCTAGCACTGACCGAATAAGTGGTTGAGTATCAATAAACACTTCCTCTGCAATCACATAAATTTATTAAAAGATTCATGAGAATTTACACACATTTGTACATAATAATACATAAGGTATAGGTAAAGAAAAACCTTGTGTTGCTGCAGGGCTAAACACCTTATTGAATTTGAAGAGTCGGTGGCTTTCTTTGACAATTTTAGAGGGATTTGTGACAACTAATTCCCCATTGTCGCCAATATACTCTATTGTTGTCTGTTTTTGACTTTGACCCTTGAGGAATGGCCTTATGCGACAATACACTCTAATATTCCCTGCTCAAACAAGAGGAAGATTTGGTAAACCAAAATTTTTAACGACACTATATATAATATCTGTATGCATTATAATACCTTTCAGATCTTGGACTTCATTGTACAATTTCCGGTTTTCAGTCAGAACTGTGTGGTAATTTTTTGCAGCATCTACGAGGCACTGAATTTTCATTCCTATACAAAGCAATATACCACAGTCAAGAAGGGAATGAAAGCAAAACAAATGTAGTTAATGAATGTACAAGATGTGAAATACTGAAAAACTGCCTGAAATTTACCAAATTGATTGATTTCCTCCTCGTAAATCTGCTGGGTTTTAAGAACTTCTTGCTTAATTGACTCAGAACCCATCCTTAATTCCTGGCAGTTCCATAATAACAAGTCAAACACACTGAAACAATAAAAATATATATAAGACAGAAAATCTAATTCTCATATATCTATATATAATCTAAACCATTAATTTATTATACACTTAGATTGTGCCCACTTAATCCCAACATAGCAGATTAAACGTTAGAACATTGTGTAAGCATAAAATATGTTAAAAGATTGATGCATAGAAAATTTATAAACCTTTAGAGATCCGCACTGAAAATCCATAAAGTTTTTGTAGCCACGCTCTTTCTTTTTCCATCGTAGAAACTTAGATTCCGTATATTTTTCAAGTTCTTTCACCTTCTTCCTAGAACCAGTGAGAATATTTTCAAGATCCATCATCTTCTTTTCTAGCTCAGATTTAATTTCTGTAGCATGTGTTTCAAGCTCCACACAACGCTTCTCATACGTATCTCTAGTGACTTCTAATTCTTGTTTTAATCTTGAAATTTCTGAATTACAGTCATCGTTCTCTTTCCTCAGCCTAGCTAATTCTGCATCTTCAAGCCTTTTTTTCTCTTCTACCATAATCTTCTCAGCCTGCAAAAACACATTCACTTGATCATATAATGTAGAAGTATTAAATTTACCCATTTACTTATAAATGGGTAGATGTGGGTTATGTTTCATCTCAAATGGGTCGGATAATTTTTTTAGCTAATACGGGAAGGGGACAAACAGCTTGAAAGCAGTCCTAGTCTATTTCTGAAAGGACAAAGAAGGTGGTCGGGTCAACCCGGCCCTTTTCAACAAGTACTAAAAATGACTCATTTCAGCCTGAACCAGTTTTGACCCATTACACAACTCGACCAGCCAGCACATCTTGTCACCTCTGTTACATGGCACTTAGCACTTTAGCAGACATTAAAGACAATTGCTTATCTGGAAGCAACTACAGAAACAGTAACGAGTAATTGTTCTCCGAGATTAAGAACGTAACCCAAATATCAAAATGGTACCTTTACATGCTGGAGCTGATTTATAACGACCTGCAGGAACAAAAAACAAAACAAAACAAAAATGGTAAGTTATATTAACTTATAGGTAAATTAGTATGCCATGTCTGTGATAATTAGCAGCCTCAAGCAACCTCATTTTCTTCCACAGCCCCGGTTATAAGAGTTTTGAACACTCTTATTTTCGATTGATACTTCTCCTCGCGAGTCTTGTACATATTGTTTTGCTATAGCCACCAAAACGAAACTGTTAATTATAAGTTTTAAAACATAATTTATACCTAGAACAAAAACTTTTAGCTTTACCTTCCTGAAGTCTTCCGCTTGTTTCGAAATCCGTTCTTCAACCATTAAGACGAGCTTTTTCAATAGAGAGGCAACTCTCTACACAATAATAGACGAATTTATTGAATTTTTGTAATACAAATGGCACTAATTTGAGAATTCACAAATGATAACCAATTGCCTTACATCTGGTACATCCTCTTTCCTGTTCTCAATGCTATCATCAAGAATCTTATGCACGATATGAAACAGTGACCGGGAAGATGCATTCTGTATATAGAAGTCGCATTAGGGTCAGATTAACGAACCACATTTAACAATTTGATGAAAAGGAAACTAAGACGTAATCACCTGTAAACTGCTTAGTTTTGTCATTTCTGACCCTTTAGCAGCAGGAAGATGACCTAATAACATTACCGAATAAAATGTAATACGCAACAAGCACAAATACAAGGATAAAATGTAATGATAACCAAAAGTCCAAAACCCGTTAGCAGGTTTTGCATATTGGAACTAGTAAGAAGGACTAGAAGCCAAACTGAAAATCAAAATTCTAATATGCCCAAAATATCTAGTTTTAAGTTATTTAGTTCATGAGCTTTCTAAATCATCAACTTTCAACGTATTTACTTTCAAAACTCATCTGAATATTCAGATATTATCAAACAGATACTTTAAGCATGTCAAAATAATACACAATATGTACACTACCTTCAACATTACCTGTAGTGTTTTCTGTATATTTAACATCGCCACTATTAACATTGTGTAAACCATCTGAATGCCCGTTTGCACTTCCATATACATCTGGGCGCATACTCATTATAACCTAGCAAACACTTGGTTCCCTAAATGTATTTAGATGATGAAGAAAGTAGAAATAGTTGTTTAAATTACTGTTCAAATACCGTAAATGTAAGAAAAACATAAAAGAGGAGTAACAACTAAGAATGCCATTTTGCTCACGACATAAATGGACTTTGGTTACATTGTTAAAAAATAATCTAAACTGTATTTCGACCACCAATTCCAAATTTCAGCTAATGATCATGGTAAAAGCAAGCCAATCAACAATAAAGTCATTAAATCCCCACTAACAAGCTACCACATTGCTCGATTTCCCCAAAATCTGTAAAGCGATTTTGAGTAACATCAGTATAAGGCTCTCAAATCACGGAAAACTCAACCTCAAATTCTTGAATTCGGCTCATTTCTAAGGAATTTATTTGCTTTTCAGCTAATAATCGGATCAAGAATAACAAGTCCAACTAAAGCCCTAATCTATAGCTTAAATTCAGCTAATTCATAGCAGGATTCTATAAACAAACTCCATTCTATAAACAAACTCTATGAATAAACTAGAACCCTAACACATTTCATTAAATGCAGGCAAAATCACAGCTGGGTTTTCATATAAACTTCACAAAATTAGTAAAATTCCCCAAAATTCCATTAAACCCAAATCCTAAAAATCAACCAAATATTCAAATTGAAGTCAAAATGCACCATTTTATGACAGATCTACTTGAACCCAGATGGAAAGATTTACTCTTTAAATTTATAACACAAGATTTAAGATATAACATACCTTAAAAAGATCTCTGGCTAGAATCTTGAACTTTAGTAGGATTGTAATAAAAATGGAGAGAAATGGTTTAATTCTAACTTTACTGAATTTAATATTTTGAAGATCCACCAAAATACATACACTGATTTTCTTGTGATTTTTAGTCAAAAACCAAAATATTTTTGAAAGATATGGAAAAAGGAAATGCGATGACACTGCCGGACTGCTTGTTCTTTTTTGGATTTGTTTTGTTTCTTTTAAAATTTAAAATTAATTTAATTTTATATTTCAAAATGAAATTATTTTTTTATTAATTTCATGAAGGGTGTCATTTAGGTTTTGATTATGTTCCCGCCTTGTATGTTTGTACTCTTCTTGTTGGAGCTTTTAATGTTCCACTAAAGGCACTAATTATAGCTTCAAGAAGGATGTTACAAACTTTTAAACATTTAGCTTGGTATAAGTTTGAATATGGTTTAGACTTTTAAATTATTTATAAATTAATAAATTTCTTGTGAATTAACTTTAGACATTACCATTTAAGTTTTATGGACTTACAATGATAAATTATTTTTTTATATGGCCATGAGTTGTTTGGTGAAATTTATTAAGGTAACTCAAAATATAATTGCCCGTGTTCATTTATGTTCGTTCACCGTAATGCTAAATAAACCCAAAATGAACATGTACACAACACACTATGTGTATACTAAAAATTGAAATACGAATTCAAATTAATAAAAGGCTCATAATATATAAAAATTATTGTTCAAAATTCAAACTTTAAACAAATTATACAATACAATCTACATGTAGTATTTGGATATTGATAAACAGACGTAAATAAACCTTAAGAAACACCTGCGAGAAGTTTACGAACATAAATTGAATAAACGAGACATAAGTTAGTGTTCATTCATTATACTATATACTCCGTATATACAAACATAAACGAGCCTCGCAATGAACGGTATATGAACTATTCGTTGAACTTACTAATGAGAATCTTCATCTTCTTTGATGTTTCAATTACCCAACCCAACCCATCTAGTCAAAGTTGTGAATTAAAGTTGTTAGCTATATACAAAGATAACAACTATAGATGTTGACTACACTTACAATTTTAAACGCAACAAAGATATGTATAATAAAAAGTTAAATCTACTCATATAACAAATACAAATAACATTAAAATATCGAATATTGTTGCATGTAAGATAGGACTACACTTTACATTTCCATATCTAAAAATATTTTGCAACTTTTATACAAAGTGGTACTTCCTTCGTCTCAATTTATGTGTACAATATTTTATTTTTTAATGTCCCAAAATTATTATTTACATGGCTATCAATAAGATACATCTAATGCTTAAAGTTTAAACTTTTCTTATTAATTCAAGATTATTAATAATTCAATTTATGTTTGTATTTAATTCACTAAAACTTTCATTTTATTTTGTGATGTATTAAATGAGATATTTAGTTAAAAAAGAAACTTTAAATTTAATAAATGTACGTAGATGTTCTTAATGACAGCTTTAAGGGCTGTTAATATCATTTTCCATTTTAAAAAATACGGTTCAAAGCCTCAAAAGTCAAAACTAGCATTGGATTCATTGTATTTTATTTAAAGAAGAAGCCTAAAATCTTGACTTTTAGCTTTTTAGCTTTTTTAACCTTTAAAACAAACCATTAGCTTCTTAAAAAAAGCACATCCAAACAGTTAAAAAAAGCTATCCCAAACACCCCCTAACACTTATGATTGATACAATAATAAATAAATAAAAATAATCAAGAAAGAAAGAAAGATGATGGAATGGAAGGAAGAAGCAATGAACTCAGAAACCCTAGATCATCAAATTTCGCATGACGTTGACAGCGATACAACTATCACAGGGACCGATGAATCATTATTATCATCTTCATCTTCATCAATTTCTCAATCGGAGATTCTGAAAACAGTGGAGATTGTTGGACGCGACTCACTCGCAATCGTCGATAGCTTCCAATCATTATTTTCCTCTCTTCGTCTATCTCTGTCTCATGTACCTACACACTCATTTTTCAATTATCTTGTTCTTCTAACCGATTACACCAGTTAATTTCAGCTGAAGCTTATGTTATATAGTAGTGCAACTTATAGAAGTAATTGAAATCTATTTACATATCATTTTTATTTTAACAATAGTCATGGAAATTGATGTCATGTATGTATAATGTGATTTTAGAGAAAAGTTCAATAATTTTTGAAAGAATGAAAGTACCAATGAGATTGTACCATTTGTACAAAAACCTATTTACCCTCAAGATCTTAAAAACTAATTGTCTCACAAATGGCAAATCAAAAAGTTATAAAAATTGCATAATCAAATTCAGTGTTTTATCCTCTTCGATTTGCCATCCCTCAAGGCATACTTTCGACGAGTTTTGTTTTCTTCATTTTTTGGTGGGTTTCTCAAATTACTAACACATGTGTCAGTGCTTGGTTGTACATTTAATTTGGGTTTATGGTTTAGGGTTTAGAAGGGTTTAATGTTAAGGGTTTAGTAGGATTTAGGGATTAGAGTTTTGTAAAGCGTTTAGGGCTGAGGTTTATGTTTTAGGGTTTTGCAAAACCCTAAACCATAAACCCTAAACCCTGAATGCAACACTGTAACACATGTGTTAGTAATTTGTGAAACCCACCAAAAAACGAAGAAGAAAAAACTCATCGAAAGTATGCCTTGAGGGATGGCAAATCGAAGAAGATAAAACACTGAATTTTATGGTGCACTTTTCATAATTTTTCAATTTGGCGTTTGCGAGATATTTAAGTTTCAAAAAGATGGGGTATGTGTGTTTTTGTACAAATGACACAATTTCATTGGTTCTTCCATACTCCATAAAATAGTTGTACTTCCTTGATCCCATCTGTGTGATTTTATATTGAAGATTAATTAAAGTTTATTCATAAAATTTGTGTTGAAGCTGGTGCATATACCGATTTGGTTACTCATTTGAGCATTAATCTTTTTTGTTTATGTCGAAGTGGTATTGTATCAATTGTGAATTGAGTTAAGGACTAAAAATTGTGTATATCAATATATAACCATAAAAGAAAAGAGAAACAAAAAAAAAAAACTTAAAAAGCCTGTGATAAAGGGAGAGGAGATAGAATATATATACATATATAAATGTTATGGATAAATATGGAATGGATGTCCATATCTGTTATATTAGTTAGAGATTGTATTATATTATGAGACTATTTCTTACTTGTAGATTACTCCAGCTTGTAACTATATATATACCTCCTTGGTGAGATGAATAATACAATTCTTCATTCTCTCTTTTCCCTGTATCTTGTTCATTGTTCTTTACTTTTACAACACGTTATCAGCACGAGTCTCTAACCTAAAGATTTAAAGTTCATAGCCGACGATTAACTTGAGGTAAGTCTTAAATTTTTCGTTGCTCATGTACCTCTAATTTTTCAATGCTCATGTCTCCTTATATAGTATATTTAATTGCATGAGCAATTTCATGATTTCATCTAGATACGTGGCATTATTGCATAATCTAACTGAATTGCATATTTATGTGATATTTGAAAGAACTGAACTTTGGTGATATTTATTTTACATACGTGTCACGATTGAGACTAACTATGGTGACGGGTGACCCATATGAATTTTTTGAATTGATTTTAACTCTGATTGAAAATCTAAATACTCTTGTTTGGATGGTATGGTTTTATTTTATCAGATCACATAATTATATTCCATTCACGATTTTAATCTTATTCTTAATTCGGATAATAGGTTTAGTTTACGATTTTAATCTTATATGTGGTTATTTTATTTTGATTTGTGAGATATTTTACTGTCGTGGAATATATGTCAAATTCTCATCATTCACCTATACTTTTGTTATTATGATACATCATGCATATAGTTTCAATCATTAAATTGCTAATTAATTTACTGTTACTAATGGTTTGAGTGTGTTAATAAAATAAAAAAAAAAACAAAAAAAAATCGCTTCTTTAATTATAGTCTAAACTATATAACCGGTGGTGATGAGTATTAATTGTTATTACACATAGTGTTTAATCTTAAAGAAAATTGTCTGTAGTTCGGCTGATCTTATTGTTATTGCTGAATTATTTTCATGGAAGAAAATAATATAGATGGGCTTTTACTACCAAAGTCCATAAGATTTTTGTAAGAGAAAATTAACTTTTCTGTCTTTCTTGATGATGTGCATGATTAGCTTATATGAGAAAAGATTGTTTTATTTTAATCTTACGTGTAGGCTGCATGATTTTATTGTAGTATTAGTTTAGTTTTGAATGAGCTGAGAATGCTACTCATGATTAAGTTTGATTTATTTGATAAAAGGTTCATGTATGACACAATTCTGATTACTATTTTTATTATAAAAGATATAGATGAATAGATGAATATGAATAAAAATACAATATGATGTATGCATCTTGATCACTTTTATTATAAACTTTGATATATCATTACTTTATAAGAAGAACTATATCTCTTCAAAATTGAACACGTCAAGTTTTAAAACTTCACCACGTATGATCTCAAAAAATGAGACTTTTCTCGATCTCATTCCTTACCTATCACCTTCCACATTCATCTTCTCCACCCAAAGATCACACATAAGGTTCCTTTTTTCAATGATTAGGGTTTTCCTTAGATTTGCAAATACTTAGGGATTTAATGTATATTCATGTAATAGAGATAATTAAGTTTACTCCTTTGTTATAACTATATATCAGTTGATTTTTTTTATTATAATTTTAAGCCTTTTCATGTTGAAGTCAAGTTAAAGCCAAATATCATAAGAGTTCCTGCTAATTTTGTATGCATTCTAAATTTTCTTGCTAATTTTGATTTCGAGAATGTGTTTTATCAAATGTGGATTATAATGCATGTGATATCTTGAATTAGCTGGTTTTTCATTACGATTATTCGGTGAAGTAATGATACAGAAAGTGCCCAAGTGGTGTTTGATGAAATGTGTAAGAGAAGTCTGGTACATGACAAGCTGTTAAGAGTCCTCCCTTTGTTTTTGTCAAACATTTAGCAAGTTCTTACACTACATTTAATATCCTTGTTCTTTAAATCTTGCAGGTGATTATTATTTGTAAAACAATGGACTTTCCGCTTTTTCAGGTATTGAGGGTGCTGTCACATAAGACACTATATGTTCTATGATTGGGGTTTTAATTTAGTTTGCATTTTTTTGTTCTTTTACATTGTTGATACCAGAGCCTGCAGGTGAATAAGTCACTATGTATCAAAATCCGATGCAACTTAGAAAGTTTTTATTTCAACACGACATGGATGCGTCTAAACTCTGAAGTGGTATGATTTAATTAAAGTATACATTTCCCAAATAATAAGTAGGAAAGTTGATGTGTTTTTTTGGGATGCTGCTTATTTGGTAGATTTATAGTTTGAACTTGCAATCCATAAAACTAAGTTTATATGTTGTTGTTTGTGCTACTAATTTAATAAGATATTATAGTTTAGGCTTCCTGCCCTTGATAAGGAAGAAATTAATGGTGTTTGTGTATTCTACTACCTGGCAAATTTAATTCAAGTTATTTTTGTTCTTATTGTCTTGGTCCTTTAACAGCCACCGTCAACCTCTAATGGAAATTTGATCCCCTGATCAGTGTTATTGGTTTAAAACTGAACTGATGGAAGCTTACAAGACTAAAATCTAAAATGATTAAGGTAAATTTAGATACCAACTGCTATGTTTTCAAGCTTGACAAGCTAAATACATAAACGGGTGTTTCTTTGAAAGCTACATATTGTTTTACAGCAGTTATTAGTTATACATATACACAACTTACTCCTTTTATAACTTCTTCTACAACCATTAGCATCTTAACTTAAAACCTCACCCGTATTCCTAGCAAAACGTTAGATTCTTTGCTAAAGAAAAAGTCCCCACCTTTTCTCATTTTGGTTACATCTGTTTCAGATATTCTAACTCAACTTGTTACAGAATCTGATTACTCATGAAACGATTGTGTTTTCTCTGTTTTGCAGAGTAAAAGGGGAACTAATGCTATTCATTAATTTATCCAATCTAACATGTGATGCTTGTAACAGATCTCACTCACTCTGGTACAGTACGAATAATTCTGAAAAACTTGTTGTTCTGTTATTTAATTTTCATTTGAAATTATTTTTAGGTTAGTAAACTGATTCCCTGTCCTTTTGTTATAAGCTATACAGATGCTAACATTAGTTATAGAATTTATTAGCGTTGCAATTCTTTTGATTATGGCAGGTTCATGTATATACCTGTATATAATACGATAGTCATAAAACCCCGTACTTCTAATTGAAAGGTTCTTGGCCTTTTGGTATAACACATAATGTACGAGCACAATAATTTTCATTTTAATGATCATAACGATCGATGTATGTTTATCCTTTTTTAGGACATACTAGCTAAACCGACGCTGCTTTCTAAGCCATACTAAATTTTTTCTAGGGAACCTATTTTCTGATTTTTGAAAGTTCATCGGGTTTTCCTTTTAAGCTTCATCTCAATTCTACGTTTGCTCTTCTGTTGTTCTCTTATAGTTGTGTTCATGATAGTGCAACTGGACATACATTCACCTTTCCTTACCGAACAACATCATCCTTTAACTATGTTTAATTTTACATAATATTTAAATTTTAGATTTCTAACACTTTCTTATTCAGGACTACAAAAGAGTGAGTTGTTTGTGGAAGTGCAAGAGTGAAGATTCTGACGATGAGCTCAAATGATTTTGCTTTTAAATTGTACGGAGTGCAATGTTGGAGCTCCTTTAGTTTTGGTTCACTTTTTCGCAATGTGCTATCAGAATCATTGTTGTGTATATTTCATTTTTAACACACTTGTTGATTTCCTCTTTTCATCACAAAAGCTACATGTACCCGTGGGCTGCGCTTTAGCACAGCCTTTAAATTTCCTAGTATACATTATGTGATGGGATAATTGACACAATTTGTCTATTCTATTCATATACGAATTGGATTAATTTGTATAATGTTAAGCTTCTATTAATTTATTTTATCCTCATGGCATGATGTAAAGTGATAGATAATTTGCGTTATATTTCTATACTACTACAAAAATACGTCATGGGTTTTTGAATTGAATCTAAAGTATTACAAATCAAGTTCGCTTTATGATACAAGAGTTAACTATACTTTTTGATCTTGTACATGTTATTTATAAATCGACTATATTGCTATTGTTTGATGTTATCGGTTTATATACTTAGAATATTGATAAGCCATATGTTATTAAATGTACCTTGGATTGTATATCATGTGTGGACGATTTTTGTAAGTGAACGAGTTTTTATGTCGTAGCTCTAGCCTCTATGTTTATAGTACTATGAAAAAATTAGAGGTAGACAACAAAAAATAAAAGCAAGTTTATCAACCATGATGATTGTCTTTGATAGGAGTAACTGAGGAAAATTTATTTGTTGTATATGGTTGAGCTTCAAATATGGTTAGAACTTTGAAATTGTTTTGTTCTCTATTTATTAATTTGATAATCTTTATAAGCATCTACAGTTGATTCTTATGATATATATATATATATATATATATATATATATATATATATATATATATATATATATATATATATATATATATATATATATATGTGTGTGTGTGTGTGTGTGTGGCTTATAAGTTTGCAATTTAGAACATCTACTCTTAAGTGTGATTATTATTTAGATTATATATATAGCAAGACTAGACATATATATATTCATTATTTTGATCCCCTTGATATGAAACGATATATATTTGCCATATAATTAATCTTTATGATGGTTAAGTATAATGCTGATCTAGGATGATTTAACTTATGGCATTGACACTGTGAAATTGAATTAAGTTCTGAGAAGTAGATGGTAAACTTTCGTCATTTGAATTTGAGGATATGGTAAAATTCTCTATGATATGGTTGATTTAATTATTTTGTATGCTAGACACTGCGAAGATTGATTTATATGAATATTATTCTCGATCATTGATTAACATGTCCTATCATTATAGTAAAACGACGTTAAATGGTGTTTATTGAGAATAAGACATCAATACATATATTGATTTTAAATATACAATCTAGATTACGCCTTACAAAATCAATTATCATGAAACTAAGTTTTCGATTATGTATTTGTACTTGATATGCATGTAAACCGATTGCAACTCTTGATTAAAATTGGATAAACGAGATTTTAAGTGAATAGTTTTACTATTGAATAAGTTTCAAATTGACTCATGAACTTTTGAATTGGTTGTGAAGGTACTGTAAATCATGTTATTAGATTATAATGAGCATATACTGGTTTTCAATCCTCATGATCTATATTTCCCTCATATATTTATGATAGTACATTGATAAATGAGTTGATTCGGTCATGTGATTACATATCATTTACGCAACGGATCTTGACATGATACATAATTATAAGTTAAAGTCATACATGTATGAATTATGGATAGAGGCATACGCAATCTATGCTATTGTTATATATGTCAAATTATTTGTTATGTGGTATAATATGTTTCATTTATATGTATATCTATATTTTTGGTAGTATTATTCATGATAAATCATAGTAAATGATGAAAAGTAATATATAGATCAACTATTTGAATAAACATATTTTAAATGATGATGATGATAATAATGCATGCATTGGGGAAAGAAAAGCATAAAACAATGATGCATGCAGTAACTTGTATTAAAAAGTCAAGTGCACTTGAAGCACGTATGGTCATTGTTGCGACACGCACCGGTCGTTGGAATTTCTAATGGTGACGTGGCACAGCAGTGGGTTTTTAATTTATAAGGCTGGGGCCTAGGGTTACTTATTATGCTAATCAAAGGGCTAGCAAAGGATAAGTATGACCTAGGATCGTTCTTCAAAGCGCGACAAATTGAAACTAAGGGGTTTAGAAACTTTTATGTATTTAGCTAGGGTTAAAAGTGTAACACCCGCCAAATTAGGACTAGTAATTAGTGCCTAATCCTATGTTAATACATGTAATTAGTTTTGTGTTAGGCTAATTAATGTATCGGAATATGTATTGATGAATATATACAAATATGCGATTTGATTAAATCGTACGCTCTGCAAATCGAATGTAATTCGGTTCAATTAAATACGGACGTTGGTGATCAATTTTATTAAATAACGTGACATTATTTAATAACACTATTATATCCAAAATATTATTTTGATAATATTTCATATTCAGTTCGTATAATACAATTGGTAACAACGCGATAAAATGTTAACGCGCAAACAAAACAAAATAAATAAAAGTTATGATTTATAACTCAAGTATTATGTATTTCGGTAAAATACTTCAACAAAAATATTGAATAATTATGCGCATTTTAAAACGTATAATTAAACGTGTATAAAACTATTTAAATGTTTAAGACGACCGAGAAAACGAACAACACACGGAACAATATGGCGTAGACTGGAAGATGGAGGCTTTAAACAAAACCTCCACCTCCCACCTTTTCTTCCTCATTTCCACCAACACATTTCTCTCTCTCTTTCTCTTTTTCTCTCATCTTCACCACCTCACCATCATCACCATAAATCACCAAAATCCACCACCAAACGAACTCGAAACTCAAAGCTCTTTTAGGAAAAACGACCACCATGCAACGATCTACAACCTCATCTTTTCGGATTTTCAATCCGACACTTTGTAAGTTTTCCGACAAAACCCGAAACTCTCCGTTTTTACTCATTTTTACGTTTTTATTGTTTATATACGTTCAAAATGTCCAAATATGGGTTGGGTAAAAGATTTGGACCGAATGGTCGCCGGAAAACTCGTTTTCGACACAAACTCCGGCCAACAGACCGCAACGTCGCAGTTGGCCCAGACATATTGCGACGTCAGCTGCGACGACGCAATACCAATCACCACGTCGCATATAGCGACATCATCCCTAACGTTGCCTTGACTAGCGGACGTCGCACTTAGCGACGCAAACCCTTACGTCGCAGAAATCAACAACGTCGCATATAGCGACGCCACGTACAACGTCGCATTAAATTGCGAAAGTCGCACATAGCGACGACATGCTCAACGTTGCAGTCAGGATCTGCGACGTTGCACCCAACGTCGCACAAATCAGAACCTCAAAAACACAGATTTTTACTAAGTGTCGAGACTCGAAATTTATCACTCGATTTTACCCAAATTCAGATCCCAGATGCGTTTTTCACCAAAGCAATACAGTAGAAATAAAATTTTTTCGAGCTGACCTGGCATCTCGACCCCAGCCAGGGGCCAGCCCCTTGGACCCCGCCAGGGGCGCTGCCCCCGGACCCCCGTACTTAGATTCCGTAAGCACATTTCTTACCAAGTGTCAAACTTGTACGACTTGAAAACGCTTATATGATACAACTTTTCAAATATAATGGAATATACTTTTCAAGTATAACACTTCGAAATCAACGTGATAACATCAAGACTATTATTACAATTAATCACCAACGGGCCGTACACGTTTTCAAGCACTTAACAAATCAACCAAATCGAAAACATTTGGACATTTTAGTTGGACAGACAACTACAAGGTAGTCTTGATAGATACCTACTCACATTTATAACCATCGCGTGTCGTGGACACCCTCAGGTTACAAGTCTTTGGACTTCATTACTCGGCTAATCAATCAAAGTTTATTAAGATAAACTCTTCAGGCTCAGGTGAGTCTCATAGCCCCTCTTTTTACTATTTTACTCAGGGGTGTGATATACTGCTCGTTTTAACATGTGAACGCAAGTACAACTTTTCAATATACTACATGAGTTATTTTCACTAATCATTTCAAAGCCCTCCATCAGCATAGTTGTTAATACGTTGTACCGTGAATATTAGTATATGGTACCATATAGGATTGACCCTCCTCGTCCGGGTTAGCAAGCACTAACCGGGTAAACGGACGTACTAATATTTGGGAAGACGAGTGTTGATTAGGCACTCGTGGAGGCACCTCGCTCGGAATTCTCTATAGGGGACCCGACCCTCGAGTTAAGCTCAACTATGTGCTCATGGCTGTATACATATACATTATCAATTGCTGGATGCAATTCAATTATTTAAATCTTGCGGTTCATACTATAATACTTGATTTCAAACCTGTGAGCTCACCAGCTTTAGCTGACCCATTTTAGCATGTATCACAGGTACACCGCAGTAGGTTTTGGCTGCTAGCAGGATTACTATAGCTCGATTCAGCATGCAAACAATGGAGATTTTCTTGCATTAATATATTTTGTACAAGTATTTATGTATTGAAATCTCTCTCAATCGAACACGAGCTATGTACAGCTTTAAATGTTGTAAACATTTACTATAATATTATATTTTGTTAAAACGACGCATATAGAGTCGTTTGCTATATCTCTTTGTGCTTTGTATATTGATTAGTAACACCCAAATCGTGCTTCCGCAAACCATTAAATTTGGGGGTGTTACAAAAAGAGTTGGTTTTGGTTTTGGGTTTTCTATCCTAAATTAAACTAAACTAAATTAGAAGATGGAGGTTACTTTGGGCGTTCAGCAATTAAAGCGATTGTCTACTATGATGTGGTTTAGAAGTTGTTAAATATGGATAGTTCTAATGAAGATAAGTTCGTAAGTTAATGTGAGCTATTACTACAATCCTTCTATCGGGCTAACGCGGAGGTGTCCACAATCAGGCAAATAGAATGTCACGTGGATTGCATAATATATTAAAGTACACACCGAAAGTTCTCTCAAATGTATACCCACATTATCCGACAGTCAACCTCGAATCCCATTCCCTAATCTCGGTCGTCAGAGATGTCCGAATCATGGCATAGTTTGTTGAATAAACAATCTTATGAACGAGGGTTATCCTCACCGGAATAGGTTGGGCCAACCGGTCTAGGCGGCCGGATAATATGTCATCGTTTATTCGTACGAGTCATCAACATTACTTAGGGATGCAACAAAACAGGGGTGATTTATGCTACAAATAGAAACCTAGGTAATACGTTTGTTATTCGTTTCATAATATAACTACCTTCGGTCGTTCTTGACTTCCATACATTTGTACTCCGCCGTAAGCGTTTCCAGTACTATATCAAAGAACAGTCGAATAGGGGCCGTCATATTATTTCACGATAATCAATGCCGTTTATATTTTACTATTATGATGATCCTAAGGCAACCATCAAACAATAACATGCAATAAGATGATCAAAGCAACAGTTCAATTTAAGCATACAAAAGTATTATCTAAGTTGAGGATATTCCCAAAGTTGTCTCAAAAATATCGTCTATATGAATTTAATCTTAATATACCTCTATTCCCATATTCCGTGTCTCTTGGATCCTATTTTGGTTTAGAGAACACCGGCCATGCCGAGCTCAATGATTCAATCTAACATAGTATAACTAAGTGACCCGTATCCTATGAGTTAGCTACGTTCATTTTTGGATAAGGTTTTAGTCATAACATGAGTTGGGCAGATAAACGATAAAGATTTAATTCCTATATCCATTTGTAATGTAAACCATCCGCAATCTCATAACATACCACATAGTCACATATTTAATACTTTCTAAACGACTATCATAGCAGACAATTGAGTTATTTAGCTAATCTTGGCAATTATAGCATGCATATTTAAATTTATTAAAGAAAAGAAAACAAACATATTTAAATACGATAGATAGATTAACACCTGGAAAGAGATACAAATAACTCGTAGCTAGAATATGCATCCCGGAGCACCTCCGTACAAATCTTCCTTGACTAGTTAATTAGCTAGTCTAATTAACTTGGAAGAATTCGAATTAAAATTACAAAGAAATAAAGATAAAGAAGTGTGTTTTTGTAGGTATGTAGGTGTATCTTGGTGCATTTTGCAAATGAGCCTCATGCCTCCTATTTATAGGAGAGTTTTGGTGCGTTTTAGTAAGTGGAAGCTCACAATAGCAAAAGGTGGAAAAGGTGGTGGCACCGGGTACGAAAAAGGTGGAAAAGGTGGTGCACCGGGTACGGAAAAACACGTAAAGGTCTAGCACCGGGTACACGAAAGGACCAAAAAGCGGAAACCGTGCAGGTAACAGCCAGCCGGCGGCGGCTAGGTGGCAGCCGGAGGCAGTGGGGTGACTGGCCGGCGGCTGGCACCCCCCCTCCCCCCCGCACAGGTTCATCGCCTGTTGCCTCGTTTCTCGATTCGTGCGTGTTGTCTTCGTTATGCGTCCGTTCGCATCGATTCTTTTTTTGTTGGATTCGTTTTTCAAAAAAAAAGATTTAGATGAAAAGATATCCCAAAAATATATCCTTGAACTTTAGATGTGTCGTACGAATTGTTTGAATCTTCCAGCGTGCGTAGAATCTTCATTCTTCATCCGTTTTTGCCGATTCTTCTTCTGTTGGATTCGTAATTTGAATCTTGGGTAAGATGGATGTTGGTGATGGTCACTTTTTCCTTGAAATCTTGTTTTGATGTCTTGAATCTTCAAACGTGCGTGGAATCTTCGTTTTTTGGCCGTTTTGCTTGATTTTGCTCGTGCAACCTTGTTTTGATCTTCTTAGCATATTATCAATGATTTGTGCATTGTTTGAGTCCAAATGCCAAGTATTGCTCCAGAATGAGAGAGATATCGGTGGTAAAAACGTGACTTTTTACACGATATCAGTCATAAACTTGATGTTTAATGGAACTTGATTATTATATGATTGCCATGACCGGTTAGACCATCCCGAGTCAATGTTGATGCGAAATGTATATAAGAACTAGGAAGTTCTTCAAAGTCGTGATTTTGACATGAGTTGAATGCTCTCAAATAAAGTTAATATTACCGACTAAAGTTGGAATTGAATTCCTTAATATTCTGGATGTGATAAAAGGGGATATATGTAGGCCTATATATCCACCTAATAGACCATTTAGAGCTTTTAAATCGATGCATTGTTTAAATGGTCATGAATATTGCAACCTAGAGTTTGCATGATTAAGTGGCTCGCCTAGTGAGATTGCGAACACATATTCCAGATATCATATATGTTTTGAAAATGTCGGTAAATGAAACATATGTTAAGCGTCATCAGTTGATTGTAATGAAAGTTGAACATCTATTAGTTCATACATAAATTACTTTTGTTGAAACGCTAACAAGTGTATTTAGTATACCACAATGACTGCGGTCATGATGAGAGCATAACTATTACTTATAGTATGGGGCCATGTTAGTAACATGAAACACTATGAATTCGCATCGGGCCAACATGATTATGAGGACTCCCCGTGATACTTGATTTTTGGTCATAAAGAGATATATCCCATCTTAAGAGTTGTGTTATACATAATTTAGTTGCTCCACCACAACTTACAAAGAAACTATTTGAAGAAGGTTGAGAATAGACCAAAAAGATTATTGGGAATATGTATGGGGAGAGGATAAGCAGCAGCTTGAATTGGAATTATCATTATATGATATTGATCCTCGTAGTAAGAATGAACTCAAAGTTCAAATGATAATTCATATTAAATAGTTGCCAGACATGTTCATTGACCGAAATTGAGTGACTATGTCACCTGTATAAGCTGCTCATGCTCCGGTTAAGATTGGTAATAAGTCCACGACATGTGAAACGTGGTAGATTAATCGATTCCAAATATAATCCTCGAAGTAAAAAGGGAGCAAGATATTTAGATGATCAAAGTCGAGGTAATAAAGACCCCATGAGAGTTTGATAAAGAGAAACTAGACAAGAAGGTTCTAGATGAACCTCGGGTACCCCAAAAGTGAAAACTGAAAAGTGAAATGATCTTAATAATTAATATTGTGTCTCGGAAAGTGTGGAATCGAATAAATGAAATCGACGTCACTAATGTTATTGTATAATATAGCGCTAGATATTATATACGAGGATTGTGAAAGTATTCCTGCCAAGAAGCGCAGATGTAGAGATTATTGGCCTACATGAAAAGACGCAAGAAAGTTATGAAAAGTGAAATATCTTGATGTAAGATTGTTACACTTAAACTCTATACACGTGAGGTGTAAACTATATTGTATATAATTCGGTCTTCAAAAGCCCAATGAGTGTAAACTTATGAGATATAAGGCAAGATTGGTGATAAAAAGATTCTTTGCAAAGACCGAGATTTATATACGAAGAGACATTTTTTGATTGGTGGATGCAACTGTCTTATTGATTTCTTAAAAGGTCTGGCAATAAAAGAGAAACTTGGATTGCGTATATTGGATATTATTAGAGCTCATTTATTAATGAAACTTCGTGAAAGATATGAAACTCTTAAAGAATGTTTCATGATCTAAAATGCATTAAAATAGAAGGAAAGGTTCTCAAGAACACTATTTGATCAAACGGAATAAGTAAGTCCTTATATCGATGAAAAATCACTTTGGCACATATGATAAAATCGGTCTTGCAATATTTTTTGAAAAGAATATGCTATATACATTGATTGTATTAGCCCATGTATCATTTATATGTAAGCATTTTGAAATTCATATATTATTAGAACTATTTGAAAGCTTCCAAAAGTGATTGGTACTCATTAAAGAAATTGAGATGAACGGTTTTGTTCTATCATGGGTTAAGGATTGAAGCATCCTAATGATGTAATATTTGTGCCCTAATAGAAACATATATAAGATTTGCTAATAAGACTTTATGGGCTAACTACATTCACTAAACACTTCAATGGTTGTATAATATTATTTTATTCCTTTCGACCCCTGATAACACGTAAAAAGTCATGTTTTTACGTACGTTATCTTCCACATTTTAGGCACAAAGTTAACTAAAACACACTTAAAAGGACATTATTCATAAAGTTTTGTTAACTAAGTCAAAACAGAGTCGATGTTTGTAAAATCACTGAAAATGGCATGAAAAATGTAAGAAACAGGGCAAAACTGTTTCACCGTACATCCGTTCATTCATTTTAATGCATCTTGAGCTACACTCCGAGTTAGGACCTCTAACTTATGTCATTTTCTTCGTTAGGAAATTACGAAACCGTGAGCGTGAGAATCACTCAAAACGGATAAACGACGAAGAAGTTACGCTCGAACGAAGGAACGAAGAACCGAGGAATCAGGATACGGGAGAGCTAGACCGTATACGGCCAAACTAGACCGTATACGGCCTAGCACAGACCGTATACGGCCTAGCACAGCCGTATACGGCCTGTGTTCTCCCGTATTCACCCTATGCTCTCCCATATACGGTCCAGTTCAACCGTATTTGCCCTAGCTCAACTGTATCGTGCGTTTGGTCAATAAAAATCAGACTTTTATTCGGGTTTGCGATACGGTTGTGCATTTGAAGGTTTGGATACGGTCTACGGATACGGTTGTGCGTTGCCTATATAATGAAGCCTCATTTCCACATTTTCAAACAACTTCATCCATCCAACACTCTCATACTTCAATTCTCTTCGTTTTCTTTACGTTTTTATAGTTTTACTCTCTCTCTAGGTTAGTTTAGTAGATAGTTTCTCTCTCTAGAGTTTTCTCTCTCTAGAGAGAGAGATAGTTAGTTGGTTAGCAGTAGAGAGAGAAGGAAGCTGGTATTGTAATCACGGTGTAATAAAAGCATTCTTGGTGCAAGACTCTGTCTTTCTTTTCAGCCGTTACGCTGCTCAATTTACTGGTGATATATATCTTTTCATACTTATACTATGTCCGAATTATTTCTGCCTGCTTGTATGATGTATGTTACTGTTATTGCCATGCTTATTGAGTAGTGTGCTGTTGCGGTTGTTGAAATGTAGATAATTAGACGTAGGGATGATGTTGAATTAATCTTTAAAACTATATAATTGGGAATTGTTATTTTTGTTATGTCTAAAACTTATCATGCATCTAGACTTAGTTATGGATCACCCTTTCCAGTCCTTCGCGTGACTGCTACTTTAGGCTTAGAACTTGATCACCTCTAGGTACAGTAGGAAGTTATCTGTGTTATAGTACGAAGTCGTGTCTGTCACTGTAATTCGGCTGAAATACTAAGTATAGCTTTGGAAACACCACTGGTGGAGTACAACGTGGAAGCTCCGGAAATAGCCGTATGTGCCAACACTGTGGACTACCTAGAGACCCTAGAATATGGCCTAGGAACCAATATAACTGTGGAAATGTTACAGTACACCGTCTGTCCACCCCTGGAACTGAAGCTATGGAAACATTTCGACATAGTACACCGTACCTGTACCTAGGGATAAAAGCTACAACATATCCCTGGTTACAAAGGATCTGTGGAACTGTTTAAGTGTAGTACATCGTGAACGGTGCCTAGTGTGGTACGCTGTGGAATGAGTATGCATTGTACACCGCTGGTGTTCCTAGGGCTGAATGACTGATTGCAAAGGAGAGTCTAGATCATGACAGAAGTATTTAAGCCAGTCAAACGTAAGGAATGAGTCTAGTGATGAAAGTCAAGCCCAGCAGTGGTTCAGAATTCTTAAAACCCCTATACTCTACAAAACTGATAGTTTAGAATAACAAAGTAATGATCTGAACATGTTTAGGAGATGGCATTTACATTTAGGTGTTAAGAACGGTCAGAATAACCCAATGGGCAGTCTGTTACCTTATTCCTGCACCCTTCAAGGGTCACTGGTCCAAAAGACAGTGTGGGGGGTTGAGCAGCCTGTTCTGATCAGAATCACGATAGCCTAGGTGCTCAGTGACATACGGATTCTGGTAATTAACTAGAATAAGTAGGGACCTAGTGTTTACACCCATAATGCATTTGTCTATTAACTGAAAATGTCCCCAATTATCTTTATAATAAGCATCATCCCGACAACCGATTATCGAAGTTTCAACTGCCGCAATTCTCTATCTGTCTACCTAGCTACCGATTCTCCTCTATCTTTTATTTTACTGCACGTAGTTAATTAATTAAATTAGAAAACTAAAACACCAAAAACCTACCTACTTACACAAAACCATCCTAAAAGTGAACCCTATCTTTGGCATCGCTTCGTTTCAATTCGCTCCGATTTAAGAACGACCTCGAGTTATACTTGCTGCTTACTCACCCTGTGTAGTAGGTAGTATTTATAAGTTGAGCCCCAGCTCTTTATAAATTTAAAACCCACTGATCCAGCCAAGCGGTGGTTAAGTCCTGCTGACGACAAGGACGGTTCACTCCCAAGGTGAGCTAAAGAGACCCGACCGTTGGGCTGGCATCAACCCCTGAAGGATGACAAGGAAATTAGTGGTCAAGAATTATATTATTTAATTATCATTGGGCATTTAGATCTATACCTATTCATATGGGATATTTGTTGGCGAGTTATAACTTGTTTCTTTTGAAAGGTATTTGTTGTGTTGCTAACACGTAAGGATTGATACATCGATGGTGGAGCCATGACTTATTTTGTGAACGTGATAATTTACTCATGGATTAAGAAAGAGTAGAATGTGATGATATTAGCCGTCAACAAGTTTGTACAAGTGATGAGATCAAGTAATGTGCTCATCAGGGGGAGAAAATATGTGTTGCACTCTTTTTCCCTTGACTATGATTTTGTCACACTGGGTTTTTCTAGCAAGGTTTTTAATGAGGCAACATCCCCAAGCGTATTAAAAGAATTATGTACTCTTTTTCCTTACTAGATTTTTGTCCCTTTGGGTTTTATCTAGTAAGGTTTTAACGAGGCATAATCTTTTTATAATGGACATCCAAGGGGGAGTGTTATGGATAAATATGGAATGGATGTCCATATCTGTTATATTAGTTAGAGATTGTATTATATTAGGAGACTATTTCTTACTTGTAGATTACTCCATCTTGAAACTATATTATACCTCCTTGGTGAGATGAATAATACAATTCTTCATTCTCTCTTTTCCCTGTATCTTGTTCACTGTTCTTTACTTTTACAACAATAAATACTAATTTCAGAATATAATCTACTTTTGCACGTATACCCATCATAACATACTACGGACTACAATATATTATTACCACCATACGGTATATTCCTATTTATAAAACTATGGTAATTGTTTGAAATGAGTGATAGATTATTCTTAACCTTAACATGCATCATAAAACTATATTCAAAACAATGAACAAAAAATCTACAATTAAGTCAAAAAACGAAGCGTACCTCGATCATAAGATAGAGAAACTTCTTACAGTATTACCTCCGACAAAATTTTGAGAAGTAAATTATATTTCATATGTTTTATTGTTAAATACGTTATACACACGGATGGTGAATCAACCTATTTAAATGTTAGACCCGTTATATACGTGGATTTTGAATAAAATTATCTTTTATATAATTAAATGTTAATTAACTTTCATTTCTCCTACTTGAGTCTTATTATCCGGTGACTATTAAATTATATTTAGGAATAAAATTACCTGAGTGAAAAAATTACTTATAGAAAGTTATAATAATGGAGCCTCTAATCACAATACAAAACATAATTGTGAACGACGGTTTTTATCATGAATATGTGTTTCTAAACCTGTGTATAGACACGGATTTTTGAAGTAAAGTATATTTCATCTATTTAATATATTTTTGAAGTAAAGTATATTTCTAAACCTGTGTATAGACCCGTTATACACACAATTGGTGAATCAAACTATTTAAATGTTAGACCCGTTTATACGGATGTTGAATCAAACCATATTTTTTTATTTACATGTTAATTAAGTTTTATCTTCCCAAACTTTTGAGTCTTATTATTCGACGATTCTTAAACTATATCTATCTGATATATTAAAAGAAAAATCTTGGAAGATCTATGTCCCTTGGATGGGAGGTAAACTTGCTAGATCTAACCATTGATCCATTTAATGACATACTTAATCTAATTTATTAATGGTAAAAAGACAAATCTACCCTAATTTATTTTCAATTTTAATCCTTAATGATTGCCCCAATTAATGTAAATCACCCCTTCAACTATTTAGGCAATGTTTTTAATTTTGAATTATTTTACATTATTATTGTTACTATATTTATATCTGTTAATTGTTAACTATGACTTTTGTTATATTGATTTTTAGTTTTGCATGATTTGAAATTTTGGGCTAATTTCATATATACCCCATTTAAGCCTCAAAATATCAAATTTACCCACCTAAACTACAATATATCATATATATCCAATTTAAATTTAATATAATCTTTATGTTTCAATAAAGTATTAAAGTATTAAAGGAGACACAAGTAGATGGCATCATAACTCTGAGCATCCACACTCCAATTGTTTAACAACAGTGCCACATAAGCATTCAACTCTGATTTACCAATCTTCACAATGCATTATACTTAACCAAAACACTTAACATCTTCTTTCATATTTAAAATTATAATTATATTATATATGTGTGAGACAAGGGAGATGGATAAAGGGGAGACGAACCCCACTACTAAGGTAAATGAAGGTTTAGTCAGAGAGCAACTTGTATTTACTTTTGGAGTTCCACAATCCATAAACCCCCATGTACTCATATTAAACTTTGTTTGACAAATGACATGTCACTTGATTGTGGATGCTCTCATGCATACAAAAGCACTTATACATGTCAATATAATTGATTAGGGTTTTGATAAAAAAAAGTAATAATAAAAAAAATCAAAAAATTTTTGATTGATGTAGATTCATAGAGTAATCAGGAATGAACATCTATAGAGAGATTAGGAATGAACAAAATATGGAATGATTATTGTTAGCTATAAAATAAAGGGTAGGATTGTCTATATTATATTATTAGATAATTATTATGAATTTAAATATTTTAATTTTGATCAAATAGATTGATTTGGGTATAGTTGATAGATAATGAGCTTAAATTGGGTATATATAATATTATGTGATTTAGGTGGGTAAATTTGATATTTTAAGGTTTAAATGGGGTATATATGAAATTAGCCCTGAAATTTTTATATATGTAAAACGTGATTCATAATTAAAAATTATTTATAATCTAATGATACTATATTAATTTATTGTATACATTATAAGAAAACCATTGAAAGAATGAGGGTGATTACATCGAGATCAACTTTTATGATCGAACCCTTAATCTATTTAATGACACATTTAATCCTATTTTCTATATGGTTAATCTAATGATACAGATATTAATTTATTCAGTACATTATAAGAAAACCATTGAAAGAACAAGGGTGATTGTATTGAGATCAACTTTTATGATCCAACCCTGAATCTATTTAATGACACAGTTAATCATATTTTCTATATGGCTAATTAATAATATACTATCGTATATTTACAATATTAATCCTTGGTGTTTCATCCATAATTGTAAATGCCCTCTTACACAAGTTACACTATTAAATATGTACCAAAATAGGAGCTATAATCTAGAATTAGATCCCCCATATATCAATGGTATGTGTCCACCCCACCCGCAAGAAACATCAATGCCGAGCAAATTACATGTCCACTAATCACCCACATGTGCTGATGAACGGATTTGAATCCCTGATCTGTTGGTCACACATGTGAGATCTGAGCGTTTGCAATGACAGTACCACTTGAGGTATGCCCAATTGTTAACTTTAGATCTATATAATTATATGTGTAAATATATTGTGAATCATAGTTTTTATGGACGCGTATTCTTGGGCATGAGGCCGGTTAGTTAGTATTTATTATATGTCTCATTAGAGTTAAGGTGACTAAAATATGGATGCTTAAACATAGGTGTTTGTGATGAAAACAAGTGAGAAAAATGAATTTTACCAACTTTTGACATATATATAATAAATAAATGTATATAAATATTATGAATCATAATTTGTAAGGATACGTCGTCCTTCCCAAGGCAGTTTTTAGGATTCATTATAATTCTATTAAATAATTTGTGTGAATAAGATATGGATGCAAAAAGATAGATTTTTATAACGAAAACAAGTGAAAAGTTGAGTTTTCACTAACTTTGCATATATATAACTGTATAATATTATGAATAATAATTTGTATGGACACATAGATATGGGCATGAGATTCGTTAGGATTTATTGAATGTCTATAATAGAGCTTACATGAATAAGAGATGGACGGTCAAAGATAGGTGTTTGTGATGGAAACAAGTGAAAAAAATGAGTTTTTCCCCAACTTTGGACTTAAATACTTTTATAAAAATAATATGAATCGAGACGTCATGTGAAAGGGGTACTTAAGGATTCATTGTATGTCTATAATAGAGTTTCGGTGAATAAGATACGGATACTCAAAGATAGGAAATAAGTGAAAAACATGTCAATAATAGAGTTTCATCAAATACACACATTTAAACGCAAACACCTATTTTAGGATGAATTTTAGGTGTATATTTTAGGTTGGTTTAGATAGCTTGATAGGAGTTCTATTTCCCATTGGTTGCATCTCATAACGTATCATCGCCTTAAAAGAAAAACTATTGTCTCATTCCACAAATATGAAAACACTTATTACATCACTAAAACAAATATTAATATGTCATCCCGCAAATTTTGCGGGTCTTAAACTAGTTTATTTATAAAATGAAACTACCGCAACAAAAGATATTAATTATAGAAAGTTATAATAAGGGTAAATGATAAAAATCGGCTACGTACTACCACAAATTAATTCGAGTATGCAACATACTCAACTTATTGTCCATGTATGCAACAAATTGGATAATCTCGTGTTGAAATCTTGACAAAGTTCATATTTACCTTTTGAAGTTTGGAAAAGCTAACTATACTTACACATCAAATTTTTTTGCCAAGTCAGACGTACAAGTGGCATCCACATCATTTATTTGCCTAAAATAATTGGATTAATTATGTTGAGTCACTGGTCGCTGACCAACTCAACTGTTCACTACTCGTTGAAGAAATGGATTGTATCGAAGCTGCTGTTGCTGATGATAGGTTTCGCTGATCGTCATTCATTCTGCTTGATAAACTGAGGAAGATTTAAAGTTCAACTTGGTGTGTCGCTGATCAACGTCAGCGAGAGCTTTACTTCTTCAATTCAATAAAGGCAAAAGTCACTGCCAGAATAAAAGCTAGTCACTGAATATCTTTAGTTCAAGTCATTCTACAAGAGCATGTTAGCTCGCAGTGAGTGAGGAGGATTACTGCATCTTCAGGGACTATTCAATAAAGCCTCTCAATCATCAAGTACTAAAAGTACTGTACTTATCTATACATCAGCAAGAGTGTTCTAGTTTGAAGTATGTCCGAAAGATTACGTGGCAGCAAGTGATTGGTTTTAAGGTAACGAGATATTTGCGGTAACAGAATTGGGACCCGCAGAATGTCGGGTCATCAGAGTTCAAACCAATCAAGCAGCGACACGTGTCCTTCCAAGATCCTATTTTGTAGGCTATATTTTAGGAACTCTTGTAGTATAAATAGTTCAGTGTTTTGTACTGTAGAGGCTAACCGTTCAATTCGTGTTAATCACTGTACATTAGTGAGTAGTTTGTCTAAGCACGACTTAGCGATTCATCGAGTGAACAACCAGCGTGTTTGTCCACTGCTGTTCATCTCAATTGTAATAGATTAGCTAAGTATTTGAATTGGATTAACTTTGGTTAATCCATTCCGCATTCAACACTTGTGAATTTTATGATCAATACAATTCACCATTTCAGCTACTATTACATTGTTCTTTGATATTGTCATATCTATTATCTGATATACTCTGTTTCTGTTAAAACGATTAAAAACTTTCAATTAACTTAGTCAAAATCAGAAAAAGTTTTTAATTGTATTCAACCCTCCCTTCTACAACTAAACTTTACACTTTGCGATTCCAAATCACTAACTAATAGTGATCACGGGACTCTCAATTGGTATCAGAGCAGAGTTGGTTTAAATTCAATTAACCAGGTCTGCAATGGAATCAGTAAAGTACAGCTGTGTTGACTCTGATTATCAAAAGGGAAATGGTTCTACAACCAAACCTCCAGCTTTTGATCCATCAAGGATTGAAACTTGGATGTTCCGAATGATGATGTTTTTAGATCTAATTGATGACCGTCTCTGTAATATAATAACCAATGGTCCCCACATCCCAACCACAATTGTTCCTGCTGTCATGGCTACAGCTACTACTCCTGCTATACCAGAAATGGTTTTGCCTAAAAGAGAGGAACAATGATCAGATGAGGATAGACGATTGGTTAGATTAGATAAACAAGCTAAAATCTACATAGGCATGGCACTTCCTGATGAAGTGTTCGAATCAATCAGGCTTTGTAGAACTGCTAAAGACATGTGAGATACCCTTAGGAATATATATATTGGAACTCCTGATATTATTCGCTGCAGGGAAGTCAATCTCACTCGTCAATATGAGCTGTTCACAATGAAACCAAATGAATCTCTGTCTTCCACTTGGGATGAACAAAATGGAGAAGGCTGGTATAGGCAAGGAACAGAGATTTGTTGTTGAAAAGTTTCTTGAGTTGCTGCCAAGAAAAATCTGGGGAACCATTGCAACATGTACCAGACAAAGAAATGATTATTCAACTCTGAATTTAACTCAGGTCTATGGTATTTTGCTCAATTGGGAGCAGTTAGAAAAGCAAGCTGATCAGAGTGAGCATATTCGTGCTACTCTTGGAAGTCAAAAGATATCCAATGCCCTTGTAGCAGAGCTCGATGAAATCGATCAGAGACAGAAGTCAAAGGTGTCTAAGAAAAGTTCGAAGTCACTAATAGCTGAAGAAGAAGGTGGTCAAGATGAAGAACAGTCAGAGTACGAGTATGATGAAGGACTGGAGAAGCTTGAAAAGGATATGGCCATGATGGTTGCTAATTTCAGAAGGATCACCAGATCAAAAAGATTTGCTGGTGCTCCATCATCTGATAAATTTCAGTCCAAAGGTGAATGCTACAAGTGTGGAAAAATTGGTCATTTTGCAGCTGAATGTAGATCAAAGTCAGTAAACCAAGTCCCTGAACCAGTGCCAGACTTCAGAAATGATAAGTACAACAAGTACAAGGCAAAGTACAAGAAACTGAAGGCATTGGCTAAATCCGGAAAGAAGAAGAGAAAAGGATTTGTCGCTGATGAAAGTTCACTCAGCGACTTTGATTCATCCTCCTCATCCGATGATGAAGAAGCAATGATTTGCTTGAACAAAGATTATTGTTTAATGGCTGATGACACTGAATTCCATGAAGACATCAAGGAAGTTGCTCAGAAATGTTCAGAATCTGGTTGGGATTCTGATAGCATCTACAAAGGTATTCTTAGAGAGACTCTCTGGTATTTGGACAGCGGATGTTCCAGGCACATGACAGGATGCAAGTCTCTGCTTAGTGACTATCATGATGAAAGAGGTCCTGATGTGGTATTTGGTGACAATAAGGTTGGAAAGACTAGAGGATATGGAATCTTAACCAATGGTAATGTAATGTTCAAGCGAGTAGCATATGTAGAAGGCTTGAAGCACAATTTATTAAGAATCAGTCAGTTTTGTGATTCCAAGAACAAGGTACTTTTTGATCATGAAGCTGGCGTTGTTTACAACAAAAAGGGAAGTGCTGTTCTTGCTGCAAACAGGAAAGGGAATACTTATGTGGTCAATATGGATTCAGCACAGTCAGGAACATGTTTTTACTCCAGAACCGTTTCAGAAGAAAAATGGTTATGGCATAAGCGACTTTCTCATCTGAACTTCAAAGCAATTAACAAACTGAGCAAGAATGGTTTAGTCACTGGACTACCAAAAATGTCTTATGACAAAGACAAGCTTTGTTCAGCATGTGAAAAGGGAAAGCATCACAGCTCGTCTTTCAAAAGTAAGCAGACTTCATCAGTAACAGAATGTTTTTACTTGCTTCATATGGATCTGTTCGGGCCAGTAAGTACTCCAAGTCTGGGAGGAAAAAGGTATTGCTTGGTGATAGTCGATGAATACTCCAGATACACTTGGGTATTTTTTCTCAAAGCCAAAAGTGAAGCTGCCAGCGAGATCATATCCTTTGTGAAGAAAATGGAAAATCTGAATGATGTCACTGTAAAACATCTGAGAAGTGACAATGGCACTGAATTTCGAAATATTGACCTGGAAAGTTTTTGTGATTCAAAAGGCATTTCTCAAAATTTTTCAGCACCTAGAACACCCCAACAAAATGGGGTGGCAGAAAGAAGAAATAGAACTTTGATTGAATCTGCCAGGTCAATGCTCATTGATGCTGGTCTCAAGACCTATTTTTGGGCTGAAGCAGTAAATACTGCCTGTTACACTCAAAATAGGTCACTGATTGTCAAAAGACATAGTAAAACAGTATATGAGCTTTTAAGGGGGAGAAAACCTGATATAAGTTTTCTCCATGTTTTTGGTAGCACTTGCTATATTTTAAACAAAAGAGATCACTTAGGAAAGTTTGATCCAAAAGCTGATGAAGGAATATTTGTTGGTTACTCAATTATCTCTAAAACTTTCAGAATTTACAATAAAAGAAGAGAATGTATTGAGGAATCAATGGATGTTACTTTTGATGAATCATATGATGAGTCACTCACTGATCCTAAAGAATATGAAAATCTTGTTTTTAACAAAATGGATGGTGACTTATCAAATGAAATAAAATCAAATGATAAGAAATATAAAAGTTTCTCATCAGACTCTGAAGGTGAAGATAATGTTCCTGAGATCAATTCTAGTTCTACTTTAGCTGAGAATAATTCAGGAACATCATCTTTACCTACAGATGTTCCATCATCATCAACTCAATGTCCAAACCAAAACTCGCATAACAACAATACTCATGCTGCACATGTTGATTTGCCTGCTGAACCCTCACAAAGTAATCAAGTCGCTGCTGAACCTCAACGAATGACTAAGTGGACAAAATATATTGATAATCAATTGATTATTGGTAATCTACAATCCAGGGTTCAGACAAGATCAGCAACTGCTAACTTTTGTTTGTTTGTAAGTTTTGTATCTCTGATGGAACCAAAGAAGGTTGATGAAGCACTCATTGATCATCACTGGATAGCTGCCATGCAAGAAGAGCTATCTCAGTTTGAAAGAAATAAAGTTTGGAAGCTTGTACCACAACCCGCTGGAAAATCAGTGATTGGAACACGATGGGTGTTCAAAAATAAAATGGATGCTGATGGTGTGGTTACAAGAAACAAGGCGAGACTAGTTGCACAAGGTTACTGTCAGCAAGAAGGCATTGATTATGATGAAACTTTTGCACCAGTGGCTAGGCTTGAAGCAATCAGGCTATTTCTTGCTTATGCAGCTCACAAGAAGTTTAAAGTATATCAAATGGATGTGAAAAGTGCCTTTCTGAATGGCAAGCTGCAGGAAGAAGTGTATGTCAAGCAACCACCTGGATTCATTGATCCAAAACATCCTGGTTATGTTTACAAACTTGATAAACCTCTATATGGACTAAAACAAGCTCCCAGAGCATGGTATGATACTCTCTCTGTCTACCTGATAAAATGTGGCTACGTCAGAGGAAAAATTGACAGCACATTATTTATCAAAAGAGATAAGAGAGATGTCATATTAGTCCAGATTTATGTTGATGATATCATTTTCGGGTCTACTAACAGTGACATGTGTAAGGAATTTTCTGATCTCATGACCAAAAGTTATGAGATAAGCATGATGGGTGAATTAACATTTTTCCTTGGTTTGCAAATAAAACAAACCAAAACTGGAATTTTTATAAGTCAAGGAAAATATGTCAAAGATCTGTTAAAGAAATTTGAATTTGATAATTGCTCAACCCTTGCTACACCCATGTCACCTGCAGTAAAGCTACATGCTGATTCTGATGGTAAATCTGTAAACATCACAGCTTATAGAGGTATGATTGGGTCGCTATTGTATCTAACTTCCAGTAGACCAGACATTATGGTTGCTACTTGTCTCTATGCTAGATATCAAGCTGATCCAAAGGAATCACACTTGCTCGCTGTAAAAAGGATATTCAGATATCTGAAGGGTACACCGAATCTTGGTCTCTGGTACCCATCTGGATCAGACTTCTCCCTAAAAGGATATTCTGATTCTGATCATGCTGGATGCAAACTGGATAGAAAAAGCACATCTGGTAGCTGTCAATTTCTTGGAGAGAAGCTAGTAAGCTGGCCAGCAAGAAACAAAACTCAGTTTCAACCTCAACTACAGAAGCTGAATATGTTGCTGCTAGTGCCTGTACTGCTCAAATTCTCTGGATGAGAAATCAGCTTGCTGACTATGGATTTGACTTCAAAGAAATTCCAATCTACTGTGATAGTCAAAGTGCCATAGCCATTGCCAACAATCCAGTAATGCACTCAAGGACAAAGCACATTGATGTCCGATATCATTTCATCAGGGACCATGTGATGAAAGGTGATATTGAATTACATTTTATTCCAACTGATTACCAACTCGCCGATCTATTTACAAAACCTTTGGATGAGAAAAGATTTAACTTTCTCATCAGCGAGCTTGGCATGTTAAACTTAAATGACTAGCTCATTTATCAAGCTTAGCTAGCTATTTTTAGTTTAAAACAGCTTCATGTGTTTTAATAAATTGAATATCTATTATATCTTCATATGATCTATATTTTATTGTCCTATATTTTTTTTAGCTGATTTAATTAGTATTCTAAGTTGTAACTAGATCAGTGAAAGATAATATAGTAAAATATTACATAGTTCATATCAGATATAATCTATACTCATTTTTTTTATTTAAAAAAAAAAATTATAATAATTTTTTTTTTCAGAGACCTATTCCTTCCTTAGCTGATCCTGTTAGTATTCTAAACTGTAACTCTTTCAGCGAAAGATAAGTCTCTATAAAATTATTATTGTTAATCAACACTCATACTTAAAGAATATAAATTATGATTCATATTTGACAGTGATCAAATCTCTCTGACTTAGTTAGTATTCTAAGTTGTGACTAAATCAGTGAGATAACATCTCAGGCAAATTGAAAATTATGATTAGTATTCTTAAACATGAGTGTTATTTTTTTTATTCAGGAACCCCCCCTGATTCTTTCATCATTATTTGTGAAGGGATGTGTCACAAAAATTGCACCTCTGACATTATTTCTTCCTTACGTCACATATACTTTTCCGGCGCACCTCTCAAATCACTATTAATACCACCAAGCTCCACAATCATCACCCCTATCCCCATTCAACATCATCAATAATCACCCCTATGCCACCCCTACTTACCACCATCATCAACCACGACGATTTATTTTTCACCACATACTTCTCACATAACTTCATTATAAAACCAACCCTTCACCTCATTTCACAAATCACCCACTGTCTGATCATTTCTTTGTCACTCTGGTATAACATTTTTTTTTTTTAAAAAAGGAGATAGTAAGATCAAAATCAAGTTTTACTCACATCATTTCTACAAGTTTAAAGCTTTTCAAGCCTACGTAGAAACACAGATCTTGCTACAACAATTTTCAAAAACAACTCTTTTGAATAAAACTTCTTGACGAAAAACAGAGCACTACAAAGTTTTTACCATTTGCTCTCATTTTTTTTGGGAATCTCTGTGTCCCAGCATGTAACTTTGGTACATATGTCTGATTCTGGCCCCCAATCGATCATATCACTGTCAAAAACCACAGTGATCAAAACTGGTCAACCACCATCCCAGAATACTTTACCAACCTCTGCAAGAAATCTCAAAATGAAGACATTTTCGGACGCCAAGAATGAAACAAGGTCTGAACGTTCAGTCACTGTGGGCATTCTTGCTAAAATCATGCTTTCAAGTCACAAACTTTTATCGAGTCAACCCATGAACCACTCATTATTCTCACAAAAGAATGATGTTTTAAACAAAGGGCAAGTGACATCAGTGGGTGTTAACACACTCTTCGCTGGTGTCACATCACTGGCTACAGACCCGAGCTATCTCTCATCTCTCACTGCACCAGCTGTCAATGTCTCTCTCCAGTCACAGGGAGAGATACAAGCTGATCTCTCTGTTTTCAATGATCCATTAGCTAAAACACAAGCTGATGATGATGAGAAAACCAATCACCTATTACACACAGTATTTCATGCTATCATCAAGGAGGAGAAATATTCAAGTGTCACTGATGCTACCAGAGAAATATTGATCTACTTTATGGTATTTTCAAGGGGGAGAAAACGTGCAAATGAATGCAAAAATCAATGTTGCTCATGTGCCAAAACGCTAATACTTGGAAATCATATCATCCTTAGCATCGCTGATGCTGACAAAGTAACTGATACTTGGAAATCATATCACAAGATCATGTATTTCCTGTATTTGAGTTACAATTTTCTTGATGATTTTATTCAATATTTGTGTCACTTCAGCTCAGCAATGAATCTTTCTCTATCCGGATCAGTTACAACTTAAGTATCTGAAGGTTCATTGATTTTCAGTCAGTTAAAGATTCGTAAAAGTTGTCATGGGAATCTCTGCTATTTATCTGATCGCTAAAGATAGTAGGAATCTCTGATCGCTGAAGATAGTAGGAATCTCTGCTATTTATCTGATCGCTGAAGATAGTAGGAATCTCTGCTATTTATCTAATCGCTGAAGATAGTTGGAATCTCTGCTAATCACTGAAGATAGTAGATTTAAAGTTTGTGATAGAATAGATATATTGTAACTGAAAAACTATCTGTACTTTATATTTTGCAGTTCAATAATATCTGATCTTTTGAGAAAACCAAAGTGCAAAACTCAGATCATATCAAAAGAATCCAAAAAGAAAAATGAATGGATCAAAGTATAAGTCACTGAATGTTTAAAATCTTAAACACTGACTATAAACTTTTTTCAGCAACTAGTTTGTCTAAGGAGCTTCAATCACAATCATTTAGGGGGAGATTGTTGAGTCACTGGTCGCTGACCATGATGAAGTCACTGGTCGCTGACCAACTCAACTGTTCACTACTCGTTGAAGAAATAGATTGTATCGAAGCTGCTGTTGCTGATGATAGGTTTCGCTGATCGTCATTCATTCTGCTTGATATACTGAGGAAGATTTAAAGTTCAACTTGGTGTGTCGCTGATCAACGTCAGCGAGAGCTTTACTTCTTCAATTCAATAAAGGCAAAAGTCACTGCCAGAATAAAAGCTAGTCACTGAAGATCTTTAGTTCAAGTCATTCTACAAGAGCATGTTAGCTCGCAGTGAGTGAGGAGGATTACTACATCTTCAGGGACTATTCAATAAAGCCTCTCAATCATCAAGTACTAAAAGTACTGTACTTATCTATACATCAGCAAGAGTGTTCTAGTTTGAAGTATGTCCGAAAGATTACGTGGCAGCAAATGATTGGTTTTAAGGTAACGAGATATTTGCGGTAACAGAATTGGGACCCGCAGAATGTCGATTCATCAGAGTTCAAACCAATCAAGCAGCGACACGTGTCCTTCCAAGATCCTATTTTGTAGGCGATATTTTAGGAACTCTTGTAGTATAAATAGTTCAGTGTTTTGTACTGTAGAGGCTAACCGTTCAATTCGTGTTAATCACTGTACATCACTGAGTAGTTTGTCTAAGCACGACTTAGCGATTCATCGAGTGAACAGCCAGCGTGTTTGTCCACTGCTGTTCATATCAATTGTAATAGATTAGCTAAGTGTTTTAATTGGATTAACTTTGGTTAATCCATTCCGCATTCAACACTTGTGAATTTTATGATCAATACAATTCACCATTTCAGCTACTATTACATTGTTCTTTGATATTGTCATATCTATTATCTGATATACTCTGTTTCTGTTAAAACGATTAAAAACTTTCAATTAACTTAGTCAAAATCAGAAAAAGTTTTTAATTGTATTCAACCCTCCCTTCTACAATTAAACTTTACACTTTGCGATTCCAAATCACTAACTAATAATGATCACGGGACTCTCAAATTATATAATTTTTGTATTGTTTGAATTAAAAGGAATAAAAGAGAAGCATCATCATATTCTCATCTTGTGGCCATCCATTTACATTGTCATCATCATCAATACAGCAACAACAACACACCAACTCAGCAAGACTAATAATAACATCATCGTATTCTGTATTACTATTATATAACAATAACAATTTTTCACACAAAATACAAAAACATCATCATCTTCATTATAACTAAACCTACACCATGAACAACAACCAACTCCGACCACCATTTAAATCACTGGAGACGACCTCTTCTCCAAATCTGAATGAGATTCGACGATGGTGCTCGATAGATCCGAAATTACAGGTGCGATAGTGGTCATTCTGGTGCTCTCCGACCACAAATTACAGAGTTGCAGGTGGTCTTCTACGGTGTTGAAGGTAGCCGGATCTGAAAACCTGCAACTACCTTCTATCTCCGGCAAAGTCCTATAATTATTTCCCACAAACTAAAACTACGGTGAACTGAAGCTCATACAACTTGTTTATCCGTCGTTTTTTATGTTGTCGATGACGATATGATGCCAACGGAGACGATGGTCCAACAACCGTTCTTTTAGGGTTTTTTCTTTTTTATTTGTGATTGATTTTAGTGTTATTCTGTTAACGATGGTTAGTGTTCGTGATGGTCTGGTATATAAATTGAATCATTCGTTTTTAACTTTTTATCTTGATGGTTTCAAAGTGTAGAAATTATATTTTTGGAATCTAATGGAAGAATATGAAGCAAACTGTGTACATATCTTGAAACGAAGAAGAAATATGGGTTTTATTTTTAATGTGCATATCATATATAAAAAGAATGAAAAAAGCCACATCAGCCATTCTAATTAAATAAAAAATGCCAAATAATCGATTTACCGGTTCTCTAGGTAACCGATTACCATATTACTCACATCGGTACAAATTCTTTCAGTTTGATGCATACTTGAACAATAAATTGAGTAAATTGCATACTTGAAACAATTTGTGGCAGTACATGACCGATTTTTGTCATTTACCCTTATAATAATGCAACCTCTAATCACAATGAATATCATATATCCATCTTACTAACTGGAGCACTAAAAATGTGTTATTCCGTCCTATAATTAAAACCTATACAATACATTCAAGAAAATACAAACAAATTGTAATATTGATACATTTAGTCTAAATCAACTATTTTAATATTATTATATGAAATATCAGCTAGCTTGAATAAAAATCAATATAATATGGGATGCTTTAACAAAATTTTAATATGAAATTATCAGTCAGCTTATTTGAAACCCAAAGCATACATATGTAAATACATAAATTAATCATACATGTGAACAATGGTTTTTATCATGAATATATATTTTTAAACTCGTGTATGGATACGGATTTTTGAAGTAAACTATATTTCATATATTTAATTATTAAACTTGCTATACACACAAAAAGTGAATCAAACTATTTAAATGTTATACCCATTTTACACACGGATGTTGAATCAAATCATCTTTTTTTATTTAAATGTTAATTAAGTTTTATCTTCTCAAACTCGAGTCTTATTATTCGACAATTCTTAAACCATATTTATAATATGAAAGAACCTCAACAAAAGGTATTTATCATAGAAAGTTATAATAATGGAGCATTTAATCACAATGAAAATCATATATCCGTCTTACTAACTGGAGCATTAAAAATGTGTTATTCCGTCTTATAATTAAAACCTATACAATACTTTCAAGAAAATACAAACAAAGGTTAGCCGGTGTCTCGGTTCGACATATTCTTGAACCTAAACATAAACCGAAAAATTTGGTGGTTGAAATAAAAATGTTTTGGTTGAATGTTCTTAAATTTCTTATAACCCATCAAAATATAACGAATTACATAGAAATAATGAAGTTAATCATATATTATCTCTAAGGTTTTTTTTTACTCTATATGTAAACATATATCGATGCCATTTTAGATGAGTGGAAGTTGAGACAAAGGCAAGAGTGAAAACAATAAGTTTAGATGCATGAATGAAGTATTTTTCAGAGTCTCCGGTTTCATCCAAAATACATGATTAGAAACGTAGGATTTAAATGTATATATATTAATTAATTTTGATTTGATTATGATTTGTGAATAGAATTTTTAGGAGAATTATCAATAAATATGATTGGTTAATAGAATGTGTCATGAAATCAAGACATTTGATTGGTTAATTGGTCTTAATTTTTCACAAAATTTCAATATATATACACTGAACCTAACTTTCTTGACTAACTAGCTAATATAATTTACACATGAACCTTATTCTTTACAGTAATTACATAGGAGTCCCTAGACTTCTTCATATATGTAACAATGACCCAAGAGACACTTTAATGGTTTTTTTATTATATAAAAACAAATAAATAAAATGACTTCATTCACCTAAAAAATCTAGTCTATAATAATTTAATAAATAATTAATTAAAAGTTTTAGTCCTTTCTTATCAGTCATCACTATCTCTATATTATACCGTAATATAATTAATATCTTATCTAATAAAGGGGAGTTCAGCTGATGTCATGAAGCTGACTTGGCAAGTCATGAGGTATGTTTTGATGCTGATGTGTCATATTGTGGTTAAAAGGCTGATGTCATGAATATGTAATATTGAGGTTTTAAAATGGCTTGAAGTAGATAAATATTTAATTTAATTTGTGAGTTTCCAGACATGAAAATATTTTACATTTAATTCTTTTGCACGCTTTAATTTGATTGATCCATGCCATCAATCAATGACTCCTCTAGCTCTTTCTTTGAGAATTGATGCACGCCTCCTCACCTGAGTAATTATTTTCTCTACAATCAAGAATTCAAAATTATACACACAAGAGTACAAAGTCTCCTTTTCATTTTTTAAACATTTTTCGTCAGCATTTTCATCTTCTTCATCTGCATCGGTTTCTTCCAGGTATACAACTTTATATTTTAGAATCTTTCACTTTAATATTTTCACTTATAATAATTGATCTTTTCTTTCTATGATTGTATTTCTCCATGTTCTATAGTCCATTCCTTTTCACCAGGCATGTGTATTATCGTTTTGCTAATCAATTCGTTTTTTGATTTAAGTTCTGTTAGAGTTGTTTAGTTAAGGGTTTGATGGAATTATGTTTATGTTTTGATGCACTCCAAGTGTTCGTTGGAATGCCCCTGTTATTATTTTGTGGTTATTATACGGTTTTTCATCAATTATATATGTGGATGATCTTGCTGATTTTCACTTGAACATCAGGTCTTGCTGATTTTTACGTACTAATTTACTTGAACATTAGGTCTTGCTTCATTACAATTATGGCCTTCTTCAGTGTTTGAGGAAGGCACAAACAAAATGAGCAGAGGTATGGTCTAATTATTGCAACATTTCATCGTAAATAAAAATATTACTAATATTCTATTCTATAATTTATATCATATTCTATATGGAATAGTTTTATATATATAGAGTTAACTATTCTGCTTTCATATTATTTATGATGATAGTGGTAATTAGTGCTAATTGAATTTCGGTTTATAGTATCATACATGAAGGAACGTATACCATTAAGAATTATTTTAATGTATACAGTATTACATACGTACAATGTTTGAAAGTCTAAAGGTTCCAAACACGTGAAAGACCAATATCAATATAACATGGATTCGAGTCAAGGTGTGAATTTGACGCTAGATCGACTTGGGCCGATAGACGAATTATCGATCATATGACAGTTGACAAGTTGTACGTTATTAAAAATAATACTGTACTAATTACTCTAAGGTTTGTTTGGCTCTTTTTTATTTCATTTTTGTCCAAACTTTTTTGTAGTGTGTGTTTGTGTGTTGAACACCAACTGTTTGATTAAATGTTTGACTGAATTTGATTCTGAAACATATGATGCTTGAGGTGATTTAAGTCAATGGTTCATTTTTTATGACAATATGATTAGTATTGAGATTAATGTTGTGGTTGCTGATGAGTCGATTTATTTCTTCCCTTGACGGGTGCTTTTTGTCGGATGATAATAATGAGGTATTTATACAACATTTTTATTTCTCTATATTATGTTATTCTCTATTGTAAAAAATTTCTTATAAATTGTGCTAGAATTTTTTATATCTAATATTTGATGATTGAATTACATACTCAATTACTCACTGTGAAATATTACTATGCCTACCTTTATAATTGTTAATTTGGACTATAGTTTGTGTGATTGATGTGTGTAGGTTTTCAAAGTTTGGGTGTACTTTAAAATGGTTCTCGAAGATGGTAACTGATTGGGTATTAACATGAATACTATAAGGTATGTAAAATTAATTTTTTTAGTTTATATCTTAAGAAATTTTCTCAAAATTTTTTTTGATCTTGATAAAGAGCATGATTTTTCTTCTCCATTGCACATACTATACTTGAAAATCATATGAGAAAGTAAAATCAAACCAAGTTTTTAAAGTAAGTTATTCATTAGTTGAATTTTTGAGATATCATATTTAATGCATCACACAACAAATGTTTGATTGTCTGTTCAAGATATAAAAAACTATACATGTATTTATGTTTTGAAATGATGCTCTTGATCTTTATTTATGGGTGTAAGAGTAAGGTTTTAGATGAATAGTTATAAGGGGTGCATGACTATTTCAAGAGATACAAATATGAAGTTTTGAGTAGATAGAAACGAGACTAAAGATGGCAAAATTAGAGTGGTTATGCGTAAACGACCTGAAGTTGTACATTGTTGATCGAGTGGTGTTAAACAGATAAAAGGTAGTTTTTTGATGACTTGGATACTGCATGAGTATGATTCTGTTTGTGTATTGCTGCTGATCGATATGTGGAGTAGCGGAACTATACATTTGTTTTGAAGTCTGAGTCAACTTTTTAATGCCTCAATGATTTCAGATATATCGAGGCCTGACAAGTATCTGACTTTACATTTGAGAATTAAAGGCAATGTTCTTGTGATTTAATCTTAACACAGATGAGGTATTTTTCAACTTATATCTGAAATTCTTTATGCAAATGCATAACATTGTTATGTTATTTTGGAAGGGCATATAAAGTTTTTTGCCTTATGTTTTCCCCCTGTTCATATTGATAATGAGATGAAGATGGACACTTATGTAGACTAATGCACTTCACTGGGTTTTGCAGGCAAATGGTCATCATACTCCAGGTTCTGAATCGTATGGCACAAATGGATTCTGCATGTCAAGCCATGCAGGGTTGGCACACCCAAACGTCCCCTGAATTATGTTAGTGAGGTTAGTAAGCTCATCATCATGTTTTTTTGAGATCGATATTTTTGTATATTTCCTATCCAATGAAAAAGGGCAACATTTGACTTACACATAATGAAATTGTTTTGATCAATTGTCATGTATATAAATATCCTTAAGTGAAACTAAATGTAGAATTGATGGATCTCAATCCGTATTCACCCATTATTTTTGTATAATGGTAATGGCCAAATGGGTAATGTAAAACTGACTTGCGATCCTTGATTCATGAAAGATTCCAACAATACAGAAGCACGAAAAGATGTTTCAAAAGCATTGGTAAGGTCCTCTTTTACATAAAACATTGTATAACACCGAGATAAGTTCTTAATCAAGTAATTAGTAATGTGGAGCATTATGTGAAATCTGTACGAAGGCAATTAAGTCAAAAGTTTTTTGGTTAATATTCACTATCATATTTGTGTTGTTGCCATGTAGTTTGGTTCATCCCTTTATATTCTTATTTGATCTTCTTCCAAAAGTACCTTTACATATGATTAGATACTCAATTGTGACAGAGTCATCACCACAGGTGCTAATGATGAACCTGTAGGTCATTGAGCAAAATATACTTGAACTAACTAGAGTAAGAACAATTTTTATTTATTTATTCTTTGTGACTTTTTTTAACATTTCTATTCCTTTACTTGTGAAGTTTTATTATTATGCTATCAGTATGTTGTACCTTGGGTGTCAAAGTGATAATGGGTATTCAGGCATGGTGAAACTATATATATCCTCTATAGGAACAGTGAGTTGTGCACTTCTCCTTTATTCTTGCACTATGTGATGATGATACATATTTTTATAAGGTTGCTTAACTTTGTTCTGTTTGGATTTGTATACTTTTTTCTGGTTGGATTCATATGGTTGAATCCAGGGGTGGATTTTCAAAGGCAAAGAAATAAAAATGAGAGAGCAAATTGTTCACTTGATAACCTTTTTATTAGATGATCTGAAAGGAAAACAAAAGATTCATACAGTTAAGTTTATTACAATGTGCCGTCCCCTAATTTTTTCTCTCAACAAACGGCGACTAAAAGAAACCATAATTTTCGATTTTTTAACCCTTCACATTATTCGATTTCGTACTCTTGGGTTTACGAATATTAATTAAAGGGTTTTGATATCGCTTTGGTTGTTGTGCTTCAATTATATATGATCTTCTTTTATTTGGTCGACATATGATCTTCGTTTTTGGTTTACTTATTGTGAATACAAATCTGCTTGTCTTGATTTTTAAATTCGCAAAACTCTGATTGGATCTTCTTGGCAGTTATTTTTTTTTTCATAGATCAGGGGTTTTTTTTTGGATTGTGGTATTAGGGTTTTGCTTCTAGCGGTTTGTGGTATTAGGGTTTGGGTTAATTAATCATTGTGGTTTGAGGGTCGTTTCTTGTACTTGTTTTTCAATGACGGGGGAAAAGAGAGATGGAATACCTATTGCATCAAAAGTCAGCTTGGGTTCTAAATCTGTTAGAATGGTTGATGGTAAATTGGTTGGAGCTGATGGACTTCCTATTCCACCTACTTATCATGGCGAAGATCATGACTCTAGTTCTAACGATAATACACCAATCAAACCTGGTGTAACATATGCTAGTGTTGTGCATGGGGGACCAACTGCAAGTGAACCGAAGGCTAATTTTCGGTTACTTGAGACTCAGACTAGTACAGATAATGCGGATGTTCAGATCCCAATGTCTTCGGTTTTGAAAGCTAATGCACGTTTCGAGAACACTTTGTATGGATATTTTCTCGGTAAGAGAGTTGCGTTTCCTGCTGTTGAGAATTATGTTATGAATGTTTGGAAGAAATATGGCATCAGAATGCCCAAGGTTTCTTCTTTTGTAAGTTTGATTTTGAGGCAGGTTTGGATGGGGTATTGGAAAATGGTCCGTGGTTTGTTCGGAAGATTCCAATTGTTTTAAAGAAGTGGTCTTCTACATCTTCTTTACTGAAAGAGGATCTTGTTTCTATTCCGATTTGGGTTAAGCTCCATGGGGTTCCGATAGCTGCATTTACTGAGGATGGTTTGAGTGCTATTGCTACCAAGTTGGGTACTCCTCTTATGCTTGACTCGTATACCAGCTGTATGTGTTTAAACTCATGGGGTCGGTTGGATTTTGCCCGTGCATTGATTGATGTTAGGGCTGATCGGGTTCCTAAGGATACTTTGGTTGTTTCTGTCCCGTTTGTCGAAGGTGTTGGGTATTCTTTACATACGGTTCGAGTTGAATATGAATGGAAGCCTCCTAGATGTAATACTTGTACGGTTTTTGGGCATGCTGCTGATCAGTGTCCAAAGCGGGTTCCTGTTGCATCAGATAACAATGGTCCTGAGAAGGGTGGTAAAGGGGATGAGACGAAAGCTGATGGATTTCAAACTCCGCGGAAACCATTCAAGGGACTTGTGGTTGGTAGTACAAAGAAAGTGGTTGGTGCACCTCCTAAAAAGGTGTTTGTCCCTAAAAAAAAGAAAACGGAGATTGCTAAGACAACAACTTCTAATTCATTTGAGGCTCTTTCTAAGGAAGATATTATAGTTGACAATTATGTTTCTTCGATTCGGAAGGAGGGTAACCAACATGAGGATAGCGGGAAGAAAGTGGATTTTGCTGCACATACTGCGGTTCACATATTTGATATGGCTAATGACGATGATGATGATGATGATGCGGATGATGAAGATGAAATTCTTAATCCTTTAGATAGTGAGATGGCTGATTTCATGAGTATTTTTGATAGGAAAGGTGGTAGGAAGAAATGAGTCTTGTGGTTTGATGTCGTGTAAACGGGGCTTTAGTTTTAAAATGGAAAATACCTAACTTACTACACACAACACAGGCAAGAAAACCTGATCATATATAGTATAGTTCAGTAAGTCCGAGTCGAACACAGGGAACGGATGTCAATATCAACAAATTGGAAATTGCTACAATTAATTAAAGCGGTAAAAAGTGGGGACGTTTTAGTTCTGATCGAACAATTGATAAACAATTATAAAAGAAATGATTTATTAAATAAAACTTAATTATAAAATAAGAAATAATAAAATAACTTAATTAGAATAAAAGATTAAATTCAAATGGTAAAAGAAGTACAATTGCTTAGACTAGTTTCCTCAGAATCCGACTATCACTTTATTGAATTGATAATGTAATGAACTTCATTGTGACATGACAAATGTATCAACCATCTTTGCAGGATTAATTGATTAAACACATTTCAGAAAGATATAAAGTTGTTTTCAACCCGCTAACAGTTCAATTTAACGTTATCCACCGAATTGTATTATGAATGATAACTACACCGTTTATATGATTTACCCTTATAACTTGAATCAACAAAGTCTATAACTATTACTAGTTATCACATTCATTGCCAATTCTTAATGATAATCGATCCTAGCCTATCTGTAACATCCTCTCTTCTGGTCCGGTAATTTCTAATTTTAAATTGCTATATTTAATTGTATTAGAAATTATTTGATATTATTTGTTTATTTGCGAAACTTAATTAAATAAGCCTTAGGACTTATTGTGCTTAGTAAATTATTGATTGTTTTAATTTACTATAGTTGACGGTGCAATAAAATAAGTTTCTCGCAAATGATTTTTAGGTTCCAGACAATAGATTGAAAGGGGACTAGTTTTAAGTGGATACGGGTCGGTGTGGAAAAGTTGGGCCGACTTATAAACCTTCCCTTTTAGGAAAGTTCTGTACTTCCCTTATTTGGTAACCTAAATCTAAAATCTCTAAAACCCTTAAACCCTTATAGCTAGAAATCAAGAAATCAAAAGTTGTGGTGATCTTGAGCTGATTGTGAGCTTGTGATAGTATAAACATCATCATCATCACTTGTAAACCTCTAATTGGTAAGTTGTTTTGATGTTAATTCCATGCTTAAATCCATGATAGTGATCATTTGAAGTTTTGGTATGAATTGAAGCTTGAATGATGCTTTGGTATGCATATATGGTAGTATTTGAGTGAATTGTAACTTCAAAACTAAGAATCAAGTGATTATAATGTTGGTTTAAGAAAATTGGGTTGAGCTGTGTGTTTGCAGGTCTGCACCTGAACTAAAACGCGTAGGAACGCGATCCTGAAGTCTTGCCCGGATCGCGTTGCCTAATGAAAAATTGATTCCATAACGTTTTCTTCTTGTGAACGCGATCCAGCCCTATTTTCCGGATCGCGTTGCTAAGTGTAAAACGGTGACAGAACTTTTTGCAAAGGGTGAACGCGATCCCACCACCTTTGCCTGGATCGCGTTTGCATGAATAAAATTGATGATCATTTTAGTTTGTGAACTTAAATAAATACTATATATAAATAGTATTGTTGTATGTTAGAATTGATTAATGATGTGATTATTTATGTAATGTGTTTAATTACATAAGTATCATTAGTTGAAAACAAATTACTAATTTATGATTGATTTTATGTTATCAGATAATCCAAGGGCTCAGCGAGATAAGACTGCTGAGTAAGTAACTGAGACGAATCAGGTGAGTGGATTTGAGACTCACAGTTTGATTTGGTTGTGTCAGTTTGATTTCAATCAGTAATTATAGGATTACTATTGATAGTATGTTAACTTTGAAATGATATGCCATTTGATTGGTTGTTTGTTGAACATTGAATTGAAATGTATAATCCAGAGGTCAACTAGATTGTCAGTTGGACTTGATTGCTAATGTTGGTCAACACAGGGTTGCGTACATGTGTTGATGGAGATTAGCATTTAGTTAGCGGTAAATCACTGTTTTGGCCTACAGTTGATTTAAGTGTTCTGATGGGGCCACCCGGAACAGGGTCTCTAGGAACCACCGTTCCTCTTGACGATATTTGTTGTATTATTGATTGTAAACAGATTGCTAGCTAAATTGAATTGTAGTTGATTATTCATTCACTTAGCTTCGTGCTAATCCCTCAATTTACTTCCTGCAGGTGATGTATATTATGTGGGTAGTCAGGGAGGATGTTTTGATGCTGGGAATGTTTGAAACTTGCAACTCTGATCCAGTTTGTAATAATTAATGATTTACAGTATATAATGCCCCGGGTTTGTAAACATGTTAATTATGGTTGTTTAATAGTTAAACATATTGTACAAAGGGTTGCGAAAATTTCTAGCAGGTTTTAATAGAATATGTATTTCAAGTAGTTGCTTCCGCTAGTTTTAATATTATATTGTTGTATTTAATGAGGGGCGTTATAAGTTGGTATCAGAGCAAGAGTTTGGGGCAATTGAATATGATTGTATGTTCAATCCTAAACTTTGATTGTGTTGTGTCAAACATTCTTGGGAAAGGGATTATGTACTGAATGTGAATTGGTTAGTAGAATAGGTGCTAACGACTAATGATTGGTAAGCTGTTGTGGTGTTTACAGATATGGCGGATAACGAGCAACTACCTGTTAACCCTAATAATGCCTCAAGGCCTGAAGTTGCTGCTGAGATTCATGATGACCGGAATGAGAATGCTGGTACTTCTTTCCATGCTAGAGAGGAGGCAGAGAGGGATCAGTATCTGCTTCAATTGGAAGAGGAAAACCAAGCACTTAGAATGTATAAACAACAAAAAGAGGCTGAATCATCTCATCCTGTGTTTGGTACGATTTCCCCGCCAAAGCAAAAGGTGTGTTCATTTAAAACCTTTATGAGCAGTAATCCGTCTGTGTATTCGGGTAGTACGAATCCTTCTGTAACTCTAGATTGGTTGAGAGATGTTGAAAAGAAATTTGAAGTCTGTCAATGTGAGGAAGAACTGAAAGTTCCTTATGCAACTCAACTTTTAAAAGGAGCAGCAATGAATTGGTGGGATTCGATTACTTCGGTATTAACTTCTTTTCAGAAAGCATCCATCCGATGGTCTGATTTTCGTAATGAAGTTTGTAAGCAGTATTGTTCAAACTATGATATAGCTCGAATTAGAAAGGAGTTTATGGATTTGCAATTAACTGATAATATGTCAATGGATGATTTGATAAATCAGTTTACAGAGAAACTCAGGTTTGTTCAGCAGTGGGTTCCTGATGAGAGAACTCAAATAGAACAGTTTGTGGGTACTTTACCTAATCATTATCGAACTTCAGTGAGATTAGCGAGCTCTCTTCCTCAAGCTTTCATGTTAGCTCGATCTGTTGACAGTGATTTGAAACCTCAACAAGTACCAAGTAAAGAAATAGTTTCTCAGAAATCTAGGAGTGAATCTTCTGGTAAAGGTAAGCAACGGTGGCAAGGAAATCAGCAGGGCAAGAAACAAGAAAGTCGTGGTGGTACTTCTGATCGTCCCAATTGGTGTATTAAATGTAGAGCTAGACATTTTGGGCCGTGTACTGTGCAAACCACTAGATGTGTAAAATGTGGTGTGATTGGGCATGAAGCCAAAGATTGTGTTTTCCCTACTTATGTGTGTTGGAATTGCCATAAGGAAGGTCATCGTGCAAATCAGTGTTCTGAGGCTAAGAGACAGGGTTCGGGGACAGTTGTTGGTTCATCAGCTTCTTCTGGTCAGAAGCGGAAGATTCCGCCATCTGCAGTTAGTAGGGCTTTTCAAATGACAGTTGATGAAGCTGTCCATACAGATGACGTGATCACGGGTACTTTTCTTGTAAATTCTGTACCAGCTCGTGTTTTGTTTGATTCTGGTGCAAATTGTTCGTTTGTATCTGTGTACTTCTGTGATAAGTTGAAAATGATGCCTACTGTAATAACAAACCCAGTTGAGGTAGAAATAGCTAGTGGCAAATCGGTTCCTGTTACCACCTCGGTAATTGGAGCTAGTATTATGATAGATAGTCAGACTTTCCCAATTTCCTTTCTGTTGATGCCAATTGCTAGTTTTGATGTGATTATTGGTATGGATTGGTTAAGTCAGTATAAAGCAAGCATAGATTGCCACAATAAACTGATTAGAATTCCAATCTCTGAAAAGTCATATGTCGTGGCTCGAGGAGAACGGGATAATGTTTGTATACCTTTGATTAGTATGATGAAAGCTAGGAAATCTTTATCCAAGGGCTGTGAATCGTATCTAGCTTATGTGATTGATGCTAAGTTAGAAAAGAAGTCTCTTTCTGATGTACCGGTTGTTTCGGAGTATCCAGAAGTATTCCCTGATGACTTACCTGGTTTACCACCGGTTAGGGAAGTTGAATACCAGATTGATCTTGTTCCTGGCTCTTCACCTATAGCCAAAGCCCCTTATAGATTAGCTCCGTCTGAGATACGTGAAATGATGAATCAGATACAGGAGTTGTTAGATAAAGGGTTTATTAGACCTAGTTCTTCTCCCTGGGGTGCACCAGTTCTGTTTGTGAAAAAGAAAGATGGGTCTTTTAGAATGTGCATTGATTATAGGGAATTGAATAAACGGACAGTAAAGAATAAATATCCTCTGCCCCGGATAGATGATTTATTTGATCAGTTGCAGGGATCTTCATTTTATTCAAAGATTGATTTGAGGTCAGGTTATCATCAAGTTCGTGTTAAGGATTGTGATATTCCTAAAACTGCATTTCGAACCAGGTATGGTCATTTTGAATTCCTGGTTATGCCTTTTGGTTTGACGAATGCTCCCGCAGTTTTTATGGATTTGATGAACCGTGTTTGTCGACCTTTTCTTGATAAATTTGTGATTGTGTTTATCGATGACATTTTGGTATATTCTAAATCCGAATCAGAGCATGGAATGCATTTGAGGTTGGTATTGGAAACCTTAAAGAGAGAACACTTGTATGCAAAGTTTTCTAAATGTGAATTTTGGATTCGGGAAGTACAGTTTTTGGGTCATATTATTTGTAATGATGGTGTTAAAGTTGATCCTTCGAAAATTGAAGCTGTTATGAATTGGAAAGCTCCGAAGTCTGCTTCAGAAATAAAAAGTTTTCTTGGTTTGGCGGGTTATTACCGGAAGTTTATTAAAGATTTTTCTAAAATTGCCGGTTCGTTGACTAAATTGACCCGTAAGGATGAAAAGTTTGTATGGACTGAACAACAGGAAGCTGCTTTTCAGACTCTGAAACAGTTGTTATGTCAGGCTCCTGTGTTAGCTTTGCCAGATGGGTCCGATGATTTTGTTGTTTATTGTGATGCATCGATTGCTGGTTTGGGTTGTGTTTTAATGCAGCGAGATCGTGTGATTGCTTATGCTTCTCGTCAGCTCAAACCTCATGAAAGAAATTATCCTACCCATGATTTAGAGCTTGCAGCGGTTGTGTTTGCTTTGAAAATCTGGAGACATTACTTGTATGGTACCAAATGTGTTATTTGTACAGATCACAAGAGTCTTCAGTATATATTTTCACAACAAGAGTTGAATATGCGTCAGAGACGATGGTTAGAGTTAATCAAAGACTATGATTGTGAGATTAAATACCATCCAGGGAAAGCCAATGTGGTTGCTGATGCTTTAAGCCGCAAGGTAACTTCTGATCGAGTTTATTTTATGCGTTTAGAAGTTTCTTCTGATTTGGTGGCTCAGATTAAAGCTGCACAGTTAAAGGCTTTAGTAGATCATAATTTGAAATCTGAAATTATGTTAAATCGAAAGGAATTGTTATTGGATGATTCGAGAGGATTAAAAACCTTTCAGTCTCGTGTTTGGATACCTTTGTTTGGTGGTCTTCGGAATGTTATTCTGAATGAAGCCCATAAGTCCAGATTGTCTGTACATCCAGGAAGCACTAAAATGTATAATGACTTGAAACCTTTTTATTGGTGGCCTACAATGAAGATGGATGTAGCAAGGTTTGTTAGTTCTTGTCATATTTGTTCTCAAGTTAAAGCTGAACATCAGAAGCCGTATGGATCGTTGAAACAGCTTGAGATTCCTGAATGGAAGTGGGAACATTTGACTATGGATTTTGTAACCAAGTTGCCTCGAACTGCCCGAGGAAATGATATGGTTTGGGTCATTGTTGATCGATTGACCAAGAGTGCTCATTTTCTAGCTACTAGTGATACTGCATCTCTGAGTAAGCTTGCACAGTTGTATATGAATGAAATTGTTACTCGGCATGGTATTCCATTATCGATTGTATCTGATAGAGATCCAAGGTTTGTATCTCATTTCTGGCAGAGTTTGCAGCATGAATTGGGTACCCGTGTGAATCTTAGTACAGCTTATCATCCTCAAACAGATGGTCAGTCAGAACGTACGATTCAGACGCTTGAGGATATGTTAAGAGCTTGTAGTCTAGAGTATGGTGGTTCTTGGGATTCTCATTTGCCATTGGTTGAGTTTGCTTATAATAACTCATATCATTCTAGTATTGGCATGCCTCCATATGAAATGCTTTATGGACGCCGTTGTAGAACTCCAACTTGTTGGCTAGAGGCAGGTGAGAAACAGTTTGCAGGTCCAGATATTGTTCAAATGACAGCTGATAAAGTGGCAGTGGCTCGTGAAAAGTTGAAAGCTGCACGTGATAGACAGAAACAATATGCTGATCCTAAACGTCGACCAGTTACTTTTGTTGAAGGTGAACTTGTTTACTTGAAAGTTTCGCCTTGGAAAGGGGTAATTCGGTTTGGAAAACGTGGCAAATTGGCTCCTCGGTATATTGGACCTTTTAGAATTCGACAGATTGTTAATGATCAGTCTGTTACATTGGATCTTCCTCCAGAGCTTGCTGGTATTCATGATACGTTTAACATTTGTTATTTGAGGAAATGTAACGTTGAAGACCAGACTCAGATTCTTCCTTTGAAAGATTTAAAAGTTGATCAGAGTCAGAAGTTAGTTGAAGAACCAGTAGAACTTCTTGACAGAAAAGTGACCAAACTTAGGAAGAAACAGATTCCCATGGTGTTAGTAAAATGGAAACATAGTTTAGGTGAAAACCTAACGTGGGAAACAGAAGATAGTATGAGATCCAGATATCCTGGATTGTTTGATCGTGATGAGATTTCGGGGACGAAATCTTCTTAAGGGGGGGAGAGTTGTAACATCCTCTCTTCTGGTCCGGTAATTTCTAATTTTAAATTGCTATATTTAATTGTATTAGAAATTATTTGATATTATTTGTTTATTTGCGAAACTTAATTAAATAAGCCTTAGGACTTATTGTGCTTAGTAAATTATTGATTGTTTTAATTTACTATAGTTGACGGTGCAATAAAATAAGTTTCTCGCAAATGATTTTTAGGTTCCAGACAATAGATTGAAAGGGGACTAGTTTTAAGTGGATACGGGTCGGTGTGGAAAAGTTGGGCCGACTTATAAACCTTCCCTTTTAGGAAAGTTCTGTACTTCCCTTATTTGGTAACCTAAATCTAAAATCTCTAAAACCCTTAAACCCTTATAGCTAGAAATCAAGAAATCAAAAGTTGTGGTGATCTTGAGCTGATTGTGAGCTTGTGATAGTATAAACATCATCATCATCACTTGTAAACCTCTAATTGGTAAGTTGTTTTGATGTTAATTCCATGCTTAAATCCATGATAGTGATCATTTGAAGTTTTGGTATGAATTGAAGCTTGAATGATGCTTTGGTATGCATATATGGTAGTATTTGAGTGAATTGTAACTTCAAAACTAAGAATCAAGTGATTATAATGTTGGTTTAAGAAAATTGGGTTGAGCTGTGTGTTTGCAGGTCTGCACCTGAACTAAAACGCGTAGGAACGCGATCCTGAAGTCTTGCCCGGATCGCGTTGCCTAATGAAAAATTGATTCCATAACGTTTTCTTCTTGTGAACGCGATCCAGCCCTATTTTCCGGATCGCGTTGCTAAGTGTAAAACGGTGACAGAACTTTTTGCAAAGGGTGAACGCGATCCCACCACCTTTGCCTGGATCGCGTTTGCATGAATAAAATTGATGATCATTTTAGTTTGTGAACTTAAATAAATACTATATATAAATAGTATTGTTGTATGTTAGAATTGATTAATGATGTGATTATTTATGTAATGTGTTTAATTACATAAGTATCATTAGTTGAAAACAAATTACTAATTTATGATTGATTTTATGTTATCAGATAATCCAAGGGCTCAGCGAGATAAGACTGCTGAGTAAGTAACTGAGACGAATCAGGTGAGTGGATTTGAGACTCACAGTTTGATTTGGTTGTGTCAGTTTGATTTCAATCAGTAATTATAGGATTACTATTGATAGTATGTTAACTTTGAAATGATATGCCATTTGATTGGTTGTTTGTTGAACATTGAATTGAAATGTATAATCCAGAGGTCAACTAGATTGTCAGTTGGACTTGATTGCTAATGTTGGTCAACACAGGGTTGCGTACATGTGTTGATGGAGATTAGCATTTAGTTAGCGGTAAATCACTGTTTTGGCCTACAGTTGATTTAAGTGTTCTGATGGGGCCACCCGGAACAGGGTCTCTAGGAACCACCGTTCCTCTTGACGATATTTGTTGTATTATTGATTGTAAACAGATTGCTAGCTAAATTGAATTGTAGTTGATTATTCATTCACTTAGCTTCGTGCTAATCCCTCAATTTACTTCCTGCAGGTGATGTATATTATGTGGGTAGTCAGGGAGGATGTTTTGATGCTGGGAATGTTTGAAACTTGCAACTCTGATCCAGTTTGTAATAATTAATGATTTACAGTATATAATGCCCCGGGTTTGTAAACATGTTAATTATGGTTGTTTAATAGTTAAACATATTGTACAAAGGGTTGCGAAAATTTCTAGCAGGTTTTAATAGAATATGTATTTCAAGTAGTTGCTTCCGCTAGTTTTAATATTATATTGTTGTATTTAATGAGGGGCGTTATACTATCAAACTCAATCTATTTAGTGATAATTATCAATTTAAACCAACAATCATCAATAATGACCAATCAATGGAGAACTCAATCATAAATCAATTGATCATCACGCTAGGTTATCATCAAGATTCAACAATTAAACACGGATCTTCGAATAAACATATAAACATTCATGAAATTCAATATTAACTAGCAATTCAATAATCAAATCATCATCCGAGTATTATCGTCTAAGCAATTGTATATAAAACTTAGCCAATCATATATCTACAGAAAATCAGATTCAATAACATGCCCATAATCATAATCAAATGAAAGATAGAAACGTATTCGAACCGAAATAGTGAATTAACGATTGAACGAATGAAGCCTTTGATTATCTTCTATCTTTTTCCCTTCCAAATGCTCCAGAATTAGGGTTTTTGCTGAGAGAATCGACTGGAAGAAAATATGATGAGTTCTTTTTAAAATGAGGGCAAAATGAGGTTTTTAGGTTTTCTGCCGAATCAATCCATACGCCGTATGGAATTCCATACGCCGTATGGATTGAAAAGCCCATGGGTTTAACCCGCGTCTTCTGGCGGCCCGGCTCAACTGATCCATACGCCGTATGGATTCCATACGCCGTATGGATCGATTTTCTCAGCTTTTTCACCATCGACCAAATTCTTCACTTTTCCTCTTTTTAACTTATATTCTTCAATTCTCGCTCGTTTTCAGCTTCTTTTCCGATTCAAGCTCCAGAAAATTCCTAAATGCACATATGAACGAAATGAGTATCGAATTCAAATCAAAAGCATAAGAAATTAATCAAACTAAGGGGTAATTAGTACTATAAAATAGCACATTTTTGCGTTCATCAAACATCCCCCACTTAAATCCTACTTGTCCTCAAGTAGACTAGTAATTCAAGAATTCAAAACTTTAAATATGAACGGCAAACAATGCATAAATGGACTTACAAACTACACAGCATTCGACAAACCAAATTTTCATCTTAAAATCGATTCTACCTTAAAACTCAGCAATCAAGAAACTCTACATGGGAAGCCATTCTAACATATTATTATTACTCATAAAAGATAATTCACTCAGACTACCGATATTGTTGTCCACTTAAACAATCTAAATTTCAGAGATTGAGCTTAACTTATTATTATTCTAGCAGACCTTACCCTTGATTTTCAATAGCAAAATACTCTCATATAGATAACGTATCACAATTCTCCAAATAATGAACATCCAAATAAATCAATCATTTTTCAAACCAAGACATTGGTGACAGGTCTGTACCTCAGTACAACAGAGCGACATAACTTGGCTTTGGTTTTTCAATTTATGAGTCTTTTGTACTCATTTATATTTATCTATTTGATATCAAATATACTGACGGAAACCAGGTCTGTACTTTCGTACAACAGAGGAGACAACACCCAGTATATTCCCAAATGATGATTATCAGGATCCCAAAATTATGGATTATAACACGCCATCATACAAGAATTAAGACTAAAGTCATACCTTGCTAAAAGATCCTCATAGGATAAATCCCTACTTAAATCATTACATTTCTTAATAGCTCAACAACCTTCATATAGATTGCCTATCGATACATCACAAGATGAACTATCTAATATTTAAAAATTAAATTCATTTCATTCTTTGCATTCCCAAACTGTGTTACAAGATTGCTAAACTTTACAAAGAAAACAATTTTAAAACAAAAATTTGGGCTGAAAAATGACTAACACGTAGAATGCCTCTTAACCTCAATATTTTTCAATAGCTACCATTCATAAATTAAGGACAATTAGACTTCTTTTCCCCCATCCCCCACTTAGAAACATGCAATGTCCTCATTGCAAAACTAAATAAAAACAAAGGGAATAGAAAAGAAGTGAAACAGAAAACTCCCCTGATTTGAGGGCAATTTGCGTGAAAGACTTCATTTAGAAATAAAATACAACAGCACACTTCCGTAGGCAACACGATTGCATTTAACACATGCAATAAGCCTTTAAACCCCTCGGTATCCCGAGTGGACGAGTTTTAGTCTCGTGAGGGTTTCCAGAGAACACACCCACAAAGTTCAAACCTGCAAACAAAAACAATAAAACAAAATATAAATTAACAAAATAACGGGTTGTCTCCCGAAAGCGCTTTTGTTTATCACGTCTGTAAGCTCGACAATTAGCTTCACCACTTAATTCAAATCCATCTCCAAATCACGCTTGGAGTCCCTTATATCACCATAATACTTCTTTACTCTACTTCCATTGACTTTGAAAGTTTTTCCAGAATATCCTTGCAAATCAACAGTTCCAAACGGATAAACCTTGTCAACAACAAATGGGCCAGTCCAGCGTGTCTTTAACTTTCCTGGAAACAAATGTAATCTAGAACTATACAACAGAACTTTATCACCTTTGTCGAATGTATGGTTTGACTTAAGACGAGCATCATGCCATTTCTTAGTTCGCTCCTTGAACAGTCTCGAATTGTCATAAGCATTTATTCTTAATTCATCCAACTCATTTAGCTGTTCCATTCTTTCCTTTCCAGCTAACTTTTCATCAAGATTGCACTTCTGTAAAGCCCAATATGCTTTATGCTCTAACTCAAAAGGCAAATGACAAGCTTTTCCATAAACAAGGCGATAAGGTGTTGTTCCAACTGACGACTTAAATGCTGTTCGTGCCGCCCATAATGCATCATCCAACTTGTATGACCAATTCTTAGGGTTTCCTTCAATTGAACGTTCTAAAATACGCTTCAACCCTCTATTAGTCACTTCCACTTGACTACTCGTCTGTGGATGATAAGCAGTTGAAAAGTTATGTCTAACTCCGTACTTTCGCAGCACTTTTTCCAATTGCAGATTTGTGAAATGTGTCCCTCGTTCACTAATTAAAGCTTTTGGTGCTCCAAAGCGTGAAAATAACTGCTTAAGAAAATTTACCACAACGCGAGCATCATTCGTGGGTAATGCCTTTGCTTCGGCCCACTTAGAAACATAATCCACAGCCACAATGATGTATTTGTTTCCATTGCTAGGTGGAAACGGGCCCATAAAGTCTATACCCCAGACATTAAAAATCTCGCTTACCATAATTGGATTTTGCAACATTTCATCATTCTTTGAAATTTTCCCAGTACGTTGGCAGGCATCGCATTCCTTCACATACTTGAATGCATCCTTATAAACTGTTGGCCAATAAAAACCTGCCTCAAACACTTTTCTTGCAGTGTAATTGGGACCATGATGTCCTCCAGCCGGACCATCATGACAGTGCTCTAAGATAATATCACATTCCTCTCCAGCTACTGTTTGTCCCTAACCTTGGATCTAGTAAGAACCGAGTCAATCTAATCGCTAGCGGAAATAACAATTAGATCACTAACAATCACACGAATAATCAAATACTTAATGAATATCAAACGAAACGTATTATATTGTATTATAATCGATCAGATTACAGGGATTTCGACAAATAGCGTTTAGGGTTTCGTCAACCCTAAAACAGAAAACGTAAATTGCTTAAATACAAAATCTGGCACCTACGGCGTCGCACACGACGTCGCAGGCCCAAGCCCATGCGACGTAGACTACGTCGCAGGCCCAATACCTGACGTCACACCTGCGACGTTACGCGCTACGTCGCAGGAGTCAGGAAACTCAATCTAATTACAAACTACGAGCTAGACCAACTGACAGACACTAAACATGTACCAACAAACTCCCTCGTGTCTTCAGCTTGGTCTTCAAAAATCTTCTTTAAACCCAGGCCGCAGGAAATTGGCCGTCAGCATGAATTCCATTAGCCTCACAAACAGTAACAACATTGTAAAACTGCTCGGCTAAACGTCTGTTGAACTCATTCTTCTGACCAACACGAATCCGATCATCATAGAGTTTTCTTAAATCTTTTTCATGAAAATTAATCAAACTCATCGGATCATACAGTCTAAACGTTGCTTGCTTCAAATTCCATATACCTCCAACTTCTGGCCACGGTTCAGAATCTGGAACGAAAGTAATAACCGCTTCACCAGTCTGTGGATCAAGTTCCCATTTTACAAGTCTTCTCAGAAAATAATAAGGAACTGGTTCCAGAGGTATCTCGGTCAAACAGTTAGCAGGCGGATAGTGAACTTTAACCATAGGCTTCCTGGTAACTGGATCAACTTTCCTTTTGAACTTATACCGAGTGCCCAACGTCGGTTTCAATTTAGAATATGTCTTCGATAACACTTCCCGACGTAAATTTCTCTGAATGAACTCGGCATAATCATTCTCGAACGGATTAATCAATTTAAGCTGAGCTAATCGATTAATCTCTCCTTTTGGCAACGTGCTCAATCTATCAAAACGCATTCTGAAGTACTGAACTCCATCTTCTCTCTTAATCATAAAAAGATTCCTCTGACACTTCCAGATTTTAATAACTCCGGTATAATTTCGACTAACCTGGTACACTTGACATTTAACTAGAATAGGAACTGGATTTCGTCCCTTAGGCCACCATTTCTTATTTCTTTCTCTCTTTTCTTCAGCAGTTAATTTCTTCTTAGGAATATCAGAAGATTCAGTTTCAGGAACTGCTGAGTCCGGTGCCTGTGTCTCTGGAGCTGGAGTTGCAGCAGAACTAGATTCTCCATGTTGAGCTTTAGCAGGTCTCTCATCATCACTTGAATCAGATTCTATAATAGGTGCATCATCATAAGCTTCCCCAGAATGTGCATCATCATACGTTTCATCTGAATTCAACTGTTCCTCTTCAATCGAAACATCCTCATTCATCTGAAAATCATTATCCGTTTCTTCCTCAGAGCCAACTCCACTAGCCATTCTTTGAATAAACGATAAGTCCGCAAATGAATAGTCAACAGCCAGCGGTCTCGGTTGCCCTGGAATATCATCAACACAAAAGTAATCCAAAACAGAAATATTTTCATTAACAGTTTCAAGTACAGGGTTGGGATTTACAGACACAGGTTCACTTGACTCTAAAGTGGGTATCCCAGACCCAGACTCCCCCGAGGCAAGTAACCTGCCTTCCAAAACATTAACCCTAATCTTCGTTTCCTCAAGCTCCTTAGATTGAACCTCGATCAGCGCAGCTTGTTCAGCAATCTTTTCGTCTTGAGCCTCCAGCTTTTGCTTCATCTTCTGCATATCTTCCATAATCTTTTGCATGAATGCTGGAGTCGGTTGAATCTCAAAATCAGCTTGCGGCGATGGGTTGACTGGAGTTCTTGCAGACGAGGAACGACGAACACGACGATGAGGCTCAAAGTCTACATCCTTAGGATCATCACCGTCTCGAATACGTTTGCCAGTATTCTTTGGAACATACACACGCCCCTGTTTCAAACGACGCTGAATTCTTTTGTACCTCTGAGAAAACTGACGTCGAATTGTTTCCATCTGAGACTGGTGCGGGACCGCACCATCAGAATCCGAAGGCGTTGGCCCGCCATCATCAGGTTGTTGAACAGGAATTTCTTCAGAATCAGAACTTTCAACCGTGTCATGAGATGCTGGATTGTCCGAGTCAACATGCCCAAACTGCTCGATGTTCTCCAAAAGAGCATCTACATTCTCCCCCGCAGCTTGAACAGGAACGTTCACAAATGGTTGCTGCGGTTGTTGGGGTGCCGGAATGTCCATATACTGAGGTTCCGGTGGCGGTACATAGTTCTCATCCACAATAGCACCAAATAAGGGAACATCCCTTGCCGCCTGAACCCCTTTCTCAAAACCTGCACAAATGGTAAAGATCCGACTCATCATCGGTGAAATCTTTAATTGTTGATCAATATCACCCTGTGCCTGAAGATCTGGATGATAGCGATTGATGTGCAGCTGAATAAACCTCGGATACAAGATCCATTTCTGATCCCCGGCATTTGCATTGTCAACCATAGCCTTGAATATAAAACCCGAGAAGTTGAACGGCTAGTTGTACACTAATGCTAACATAGCAGAAGCCAAACTTCGGCTCATACCATCCGTTCCACCTTTTCTATTTCCCAAACAAACGATAATCACATGCATCAGATATCTCCAAACACGTGTGAGGTTCGCTTTCCTATACTGATCAGTGGGAATCCCAGGATATCCAATCCTTTGCATAGCTCCCGAAACGAAAATATGATCAAAACCGACTGGCATATTTGGTTGATCGTTCAGCTGTAACAGTTCTCGAATACTCTGTTCTGTAATAGTGACTTCCGTACCAGCAACCGTTGAAACCAGTCTTCGAATGTCGTTATCAGTAACAACATTTGCGTTTCTCCAGAAAGGGTTGATCAGATTTCCAAAAGCCACAGTGTTATCCGAAATGGCGTGGAATACCCTTGAACGCCTCAAAAACGCAATCATCTGACGATACGGTGCAGCTTTATCAGAAGTATCATCAAGGTAAGCAGCAGTATTACGACGCGCTTCGAAAACAAGAGCCATATCTGCAAAAACAGAAACATACAAGATATTCTCGAAAAGCGTTAGAACAAACAAAGTATTCCAAACTTATCACAAACGAAAGGTTTCATTGATATGTTAAATAAGTACAAAGTTACAAACACACATATCAAATCCTAAACCCTAAACCCTAAACCTAAACCTAGACCGAAGATCCTGGTTAAACGAATACAGCCAAAATCCAAGACAAGGTCCGGCTAAAATCCAAGACAGGGATGGTATCCCACCAGACCAGAAGGCCGAGATCCAGGATAATAAAGGAATTCCTCCAGACCATAAAACCAAGATTCAGGACAAAGAGAGAATTCCACATAACGGTAAAGGGATTCCTCCAGACCAGAAAACCAAGATTCAGGACAAAGAGAGAATTCCACCGGATCATTAGCCAACTGAGACAAAAATGGTCAAATCTAAGTGACCAGATAAAAACTTTAAGGTGTTGGACCACCAGAAAGCGCAAAAGAATCCACGACCGGAAGAAGATCCTTCTAGCCGCGGACAGGCGAGTAGTGACACTCTTTTGGGCTGAAGCAGTAAGCACTATCTTTATCGTTCAGCTAGGAACTGAAAGAAATCACTCGCCATTGCTGGACAGAATTTAAAAGTCAGAAAAACGTAACATTTAATTGTTAACAAAAAAAAATGTCATTTTTCTGTAATAAGCGGCGTAGGCGATGACGTCGCATTTCAAATAGCGACGTAGTAAAGGACGTCGCAAAAAATCAGAATAATAACAATAGCGACGTAGCCCGTGACGTCGCACAAAAATTTGAGCGACGTTAAAGGGGACGTCGCATTTTGCTATTTATTGTGAATTTAATCACAGTAATAAAAGTAGCGACATAGTGCGGGACGTCGCGTAGGACGTCGCGGTGAAGGCGACGTAGGGAAGGGCGACGTAGGCAAGTAAGAATAACTACTTAGAGCGACGTAGGCCACGACGTCGCAACGTACGTCGCACTGACGAACATTCATCCCCAACCCAGAAACCTAACTTTCGAATTTGGGGGTTTTCAAAACAAAACACACCACAAGGTGCGGCTTTAAATAGTGATCACGAAAACATAATTTATACGATATTTAGATCACGATTACACAACTAAATAAACCCAAACCGAGAACCCTAAAACCCTCAATATACATTTAACGATTAAAGGTAAAATACACGGTGAAAAAGGGTAAGATTGGTACCTAAGTGTGCGGAATAACGAGTAGAAGTAAACTACGAGAGTGAATCGGAGTGAAAACGGCTACAAATCACGAAAATGCTCGAAGAATTGCTACGTCGCAAATCGCCAAATGGTACGTCGCAGGCTACGTCGCAGGTGTATATTGAATAGTGTGATGTGTTACGTCGTGGTTGAGACTATATATAGTCTAATCCTATGTGCGACGTAGGCTGGGACGTCGCAGGCGACGTTGAGTGGGACGTCGCATAAAGCAGTTAGGATGTGATTTGAGTCGATTTCGAATTTTAAGAACCGTTTAGTCGTTATTTTAGCAATGATTATTCAAATGACTTATGACTTGGGAAAAATAACTTAGAATAAAATAAAGCATAAAATGAAATAAGTAAACTAAAAAATCTTTTTGGTATTTTTTTTTTTTTAATATCACAAAAAGTAAAAGTATAACAAAATAAAATTACTAACACTCTATTTTTGGTGACGGAGTTGTTTTGTCTGATTAGGGATCATATCGGAATAACATGCAATTATTAGGAATATTAAGTGTTATTTCGATCATCAGTATATTTTGTCCACTTTAAATTTACGTGGCACATTTAAAACACCGTTTATAAAAATTATTTCAAGACAATTATTGGTATTGTTTGTCCACCTAAACATGTTACATTCGTATTTGTGAGCTAACTGTTATTGTTAGTATGAATATTAATTTTGTGAAACCTATTATATGATATACTGATAAACTTTAGTAAAACACAAAACACTGCATATTTTCGCAAGGTAGAGATTACAAGACCAAGATTTCTCGGCTCTCTTGTAACATACACTTGCCCTTCAAAGTTAGGCATACATCAAACCAACTATGAAGATACTAGTGGCCCCGGATCTGTACTTAGTACAACAGAGGGTCCCTTAGTATGAACATAACAAGTTTGAGACTATTTGCATAACTAATGGATTCAGGTCTGTACGAGAGTACAACAATAGTCACCATTAGTTAGGCGAATAACCATATTATTACTCTATGCCAATTTTACATTTACATAGTAATTATGACAGTGTATGACAGTACTTCCATTTATCAATTAAGACCTATGTCATATATCATATAACAATTTTCACAAAATAATAGACAAGTTTTAATATTACTTCTTACTTACTCACAAACCGGTGTGTATCATGCCTACCAATACATCGTGTGATGAAGATAATTTTGATAGAAACTGTTTTAAGTGTGTCAAATAAACCTACTGACACATCCAAGATAAACCTTAAAATTCCATTTTGTGCATGTCACCCGATGTACTATCATATCCCAAGTTGTTTACAGACACAACTTCAACGTCTATTTTAAAAATGTAGCAAGCTTGCATTTTCTTTAATACTAAATAGTATAAAGAGTGGCTGTTGCGATTGTAATTTATTTATTTATTATTATTTTTTTTTAAATTGAATTTAAAAACTCAAAAATCCAAGTCACAAATAATTTCTTTGACTGAAAGAACCTTAAACCTATCAGATTGACCAGTTCAATAAAACGTGATCGCAAAAAGGCTTTTGTGAAAATGTCCGCACACTGCTTAAGGGTATCTATATGTACGACATCTATAAGGTGTTTCTCAAAGCAATCCCGTATGAAGTGGAACCTAAGTTCAATATGTTTGGTCTTAGAGTGTTGTACGGGATTGTGTGTTATAGATATAGCAGCTGTATTATCAATGTAAATAGGAGTCATAGAGAGATTGAACCCGTAATCATGCAGCTGATGCTGAATCCAGAGAACTTGAGAACAACAACTTGCAGCAGCAACATACTCGGCTTCAGCTGTGGAAATAGCAACCGCAGTCTGCTTTTTGCACTGCCAAGAAACTAAGCGCGATCCAAGGAACTGACATCCTCCAGTAGTTGACTTCATATCTATCTTGCAGGCACCAAGATCCGAATCCGAATAGGCAGTTAACTCAAAGTTTTTCTCGTTTGAATACCATAGACCCAGAGATGGCCTAAAAGCGAGATATCCAAAAATGCGTTTTACTGCCTTCATATGAGACACCTTCGGATTTGCTTGAAATCGTGAGCAGAGAGAAACAGCAAAAACTATATCTGGTCTTGAGGCAGTCAGGTACATGAGAGAGCCTATCATTGAGGGATAGTCTTTCTCCTTGCAATCTTCATCGTCCTCATTAGGTCCAAGATTGTGTCTTGCTTCAATTGGAGTGCCGTAGTGTTTACAGTTGAGCAATTCATATCGCTTTAACATGTCAGTGACATATTTTGACTGGTGGATATAAATTCCATTGTCAGATTGCTCAACCTGTAGTCCCAGAAAGAACGTGAGTTCCCCCATAGCACTCATTTCAAACTCAGATTTCATCAGTCTTTCAAAATCCTTGCACAACTGATCATTAGTTGATCCAAAAATTATGTCGTCTACATAGACCTGCACAAGTAACAAATCCGCTCCTTCCCATTTGATGAAAAGCGTGCTATCAATCTGTCCTCTGTCAAAACCATTCTTCAGCAAGTACTTGGCAAGTCGCTCATACCAAAGTCGAGGAGATTGATGAAGACCATACAAAGCTTTCTTCAGTTTGCAAACATGATTAGGATGCTTTGGGTCTTCAAAACCAGGAGGCTGACACACATAAATCACTGCGTCGACATCTCTATATAGAAAGGCACACTTCACGTCAAGTTGATACACACGGAATCCTTTAAAAGAAGCATAGGCTAGAAAAATCCGAATTGATTCCAAACGAGCGACAGGAGCGAAAACTTCATCATAGTCAATACCTTCTAATTGACTATATCCTTGAACTATCAGACGGGCTTTATTTCGAATAACCACCCCACGATCATCCATTTTGTTACGGTAAACCCAACGAGTACCCGTCAAGTGAGCACCCTTGGGTAGAGGAACAATTTCCCAAACATTCATCTTGTTTATTTGCTGTAGTTCCTCCTGCATAGCCTCGACCCAAGATGGATCCTTTAAGGCTTGTTCAACCTTTTTAGGTTCAATTTGAGACAAATGACATGAATCGATATGAGCAATAAGTCCCAAAAGCTGCTGAGCTGAGTTCTGCTTTGCTTGTTGTCGTGTTTGAACAGATGCATGAGGATCACCAATGATATTATCAATGGGGTGATCCTTATGTATACGAGTTTCTGGTATGGCAGTTGGCACAACATCCACACCTAGATTGTACAAATCTCCCTCAGTTTCAGGAGTAGCAGCAGACTCAGGAGAGGCTAACTCTTCTTCTTCTCCTTCATCTTCAGGAGAAAATAAGTGAGAGTAGGCCATTGTTTCTTCCATTTCATCTTCTTCTTGAGGTTCCTCTAAAGGAGGCATGTTTGGATCATATGGAAGCTCCTTTGTGTAGTTATAAATTGTTTTAGAAGGAGCAGCCGAAGATGGTGGAGTAGGAGATGGTGTAGTTGGTGGTGATTTGGTTGTTGGTTGTGGTTGTGTGGGTGTTGTTTGTGAAGGTGTAGGTGTAGTTGGTGGAGGTGTAGGATTAGTCGGTGGAGGTGCGGGTGTTGCATTGGGAGATGGGTCGGATGGTTTATTATTTACAGGTGTATCTTGAGTAAGATCAAGCTCATGAAGTATAGAAACCAATTCTTCCGTTTCATCTTCTTTCGGAATATTGAAAGAGTTGAAGAGGTTTCCATAGTTGAAAAACCAATCCGGACCCGTTCCTTGAGGAGGTTCCGTATACCTTAAACATTTCACTTCAAAATGTTCCTCAATCTGATTCGTTGATTTGTTAAAGACTCTTTTGTTCGGAGAGTTGACTGAATATCCAAGAAAAATCCCTTCAACAGCTTTATCACCAAACTTAGAGACCTTATCTTTTGTTATCATGATCAGGCATGGACACCCAAATGGTTCTAGGAACTGCAGATTTGGCTTACGGTTATTGAAAAGTTCATAACATGTTTTGTTCTTTTTCTTAACCGTGAGTACTCTGTTAAGAACATAACAGGCAGTATTAACTGCCTCAGCCCAGAAGATGATTGGTAACTTGGAGTCAGCTAACATAGTCCGAGCTGTCTCGATGATTGTCCTGTTCTTTCTTTCTGCAACTCCATTCTGTTGTGGAGTCCTCGGAGCACTAAATTGATGCTCAATACCTCTTGTAGCACAAAACAATTCGAGAGTTGAGTTCTTGAATTCAGTTCCATTATCGCTTCGTATCCTTTTCACCTTCAAGTTGCACAGATTTGCTAACTTGTCCAACAAATACACCAGAATCTCAGGAGTTTCCCCCTTTGTGGTCAAAAAGTAAACCCACGAAAACCTTGAGTAGTCATCAATCACTACCAAGCAATAAGACCGACCACCAATGCTCTTTGTAGAGACTGGACCGAAAAGATCCATATGCAGTAGTTCCAATGGAGCATTTATGGAATTCACCTGCTTAGACTTATGGGACTTTTACGTAGCTTTCCTTTTTGGCAGGAGATACAGTCATCCTTTAGAGCAAATGACTGTTTCGGAACTCCTAGCACTAGGTCATTTTTAGTCAAGAAATTCATTTTTCGGAAATGAATATGTCCCATTCGTCTGTGCCAAAGCAGTGATTCCTTTTCAGAAGCCTTAGACAAGAGACACGTATACTCGTTCGAGGTCTCAACAGTTCTCATGTTCAGAATGTATGTGTCATTCTTTCTTGGTGCTCTCAGTAACACCCATTCTTCTGGAATGACATACCCAGGCTTCAGTATCACACACTCTGTCTTTGTGAACGCAGTGGTATAATCTTTATCACAGACCTGTGAAACACTTAGCAAGTTGTGCGTAAGCTGTTCCACGTAGTTCACATTTTCAAAACTAACATTGCCGTTAGTTAGCGTTCCTCTTCCAGAAATGGTTCCCCTAGTATCTCCAGCAAAGGCAACATATCCTCCTGCGTATGGTTTAATATCCACAAGAAGAGATACATCGCCTGTCATATGTCGCGAGCAGCCGCTATCTAAATACCATTCACTATCTTTAACACGTTCTGACTGCTGCAACACACAAACGAAGGAGATTAGTGAGAAACGGTGACCCAAGCCTTTACAGGCTTAGGTCGACCGTGGTCATCAACAACCTTGGATCTAGTAAGAACCGAGTCAATCTAATCGCTAGCGGAAATAACAATTAGATCACTAACAATCACACGAATAATCAAATACTCAATGAATATCAAACGAAACGTATTATATTGTATTATAATCGATCAGATTACAGGGATTTTGACAAATAGCGTTTAGGGTTTCGTCAACCCTAAAACAGAAAACGATAATTGCTTAAATACAAAATCTGGCACCTGCAACGTCGCACACGACGTCGCAGGCCCAAGCCCATGCGACGTAGACTACGTCGCAGGCCCAATACCTGACGTCGCACCTGCGACGTTACGCGCTACGTCGCAGGAGTCAGGAAACTCAATCTAATTACAAACTACGAGCTAGACCAACTGACAGACACTAAACATGTACCAACAGCTACACATCGTCGGACAATTCTATCAGCACACTGTCTGAACAGATATGGGTCTTCCCAAAAGTAATAACGTAAAGATGAGAAAAACCTCTTTCTTTGGTTAAAGTCCAATCCGGATGGAAGAGTCTTTGTAACTAGAAAGTTTGCAATATCAGCGAACCATGGAAATTCATTCAGAATTGCTTTCAACAAGCTTTCATCAGGAAACTTATCTCGAATTTCAGTTTCATCCAACTTATCCAATTCTGGATTTTCCAGTCTTGACAGATGATCTGCAGCCAGATTTTCCGCTCCCTTCTTATCACGAATCTCAATGTCAAAATCCTGCAATAACAAAATCCATCGCAACAACCTTGGTTTTGCATCTTGTTTCCCAAACAAGTATCTTAATGCAGAGTGGTCGGTAAAAACAACAGTTTTTGATAGGACCAGGTAAGAGCGAAATCAAAGGCAAAAACAACAGCAAGCAATTCCTTCTTAGTTGTAGTGTAATTCTCCTGTGCACTCGTCAAAGTCTTGCTTGCGTAATAAATAGGTTGAAACTTCTTATCAACCCTCTGACCTAAAACTGCTCCTACAGCGTAATCACTGGCGTCACACATCAATTCAAATGGAAGATCCCAATTCGGACTTATCATAATTGGTGCGGATACCAATTTCTCCTTTAAAATCTTGAACGCATCTTGGCATTCCTTTGAAAACTCGAATTTAGCTTCCTTTTCCAACAACTTGTTCATAGGACGTGCTATCTTTGAAAAATCCTTGATGAATCTTCTATAGAATCCAGCACGTCCTAAGAAACTTCGTATTCCTTTAACATTTGTTGGATAAGGTAGCTTTGCTATGGCCTCAATCTTCGCTTGATCAACTTCAATACCAGCTCTTGAAATTTTATGCCCCAACACAACTCCTTCTCGTACCATGAAATGACACTTTTCCCAATTTAAAACGAGATTGGAACTCTCACACCTTTGCAACATCCTCTTTAGATTCATCAGACACTTATCAAAAGAATCTCCAAACACAGAGAAGTCATCCATGAATATTTCCATGCTGTCTTTTACCATATCATGGAATATTGCCATCATGCACCGTTGAAATGTGGCGGGTGCATTACATAGACCGAAAGGCATTCTCCGATAAGCGAAAGTTCCGAATGGGCAAGTGAAAGTAGTCTTATCTTGATCATTTGCATCAATTGGGATTTGGAAGTACCCAGAGAATCCGTCTAGAAAGCAATAATACTCTTTTCCAGCTAGACGTTCCAGCATCTGATCAATGAATGGCAAAGGAAAATGATCCTTGCGTGTCGCATCATTCAGCTTTCTATAATCGATACAAACCCTCCATCCAGTAACAGTTCTTGTGGGAATTAACTCATTCTTCTCATTCGCAACCACTGTCATACCTCCTTTTTAGGCACAACATGAATGGGGCTGACCCATGGACTATCAGAAATTGGGTATATCAATCCAGAATCAAGCAATTTAATGATTTCCTTCCTCACAACATTCGTAACCTTAGGATTTAATCGTCTTAATGGTTGCACAACTGATTTGAAATCAGACTCCATAAGGATCTTGTGCGTACAATATGATGGGCTAATTCCCTTGATGTCACCGATCGTCCATGCTATAGCATGCTTATGTTCCTTCAGAACTTTTAGCAGACTTTCTTTTTCGTTTGCTGATAGCTTGGATGAAATGATAACTGGCAAATCCGATTCTCCTTGTAGGTATGCATATTCCAAATGGGTCGGTAAATCTTTCAATTCTAACCTTGGTGGTTCTTTAAAAGAAGATTTACATGCCAACACCTCTTCTCGTGAGCAGGGAATCCCATGCATAGTGATGTGAGTCTCTTTCTTGACTAAAATACCATTAGACTCAACCGATTCTTCATTCTCAGTCGGCTGATCACCTTCTACTTCCTCATCACTCTCGAACTCTAACTCCTCAAGCATTTTATCGAATTCTTCAATATCTCTAATTGCTTCTATGCTTCCCGTCCATCCCTCCAGAATCATGGGATCTAGATCTTCATCTTCCATGAGACTTTGAAGGAACTCCTCATCATCAGTCATTTCTCTGGCACTCACGAAGTAGCAAGTATCATCAACTGCAGCAGGATATCGCATTGATTTGTTGACATCAAACACTACTTCATCGTCTCCTAACCTCAGAGTGATTTTTCTATCATGAACATCAATCAATGCCCTTGCAGTGGCTAGAAAAGGTCTTCCCAAAATGATAGGTACCTTTTTATCTTCAACCATGTCCAGAATGATGAAATCACACGGAAAAACAAACATATCCACTTTAACTAGCACATTCTCTACCATACCCCTAGGATATTGAACTGAACGATCTACTAACTCAATGCACATTCTAATTGGCTTTGGTTCCCCCAACTTAAGTCTGGCATACATAGTATAAGGCATTATTGATATGCTTGCCCCCAAGTCAGCCAATGCATGAGTAAGGTCTAAACTTCCAATCAGACAAGGAAGGGTAATACTCCCAGGGTCTTTCATTTTCGGTGGAAGTTTGTTTTGCATAACTGCTGAACATCTCTCGTTCATTGTCACCGTGGTTGCCTCCATCAGTTTGCTCTTATTAGTTAAAAGTTCCTTCAGATACTTTGCATACTTTGGCATTTGAGCAATGGCTTCCACGAATGGGATGTTAATGTGCAGTTGCTTCAGATTCTCTAGGAACTGGTGGTATTGAGCATCATCTTTCCCTCTTCTCAAAGCTGCTGGATAAGGTGGTGGCGGTGCATGCTCCTTAGCATATTGCTTATCTCTTGCAATTTGTTCAGCCTCAGTGTCCACCTTGGGACTTTCCACAACTTCTACTTCCTTCTCTTTTTGCGGTAGGGGTTGAGAAGCAGGTTTCTTCTTTGGAATGGGGTCTTCAAAACCCCTTCCACTCCGGGTGATCCCGTGGATTGGTCTCAGTGTATCCAGGTAGGGTTCCAGGGAATCTCTCTTGAAGAACTTTAGCTATGTTGGAAACATTCCCTTCAATCTGCTTAATCGCAGCTCCTTGGTTTCTTAATGCAGCATCGGTAGCATCCATCCTTTGTCCAGAGCTTGTAATGAATTTCTCATTGGAAGTGAGAAACTTACCCATCATTTCTTCTAAATTAGCTTGCTTGTCCGAAGATGATGCACCTGGCTGCTCCTTGGTGAAAAATCCAGGTTGAGTTTGGCGAAACGGTCGCCCTCCATCTTGGTATGGTCTTCTGAAGAAGTTTCCACCGCCCTGACGATATGGTGCTTGAGCTTCTCCATACTTGAATTCTTCAGTTTGTTCTCCCGTTCGCATCTCGGGGCAATCCTTCACTAAATGGCCTCCTCCACAGTTGTCGCATCCCACTTGGATAGCATGGACAGTCTCAGTAACCTTCTTGATATCTCTGCCCATGTTGTCTAGCTTAGCGGTGATGGCTGCATATCATCATTCACAGACCTCTTCCGTCTAGAAGTGCCATCATCCCATAACTGAGAGTGTTTCGCTTGGTCGCGAATGGCAGTCAACACATCACGAGGGACTTTCTTGGGAATAGGCCCTTGGGAATCCAGTTGCTGTCTCGTGGCACGATCCACTCCTTTATAGAAAATACTCACGACTTGCTAATCGTTCAAGTCGTGCTGCGGGCACTTATGCATCAGGTCCTTATATCTCTCCCAAGCTTGGTGTAGTGACTCATCCATTTTCTGCTTGAAATTTCTGATCTCGTCAATCATCTTTGAAGTTTTGGAAGGAGGACAATACATTTTCAGAAACTTCGTGCGAAGGTCTTCCCATGTGGTTATGGATCCAGCTGGCTCGTTTTGAATCCATCTCTTAGCAGCTCCCTTGAGCGTGATTGGGAATACCCTGAGCATAACTTGATCGCGTGTGATGTTAGGAACGTTGAACATATCGGCTATCTCAACGATTTTCTCCACATGATCATTGGCATCCTCCCTTTCTTCTCCTCGGAAAGGATTCTCCCTAAGCTCCTTGAGGAACTGTCCCTTGATTTCGAACTCCACATCTTGTGCAATCGCTGGCCTTACTACTCCAGTGCCACGGTCATTACGCATCCGACTCGAATACTCTTCGAGCGTTATGTTGGCGATATCTTCTGCCATTGCATCTCTTGGGTTTGCCTGATTGATCGGAGGTTCGAATAAGGACCGGAGATACTCTCCAAAATCCCCCTCTGAATACGACGGAAGGTTGTGGTGTAAACTTGAGTTGGGTGGTACAGAAGCAAACCGTCTTCTCTGACGAAAAACTCTTTCAGGATCTTCAAAAGGATCAGCGAGATGAGGATTCCTTGATCGGGTCATAAACTTCCTGTAATATAATTCCCGAATCAGTAGAACAAGACCCTAATTGAATTACTTACTAAACAATCCTAAACACAAAAATATAATTCGAAAAAAAATAAATAAAACAGAACTGAACTTAAATAACAATATACAAAGATCAAGTTCCAATTTGTCAAATTAAAACAAACCGCTCCCCGGCAGCGGCGCCAAAAACTTGATGTCGTGTAAACGGGGCTTTAGTTTTAAAATGGAAAATACCTAACTTACTACACACAACACAGACAAGAATACCTGATCATATATAGTATAGTTCAGTAAGTCCGAGTCGAACACAGGGAACGGATGTCAATATCAACAAATTGGAAATTGCTACAATTAATTAAAGTGGTAAAAAGTGGGGACGTTTTAGTTCTGATCGAACAATTGATAAACAATTATAAAAGAAATGATTTATTAAATAAAACTTAATTATAAAATAAGAAATAATAAAATAACTTAATTAAAATAAAAGATTAAATTCAAATGGTAAAAGAAGTACAATTGCTTAGACTAGTTTCCTCAGAATCCGACTATCAGTTTATTGAATTGCTAATGTAATGAACTTCATTGTGACATGACAAATGTATCAACCATCTTTGCAGGATTAATTGATTAAACACATTTCAGAAAGATATAAAGTTGTTTTCAACCCGCTAACAGTTCAATTTAACGTTATCCACCGAATTGTATTATGAATGATAACTACACCGTTTATATGATTTACCCTTATAACTTGAATCAACAAAGTTTATAACTATTACTAGTTATCACATTCATTGCCAATTCTTAATGATAATCGATCCTAGCCTATCAAACTCAATCTATTTAGTGATAATTATCAATTTAAACCAATAATCATCAATAATGACCAATCAATGGAGAACTCAATCATAAATCAATTGATCATCACGCTAGGTTATCATCAAGATTCAACAATTAAATATGGATCTTCGAATAAACATATAAACATTCATGAAATTCAATATTAACTAGTAATTCAATAATCAAATCATCATCCGAGTATTATCGTCTAAGCAATTGTATATAAAACTTAGCCAATCATATATCTACAGAAAATCAGATTCAATAACATGCCCATAATCATAATCAAATGAAAGATAGAAACGTATTCGAACCGAAATAGTGAATTAACGATTGAACGAATGAAGCCTTTGATTATCTTCTATCTTTTTCCCTTCCAAATGCTCCAGAATTAGGGTTTTTGGCTGAGAGAATCGACTGGAAGAAAATATGATGAGTTCTTTTTAAAATGAGGGCAAAATGAGGTTTTTAGGTTTTCTGCCGAATCAATCCATACGCCGTATGGAATTCCATACGCCGTATGGATTGAAAAGCCCATGGGTTTAACCCGCGTCTTCTGGCGGCCCGTCTCAACTGATCCATACGCCGTATGGATTCCATACGCCGTATGGATCGATTTTCTCAGCTTTTTCACCATCGACCAAATTCTTCACTTTTCCTCTTTTTAACTTCTATTTTTCAATTCTCGCTCGTTTTCAGCTTCTTTTCCGATTCAAGCTCCAGAAAATTCCTAAATGCACATATGAACGAAATGAGTATCGAATTCAAATCAAAAGCATAAGAAATTAATCAAACTAAGGGGTAATTAGTACTATAAAATAGCACATTTTTGCGTTCATCATGGTTGTTGTTTGATTTATATTTGAGTCAAATTAGTTTAGTGGATGTGTCCTTGTTATGTAGTCTTTTTGCCTATGTAACGGGCTGTGGTGTGGGATTCACTCACATCCTTTGTACTTAAATGTTTTTGGGAATATATTCACCGGGTAATTTTACCCTTTACCCAAAAAAAAAAAAAAAGTTTATTACAATGTAATTTGTCATGATCTAATTCATTGTGATGGTGCTATTGTTTTCATAAATATGTTGTACAAAAATATATTTATGATGATATCATGTAAAGGTGTTAACTATGCAAAGAAAATTTTGGTATTGCTTGCTACTAAAAGTATATTTTGGTCTCATGCTTCTGACTCTTCATCAAAATCATCCAACTCTAACTCTATGTATTAGCCTATCGTTGTCTTTATTTGTCACATGAAATAAAAGATGGTAACTAAGGATTACGAAACGTGTACACAACAATATATAAATATAATGTTTATATGAATATCAAATTGTCTCAGTTGAAACAAAATTATTATACTTCGTTAGAATGAATCACTTCATTGTAACACATTACCATGCATACAAAAATACACACTAATATAACATAAAAATATTCAAATACAACCTTGGTTGTTAATTGCCTCAACCCGAAGGAGAAAGGACTTGGAGTAAATTACAGAAATCATCCCTATGGTTGTTCATTTTTGCAGAGATCATCACTCAACTTCAATATTTGCAGTGCACATCACTAAACTTGTCAATTTCATCCCAAATCCATCCTACTCCGTTAAATCTGACCTTCAAGTCGTTAAGTGATATTAAATGACTACTTTGCCCTTCTTCTACATCTTAACCACTTCCAAATATAACCCTCTAAAAATATTCCAGGGTGATCTTAAATTAAAATAGTCATTCACCATCAATCAAAATCAATATCTCAAATAACTCACCATTTTGTTATGTATAAATAAACACATTTTATGGCAAGTTTAGTACCAAACATTCAATTGAAAGTACTGGTAGTTGCGTACTAAACTTATACAAACAAAGAATAATTAATCTTATTTGAAAAGAATTAGCATAAATAAATTGCTTTTAATTTTGACCAGCGAACAAACCCAAAAGCGAAAGCCATCAACATCATCGTGCCGCCAGCCGCCACCATGACGAAATCATCTCCGGAGAATGTTAATCAAAGAAACCAGTTATAGGAACGATGTTGCCGGCCTTGTCATCATCATCACAACACGAACTGAAACCTTAGATGCAATTTGGGGCGTTGTTTTCTAGCGACATTTTCTATTTGACGGCGGTGTTCACCCTCGCCGTCTTTATCTCGAATTTGCAGGTTTAGTCACAGGTTTTTTTGATTTCGAATTCGTAGGTTCAATCGCAAGTTTTCCGATTCTGATTCTGTTCTCCATATGTCGGCAACGGCGGCGGGGAGTACGTCTATTTTACGGCGATGAGAAATCCGGTGGTGGTTCTGTTGGGGTTCAGGTACAGCGACGATGTTGGTGGAGGACTTCCAGGTTCTCAATTTGTATGTGTACATAAATATACTATAACACCCCTCTTTTGAAGCTATATATATATATATTTAAAAATACCGGAAGCGCATATCCCAATATTATTAATTTACATAATAAATTCCGTACATATCTAAAAGTGAAATTGTTTCAAACATTATACATAACAGGGTGTCATATAGCTTTCAAAACATAACATAACATAAGTTTAAAACATGATCAGCGTACACCATCGTCAAACATTCCTTCAAATCCAACATTCTTGCTCAAAAAATATCAAAACATAACCTGCAAGAAGTAGAGTGGTGGGATTAGCACAAAGCTAAGTGAATAGACAAGCAATTAACAGTCTAACTCAGCTTAACCATCTGTTTACAACAAATAATTAATAACACAAAATCATCTCAGAGGATCGGTGGTCCTTGAGGAACCCTCATTGCCGCGGTGGTCCTCCAAGTAACACTTATAACCAACTACAGGCCACGCAGTGGTTTTACCGTTAACTCATTGCTATCTTTAATCAACATAGAATCCATTCACAACCAATGTTCACAATTCCTATGTTGACCAACCTATAGCAATCAAGTCCAACCATAGTTGACCTCTCATATCATAATGCCTCAAAGGCCATGTCTCACATAATCACGTGTATCAATTCAGGCTAAAAGTCTATAATCATCATAATCATGCTTACTTGTAGTAACCAAATATGTTACACCAATTTACACTGAGAGTCACAAGTCCACTCACCTGAGTATCACAGGATTCAAACTCAGAGTTCTTATGTTACTGAATCTTTGGTTGATCTGAAAACACAACAGAATTACAATTAGTAATTCATTCCATAATCGTACATTTTATTTAAAATGTCATATTAACTCAATAATAATAAGTATACCAAATGTTGCACACAATTTAGTGCTATATCATTTAATCATGTACAATTCATTTATAATGTAAGTATTATAGCTAACAAGAATCATCAATTGTCAACAAACTAAAATCCTGGAAAACAGCTAGTACCCGCCGGGTACCCATATTACCCGCCGGGTAGTAACCATAAGCAGCCGGGTAAAGATCCAATCAACCGGGTGATTTACATTTTGGTGGTAACAGAACCATATTTCGTTTTAAAGCCTGTGGGAGCCGCCGGGTGACCCGTTTACCAGCCGGGTTCCCGGTTTGGTCATACTACCCGCCGGGTAGTGGGTTTACCCGCCAGGTAAAGGTCATCTTCCAGACCTGTGCGATCTGGTCCAAAACCCATAACCCGGAATTTAAACTTAAAACACCAAACTCAGTTTTTATGGTCTCAAACTATAACAACTAACAACAGCAACAATCTATAACATCAACAAGCATCATTTAACAACTTTCAATCCTAACTATAATCCTAATCAATCAAGTTCATAACTTTGATAACTAACAAATAATTAACTTACAATTAATGATGGATCGAGATGATGATAATGAATTCAGCTTAAGATCACAACACAAGTTTGATTCAAAGTTTGGTTATGATTTCTTAGTTTCCTTAGGGATTATGTTTGAAGTTCAAAGAAAATGAACTAACTTTTCTTTTTGGGAAAGTTGATATAGGTCGGCCCAAATTTTAACCAACTCCGTATCCACTTAAAACTAGTCCCCTTTCAACCTATTGTCTGGAACCTAAAAACCATTTACGATTCCAACAATTTTATTTTACCGTTAACTATATAAAGTTAAAACAAATAATAATTTACTAGTCACAATTACTCAAATTTAGCACAAATTTCCTAACATATTAAATAACAATTTAAAACTAAGAAAAATTACCAGAATACCCTTGGTTCCTTAGGACGGATGTTACAAATCTCCCCTCCTTAAGAGGATTTCGTCCCCGAAATCTCTTCTCGCTCAAACAAACTAGGGTATCACGATCTCATGCTAGACTCAGTTTCCCACGTAAAATTGGGACCTAAGCTATGTTTCCATTTAACTAAAACCATAGGAATCTCTTTCCTGCGCAGTTTGGTCACTTTTCTATCTAAAAGTTCAATAGGCTCTTCAACCAACTTCTGATTTTGATGAACTTTCAAGTCTTGCAATGGAAGGATTTGTGATTGATCCTCCACATTACACTTTCTCAAATAACAAACATTAAAAGTATCATGAATACCAGATAATTCAGAAGGAAGATCTAAGGAAACTGTCTAATCATTAACCACCTGTCGAATTCTAAACAGACCAATGAATCTAGGAGCAAGTTTCCCAAGCTTACCAAATCGAATCACACCCTTCCAAGGAGAAACTTTAAGATAAACCAATTAACCTTCCACAAAAGTAACCGGTCGACGACGAGGATCAGCATACTGTTTTTGCCTGTCTCTAGCAGCTTTCAATTTCTCACGTGCAATTGCAACCTTTTCTACTGTAATCTGAACAATATCTGGACCCGCAAATTGTTTCTCACCAGCCTCTAACCAACATGTAGGTGTTCTACAGCGACGACCATATAACATTTCATATGGAGGCATACCAATACTAGAATGATAAGAGTTATTATAAGCAAACTCAATCAATGGTAGGTGAGAATCCCAAGAAACACCATATTATAATATACAAGCACGTAGCATATCCTCAAGAGTCTGAATGGTACGCTCTAACTGGCCATCTGTCTGAGGATGATAAGTTATACTCAAATTTACTCGAGTATCTAATTCATGCTGCAAACTTTGCCAAAATCTAGATATAAACCGAGAATCTCTATCAGAAACAATAGATAACGGAATTCCATGCCTTGAGACAATTTCATTAACATATAATTGAGCCAATCGGGTCAAAGATGCTGTCTCACTGGTAGCCAAGAAGTGTGCACTTTTAGTTAATCTATCAACAATCACCCAAATCATATCACTACCACGTGGTGTTCTTGGAAGTTTTGTAACAAAATCCATGGTCAAATGTTCCCATTTCCACTCAGGAATCTCTAACTGTCTCAATGAACCATAAGGTTTCTAATGTTCTGCTTTGACTTGAGAACATATATGACAAGATTCAATAACTCGTGCCACGTCAGTTTTCATAATCGGCCACCAATATAGCGGTTTCAAATCATTATACATCTTTGTACTTCCAGGATGAACAGATAAACAAGACTTGTGAGCCTCAGTCAAAATCAACTCACGAAGTTCTCCAATCAATGGAACCCATACTCGAGATTGAAATGTCTTCAAACCTCGAGAGAATCATCAATCAACAAGTTCTTTCTTTTCAACATGATCTCTGACCTTAAATTTTGATCCTGCAATGCTTCCAATTGGGTAGCCTTTAACTGTTCTATCAAATCAGAAGAAACTTCTAACCGCATAAAACAAATTCTGTCAGAAGTACCTTTTCTACTCAAAGCATCAACAACTACATTGGCTTTCCCGGGATGATATCGGATTTCACAATCATAATCTTTGATTAATTCCAACCATCGGCGTTGACGCATATTAAGTTCTTTCTGAGTAAACATATACTGAAGACTTTTGTGATCAGCACAAACAACACATTTGGTACCATATAAGTAATGTCTCTATATTTTCAACTCAAAAATAACTGCTGCAAGCTCTAAATCGTGAGTAGGATAATTCTTTTCATGAGTTTTCAATTGACGAGAAAATCATAAGCTATAACACGATCCCGCTGCATTAACACACAACCCAACCCAGCATAAGAAGCATCACAATAAACCACAAAACCATCAGAACCATCAGGCAGTGCTAACACTGGAGCCTGACACAACAACTATTTCAGAGTTTGAAAAGCTGATTACTGTTGTTCATCCCACTGAAACTTAACATCTTTACGAGTCAATTTAGTTAACGGACCAGCAATCTTTGAGAAATCCTTAATAAACTTTCGGTAATAACCTGCTAATCCCAGAAAACTCTTAATTTCAGAGGAAGTCTTTGGAGCATTCCAATTCATTACAGCTTCAACTTTAGACGAATCGACTTTTACTCCATCTTTACAAATCACATGACCCAAAAACTGAACTTCTCGAAGCCAGAACTCACATTTAGAAAATTTAGCATACAAGTGTTCTCTTTTCGGAGTTTCAAGAACCACCCGCAAATGCATTTCATGTTCAGCTTTAGATTTAGAGTAATCAGAATATCATCGATAAAAACAATCACAAACTTATAAAGAAAAGACCGACATACCCGATTCATTAGATCCATGAAAATAGCAGGAGCATTTGTCAAACCAAACGGCATAACCAAGAACTCATAGTGCCCATACCTGGTGCGAAAAGCTGTCTTAGGAATATCTTCCTCACGAACTCGTACTCGATGATACCCTGATCTCAAATCAATCTTAGAAAAGTAAGAAGATCCTTGCAGCTGATCAAACAACTCATCAATTCGAGGCAGAGGATACTTATTCTTAACAGTTCTTTATTCAGTTCCCAGTAATCAATACACATACGAAGGGTACCGTCTTTCTTTTTCACAAACAGAACAGGTGCACCCCAAGGAGAATAACTGGGTCTAATGAAACCCTTATCTAACAATTCCTGAATTTGGTTCATCATTTCACGGATTTTAGAAGGAGCTAATCTATAAGGAGCCTTAGCTACAAGGGTTGAACCAGGAATCAAGTCAATTTGATATTCTACTTCTCTAACTGGTGGTAAACCAGGCAACTCATCAGGGAAAACCTCCGGGTATTCAGAAACCACCCGGACATCAGAGGTAGATTTCTTTTCTAACTTAACATCAACAACATAGGCCAGATAAGAATCACAACCTTCAGCTAGAGATTTTCTAGCTTTCATCAAGGAAATCAAAGGAACACTACCTTTCTCCCGATCCCCTCGAGCCACGACATATGACTCATCGGAGACAGGAATCTTTATCAACTTTTTATGACATGAAATATCAGCTTTGTTATAACTCAGCCAATCCATTCCAATTACCACATCGAAACCAGGAATTGGCATTAAAAGAAAAGAAACTGGAAAACTATAACCCTCTATCAATATATTAGCTCCAGTCACCATTGTGGTAACAGGAACCAATTTACCATCAGCTATTTCTACCTCAAGAGGATTAGCAATCAAGGACGGAGTCAATTTCAACTTATCACAGAAATACACAGATATAAAAGAACAATTGGCTCCAGAATCAAATAACACACGTGCTAGTACAAAATTAATGAGAAAAGTACCAGTAATGACATCCTCAGTAGTAACAGCTTCATCTACAGTCATCTGAAAGGCTCTCCAAGTAGCAGGTGGCGGATTCTTCCGCTTTTGACATGGAGATGATGACCCGCCGACCACACCCGTTCCAAATCTCTTAGCCTCCGGACAAGATCCTGATCGATGACCTTCTTTATGACAGTTCCAGCACACAAAATTAGGGTATTTACAATCTTTCACAGCATGTCCAAATACACCACATTTAATACAACGAGAGGTCTGCAAAGTACACGGTCCAGAATGACTGGATTTACATCTAACACACCAAGGTCTGTCACCCGAACCACTACCGGTATTTAATCTCCGGCTCGACTGACTATCTTGACTTTTCTATTTACCTTTACCTGAATCACTTTTGGATCGTTGCAAGGCTTTCTCTTTATTTTGCAAAGTTCTAGCTCGAATATCACTATCAACAGCATGAGCTAAATTAAAGCATGAGGAAGAGAACTTGCTAATCTTACAGTCGTTCGATAGTGTGGAGGTAAGGTTCCAACAAAATGCTCAACCCTAGTTTTATCATCCGGAACCCATTGGTGTACAAATCTCAACTTTTCAGAAAACTGATTAATAAGGTCATCAATCGACATTTGATCTGTCATGTGCTATTCCATAAACTCACATTCTAGACATATCAAACTCCGAACAAAACTGTTTACACATTTCATTGTAAAAATCTGACCACCGGATCAATTCTCTTTGTTGTGGAGTTAAGGATGCAGTAATTGAGTCCCACCAGGTCATGGCTTGCCCTTTCAAAAGTTGAGTAGCATATGGGACTTTAACTTCTTCTTCACACCTGAAAACCTCAAATTTTCTTTCCATATCTCGCAACCAATCTAAAGTCACAGAGGGATTACTGCTACCAGAATATTCTGAGGGTTTACTGGCCATAAAAGTTTTAAAAGAACACACCTTTTGCTATTGCTGAGGTAACGGTGGAAATACAGGTAACTGATAACTGTATGGCCCAGACGATGCTAATGGAATAGTAGTCTGATAATAAAATGGCAAAGATACAGGAATCTGAGAAGATGATACCACAGGAGGTGGAATGCCGATCTCAACTGGCTGTGAGGATTCAGCCTCCAAAGTTCTCTGTCTAAATCTGCGAAGTTCTTGCAGTTCATCCTCTAACTGCAACATATAATCATCCCTATCAGTTTCCCCACCAGCTGGAATGGAAGTACCAGAATGCCCTAGTCTCTCATTATGAGTTTCAGAATGTGGAACATCGATCCTAGATGCATTGTTGAGAGTATTGGTCGGTTATTCATTATCTGCCATATCTGTAATCACAACACATCTCACAATTCATTAATTGTTAGTACCTAACATACTAACCAATTATCATATCATAACTAATCCCTCATTTCGGAATGTTTGACTGACTCAGATAGATTTGGGACTGAACAACTTACAACTGTTCAATTCGCCCAAACTATGCTCTGATACCAAATTATAACACCCCTCTTTTGAAGCCAAATATATATTTTTTTTATAAATACCGGAATCGCATATCCCAATATTATTAATTTACATAATAAAATCCGTACATATCTAAAAGTGAAATTGTTTCAAACACTATACATAACAGGGTGTCATATAGCTTTCAAAACATAACATAACATAAGTTTAAAACACGATCAGAGTACACCATCGTCAAACATTCCTTCAAATCCAACATTCTTGCTCAAAACATATCAAAACATAACCTGCAAGAAGTAGAGTGGTGGGATTAGCACAAAGCTAAGTGAATAGACAAGCAATTAACAGTCTAACTCAGCTTAACCATCTGTTTACAACAAATAATCAATAACACAAAATCATCTCAGAGGATCGGTGGTCCTTGAGGAACCCTCATTGCCGAGGTGGTCCTCCAAGTAACACTTATAACCAACTACAGGCCACGCAGTGGTTTTACCGTTAACTCGTTGCTATCTTTAATCAACATAGAATCCATTCACAACCAATGTTCACAATTCCTATGTTGACCAACCTAAAGCAATCAAGTCCAACCATAGTTGACCTCTCATATCATAATGCCTCAAAGGCCATGTCTCACATAATCACGTGTATCAATTCAGGCTAACAGTCTATAATCATCATAATCATGCTTACTTGTAGTAACCAAATATGTTACACCAATTTACACTGAGAGTCACAAGTCCACTCACCTGAGTATCACAGGATTCAAACTCAGAGTTCTTATGTTACTGAGTCTTTGGTTGATCTGAAAACACAACAGAATTACAATTAGTAATTCATTCCATAATCGTACATTTTATTTAAAATGTCATATTAACTCAATAATAATAAATATACCAAATGTTGCACACAATTTAGTGCTATATCATTTAATCATGTACAATTCATTTATAATGTAAGTATTATAGCTAACAAGAATCATCAATTGTCAACAAACGAAAATCCTGGAAAACAGCTAGTACCCGCCGGGTACCCATATTACCCACCGGGTAATAACCATAAGCAGCCGGGTAAAGATCCAATCAACCGGGTGATTTACATTTTGGTGGTAACAGAACCATATTTCGTTTTAAAGCCTGTGGGAGCCGCCGGGTGACCAGTTTACCAGCCGGGTTCCCGGTTTGGTCATACTACCCGCCGGGTAAAGGTCATCTTCCAGACCTGTGCGATCTGGTCCAAAACCCATAACCCGAAATTTAAACTTAAAACACCAAACTCAGTTTTTATGGTCTCAAACTATAACAACTAACAACAGCAACAATCTATAACATCAACAAACATCATTTAACAACTTTCAATCCTAATTATAATTATAATCAATCAAGTTCATAACTTTGATAACTAACAAATAATTAACTTACAATTAATGATGGATCGAGATGATGATAATGAATTCAGCTTAAGATCACAACACAAGTTTGATTCAAAGTTTGGTTATGATTTCTTAGTTTTCTTAGGGTTTATATTTGAAGTTCAATGAAAATGAACTAACTTTCCTTTTTGGGAAAGTTGATATAGGTCGGCCCAAATTAAACCGACTTTGTATCCACTTAAAACTAGTCCCCTTTCAACTTATTGTTTGGAACCTAAAAACCATTTACGATTCCAACAATTTTATTTTACCGTTAACTATATAATGTTAAAACAGATAATAATTTACTAGTCACAATTACTCAAATTGAGCACAAATTTCCTAACATATTAAATAACAATTTAAAACTAAGAAAATTTACCAGAATACCCTTGGTTCTTTAGGACGGATGTTACATATACATTGAATATGTATGTGTTAATGATTTGATTTTGAGATTCATTAATTTTAGTTTTGGGTTAATGATCTAGATGATGGATCTTGAAAGGAAAATCAAGAGAAAAAAGTTATGATTTTAGGTTGATGAAAGGGGTTATGAAATTAGGATTTGAGGACACTAAGGATAAAGAAGAAGGGTATTTGGGATGAGTGTATGTCGTTGTGGACGGGAAGGGAGTATTAAAGAGGGGGAAATGGAAAAGACAAATATACCCTCACGTGATACGCACATGTATCCACTTAACGGGGAAAAACTAACGAACATGGACGGAGTGATGAACTTGGGATGCATTTGACAACTTCGATGATGTGCACCGCAAATATTGAAGTTGAGTGATGATCTCTTCAAAAATGAACAACCACAGGGATGCTTTATGTAATTTACCCAAGGACTTGAGACCCATACTTAATAACATTTCTTATACTCTAAAAACATGCTCAAATAATCTTATTACTTAAAGTCTTTATCAAACCCGTGTTTTCACGGGTCTTAAAACTAGTATATATATATATATATATATATATATATATATATATATATATATACTAGAAGAAATCCTGTGCGATGCACGGTAATCTAAATATAGTATTACTAATTACCACGTAATAATATAAGTATCCAACATTAAGCAAGAGTGGTTATATTCAATATGAACACCAAATAAACAACATAGGATCTTATGCCACTTATCGTTCACATATTTAATCATAAGTTCTTGACAAAAAAATTACTCCTCTTAAGTCTTAACCATAAACATAAGCATATGAAATTCAATTAAAAATCATTAAAATTACATGTAATCAAAACACATAAGTAAATCTACGTAGACTATTGTGATTAATCGTTTAGTATATAAATAGACATATATATATATATATATATATATATATATATATATATATATATATCTTCATCTTCATCTCCTCTACATATAATGCATTTCAACTCTTTAATCTTAATTTGGTACACTACAAATTAAAAAGACAAAACTACCCCTACTCCTATCTCCTCTACATCACGTACCAACTCATCAAAAAAGTCAATTGGTAAGTTCCCCACATAATCGATGTCTTTGACTATTATCATTCAAAGAAGATATGCATATTTACGGAAATACCATGTCATCTTCAACTGTAAAACGAGTATACATGATTTTGGTTTTCATTATGCCATATATATTTCAATCAATTTACATTGTTATTTTTGTATTACATATTCTCCTTTAAAACTTTCATTACCTACCATAAAACCAAATGAAATGTCCACTATATATAAACAACTTACGAGAATTGTTACCTCATATTTTCAAAAGTTAGACACAAACATTGCTACTATGAATAACAACACCACCAACACCCAAAACACCAATGTCAATGCCAACATTACGCCACCGATGATCCGTCAACTAGCCGCTAATGCTTCTAATGTCAAAACTCATTCGGGTTTCGTTGTGGTACGTCCAAACAACTTTATATAATCTTTGCTTATTAAACTGTTACGCAAAGTCCATTTTCAATAATTGAAGTTTTTTATATACCTCTTCTTATTGAAATGATAAAAAAGCTTGGTAACATTTTCAATACGCATTGTTGAAGTTGATAAAAATGACGTTGCAAGATGAAATTATTCTCTTTTAAAGTTTTTGCTACGTTACTTTTCTCAACAATATCATTATTTCTTTAGTTTTTGTTTAACTTCATTTTGTTTTATTTCTCTTAATTTTATATTCATGATACTATTGTTTAAAACATGCCGATCCTAAATAACACAGTCAAACCCAACTCACATTATTATTCGATTCAATATTAAAAAACTTAAAAAGTTAATCAATAATATACACATCAATTATTTCAAGAAGTTGTCAAAATCAAAACCAAATTAGTTCGTGTCAAAGTATTTTATATATTTGACTTTAACTACCATCCAAATATGTCTACAGAACATAAAAAACTTAATTACTTCATATTTTAGTATATAAGAATTATTTTTTGATCATGCGTATATTTAAATCGAATATGATAAAAGTAGTAGTAGCATCTTCTATGTATATACGTGTATGCAAATAAGCCTCACCACATGGATCAACTCGACATTTGTTAACAGCTTGCAATTTATAATTTTGTAAATGATTCTAAGCGTAAAAAAATACATTAATTGTTGTTTATTACATACCATTTTATACATTATATTTTCATTTAATTTTGTAGCATGATAGAGGCCATGACAATGTCGACCTCTTTTCATTGTTGAACCAATATCATGTTTGGTTCAACATCAGCGCAGTCCGTGTGGATTTTATCTGGAAAGACACAAAGGATAACAAATTATATTTGTTTTTACTAGACGTGCACGTAAGTTACCTATAATACCATACTATCTTATTCACTTTTCATAATATAATGCAATATTTTTTAACAAATATCCTACATCCTAGAGAGATCGCATGACGGCGGTTGTCTCAAGTAATTTACTGCAAAAGTATGAAAACATGAATTTATTGGGTTACGTATTTGCAATCAAACATTTCCAAGTCGAGGAGGTATCTCCCTTCATTGAGGACTACCCACGTTACGAGGGATATAGTTTCAACCGCGATAGGTGGCAAATCATGGTTACAAAGAATACAAAGTTCGAACTATGCTCAAACACTACTACACAAGTTTTTCCATTGTATCCGAATGTAGTTTCCATCCAAAATCATTCAAATGAGAAAAGCAAGAAACGCATGATGATTGGTACATTTCTTTTTACGTTATTTTTTAAATTTCTTTTTGTTTTACTAATAACTTCATTTAGATGTAATTGGAAAGATTTCGAGTGGTAAACTAAGAAGATTCACACATTCACTTGGTTCATATGAGTTGGTACTCTATGATTTAACGTAAGTTTCTAATGTATATCCATTAGATTTTATGTACACATTAAAAAAAATGCACAATATTTTACCATATTCGATCTACTAGGGGCCACGAACTGAAGTTAAATTTGTATCACAATTCACATACGCTTCCGGGCATGCTTGCTCGAGGAATACAAGAGAAATGGATTGTTTACGTTTCCAGGGTCAAACTAATTATCCATCAAGAAAAAGGTAAGTGTAAACTTCAAATGTGGCAACTAAATAATTGTTCAAATGCAAATATAACTAACCTATCATATATGTTTTCAGATAATGAATTAATATCTACTGGAGTTACGAAGATTATTTTCCCCCATCACTACTGCTTTTTTGATTCATCATAGTCGGTACTACTATAGTTATCATCAACTATCGATGTCTTCTATGTATAATATTCCGCCGGATTGCGCGAGTATTTTACTAGTTACATATAAAGCATCTCCACCATATCACTATTCTTACTTTCGTACTCAACACAGCAAAAAGACTATACTACCATTGACTTATTTATAACATTTCTATTAATACCCATATCCCATTATCTATTATATATTACTACTTTTTCTTCACTAACTACATTTCCATTAATACCCCTATCACATTATGTATTATCATTTACTACTTATTCTCTATTAACTACAATTTTTATCCATCAAATATTAAATCTACCCACTAAAATCTTTTTTATTGGTTAAATATCAAAGTAGACACTTATAATGGGACATCCCAAAATAGTATCGTAGACATTTTAAATGCGATGGACGGATTACAATATGTTTTTAAAGTGACCCGATCCCTATCTCTAAAAACATCGATCAATCCAGAAAAATTGTGTCGTATTCATTGTGGTTTTTTTGGAGAAAATATGTTCTGATCCTCGGTAAGTTCTGATCCAGTTTAATAATCATTGTTACTCTATTGATTTATTTTCGGTCTATTGATTTTGCATTCTTGGTTTTATTGAAAAAAATTGATCAACCAATCAATGTTCTTGCCCTAATTTGAAATCGATTACGTTTTGGTACTTTGATTTATTTGTGTATATACAAACGGACAAACCTGATCCTAATAATGATGGTACATGTGATTTCTTAATGACTAAATTAGTCATTGTAGATTTTAAAAATATATAAAATACACCGTCGCGAATCACAGGTTTTCTAAGTTTCTAATTCAATATGAAAGTTTATATGGCCTTTTGAGTTTTGTTATTTTACAATGTATTGCACAAGAACCCTCCAGTTTGGTATGACGGATGAAATCTAACGATGATTGACCATGTCTTTTGAGTACTCTTTTTGTCGACAACAACATGACAATGCACTGGAGTGGAATTTTTTAGAGGATCGAAACTGACTTTGGGCTTGGGTTCTGTTTTCATTAATCTCTTGTGTAATCATGCTCAACTATATATTCAGGATATACCTATTATGATCTCAGGTTTCAAAGATGGCAAAGATCTTTCTCAGGTACTCCATCTTTTAGTTGTTTTGCTTATATTTTAGTTGAAATTCGCGCATGCGTCAATATCTTTAGTTAATTAATTGCATGTAGTTTGGAATTTTCTTTGATGTCTATTTCTCTGAAGTCATTGTTGTAATTCACCTTATAAGTTTGGTGACGATTTACTGAAATGGCATAATACCCATTTGTCATGTGATTTGTACATTGAAATTATATGACTTCCAATATACAACTTTGTATACAAATAGCTTATAACCAAATGTTTGATGGCAGAAGCTGCTTTTATTTATTACATTGTTCTACATAAAGTCACATATCTACATACATGTACTATTAAAAAAATATTGAATAACCCCTAACTGCATATTAGAGAAAACTATGCAGTAAAAATTAAATATTTGGGCCAGATTTCTGCAATGTTATTGCATGAGTTTGTGGCATTTTGATTTTTGAGTAGTAAAAAACTACATGACTTTCTGCTGTTTCTTCAAACTGTTTACATGTAGTTTTTCAAGGGGCGGTAGTAAGGAATAACTTAAGATGAATAATTAATGTATTAAAAGGATGTATGAATGATCCATGTGATGTCTACAAGGGAGTTCTTCACTCTATCCAAATTAGATTGATTCCAGTAATGTTTGTGAACATGAAATTGTGGTTTATAAATTAAACTAATACGGACCACTTTGAATTGGGAAGTTGATAATAAACTAATACCCTTTTATTATCTCTTTCACAGTTTATATTCTTTTAACCCTTTTAAGGGCATTCATTGACGCTGCTAACGTTAGTTGCCTTTTCAACCCATTTGTTTATGAACGGGTCGATGCATCTCTATAGGTTTATCTTATTACACAACAAGCTTAAAAAGGAACCAGGTTGGCCGTACTGTAAAGCCATGTTTTTTCACAAGGGTAGTGATATTTCCACCATTGAATTTGATAAATCCACCACAACTGTGCATCAATCACTTGTACTGTACACATAAGTAATGCACAGTTGCAGTGGATTTATCAAATTCAATGGTGGAAATATCATCACCCTTTTCACAATACTATTAATTTCATGAGACAAAGGAAATACTACTTGGGGATAACTCCAAGAAGGTGCAAACATTTACACCAAATATAGCTAACATTTCATTTTGTGTTTGTTGAATTATTTTCAATACCTTAAAAAAAAAAGGCCAATTATTAAACATTTCATCTATCATGAATCCGAACATTTAAAGATGTTGAAGCAAAAACCGTATAGTACAATTGTATTAATGGCATTATTATTGTTTTAGGAATACATTATTTGCTAAATAAATACGGAGTAACAAATAATCAAATAAATAAATAATCAAAAGCCAGTGTGTATACACGGGTTTAAAGTCTAGTAAAATAAAATAATAATTAATAAATAAATAAATTTGAAGCCACTAGTCAATAAATATAAACAAATATGAAGCACATCCCTTAAAACTATATAAATAACGTTGGCAATATCCCTTAGTTCAAATGGCAGAAGTAAATCTCATGTTTATCGGCAATTTCTATTAATGCTTATCATGATTATCTCACATATCATGATAAAATGAGATATCAAGATTTATTCAAGGTCAAAAACGTCCTTTTACTCATGTTTTTGTTACCATCTAAACACAAAAAAATATTTAAGCCTTCTATACCTTTATTAATCATTACTCTCAATTACATTTCTCTCTAAACACCTCTTCACTACAAATACATTTTCTCTCTAAACACCTTTATTAATGACTTTATGAGCAAAAGAAATCATAAATTCATTGTCGAAATTAGATTGTTGGTTTTTTGGTTCTCACTCGATTTTCCTTTTCTTTTGATTTTAAGGTTTCTTTTTCATATAAGTTATTGGGTTCTTTTTTCTCAATTTTTTCTTCTGGGTTTCATATTTTAAGTTCTTCTTTAGATGATTTTCTTTGTTTCATTTTTTTATTTTTGTTTAGAATTAATGTTTTAATAGACTTTTGGGGTCTCTATAAGGGTTTTTGTTTTTGTAATTGTAGATGCAACGGTCGATTCGAATATGTGTTTTTGTGTTTATAGATCTACAAATTTTGATTTGATTTAAATTTTATAGTTGTGTTTTTAGTTTCGATATGGTATCTTTTTATTTTTCAATTCAATTTCTTATTTTCGATTATAATTCATGTGTAGGTAGTGATGGTCTATGTGACTATGTTTTGTGGTGGTTAATTCATTTAGGTGAACATATTGATTTGGTGGTTGAAATAAAAATGTTTTGGTTGAATGTTCTTAAATTTCTTATAACCCATCAAAATATAACGAATTACATAGAAATAATTAAGTGAATTATATATTATCTCTAAGTTTTTTTTACTCTATATGTATACATATATCGATGCCATTTTAGATGAGTGGAAGATGAGACAAAGGCAAAAGTGGAAACAATAAGTTTAGATGCATGAATGAAGTATTTTTTAGCATCTCCGGTTTCATCCAAAATACATTATTAGAAAGGTTTTGAATAAGAATTATAACATCAATTGTTTAGCATTGTAATGTCACAAAAACAATTATAATTATTAATCCAGGTTGTAAGCGTAAATATAAAAAACAGTATTAAAAAAGGGGGCAAACAAAGCATGAAATTTTCAACTGAAGTAAATAATATAAAGTAGCGACGACTAAAAAGTAGTAGTTTATACCCACAGCATGCGGTGGGCAAATGAATCCTTATATATATACTAGCGTAACACCCGCGCGATGCAGCGGAATACAAAATTATGTTATTCACCGATAAAAATTCGCGATGATGACTCAGTATAGTAGCGAATAGTGAAATGTCATGAAAATAATAAAATTGTAAAAATATGGGAATTAAATTAAATATACGTTAAATATAGAAGTGTTAGTCTTACTCTTAAAGGTTTCTAAATATAAACATGGAGATGTTTTATATATTAGTAATAGATTAAATTAAATATGTTAAATATAGAAGTGTTGAGTCTTACTCTTGAAGGTTTCTAAATATAAAACATGAAGATGCTTTATATATTAGTAATAGATTTGTTTAAAGATTTGTAAATTTGTAATTGATGTGGATTTAATATATGTTTAACGATTTGTAAGTTTTGTAAGTTATAGATGTGGATTTGTTTGACCATTTGTAAAAGAGTATAGGAACAATAAATGCATACATTTAATAAATTAATGTAAGGGCATGTTTGTCATTTTAAATGGATTTTTGAAGATATTAGTAGCGTATTAGGGGCATTTTAGTATTTTCCCTCTTAAAAAAAACAGGGGAAATATGTTATATATGAGTGTGTGTGTGTATATATATATATATATAATAATAATAATATTACTAATTTATTAATAATTCATAATAGTAATAATATTATTCATTTAATGACTTCCTTTTCTTTTTTTGATTCTTTTTGCCTATGTAGTGATAGTCAAATGACACAAAAATTATAGTCAAATGACACAAAAATTATACTTCACATAAGTTATATTTATATCTGTTGGGTTTTCTATTCCCTAACTAGATTATTATACACACAGCGGAATAACAAAACTTTAAATAATCTAAGGCAATTAGGAAACTAAAACCCTAAGGGATCTTTAACTTTAACAACATAGTACAATAAACAAATTGGATAAAGAAAATAAGGAAAACACTAACCTTAAGAGAAAACCTATTTCTCGCGAGCAGACCAACGAGCAGAGCTTCGTTACTTGGAGGCAAGTACCCAAAGTAGAATACATCTAATGCTTCACACCCAAAAACTCAAGAGAAAGTCGAATTTTCGAAAACCCTTGAAAATTCGTATCTAATTCGTTATCTTATGAAGGTATAGGATGCCCCTATTTATAGTTGTGGAAGAAACCCTTCGGTTTGCTGAATTCGACTCCCAACCGGCAGTTGGACCTTCCAACCGGCGGTTGGAGCTGTTTGACTTGTACTCCAAGTCTGCGAATTCCACCGGCTTAGAAACCCTAACCTCAACCAGCGGTTGGACCTTCCAACTGGCGGTTGAGTCAGTTTCTGGAATCTTCCGCCAGATTTAATTACTTTTAATTTCTAATTAATAAACTATTATTAATTAATTAAACAATTAAATATAATATTAATACTATTAATATTATCCTTCATCTTCTCTTGACTGTTTATTGAGGGCAACCCAAAAAAGACTTTCCCATTAATGATAGTCTCACCAATTAGTTATGATATTGGACACTATTCCAACAGTCTCCCACTTGGACAAATCATCAACTACTATTGGTCTCAAGGCTATATCTCATTAACTATGTAAAGTGTGCATCCAAGAAACTGCCGAACTCTTAATCTTATCTTTAGAGTTAGTCCTTTAGATAAGTGATAAACCATTCATTTGTTTCAAGATATCTTATGAACCGAGACATGGATTATAATCAATCTCAAGATTCATATATGTTGTCCGATTTTCGATTATATTGACTATATGAGACTACTGAACTATCACTTTAGTCTCGGCCAGGCCTAGCACTTTTTAAGTCAAACTTTAATCATCAGAGGGCCCATGATATCTCTTTTCCATTTTAGGCAAAATGAACAAATAAATATCGACTACATAGCACTAGTCAACTCATCATATCATATCTAGCATACCCTTTATAACTGGCATTTACGCACAGCGTTTGAATAAACTAAAGTATAACAGACTTGAAGAACTAGATACTCATGTATCTCCATTTTAAGAATAGAAGATATTATCATCTTAAAATCACTCGTGATTTAATCCATGAAGTGATCTCTTTAACTGCGGGTTTCTCCTATACTTAAATCCCCATTAAGTACCCATGAGTGTTGCAGCAATCTCCATGCCATGTCTAATCTCCATAGACATCTACTAACACTCCATGACAGTCTTGATTCACCACATACTTCCTATAGTGTGATCGACTGAGGAGGTTTGAGTAAGAACTTATTACTCTGGAAGTGGTGTCTAAACATGCAAAACTAAAACACAACGACAAACAATAGTAAATGGTATAACTCCTTCCCATTAAAAATCTCCATTATTAATCACCAAGTCTATTACAGTTTCTATCATTGTTTATAACGTTTCAAATTCAAACTAACAACTAAAACTTTACATTATCTCTTAAACCTATGCTCCTAGCATGTTCATCGTGCTTGGACTTTCCTAGAGGCTTTGTGAAAGGATCAGCTGGATTATCCTCTGATCTTATGCTCTTCACAATTACATGTTCTTCTTCGAATTTCTTTCGAACAAAATGATATTTCCTTTCAATGTGTTTTGACTTTCCGTGATCCTTGGGTTCTCTACTCAAGGCAACTGCACTTTCGTTATCACAGAATATAGCAATAGGATCTTGTACCGTTGGAACAACTCCAAGATCTCCAATGAAATTCCTCATCAAGATAGCTTCCATTGCCGCTTCACTAGCCGCAATGTACTCAGACTCACATGTAGAGTCTGCTACTGTATCTTGCTTAGAACTTTTTCATGTCACCGCTTCCCCATTCAGTAGGAATACCCAACCAGACTGTGATCGACAATCATCTCTGTCTGTTTGGAAACTAGCGTCACTATAACCCATCACTCTGAGTTCTTCTTCTCCACCATAAACCAAGAACCTGTCTTTAGTATTTCTCAAATACTTAAGAATATTCTTTCAGCTGTCCAATGACCTTCACCAGGATTCTGCTGATGTCGACTCACTAAGCTCAAAGCAAATGAGACATCAGGCCTTGTACACGTCATGACATACATGATCGATCCTATAGCCGAAGCATATGGGATTCGACTCATTCTATCCAATTCTTGTTCAGACTTTGGACATAGATCCTTACTGATCTTAATGCCATGATTCAAGGGTAAGTTCCCTTTCTTAGAATTTTCCATATTGAATCTTTTCAATATTTTATCTATGTACGTATCCTGGCTGAGTCCTATGAGACGTTTTGACCTATCTCTGTAAATTTTTATACCTAGGATATATGCTGCATCTCCAAAATCTTTCATAGCGAAACACTTTCCCAACCAGGCTTTTACACTTTGTAAAGTTGGGATATCATTTCCTATGAGCAGTATATCATCCACATATAATACTAAGAATACTACAATACTCCCACTGAACTTGACATATATACAGGACTCATCTTCACTTCTAGAAAATCCAAACTCTGTGACCTTTTCGTGGAAGCAGAGATTCCAGCTATGAGAGGCTTGTTTAAGTCCATAAATGGCCTTTTCAAGCTTGCACACTCTATTAGGATACTTTGCATTTTCAAAACCTTCCGGTTGTGTCATGAACACATCCTCTGCCAGTTTCCCGTTAAGGAAAGCGGTTTTGACATCCATCTGCCAAATTTCATAGTTATGAAATGCAGCTATGGCTAGCATAATCCTAATTGACTTAATCTTAGCTACTGGTGAGAAGGTTTCCTCATAATCAATCTCATAGGTTTGAGTATAGCCCTTTGCTACCAACCTAGCTTTATAAGTGTGTACTTTCCCATCCATGTCTGTCTTCTTCTTGAAGATCCACTTACAACCCACCGTCTTAAGACCGGGTGTAGTGTCAACCAAATTCCAAACTTGATTATCATACATGGACTGAATTTCGCTTTTCATAGCTTCCTTCCATTTAGCAGCCTCAGGGCCTGCCATCGCTTCCTTGTAGTTAGCAGGCTCATCTAATTCACCAAGTGTACTATCACTTATCTTATCCTCTTCTTCTATTTGGTAACCATAATAGAACTCAGGAGGATTGCTAACTCTACTAGATCTGCGAACGGGTAAGGATATGTCTTCAGGTTCAACAGGTGTTTCCACTTCTTGTTGAACGTCAGTGTTTATTATAGGTTATTCATCGGTAGATTCTTGAATTTCTTCAAGATCAATTTTACTCCCACTGTCCTCTTTAGATATCATTTCTCTCTCAAGGAACACTCCTCTTCGAGCTACAAAGACCATATTATCCTTGGGTCTGTAGAATAAATATCCAAATGACTCTTGTGGATAACCGACGAAAAGACACTTTTCAGATCTGGAGTCTAGTTTGTCCTTAGTTTCCCGTCTAACGTAAACTTCACAACCCCAGATTTTGATGTGACCAAGAGAAGGTCTCTTTCCCTTCCACATCTCATAAGGTGTCTTTGAAACTTTCTTAGTGGGTATTTGATTTAAGATATGAGCGGCTGTTTCTAATGCATAACCCCAGAAACTTATTGGAAGTGTTGCTCGACTCATCATGGATCGAACCATGTCTAACAAAGTTCTGTTTCTCCTCTCAGCAACACCATTAAGCTGCGGTGTTCTAGGAGGAGTCAATTGCGAAACTATTCCACAGTTTCTAAGATGATCAAGAAACTCGATACTAAGGTACTCTCCTCCCCTATCGGATCGGAGAACCTTTATCTTTCTGCCCAGTTGATTCTCTACTTCGCTTTGATATCTTTTGAACACCTCAAAAGTGTCCGACTTATGTTTGGTCAGATAAACATGTCCAAATCTGCTGAAGTCATCAGTAAATGTAACATAGTATCTATTTCCATCTCTTGTAGCACATCGGAATGGTCCACATACATCTGTATGTACCAAGTCCAATAGTCCTTCACCTCTTTCACATGATCCAGTGAATGGTGATTTGGTCATCTTGCCTAATAAACAAGATTCGCATACATCATCCGACTTGAGATCGAATGATTCCAACACTCCATCCTTTTGGAAATGGGCGATGCGTTTCTTGTTTATGTGCCCAAGACGATAGTGCCACAACTTGGATTTATCAATTTCATTAGACGAATCAACATTTAAAATAACATTGCTAACACATTCAACATATTCATATATGCCTTTGTAAGGAGAAGCTTTAAAAATAAAACAATCATTTAAATGAACCAAAATATCTCCATTTTCATTATCAAAAGAAAAATGATAACCATCTTTATACAAAGCCTAAAATGAAATAATGTTTCTAGTCATTTCTGACGAATAATAGCAATTATTTAAATCTATCCTAACTCCAGAATTCAGCATGAGCTCAAATCTTCCAATCTTCGTCACAGGTACAATTCCCTTGTTTCCCATAACTAAGTTGAGCTCTCCATGCTTCACACTTCTACTTTCCTTTAGCCCCTGCAATACAGTGCAAATGTGATTACCACATCCTGTATCCAGAACCCATGAATTAGAAGTTGTTGTATTATGGAGTTCGATCATAAACATACCTGAGTGAATACTCTTCTCGACCTTTCCTTCTTCAAGGTTCTTCAGGTATTTTGGGCAGTTACGCTTCCAATGCCCCTTTATGTTGTAGTGGAAGCACACTACTTCCCTTGGGTCACTAACAGGTGCAATCTCAAAATCGGTCTCTTTCTTAGACCTGCAAATGGACTTTTCGTCAGCAGTCTTCCTTTTCCAATTTGAATTTGACCTTTTCCTTTTCTTTGCACTTTGACCGACAGTCAACACAGGAGCTGCTGAGCCAGAGGACACATCATCTTTCTTGATTCCTTGCTCAGCAGTTTGCAGTAAATTGTGGAGTTTCATTATTGAGCCTTCTCTCTCATTCATATTCATCTGATATGACATTACAAACTGATTGTATACAGCTGGCAAACTGGATAGAATTATGGCGATGGAAAACTCTGTGTCAAATACCAGGTTCAATGACTCCAACCTATCAAAGTACCCTTTCATCTCTAAGACGAAAGCATAGATAGAAACTCCAGGTTTGGGCTTGCAAGCCATGAGGGATTTCACCACATCAAGGCATTCTTTGCTTGCCTTATGTAACACCCCGAATTTCAGGAAATTAATATCGTACGCGGATATATTTTTATTACGAAATATTATTATGTAGATAACGAGATATAATGAAAAACGTAAACGGTTTTATCAGTTCCAGACTGTAGAGTTTAAAGGGGATAAAATAATTAGACCGACTCAGATAGATATGTACGTATGAATTGGGATTTATCTCATTTATTCTTAAAAAGCTCCATACACAAGAGAGAAAAACACAGGGACAATTCCTAGCTTCAATTCCTTTCTTTAATTCTTGATTCAAATTCATGATTCTCAATTTTCATCTTCTTCATCTTGTTTAATCAATATGTAAGTAATTTCTCCTTAGTTTTTAACCTAGTTTTCTAGTTATAATGAGTTTTAGTGAGTTTTATGAAATTAGTGAAGTTAACTACGAAATTAGGGTTTGAATTTGTTTAAATTATTGTTGTTTAGTGTTTTGATTATGATTATGAACCATGTTTCAAGTTAGAAGTGAGTAATTTGAAGTATGTAGTTAGTAATCAAAGTGGGGTTTTGATGAAATTTCATGAATTAGTGGTTATGATATGAATTTGTGTTTAATATGTTAAATGGATATAAGTAAAGCTTAATAGTGAATGAATTAGTGTTAAAATGAGAAAAAAGATTAAGAAGTTAGTGATATGTTCATAAGAGTTATGTTAAATACTTGTAGAAATAGAGTTAAATCATTAACTAGTGTTAATGAAGTATGATTATGATAATAGAACATGAAATTTAGTAGTAAAGTTGATGATTGTTAGTGTCTAAGTGTTATTATGATGATATGTATGATTATGTAGGTGTTAAAAGATGTGGAAGCTTATGATGATCATTATGGTGAAATCGTCGTGTAAGAGATTGTGGTGAGTGATACGGGGGTTAAACAGGTGATGTGATTGTGTAGTACCAGATAGCTTGCGGGCTAGAGGTTTACACAATCAAAGAACAAGTTATTTGTTATGTTTATTTAATTGTGTTTATTGCTTAAGTTAGTTGTTGTGTTAAATTTCTTAATTGTGCTTAATTGTTATGTGTTTAATTGTTATTTGGTGTAAGGCCCGCACTTTACTCGACCCAAAAGATATCATTTATATATTATATTTCGAAATCGGAAGCGCAAGTCCCCCAAAACAAACATTTACCGACTTACAAAGCTTCCCATTTTAACGACTACAAAAGATCGCTACATTAGTTAAGCATTTACAACCATATTAGTTACAACCCATATTAACACAAAACGGCCTTAGATAAAACATTTTCCAAAAGACATCCACAAAAGATCAGAGTTGCGCCAAGCTTTATTCAAACTTCCAGTCAACATCAACAACCCGAACATCTACATCTACATCAACTAACCACAGTCTGCAAAACATTAAACAACGAGGGGATTAGCTCACGCTAAGTGAATGGAACCGTAACCGACGATTCAACCCACTCATAACAAGTCTTACAACTAAGCAACAACAACAATTAAACACATAAGTACATAACGTCAAGAGGACCGGCGGTTCCTGGTATCCACCCAACCCAGAAACCACGACTACTGGGCGCTACGCCATTCCCAGTAATCAACCGATAGCTTGAGTACTACCTTCACTGACTAGGCTTGTTCTCAACTATGTGTCTCAAAGAAACCTCGACAACTACACAGTAGTACCCAAACCCAACCAACAACAGTTGACCTCTGAAAACAACCATATTGCATTCACAATGCAAAAGCACACAACAACAAGCAACAGTTCACAACTGTTCACGACCGATCAACAATTCAACAACAATCACACAACAACTCATATATTCAGCAATATAAACAAACAGACAAGACTGGTACCGGTACGACCAATAACAACAACCTACTAAAATAAACTATCCTGGTTACCCGTTGTAACCGAACCCGTTACAACTGGGTGGAACCGAGGACTACAATTCCACTCACCAAATATTCACGCCTGATCGCCAACTCAGAGGTCTTATCTTACTGAGTGGCCGTCCGCTTATCTGGAAACAACAACAACACCAAGTCAGTAAACGTTCAACACAAATTACAATACTTATATCAAGATCTCATATAACGTATTTCAATATCATCTAACATATATCTTATATACTATACCATATAACACGTATCACACATCATATATCTTTAACATTTAATCATACAAAACAAAAGAAATGAAATTGCTGGAAACCACCCCCAAACCGCCGGCTTGGGCAGGGAAGCCGCCGGCTTGGCTGGGAAGCCGCCGGCTTGGCACCCTGGCCCGCCGGGTAAATTAACATTTTCAGCATCAGAACTTAAATCACCTAAATAAGCCAATTCAGACCGCCGACTTGGGGTCCTAACCCGCCGGCTGACCACATGAAGCCGCCGGCTTCAGTGATCAAGCCGCCGGCTTGATCATAAAATCAGCAGCAGCAGCACCAGCAAAAACACAACACGAATCTTACACCCAAAATCACATATTCAGATTACCAAGCACGAATTTCAGTTGTAATAAACCACAAACTTCATTTATAAACACTATACAACAACAAACAACTCCTATAACATGATTTATTTACATGCATCATCATCCAATTCATGAATATTAAACCCTAACTAAATACTCAAACATGAAGAACACAAGCAATTTCATGAGTAATATCAACACACAATCATCATGTTATTAACAAGAAACATAAATCATCTAATATCTATCTTCAATTTCACATAAACTCTAAGAATCAATTAAATCTTCAAGAACACCAAAAGTGAAGAACACTTACAAAGAAATGGAAAGATGAAGATGATAACAATAAAATCACTAGCTTCTATCAAGTAATTTGAATCCACAAACACTAATTCATAATTTGGTTTATACAATTTCTTTGAATTTTTGCTAACAAAGCTTGAGAGAGTTTTCAAGAGAAGATGGGGAAAAATTGGTGAGAATGAGTCGGTCCACACACCGACCCCAACTCTTATTATGTGTAAAATTATACCCTCTTTTTAGTCTATTGTCTGGAACCCGAAAATACCCGTAAGTCAAAATACTTTTATTTTACCGTCATCTTTATTTATTTAAAACAAACAATATTTCATTAATCACAATAAAAACTGAAGCCCTTTTACTTGTTTATTCTTAAATAAACCAATCACACTTATTAAAATACAATTTATTTCCAGGCCCAGAAACAGGATGTTACAAATCTCCCCCCCCTTAAAGGATTTCGTCCCCGAAATCCACTCCCACACATAAATTAGACCAAACGCTACAATTACACTTAAGCATACAATACTATAAACTATATTACACCAAAGTCAATATAGAATCTACCTTGGTTATTCACTTCGAGCAATTCTCCCACAGTCACTTGATCTCCCACTGTCATTTGAAAAGCTCTAGCAGGCGCCATCTTTCTCTTTTGCCCAACCGATGATGCAGAACCCGAACCAGAACCCGAACTTCCAGCTAAACCCGAACCTTGTCTAACATATTCCGAACATTGACCTGCCCGATGACCCTCTTTCTTGCAGTTCCAACACACAGACTGAGGAAAAGTACAATCTCTACTACCATGCCCCAATGCTCCACACTTTATGCACCTTAATGTTTGAGGAGTACATGGACCCGAATGCCTCGACCTACAATTGGCACACCAAGGGTTTGGATCACCACCCACCGAGCCCTCACTAAACTCAATCCTTCGGTTCTGACTCTTATTTCCAGTAGTACCACTCTTAGATTGTTGCACAGACTTATTCTTACCCAACTTTTCCCATGCTTGATTGTCACCATGCACCGACCTAGCTAACTCAAAAGCCTCCGTCAAAGAACGTGCCAACCTCACTGATGTCCGGTACTGTGGTGGTAAAGTCTTAACAAAATGGGTAATCCTAGTCCTCTCGTCAGGAACCCATTGTTGAACAAATCTTAACTTATCGGTGAATTGATTGATAAGCTCATCCATTGTCATTTTCTCAGAAAACTCCAAATCCAGAAACTCCTGCCTAAGTCTAAGCATATCAAACTCAGAGCAGAATTGCTTACTAATCTCTCTATGAAACTCAGCCCAAGTAATTCTAGATCTCTGCTCAGGTGTCATTCGTGCAGTCGCAGAATCCCACCAATTCATCGCTTGACCTTTCAATAACTGAACCGCATACTTAACTCTTAACTCATCTTCACACTGACACACCTCAAATTTCCTCTCAGTGTCCCTTAACCAGTTCAATATCACCATTGGATCATTACCTCCTTCAAAATCCTTGGGTCCACATGCCTTAAAAGTTTTAAATGAACACAACTTATTCTGCTGCTGTGGAGGAGGAGACTGATACGTTTGCTGAGCTACCCTAGATTGTAACTCCAAATACAACTGTTCTATCTTTCTAAGTCTTATAACTTCATCCTCCATATGCAACAAATAATCCTCTTGACTAGCTTCATCATGATGAACGTTTGAAGTACCACCTTGATTAACATTATTAATTTCCGGAGGTGGAAGCTCCGTTCTAGTAGCATTATTGGGAGTCGTATTCTCATCATCTGCCATTCCTGTACTCACAACCAAAACACAACTTGCAACTTGTTAATCGTTAGTATCACCTATACTAACCAATCCCCAACCAAAAGCTAATCCCACAAACCGAAAAGTTTGACTAACACCAAATAGATTTGGGATTGAACATTCGCAAATGCCCAATTCACCCAAACCTATGCTCTGATACCAACTTGTAAGACCCAGACTTTACTCGACCCAAAAGATATCATTTATATATTATATTTCGAAATCGGAAGCGCAAGTCCCCCAAAACAAAACATTTACCGACTTACAAAGCTTCCCATTTTAACGACTACAAAAGATCGCTACATTAGTTAAGCATTTACAACCATATTAGTTACAACCCATATTAACACAAAACGGCCTTAGATAAAACATTTTCCAAAAGACATCCACAAAAGATCAGAGTTGCGCCAAGCTTTAGTCAAACTTCCAGTCAACATCAACAACCCGAACATCTACATCTACATCAACTAACCACAGTCTGCAAAACATTAAACAACGAGGGGATTAGCTCACGCTAAGTGAATGGAACCGTAACCGACGATTCAACCCACTCATAACAAGTCTTACAACTAAGCAACAACAACAATTAAACACATAAGCACATAACGTCAAGAGGACCGGCGGTTCCTGGTATCCACCCAACCCAGAAACCACGACTACTGGGCGCTACGCCATTCCCAGTAATCAACCGATAGCTTGAGTACTACCTTCACTGACTAGGCTTGTTCTCAACTATGTGTCTCAAAGAAACCTCGACAACTACACAGTAGTACCCAAACCCAACCAACAACAGTTGACCTCTGAAAACAACCATATTGCATTCACAATGCAAAAGCACACAACAACAAGCAACAGTTCACAACTGTTCACGACCGATCAACAATTCAACAACAATCACACAACAACTCATATATTCAGCAATATAAACAAACAGACAAGACTGGTACCGGTACGACCAATAACAACAACCTACTAAAATAAACTATCCTGGTTACCCGTTGTAACCGAACCCGTTACAACTGGGTGGAACCGAGGACTACAATTCCACTCACCAAATATTCACGCCTGATCGCCAACTCAGAGGTCTTATCTTACTGAGTGGCCGTCCGCTTATCTGGAAACAACAACAACACCAAGTCAGTAAACGTTCAACACAAATTACAATACTTATATCAAGATCTCATATAACGTATTTCAATATCATCTAACATATATCTTATATACTATACCATATAACACGTATCACACATCATATATCTTTAACATTTAATCATACAAAACAAAAGAAATGAAATTGCTGGAAACCACCCCCAAACCGCCGGCTTGGGCAGGGAAGCCGCCGGCTTGGGCAGGGAAGCCGCCGGCTTGGCACCCTGGCCCGCCGGGTAAATTAACATTTTCAGCATCAGAACTTAAATCACCTAAATAAGCCAATTCAGACCGCCGACTTGGGGTCCTAACCCGCCGGCTGACCACATGAAGCCGCCGGCTTCAGTGATCAAGCCGCCGGCTTGATCATAAAATCAGCAGCAGCAGCACCAGCAAAAACACAACACGAATCTTACACCCAAAATCACATATTCAGATTACCAAGCACGAATTTCAGTTGTAATAAACCACAAACTTCATTTATAAACACTATACAACAACAAACAACTCCTATAACATGATTTATTTACATGCATCATCATCCAATTCATGAATATTAAACCCTAACTAAATACTCAAACATGAAGAACACAAGCAATTTCATGAGTAATATCAACACACAATCATCATGTTATTAACAAGAAACATAAATCATCTAATATCTATCTTCAATTTCACATAAACTCTAAGAATCAATTAAATCTTCAAGAACACCAAAAGTGAAGAACACTTACAAAGAAATGGAAAGATGAAGATGATAACAATAAAATCACTAGCTTCTATCAAGTAATTTGAATCCACAAACACTAATTCATAATTTGGTTTATACAATTTCTTTGAATTTTTGCTAACAAAGCTTGAGAGAGTTTTCAAGAGAAGATGGGGAAAAATTGGTGAGAATGAGTCGGTCCACACACCGACCCCAACTCTTATTATGTGTAAAATTATACCCTCTTTTTAGTCTATTGTCTGGAACCCGAAAATACCCGTAAGTCAAAATACTTTTATTTTACCGTCATCTTTATTTATTTAAAACAAACAATATTTCATTAATCACAATAAAAACTGAAGCCCTTTTACTTGTTTATTCTTAAATAAACCAATCACACTTATTAAAATACAATTTATTTCCAGGCCCAGAAACAGGATGTTACAAATCTCCCCCCCTTAAAGGATTTCGTCCCCGAAATCCACTCCCACACATAAATTAGACCAAACGCTACAATTACACTTAAGCATACAATACTATAAACTATATTACACCAAAGTCAATATAGAATCTACCTTGGTTATTCACTTCGAGCAATTCTCCCACAGTCACTTGATCTCCCACTGTCATTTGAAAAGCTCTAGCAGGCGCCATCTTTCTCTTTTGCCCAACCGATGATGCAGAACCCGAACCAGAACCCGAACTTCCAGCTAAACCCGAACCTTGTCTAACATATTCCGAACATTGACCTGCCCGATGACCCTCTTTCTTGCAGTTCCAACACACAGACTGAGGAAAAGTACAATCTCTACTACCATGCCCCAATGCTCCACACTTTATGCACCTTAATGTTTGAGGAGTACATGGACCCGAATGCCTCGACCTACAATTGGCACACCAAGGGTTTGGATCACCACCCACCGAGCCCTCACTAAACTCAATCCTTCGGTTCTGACTCTTATTTCCAGTAGTACCACTCTTAGATTGTTGCACAGACTTATTCTTACCCAACTTTTCCCATGCTTGATTGTCACCATGCACCGACCTAGCTAACTCAAAAGCCTCCGTCAAAGAACGTGCCAACCTCACTGATGTCCGGTACTGTGGTGGTAAAGTCTTAACAAAATGGGTAATCCTAGTCCTCTCGTCAGGAACCCATTGTTGAACAAATCTTAACTTATCGGTGAATTGATTGATAAGCTCATCCATTGTCATTTTCTCAGAAAACTCCAAATCCAGAAACTCCTGCCTAAGTCTAAGCATATCAAACTCAGAGCAGAATTGCTTACTAATCTCTCTATGAAACTCAGCCCAAGTAATTCTAGATCTCTGCTCAGGTGTCATTCGTGCAGTCGCAGAATCCCACCAATTCATCGCTTGACCTTTCAATAACTGAACCGCATACTTAACTCTTAACTCATCTTCACACTGACACACCTCAAATTTCCTCTCAGTGTCCCTTAACCAGTTCAATATCACCATTGGATCATTACCTCCTTCAAAATCCTTGGGTCCACATGCCTTAAAAGTTTTAAATGAACACAACTTATTCTGCTGCTGTGGAGGAGGAGACTGATACGTTTGCTGAGCTACCCTAGATTGTAACTCCAAATACAACTGTTCTATCTTTCTAAGTCTTATAACTTCATCCTCCATATGCAACAAATAATCCTCTTGACTAGCTTCATCATGATGAACGTTTGAAGTACCACCTTGATTAACATTATTAATTTCCGGAGGTGGAAGCTCCGTTCTAGTAGCATTATTGGGAGTCGTATTCTCATCATCTGCCATTCCTGTACTCACAACCAAAACACAACTTGCAACTTGTTAATCGTTAGTATCACCTATACTAACCAATCCCCAACCAAAAGCTAATCCCACAAACCGAAAAGTTTGACTAACACCAAATAGATTTGGGATTGAACATTCGCAAATGCCCAATTCACCCAAACCTATGCTCTGATACCAACTTGTAAGACCCAGACTTTACTCGACCCAAAAGATATCATTTATATATTATATTTCGAAATCGGAAGCGCAAGTCCCCCAAAACAAAACATTTACCGACTTACAAAGCTTCCCATTTTAACGACTACAAAAGATCGCTACATTAGTTAAGCATTTACAACCATATTAGTTACAACCCATATTAACACAAAACGGCCTTAGATAAAACATTTTCCAAAAGACATCCACAAAAGATCAGAGTTGCGCCAAGCTTTAGTCAAACTTCCAGTCAACATCAACAACCCGAACATCTACATCTACATCAACTAACCACAGTCTGCAAAACATTAAACAACGAGGGGATTAGCTCACGCTAAGTGAATGGAACCGTAACCGACGATTCAACCCACTCATAACAAGTCTTACAACTAAGCAACAACAACAATTAAACACATAAGCACATAACGTCAAGAGGACCGGCGGTTCCTGGTATCCACCCAACCCAGAAACCACGACTACTGGGCGCTACGCCATTCCCAGTAATCAACCGATAGCTTGAGTACTACCTTCACTGACTAGGCTTGTTCTCAACTATGTGTCTCAAAGAAACCTCGACAACTACACAGTAGTACCCAAACCCAACCAACAACAGTTGACCTCTGAAAACAACCATATTGCATTCACAATGCAAAAGCACACAACAACAAGCAACAGTTCACAACTGTTCACGACCGATCAACAATTCAACAACAATCACACAACAACTCATATATTCAGCAATATAAACAAACAGACAAGACTGGTACCGGTACGACCAATAACAACAACCTACTAAAATAAACTATCTTGGTTACCCGTTGTAACCGAACCCGTTACAACTGGGTGGAACCGAGGACTACAATTCCACTCACCAAATATTCACGCCTGATCGCCAACTCAGAGGTCTTATCTTACTGAGTGGTCGTCCGCTTATCTGGAAACAACAACAACACCAAGTCAGTAAACGTTCAACACAAATTACAATACTTATATCAAGATCTCATATAACGTATTTCAATATCATCTAACATATATCTTATATACTATACCATATAACACGTATCACACATCATATATCTTTAACATTTAATCATACAAAACAAAAGAAATGAAATTGATGGAAACCACCCCCAAACCGCCGGCTTGGGCAGGGAAGCCGCCGGCTTGGCTGGGAAGCCGCCGGCTTGGCACCCTGGCCCGCCGGGTAAATTAACATTTTCAGCATCAGAACTTAAATCACCTAAATAAGCCAATTCAGACCGCCGGCTTGGGGTCCTAACCCGCCGGCTGACCACATGAAGCCGCCGGCTTCAGTGATCAAGCCGCCGGCTTGATCATAAAATCAGCAGCAGCAGCACCAGCAAAAACACAACACGAATCTTACACCCAAAATCACATATTCAGATTACCAAGCACGAATTTCAGTTGTAATAAACCACAAACTTCATTTATAAACACTATACAACAACAAACAACTCCTATAACATGATTTATTTACATGCATCATCATCCAATTCATGAATATTAAACCCTAACTAGATACTCAAACATGAAAACACAAGCAATTTCATGAGTAATATCAACACACAATCATCATGTTATTAACAAGAAACATAAATCATCTAATATCTATCTTCAATTTCACATAAACTCTAAGAATCAATTAAATCTTCAAGAACACCAAAAGTGAAGAACACTTACAAAGAAATGGAAAGATGAAGATGATAACAATAAAATCACTAGCTTCTATCAAGTAATTTGAATCCACAAACACTAATTAATAATTTGGTTTATACAATTTCTTTGAATTTTTGCTAACAAAGCTTGAGAGAGTTTTCAAGAGAAGATGGGGAAAAATTGGTGAGAATGAGTCGGTCCACACACCGACCCCAACTCTTATTATGTGTAAAATTATACCCTCTTTTTAGTCTATTGTCTGGAACCCGAAAATACCCGTAAGTCAAAATACTTTTATTTTACCGTCATCTTTATTTATTTAAAACAAACAATATTTCATTAATCACAATAAAAACTGAAGCCCTTTTACTTGTTTATTCTTAAATAAACCAATCACACTTATTAAAATACAATTTATTTCCAGGCCCAGAAACAGGATGTTACATTTGGTAAGAAAAGTAGTGATTTCTCATTAGCTTGATGTTAGCCAAGTAATGAGTAAGTTACTAGCTTAAAGGTAAAGGAAAAGAATTGGTGATGAATAGTGTATGATTCGATTGTGTTGGATCCGGATTGCTTTCGAGTAAGAGGCTACACAATCGGGTGGAAGATGACTTGTTGATATATGTGGATTAAATAGTGATTATCTGGTGAACAGTGTATGAATTGGTTGTATGTGTTTCCGGATAGCTTCCGAGCTAGAGGATCATACAATCAAGTGAGAGTTGTTTGTTATATGTTTTGTTTCTTATGTGTGTGTTTAAGACTATGTTAAAAGATGTGTTGATTAGTGAATTGATTGTTGTTGGTTAATGATTATGTGTAAAGGATTAGTGGTGATCAGAGAGTTAACTGCAGTTAACACAGTGTACAGTGTTCAGTGTTCAGAGCTCAGTGATTATGTGTTCATGTATTTGTGTTGTTATATGCTAAGTGTTATGTGTAGTGCTTGTTTGATTGTCTGTGTACTCACTAAGCAGTTGTGCTTACCCGTTTCAGTGTTTATGTTGTAGGTTGATGTTTGATAGAGACATGTGGATAGAAGGGTTATGAGAAGCTAGTGATATGGATATGGAGCATGCTTGTGGTTAGAATATGCTTCTTTCTTTTGAATTGTTGTTTTGATGCTCAATTGTGTAAATCGCCCAAACAAAGAGTTTTTGAATTAAATATGTTGGTCAATGTGTAGTAGTTGACTTTGAAAGTCAAACCGAGTTATGACGTCTAGTGTATGTGGTTGTCAATAGTATGAAGTCGTATAATTGGTTTGGTTTGGGTCAAAGTGGTGAAAAGTGATTTAGTGTCGAATGTGATTGGTTGGTCAAATGTGAAGTTGACATATAGTCAACAATGTTGTAAGAGTCAAACATGTGTGGTATTGGGTAATGTGGTGGTGTTATGTAGTAGATTTGGTGAAAGTGTCCAAATGGACACCAAAACGGGTCAAAAGGGTTAAATCGGGTTAGAATGTACTTATGTGGGTTTGGTCAATGGTGTTAGACTTGTTTTGGTATGTTGATCATGTGTGCAAAAAGTTAGAGTCAAAGTGTTTATGGTTTGTGATTTTGGTTGTAGTCAAAAAGTGGTTAAAATGGTCAAAAAGTGGTTATACGTCCGTTTTCTCGTAAAACGTGTATTTTGGAAAAGTGCAAAAATAGAAAGTTTCATTTTGGCATTATGGAGGAATCTGAAATTTAGTTCTAACAACAACCCTGATTCCTGGGGAATGAAAGTCATTCCTAAGGAATCCGAATCCAAGTGTTAACATCATGCATGATTCCTGAGGAATGAGAGTCATTCCCGGGGAATCTCTTGTAAATTCAACATTTTGTTATTTGAGTCATTATTTGATTAAGGGAACGATATAACGAGTCTATAATGTCATGTTTTAGATGTGGGACCTAATAGAGTGTGTTTTCAGTGTTAGGTAAAAAAAAAAAAATTCGAGTTTTGGGGCGTTTCACCTTAGCCTGAAACATTTCTTTCAGCTGTTGGTTCATTTCATAAGCCCAAGTGTTTTCAAAAGTCTTTTGCAGTTCAGGGCTCATGGAAGATGCCATGATACAATACACTTTATTCGCGTTATCATAATGTTTCCGGTGTGCCTCAATCTCCTCTTGGGTTGATTCTTCATCAATTATGGGAATCTGCTCATCAAGAACATACTCCTTGTTCTCGTACCTCAAGGTAAACCTTAGGTTTCGCATCCAGTCCATATAGTTTGGACCGGTTAGTCTTTCCCTCCCAAGAACTAAGAGTAGTGAGAAGTTCGAGTTATGTGCGGGATTGGGGACGGGAGGATTTGCACCATTTAAATTAGCCATCTATGAGATAAAACAGTTTTAGTTAGTTTGAATATTCCTTAATTATTTACCCAATTTTCTAAATTAAGGCTAGGATCCATATTTTCAGTTTTATGAAAAGGGTCGCCGTAATCATATAACTAAAATACCATTATCTATTTCATTTATATGAAACTCCTAGATCTTTGAGATTCATTGATTTCTATCAATGGTATGTTAATCTCGGTTATGCACATCTACTATTCATGACTGGTATGCCGAGGATCATGAACAAGATGGTGAATTAACCATGCAAACCCCGCGTGATTCCCGGCTCGAGTACGCTCGAGAATCGCGAGTCTCAATCACCTCTCATTACGTCCTCATATTAATGTGCCGGTAAACCACACACGCTCCATTAACAGTTCATACGAGAGATGTGCGGATTTCATGGTTTAGCATACTATTCATCATTTCCTATAACTAAAATGGGATTTTGTTTTATTATTTTAAGTCTACTTTTAATCTTGACATCATCCTATCAAAGGTCCTCGGTAGCTCCATCGAACGCACAAAGAAGCGGAGAAGTAGGTCAGCGCGAAGCTTATTAAAAACCTGACTTCTTTAGGGAAGCAGAGCGACCCGCCTTATACCTCTCTTATAGTTTATTCCTTATGGGTGAGCCGATTTATCAATTGTTTGACGATGTATTTAGACTTTAATTATACACATATATAAATCATATTATACATATAATCTCTCTTGAAGTTTAGGGTTCTATTTTAAACCTTTTAAAATTAGTGATCTATTTTAAACAATTTAAAATTATCAATATCTAAATTGTAAATACATATTACCTATTTAGATAATTTTCTTTCCAATTTATCTTTACCTACATACTCTTGCAGATAATTCCATGCTACTATTTGTTAAGTTATGGCTCTGATACCACTGTTGGGTTTTCTATTCCCTAACTAGATTATTATACACGCAGCGGAATAACAAAACTTTAAATAATCTAAGGCAATTAGGAAACTAAAACCCTAAGGGATCTTTAACTTTAACAACATAGTACAATAAACAAATTGGATAAAGAAAATAAGAAAAACACTAACCTTAAGAGAAAACCTATTTCTCGCGAGCAGACCAACGAGCAGAGCTTCGTTACTTGGAGGCAAGTACCCAAAGTAGAATACCTCTAATGCTTCACACCCAAAAACCCAAGAGAAAGTCGAATTTTCAAAAACCCTTGAAAATTCGTATCTAATTCGTTATCTTATGAAGGTATAGGATGCCCCTATTTATAGTTGTGGAAGAAACCCTTCGGTTTGCTGAATTCGACTCCCAACCGGCGATTGGACTTTCCAACCGGCGGTTGGAGCTGTTTGACTTGTACTCCAAGTCTGCGAATTCCACCGCCTTAGAAACCCTAACCTCAACCGGCGGTTGGACCCTCCAACCGGCGGTTGAGTCAGTTTCTGGAAACTTCCGCGAGATTTAATTACTTTTAATTTCTAATTAATAAACTATTATTAATTAATTAAACAATTAAATATAATATTAATACTATTAATATTATCCTTCATCTTTCTCTTGACTGTTTATTGAGGACAACCCAAAAAGGACTTTACCATTAATGATAGTCTCACCAATTAGTTATGATATTGGACACTATTCCAACAATATCATCATTATGTTTTTAATAATCCTCAAATGGCTTTTAGTTGATTATTTCAACAAATTGTTATTGTTATATATATATTTAGCATGAAAATTGGTTTGTTTGGAAAAAAATTCACACATTGACCAAGTATATTTACGGGTTTAAAATATACATTGTATATATGCATAAGTTTAAAAATGCATAATATATACTAGCTTAGACAACCAACGTATATGTACAGGTTTAAAACTACATAAAACAGCTCGTGTAATAATAGTAATATTTAGGTAAAAAATTGACAGTAAGGGAATTGTGTTCTCTTTAAATTAAAAAAATATGATTAAGTTTCATTTTACACAAACTATGTCGTGTTTAAATCTCTGTATATTAATTAAAATGAAAAGATGAAGTATTTATTTAACAGCTTTTGTGTGCATACAAAGGCTAACGTTATAATACTAGTATATTAATAAAAAAAAAAAAATGCTTATTTTCATTTTACGTTGACTCTAAAACTCTATATTGATTTAATAAAAACTACGCTTAATTAGTACAATAAAATTTTGGAATAGGTATTCTTTTTACAATAGCCTGTATTTAGATTTTAGACACGGGTCTTTGAATTAAACTAGTAAATAAATAAAAATAATCAACAAAGAAAGAAAGACGATGGAATCGAAGGAAGAAGCGATGAATTCAGAAACCCTAGATCATCAAAGTTCTCATGACGTTAACAGCGATCCAACAACTATCACAGGGACTGATGAATCGTTATTATCATCTTCATCTTCATCAATTTCTCAATCGGAGATTCTGAAAGCAGTGGAGATTGTTGAACGCGACTCACTCGCAATCGCCGATAGCTTCCAATCATTATTTTCCTCTCTTCGTCTATCTCTTTCTCAGGTACCTACACGCTCATTTTTCAATTATCTTGTTCTTCTAACCGATTACAACAGTTAATTTCAGCTGAAGCTTATGTTATATAGTAGTGCAGCTTATAGAAGTAATTGAAATCTGTTTACATATCATTTTTATTGTAACAATAGTCATGGAAATTGCTGTCCTGTATGTATAATGTGATTTTATATTGAAAATTAATTGAAGTTTATTCATAAAATTTGTGTTGAAGCTGCTGCATATACGGATTCGGTTACTCATTTGAGCATTAATCTTTTTTGTTAATCTAAAAGTGGTATTGTATCAATTGTGAATTGAGTTAAGGACTAAAAGCTATGTGTATCAATATATCATTGATTCGGTTCGTAAATACTAGGGAAACATAGATATAAATGAAGAATTAAGTGGGATTAATGTGGGACAATGGCATAGTTCAAGGCAACTTGAAATTACTAATAGAAAAGCCCAAAGGGCGGTACGTTGAACTCGCCCCGTGCTGTTGTTGAGCAACAAGTTGTGGATTTAGTTTGTTTAATTGCCGGAAAACTGAAGAAGATGAATTTGTTTGCTTGCTCATATGATATATCTATTGATGAGATTATTTATGCATGTTGTAGGTTACCAGCCGTTCGGTTGATCATGTACAGTGCTTTAGCGATGCTGCTGGCCGTCTTCAAGAATCTGGTACTTGACAAAATCTTGCATTGGGTACAATTTGTTATAAAGCTTTTGAAAATCCTTACACATAGAGAACATGCCTTTTATAGAGCTCTATAGATAACCTGAAACTACCCTTTATGATGTACATGTAGCTTTCTAATATGTATTTTGCTAGAAAGCTTGTATTAGCAATTTTTTAATGCAAGACTATTATGCCTTGAGCAGATTTTATTGTTGATGTTATGACAATGACTACACATATTGTAACTTTGATATCCATTTAAAAATTTAGAAGGAACCCTTCTCTCTAAGTAATTTAAGTTTAATTTATTATTTAGACATTACTTTTAAATCATGTTATAAGGTACTTATTAGCGGTGACTGTTGTTGATCAATATATTGCATTACTCTGCAGCATTAGATTCTGCAACAAAAGGAAATCTTTACATAAACTCGTGTCTCAGGTATGTAATTCATTTTCATGGTCTTCTCATTTGATTCACTAATGACAAATCTTTTGAGCCATCATACATGGTTTTTACTTGTGTGTTGCAGATTGAATGAAGAAATGAGAGGCATTGACACCCTAGCCATGCAATTGTATCCTTTATTCTTATCCATATGTGTCATGTTTGTGTGTGTCTGTCTCTCTGACTGTTTAATAAGCTAGTTATCTAAGGTGCGCGAATTGATAATCACATACACTGATACACACAATCGTAATTGTTGGAAAGAAACGTCGTGAACATGGTATTTATGGTGTCCAATGATTTGCTAACGTCTACAACTGTTCCTGAAAAGAAAATTCCTTTGAAAGATATACACAAATACTGGAATTAGATTTTCTTGACACTTGGAAAGAAAAGCGTTACGCAGAACTGTTGATACTTTGGATACTGCTGTGAATAGCCTTGTTCGTCTTCCTTGATATTCACGTGGTGGATGTATTCATCTTCAGTTCAGATGAATGTTGCATTGATTTTATTGATCTGAAACAGCATGTCTTGGGCACGGAAAAAATGTTTTTTACTGTAACAGAATCCTTGTACTGTTTTATTATTGTGTACTTCGTTACATTTATTAATGTCAATAGTAGTAGTTGAGTTTGTTATGTGTTATCTGGCAGCAACATTTACGTTTCTTGTATTTTGCCTATAGTTTAGAAGTTCCCAAGTTATGGATGCAAGAGCTATCAAAAATTGGATTCTCACCGAATTCAAATATCTCATTCTTGATGAGGATCTTTCTATTGAATTAGAAATAGAAATGTTTGAAACTAAACTTGTGCCAATATGAATTCTTCTAATACTGTAGCCATGTACAATGACAGGCTACATGGTTAGACAAGTTTGCAATTAGGTAATTGTTATTGAGAAAATGGTGTAAAATTTTTTGATGAATTGAAAAAGCTTTATCAGAATTTGGTATAAACATATTCAATTTCACTATTTCACCAAATCTGCTATGCTTTTGAAAAAATTCAACACATAGACCAAGGCAATATGTACAAATGGTCTTAAAAGGCTGTTTCATGGACTCCACTAAAATTTTGTATCATGATTTCGTGCTAACCATCTTTGCTTCCAGTTACTATTGTTTCGCTAGTTGTACGCTTTTATCTTCTACTTCTCAATTTTGTTAATATTATTTTTCGCCAAAAAGGGTCAACCATGCATTTGACGGTCTTGTCCTAAAATCACAGTCATCTAGTTTTCCCGATTTGATCATCTTTCGCAATCTGCGACCACTGGGTTGAAACTTGAAAGTACCCATTTCTCAAACATATAGCAAGACAATGAGAAGCAGGAAAAGAAAGATTATGATTTATAAATTAGAATTAAAAGCCACAGAATGTCAACATATTACCCATCTGCATAATTCTTTACCTGCACTAAGAACCCAAACATGGACTGAGAATTGTTGTCACCCTCCATACAATTTGCTAATTTCACATACTTCGCCAAAATCTTGACTTGTATTTAGTCAACCATAGGAAACCCTAGGCATCATTCCCATTCTATAGTTGATGGAGGCTTCGACGTTATGTCTAGGCAAACTCGGTTCACTCCACGAACACTATTGCAGATTTTTCTTGATACGTCGTCTAGAAACTTATGCTCAAAATAGTACCTGAAAATTTAAGATGTTCAGGACACTTGAGTTATGAAATGAAAAAAGTAGAAAAGGATCAAATGCGAAAAGCTTAATGTGGGAAGGGAATAATTTGTAAAGTACCAAGGAAACCAAAGTATTCACTAAAACAACAAAGACCTTCAAAGTTCAAAAGCAGTATGTAAGTTGACTTTAAAGGTCAAACTTCCATTTCTAGATATATAGAGGTTTGATTATATGTCAACAGTTGACACCAACATTTTCGAGATCAAATGATTGACTGCTTGTCACAAACAGACACAGGTTAACCAGCTCACCAAAAAAAAACAAAAAACAAAAAAAAAATTCTGGATATCTTAGTGAGCTCATATTGATTTTGAGGTTAAAAATTAAACCACCTACACTCTAAATTCAAAGATAAACTTTCCACTGAAAAAAGCAAGTAGATAACTATCCATACGGAAAATGTTCATTCTATATCTATAATTAAAAGATTAAAAGATAATCATAGACAAAAATGAGTGCTCACCAGTCAGCAGTCATGCCATCTTGACTTGTGACGGCTCTAAGTGCAACAGCATTAGAATGAGTCCTCTGATCTCCTTGAACACCTGTTGTTTTAATAGGTAGAAATACAGCAAATGCCTGCCATATTTCATCATAGATCCCAGCATCTCTAATAGCTTGAATATATATTTCATCCACCTGCAACCCAGTTTCTTTACAAAGTAAAATCTAGAACAATTATAACATATGAGTTAAAGCATGTCCTAAGTTCATTCTCTACCTGGCGAAGTATATCCAAGGCATTTCCTTGAGTGACATCACCAGGAATTCTCACAGCAAGTCCGGGCCCCGGAAATGGATGCCGCTTCAAGAACCCAACTGGAACATTCAAAATCTTCCCGAGCTCACGAACCTTCACAACAATAAAGACGAGTTAGATAAAATTATCCCTGAGTTTACTGTATATTGGCTCAAGTATATGAGAGCTAATAAGAGCAAACTAACTAGCTTTAGTTGAGTATGTATTTCAGGTAGCCAACTTTGTTTCACCCATGAGAAAGCTCAAGCTTTCAATAGTTCTCTTTCAGGATAATCTTGTAAGTTAAGACAACTTTTTAAACACTGTGTCAAAACAAGTCAACTCTGTCAAAGTTATAAAGACATAAGACACCAAGTTATCATTTTGATCAGATAAACCAGTGGTCCAATTACCCCATATGAATTTTATTCCATATCTTTGAAAAAGCGAGTTGTAACACTTTTTTAACAAAGACTCTAAGCGGGCTATTTTCCTTTGTTCACACTTGAGTATTTAAAGACATAATACAAACCTCATCCTTAAAAAGAAGCTTAAGTGGTTCAATGAGCTTCAACTTCATATCTCTAGGAAGCCCACCGACGTTATGATGGCTTTTAATTGTGTGTGAGTGGGTTCTTCCACTTCCGGGTGGTGGACATGATTCGATTACATCTGGATACAAAGTTCCTTGAACCAAATATGTAGGCCTCGTTCCCATTTTTTTCTCTAAATCATGGGCAAATGTATCAAAAATTGATATAAACTCCTTGCCGATAATTTTCCTCTTCTTCTCGGGATCTGTAACACCTTTCAACTCACTAAGAAATTGCACTGAAGCATCAACACAAGTAACAGGTAGATGAAGATCCTTTTCAAATGTTCCCATCACTCGTTCTTGCTCCTTATATCTATAAATAGCACATTCACCAAATTTATATAATATGGTCGCCATGAATATATGGTCAGAAGTTAAAAACCAAAATCTAACCTTAGCAACCCGTTATCAACAAAGATACAATGCAGCCTATCGCCAATGGCCTTGTGAACGAGAGTGGCTGCAACAGTAGAGTCTACACCACCAGATAATGCACAAATAACATGATCATCAGGGCCCACCATACTTTTAATCACCTTTATTTCCTCCTCCATTACATCTTCCATCTTCCATCCAGCTGTGACCCCACAAATATCAAAAAGAAAATGGCGCAACAATTCCATTCCCTCCGGTGAGTGTGTCACCTTCATATGAAATAGTCACATAGATGAATGCAAAGTTTTACATACATACCCCACCTTATAGAATCTCTTTTTAAATACTTAAAAATTTGCTTTTCACTCAAATTAGTTACTATAGCAGCAGCATAGCACATTAAAGTAGATAAGTGTACAGTTGCCTACTTCATCATAGTATATGAAGAATAACGCATAGAAAAATCATAACAATTTAACCAAGCGATATTGTCATTCCAAATCAAGAATTGAACAAACAGAAAACCAAGAAAGTTCACACATTCAACAAACAAGAATCATCACAGCATTTAATCCTGCAATTTATATGATTCATTTTAGCATATCATAGCATTTTCAAGCAACTTATAATGCTTATGACTAATCAGTATTACTATTACACACAAAAATATCAAGAAAGTTGCTTCCTTTGCATTAAATTCATCCAAATTAACTCAATCCATCAAAGAATATTTCCTCATCATTTTAGAAAATCATGATGTGTGTGTGTGTTTTTTTGTTTACCAACTTTAGCAACCTATAATAAACATATGCAGAAACAATGTTACACAAACATACCAGACACTAGTATCCGTATAAAATGTATTGATTATATATACCTCCGGGTGATACTGCAACCCGTAAAACCGCCTATCCGGATTCGCAACCGCTGCAATCCCACCCTGTTCGCTCCTCGCCACAACTTCAAACCCGCTCGGCAAATTAACTGCTTCATCGCCATGACTCATCCACACCACCTGCTTATCACCAACTTTTTTCCCTAAAAATAATCCACCAAAATCTTTAACAACTTCAATCACCATCCTTCCATACTCTTGTTTCTCCCCAACCCCAACTACTCCACCCAATTTCTGCACAATCAACTGCAACCCATAACAAATCCCCAACACAAATACACCGTTTTTCTCAACATATTCCACAAATCCATCTGGAAAACTAGGCGCGACTGGCGCGTGAACAGAGTGAGGACCACCGGAAAGGATAATTACAGATGGGTTTAAATCGGCGATTGATTTGAGTGATGAAGTGCCGGAAATGCAGAAGGAGAAGACTGATAAACTTCGGATTCTGCGAGTGATTAAGTGTGTGTATTGTGAGCCGTAATCGAGGATTAAAACTACGTTTGATTTCACGGCTTCGACCTCCATTATTTCCGATGAATTTGAGAAAGGGGATTTAATTTGATTAGGGTTTATTGGACGGAGAAAATGAGGGGCTAGGGTTTTTGATGATAGTTGGCGGGAAGTGAACACCCTAAAAAGTAAAAAGCAAGAGATGGTATACTATTTGCACTTTACCCCCTTATAAATATCTTATTTACAACTTTACTAACTAACCTTTTAGGCCGTTACACTAAATTAAAAACTAAAAAAATCAAATAATAAGAGATTTATTATAAAGTGAATTGATATGATATTGATATCTTTCCTATCTTATATAAGGTGGATGATAATGATGTCATTTTGCTGACTTGTCCAATTCTTAGATAACCTCAATGCTTACGTGGCACTACAAGATGCAAGAAATTTTCTCCTAATTTTGAATTTTTTAAAAACACGATTAATTAATGACAAATTATTATTATTTATTGGGATACTAGCAGTCTAAAACTTTTCCGTTTCTCACCAAAAGATTCACAATAATAACAAAAAGACTTTTCAGTTCCAGTATATAATTATTTCTATTTACAGGTGTAAAAAAGCATTAGTTCACTTATTATAAATACTCACATATACATACCTCTCATATCTCTCATCTCTTTCATATCTATTTTACACGAAATTTCTTTCTTTAACCTGTTAACGGCAAAAATTGTTACAAAATGAGTGCATCTCGCACGAAAGCTCAGATTATTGTGGAGGTCAAGGCTGAGATTGCAAGAGAAAAGGAAAAAAAGGAACGTTGGGAGGCGATGTACAAAGAAGTAAAAAAGATATATGAAGAAGTTGATAATGTTTCCAAAACTGTTAAGCCCCTACCAAACACAAACAAGAAAATCAAGTGTCATTGCTGTCTGGAAGAGTACTTCGGCCTGGAAGATAGCTTTGATGACGTTTTCGGTGAGATGATCAAGTCATACGACAAAAGCATTGAAGAGAAGAATGACTTCCTGAAGTTTATATCTGAAGATTAGTTGTGTTTCAGTTTTCTTGGGGGTAAAAGATATCTATCTAAGTAGTATGATGATCTGTTTTTGTTTCTATATTTTGATCATCTTCTATCGAACGAACTAAAAATGGTGTAGCATGAATATCTATGTTTGTTTGGGTATTTTGACCGATATATGGGTTAATCCGATTTCAACAATGTTCCTATTACATTTCATCACGTAAACTGTTTTACATAACTTCACGGACCAAAAAAATACCGACCAAACTGGAATATTACTACAAGCCTTTGCTTTCCTTTGCTTACTGTATCAAACTATAACATTTTGATTTAGTATCATTAACAAACTACAAGCCCGGGGATAGAAAGACATAAACTTTAAGCTTCAGGTTCATATAAATCTATTAATAAATCGCCAAAGTTGGTTTATACTACCATACATTTTTAAAATATTTTTTAAGGTGTACAGTTACGCACTTAATGTATTTTTGCAGTGGAGTATAGAATTTTTTCTCTAAATATGAACCACCTAAGTCAAACCCGTGTAGTCACGAGGTTTGCACGGTAAAAAGCTTACATTTAACGTAAACAGAAACTTTATGTAATAGAGTGATTTTATAAAAACTGTCTTTTGAGCATTTTTACTAAATAAAAACAAAATAACATGTAAGACTAAGGGGCATGAAGAATATAATAACAATACATCAATTAAACATAATGACGTTATACATGGTACCATACCTTTACAAAATAATATCCATATGAAAATCTTAATTTAACATACCGTTGTAGTCACGGGTCATTGCACTAGTTGATACTGTTACACAGTACCCGTCCAAAAATAATTGTCCAGTTATGACTTTTTGAAGCTCATCTTTTCAACTTTGACCTTAAATATTTTTGTTTGTTTTATATAATAAGTGCAAAATATACGAATGGATTGAATTTAAATATATTTTCATTGGTATAATTTTTATTAAGTAATATGTAACACAAATAAAAATATTTGTAGTCAATTTTGAAAAAAAAAACTTTAAAAAGTCAAACGATTATTTTGAGACGGGGGAGTAATGGATTAATTAAATTCATCATTACTTACTAATTTCTATAGTTTCTTTCACAATTCTATGCCATATCTTTGTGCTTGAAAGTTACTGTAAATGTAACGTTTCTTTGAAATGGGTTATTGTTATTTTATCTACATTTTTCCCTTCCATTTTTAAGCAATATTCAAGACTCTTTAACGTTGCCTACTTTCTCTAGTGTTACATCTTATGTCTCCGACCCTTTAAACGAGTCAAATGAATATATTACCGTCACCATTATATCTTCATATCTAAATCTAATCAATCAAAAAAGAAGAAAAGCGAAATAGCATCATCACTTATTCACCTTTATAGATGAAATCTTATTTTTAGATGCAGTGAGCAACTAATTCATTTGCTGCTCAGACATGAGTTTTGCAGTCATATTTGGCAAGTGTTTTGAAGTTAGGGATAGACTGTAGATAAATAATGAAGGTGTTTTTCTTTATTATTTTAATGCTGGTTTAAATCTTTATTGGGATATTATATGTAATCAACCTTTATTGGATGATGTTTAAAGTTAGGGAAAGCCTAATTTGTTGGATGTAACTGTGACTATCATTTTAAGGTCTAAAGCACAAAGAATATTTCTTACAATGTACAACACAATAAGCATTTAGGCACAACACTTCAATGCCCTTATTCAATGAATATTTCGACTATCATCTGATTTATACATACAAGTCTCATATCCCACAAAAAATGACTAAAAACTAAATCTTCTCTATATCATACTAACATATAATACGCTAGGAGACGTGCGTTTATGCTTGGGCTAGACCTGTATTAGTCTGAGGCGTGAACCATGAACATGAGCCATGAGGTTAGACCAACAGGTCAAACAGATAGTCAGCATAGCTTCACATAAGAATGTCAGTAATAACTTCCATGATCAGTTCTTGCAACGTGTCATCTACGAATTCAAACACAATATCATTTCTATTTGATATAATGTCTACCCATTGTCCACATTTCGCCATATCCCTCCTAACAAGAAGATCTAAAGTACGTGGGACCATAGGGTTACCGTTATGCCAGTCAACTTGGTCAATAACCTCATTGACCACATCTTCCAATGAAAAAGGTTGAATCTTTGGACTAAAGAATGTTACCCGTGAATGTAAACCAACTAACATGTCCTTGACACAATCGTGCAGGAGTTTATGATCACACGAGGATTCTATTGGATAATCTGCTGCTAAAAAGTCCTCCCAATTTGACTGCAAAGTTTTGTACATATCACTAACGTACGAAGAAATGAATCCGGGGTCCTCCATGAATGAACTTAAACTGGCTTTGCCATATGGTGGAGATGAAGTAGGTGAGGAGTATTCTTCAAAATCTAGACGTTGTGGTTGAACTTGAAGCTCAACTAGTGATGGTTAAATGGTAAATGTTAAACAGTTGCAAGAATACAAAAGCGAAATTTTTTAACAAGGGTTATGAACTTGAATCAATTAACATACCAGATTCAACAGTGCTCGTAGGACTGCTGATATTGTCTGTGAAAAAAGAATCAAGAACAGAAACTGGGCTTGGATTCTCCCTGAATTGTTCGCTATCCATGTTTTCTAATTTGCAATTAGCTTTCGGTGAAGAAACATCCAACAAAAACTCCTATATACAAAAAAATACCAAGTGTTGTAGAGCAACTAGGCTGACTTCAGTTCATAATATTAAAGGTGGCGATTTTGACCCATTTACTTATTAAATGGGTCAATCCGAATTACAGTATGTTTTATGTGGGGGTCAACGGTAGAGGAATTCTTAGCTAAAAAGGACATAAAATGATTTCATGATCAACTCTAACGAAAATATAAATTAAACAAATAAATTTCTAAAAACTGGACAAGAAATGTTCTGGCCCACCCTGTACCAAAATTACTAGCTTTCACACGCTACCCAAACTCATCCATGGATAAATATTTTGTTAATATAGTTGTCCTACTCATATGACAAAGTTATATATAAAGGGATTTTCTAACATTGTGCCGTAAAAAGTATTTAAAACTTGTATCTAAAAAATTTGGACGTGTTTGAGGTCAACCCAACCCATTCCGACTTCTACAGAAGTTATCATTTGGACCAATACCTGTATTCATCAAAACCATTAATTTTGCCACCTCTAATCGATAACAAGAAAAATTAATTGTAGAAATTTACCAATCTCGACCCTTCGATGCACCCATCTACACCCGTTGGACCAATGTTGTTTGAGTCCGACCCCATGCCCACAATGTGGTCAAGGAGCCGTCCTTCCGGTACACGTCCAAAAGTGGCCATTGATTCGTGTATAGGAGATGAGAGTAGTATCCTTTCCAATGTTCGTGAAGCTTGTTTACTTGAAGCTCCGGAAGGTTCAACCGCAGCCATCCCAACTTGCCTTAACCTTTCGGCTAGGTGCTTTCTTGCTTCAATAAAAACTTCAGGTTCCCGTTTCTTCGAGAATGGTACAATAGCTAATTTCTCCATTTCTGAAGTACATTCATTTATTTTACTACCTTCGGAAGCCTGAAATAATTTCATCTTTTGAGTGTTCTTCAACTTCTTTGCATTTTTCAATTTTTTTCTAACGTCATTAAACGACACATGAGTGTGTTTGATCATTTGTTGCTTGCTTGCTGATCTTTGATGAGGGTACAAATACGAGCACCGGCATCCTAAATCAACCGGAGACTCTACAACACGTTGACTAGGCCTCAGAACCACGATTGTATCTACATTTGGATTTTCCTTTTTCTTGTTTGGACTTTCACCTCGTAATTTTATTTTTTTCCAAAAAGATTTATCCATGGTGTTCTTCCATATCTCCTCATTCTTTCTTGTATGATTTGAAGAACTTGTTTCTCCATTAAGGGATTGGTTCACATCTGTGTGTTTCTTCCTCAGCCGAATCTGCAAATGAATTTAATTTTGATTCCAGAATCCAATATCTTTCTTGAGGATAAATCGCTAGATATCGAAGTTAAAAAGACGTAAATTTACATTAAGGTTTCTAAGTTGCTCATCGAATGTCGGCATTGGTGCTTGGCTCCTTGCATATCCTGCTCCTGATGCAAGGGCAACCACAATTCAGCTTGACTATGTCAACAAATCACTTTTCAAACTAGTTAAGAAAATTTTCTTACAAACATGATACAGATTTCTCTTATTTGTGGTATTAAATAGAACGAGTTATCAAGATTTTCACAAGATGAAAGACTATACACTCGTATAAATGTGAAATTTGAAATTGGTTAATTTGACTTTATTAGTCAAAATGAACTTTTAACAAAACAGCAGTTCAATCTAGATTAGAAACCATCAAAATCCGATAACCCAATGCTGTATAAAGATCTTGAAAGTAAACTCAACTCACCTGGAAGACTCTTACTCCCATGGCTTTCATCTGACAGCATTTTCCGATGAAAGCGGCCAACGTGGTGATCAAACATGCCACTAAAATTCCACACACAACCAAACTGATTCGGTTCAACTGTGGGAGGACATTTTGGAGATTTTCTTGCCATATAATGTCAAAAAGGAAAGGATTATGATAAAATCAAGAAACTCAGACTACATATGAAGCTGAAGCTGCTTGGTTATCATTAATCAGTGAGAACCCACTTGATTTCAAGGGATACTCAATGCATTCACCCTGCAAGATTGATTTAAAATAATCTATGTAAGAAACCATCAAAAAAAGAAAAAGAAAAAAGTAGAATGCATGGCAAATTAAGTTGAACTAATTAGAATAAGAGATCTTGGTTTTTTTGTCGTTGGTTATAAAGAGACCCATACATCATCTGATTAACTGTAAGTGGGGTTGACAACTTGATTATAAAAAAAGAGTAAGAACACTCTTTTTCTCACCATAAATATATTTTAATTAAAACCCCACTTGATTTTGCAGAACTTAAATGCATAATCTCAAATAACAAAGGCAAAAGAAAAGAAAAGCTCTTTTCTGTCAAATTTATAATCAGTTAGAGTGAAAAATCTTGAGTGTTGTTACTTGTGAAGATATCTATAACATGAGAAACAACAATTGTTAAGTGAGAATTAAAATATGCACAAAGTGAAGCTTTCTCAGATAAAGCTTGTCTAAGAACCACAGTTAATTCAAAATAAAAATGGAGACCTCACCAAGAAACTTGATAACAAATTAGAGAAAAGCCTTCAAATTTGTTCATATTGACAAGTAAAAATATATATGAAAGTCCATCAAGAGAAATGTTAGAGATTAGTTAGTTGAGCAATTTGTTGAATGAAAATTCTGACAAGATAAATGAACCTGTAACTAATCATGCAACAAGTCTTTGTATGAAACAGTAATTGAGGTTGACTAGTACTACAAGATAGAGAAAACCCTGTTCATATTAAAAATAAAATTAAAAAAAAATAATAAAAAAAAAGAGACCATATAATTGAGCAAAGTTACATGTAAAAAATCTGATGAAAGAAGTAAACCCAATATCTGAAATGAGATTCAAGACAGACCCATGATTAGGAAACTATAATTGAGGTGAATGTGTAGTAAAGATGCTAACTTTACGCAAAAAGAGTGAGAAATCTTGATGAAAGAAGTGAACCCAATAACTAAAAATGAAGATTCAAAACAGACTCATGATTAATTAAGACATTATTATTGAGTTAAATGAGTAATAAAGGTATGAACTTTAAGCAAAAAGAGTGATAAATCTTGATAAAAGACGTGAACCCACCAATAACTAAATTGATGATTTAAAACAGACCCATGATTAAGAAACTATAAATTAGTTAATGACTAATGAAGGTATGAACTCTAAGCAAAAAGAGTTGTACATTTTGATGAAAGAAGTGAACCCAATAACTATAATGATGATTCAAAACAGACTCATGATTAAGAAACTATAATTGAATTAAAGGTGTGAACTTTATGCAAAAATAGTGAGAAATCTTGATTACCCATCTGTTCATGTGAAGTAGGAATTCATCAATGGGGAAAGTAAGAAAGAGAGATGGGGCTACCTTTTAAGAACAATTGGGGTGTGTGAATGATGTTGATAAAAGAAGGACCCTATGTTGAATGAACCTGTTTCTGAGGCTAAGGCAGCTAGAGAAGATGGAAGCAATTTATGACTACATGAAAGAGAAGAAAAAACAAATGGGAAAAGTCCAATTTTTAAAGCTCAATATTCTGCAGGTGGGTTGATTTTGTTTTCATTTATCGACATTGTACATTTCCGAAACTACCCTCTCTCTATTTTCTCTTGTCTTCTTAAAGAGATTGTGTTTTTAATACTACTTAATTAGTTGAGACTGCATAATCATTGTTGAAAGCTAGCCGTTGATACAAGGTTGTAGTTCAAATATGACGTATATTGTGTTTCTAGGCTTTTCACAAACATGGTAGTATACAATGTTTTTTCACCGACTTTTTTGGTGAGTAGTTATTGCCCGTTATCGCTCCAAATCATGTAGTTAGGTTCCATAGTGAGCATGAGAGTAAATCTCAAATGCATCCCCACCAAGCAAGATAATGTGTTTTCAATGGCTAACTTTTACGAACGGTACCTATCAAGGAGTTTTTGTTTCTTAATAGGAGCTTTTTTCATGTTGTAACCCAGAGTTGTGTGTGGTATCATTATATAAACTTGGACCTTATTACTCTCATCTTCTTCTTTTTTTGTGTGTGCAACAAAATTAACTTGCTGATTTTATGTAACAAATTAAATAACAATACAATGAATAACATATGTAGGTAAGAAAGGGCATTTTGGTAATATGCATGCAAGGGTGGTAGAATCATTTTGTACAATATAGTCAATGGCTTAAAAAAGCCCAAATGCAACACATGGCGTTTAGCTTTCACCACAAATTACGTACCCGCAACAATCTCTCTTTCCTTTTTTCCCTTTTGTTTCATCTATACAAATTGACAAAAAGGGACAAATTCACGTCCTTTTACGCAAATCTATTAATAATCTACTTTCTGTTTTTTATATGAGTAATATATCAACCAAGTGTCAATTAACAATATAAAAATTTACGAGTATTATAAACTTGTATGGACCCGTGACTGAACTAATCAACTACACATTTTTAATCATTTATTGATGCCCATTGTTTAATACGTGGTTGATTTTGGTGAAACTTGCTACGGAGTATAAAAAATGTAGTATATTATTATTATTATTATTATTATTATTATTATTATTATTATTATTATTATTATTATTATTATTAAGTAAGATGGAACCTAAAGGACCACATCTAAGTTATTATGTCCGCAGATAAAACAAGTCCGAACAGTTTTGTGTTTGACATATTATATGCCGGTTCTTGAATCATATAAAGGCTTCTTTGTCTTCTTTCTTATCATTATTTTACTGAATCATTCATTCTAGTTTATATTCATTTTCAAACTTAACAATTATGTGAACAGTTTACATCATAACACATCAAAATTTGGCCGATTTTCTTTTTATCAAGGCATTCAATACGACATTAGTAAAACGGGGAATGTAATATGAAGTTTAAACTAAAACCAAGTCAGAGTTTTAACAAAAATGACTTCGTTTGATCAAATCGATCTACCAACTGTTTGTAATCTTTGGTTTCATCTTTGAACGCTTTATCTAGAGTTTTATTACGTATGTTGTTACTAATTTACAAAATAGTAGTCTTCCATAAGAGATGTTTACGTTTCTTAACAACATTAATATGGGTTAAACAACATTTTTTTTTAAAAGGAGATGGTTATCTTATATGTATGTATTGTTCATAAACTTCCATTGATGTTAATTAAACTAGTAAATACGACTTTATCAAATATGACCATTATGCCTCTTTTCTTTAATGATAAGAAGCATATATGCATACGTATGAGAATCACACATATGGAATTTTAGATTAACAAGTTAATTAAACTAGTAAATACGACTTTATCAAATATGACCATTAATTATGCCTCTTTTATTTTATGATAAGAAGCATATATGCATACGTATGAGAATCACACATATGGAATTTTAGATTAACAAGTTAATTAGGTGTGAAATTATTCTAGTAGGTTGAGTAATATAATTAAAAAGGTGTTTCAAGATGATAAGAGTCATATAATTGGGACGACAAGATACAACAACTTACGCTTTAATATAATCATATTTTATTGATATTTTTTGGTGGATATGAAATTAAATTTCAATAGAATCTGTAAGGAGGCAATTTCTAAATAATTTTACAAATACCTAATGTTTCATAAGAGACAAAAAGGTAGGCGAATTGAAGTGAAAAACTAAATAAGTAAATCAATATAAAAAATAATTAAATATATATTAAAATATCAAAAGGCTCATAGCCTAACGGTATGTGAGGAGCACATTAACCTAGAGGTTGTGGATTCAAGTCTCGTGGGAGGCATGTGTGATGTATATATATTATGTGAGGTTTGTTAGTTGTAGGATTGACTTTTAAAAAAAAAAATACTCCATATATTGAAATAAAATTAAATTGGTATTATTATTATTATTATATTGGTTGCCATCAAGGACAAGTTTTGTCTCAATATGCTACTTCATCTCAGAGAGAATCTAATCTACATGGAGTGTCGAGTACCCTCATCTTTAATTGCTTGGTAAAATACTTATTATTTTAATAGTTCATTATATCATATGATCAGAAGTATCAAGTATCACCTCTCGAGATGTAAATAGATAAATAATATTACTGGAGTATTAGTGTAACAATGTGTCACTTATGAATTAGTAGATAATGTTTAAACAATTTATAAGTAAACAAACTTATATTGTCTGAAATCTTAAAACAAAGTTATTGTTAAATTGTTGGTACTTGGTTTCGATCTATTTTATGGTATGAATTGAATTTTCTTACTAAGTGAATTGAAAATGTATAAATATGAATTAACTTCAAAGTATATTGTCTGAAATTTTTTAACAAAATATATTTTTGTGACAAAAAGTCAAAAAGGTTGATAACCGGCTACCCAGACCGGGCTTCATGAAATTATAATTTCATTAATTACTACCAGTTTTGTAAATTTCATACACAAAATTTATTAAGTACGGAAAAATCCATTACCTAAATTAGAGGGAATCGAAACATCGTTTTCTTCCCCATGTGATTCAAGATTTTTACATTGATATGCAAGTTGAGCAAATAGAGGATTTAATTTAAAGCTTGACATCTATTACAAAAAAACATAAAAAAAAAACAAAAAATATATATATACATAGCTAGCGTTTGTGTACAAAATTTTCGATCAAATGGACCAGAATCAATTGGTAATGACTACTGATGTTAACCTAAAATATTATAAAGACATGCAAGGGGTTCAATATGTGGAACACAGTTTGGTATCGCATAACACCGGTCTCATGGAAATCGTATATGGGAACGTTCTCGCAGGAGAGAACAAGTGGGTTGCAAAAGCATTCAGCAGAGTTCATTATGTTTTTGTATCGACAATATGAAATTTGAGAAACCGGATACTTCACGGGCTTCAAACCAGCAAATGAATGGCCCTTGCCTTGGATACAAATGAGGCCGGGTACATGCAGCTTTGTTTGTTATCGAGATGGTATGGTAGGGAAGTGGCCTCACACTTCACTGATCATGTTATCTATTTCATCTGTCTTTATATGCTAACTTTGGACATTTGATCTATTACAAACTTTTATATTCACTTAGGCATTTCTAAAGTGAAAATCAATCTGAAATATAACCTATTTTTTTGAAAGATTATGTGCTTAATATTAACATAATTAAATGTCAGATCCAGCTTCACATGAACACCGCAGGGTCACACCGATGAGCACAACCGAACAAGTAGTGTAATACTATGATTAGATATATGATATCGTTCATTTATGTGAAATGAATTAATGGTCGAGAATGATTGAAACATTTATTAGTATAAATAATTAATGTAATTATTTATTTAATAAAAGGATTTATTTATAAATGATTTTGTAAATAAACTAGTTTAATTATCACTAAACTACAAGGTTTTAATTGTAAATATATAAGTTTGGGATTAGTTTAATAGTTTGATTAAACTAAAGGGATTAAAGTGAAAGTATTAAACTTGAAGAACAAGCTGGATCACACCTATAAATAAAGGCCTTAGGGTTCATTATTTGTTGATCAAACCCTAACTCTTTCTCTTCCTCTCCCTCCCCTTTGCTTTCGTCGACCGGCCCCAATATAACACCCCGCATTTTACACAACATATTTTAATATTATAAACCTGGAAGCGCGTTCCCAAAACATATTTGACGAGTTTACATGAACCAAACAACTACATTTTTACAAACAAACTATTCCATCGCTACATAATTTAGAATCCATATTAGTTACATAACCATATTAATCTAAAACGGGTGTTATATAAAACTTTTCCAAAAGATATTAACAAAAGATCAGAGTTAGCGCGTGCAGTCAAACACCCAGTCAACCATCATCCCGATCTACTTCAAAAACTAACCAATTACAACAACTAAGCATATACTCAAGCTTAACTGAATCAAACCAAAACAAATCTAACCAAACTGATATTCTTGATATACTATCACAAGAACATCCAATCACATAAGCACATAAGTACAAGAGGATCGGCGGTTCCTGGTATACTATCACTGTCACCTGCAATCACTGGTATACTATCACAGTGATTTACCGATAGCCTGAATACTACCTTCACTGAATAGGTTAGTTCTCAACTATGTGTATCAAAGTAACCCAGACAGCTACACAGTAGTAACCAAGCCCAACCATTGTTGACCTCCCTCCGAATCAACTGAACAATTAGTCACATAAAGGCATATCATATGCAGTTATGGAGTATCAACTGAACAACTAGTACAACTATATCAATCAACTCGGTCAACAACAAATCAATATTCACAAACTAAACAACTGGAACTATCATAAACAATAACCATATTAAAATACTATTTAATTCCAGACCCAAAAACTGGGTGTTACAAATTTACCCCCCTTAAAAAGATTTCGTCCACGAAATCTAATCATACACATCCAATTTAAAATCCTAATCTTACCATTCTTTATTCACTAAGCAACTATCTCATTCATATATATATATATATATATATATATATATATATATATATATATATATATAACACCTTAAAACATGATTAACTCGAAGTATACCTGTCGTGTCGTCATCTAACCCAAGCATTTCTCCCACAGTCATCTGAAATGCTCTACCAGTCGCTGGCGGTATAGTCTTTCTCTTTTGCCCCACAAATGACACAGAACCCGAAGCCGAATCCCTTTCCAATCCAGATCCCATCCTAATCTTCTCCGGACACTTTCCTGATCTATGTCCCTCTTTGTGGCAATTCCAGCAAACAAACTGAGGAGAAGTACAGTCCTGCATACTATGCCCAATCAAACCACACTTAACACATCTCGCTGTCTCAGAAGTACATGGTTTAGAATGCTTTGACTTACAGCTAACACACCATGGATTACTACCCATCGAATCATCACTAAAAACTAATCTCCTATTCTGTCCTTTGTTCCCCGAAGAACTACTCTTAACCTGTGAAGAAGTCTTTTCCTTACTCAACTTATCTGTAGCCCTAATATCACTATCGACTGACCGTGCTAAAGTAAAAGCCTGAGTCAAAGTATTGGCCAATCTTACAGACGTCCGATAGTTTGGTGGTAAAGTCCCTACAAAATGATTAATCCTCATCCTATCATCTGGGACCCATTGTTGAACAAAACGTAACTCTCAGTGAACTGGGTAATAAGGTCATCAATCGACATCTGTTTAGTCAACTTCAAATCCATAAACTCCTGCCTAATCCTAATCATATCAAACTCAGAACAGAATTGCTTGCAAACCTCAGTATGAAAATCTACCCAACGAATAGATGATCTCTGCTCAGATGTTAGATGTGCAGTTATGGAATCCCACCAATTCATAGCCTGTCCTTTCAATAATTGCACAGCATATCCAACTTTTAATTCCTCCTCACACTGACACACTTCAAACTTTCGTTCCGTATCCCTTAACCAATTCAAAGTCACCGCAGGATCATTACTTCCCTCAAATTCCTTTGGACTACTAGATTTGAACGTCTTAAAAGAACACATCTTTCTCGGTTGCTGAGGTGATGGAAACTGATAACCAAAATCTCTTTGCTGAGCCGATCTAGTATGTTGCTCCTGCAAATATAACTGTTCTACTTTCCTTAACCTTAACACCTCCTCTAACTGTAACTGATAATCATCTTGATTAGATTCTCCCTGATTAACATTTGAAGTACCAGCCTGCCCATGATTACCTTCTCGAACTACCGGTTGAACTACTGGATTCTCATTTCTAGATGTATTATTGGGAGTCGGGTTCTCGTTATCTGCCATTCCTGTACTCACAAAAATAACTCACAACTTGTTAATCGTGAGTACTTACTATACTAACCAATCAACCCCCCGTTCAATAGTTAATCCCACTTATCGGAATGTTTGATTAACACCAACTAGATTTGGGATTGAACATTTGCCAATGTCCAATTCGCCCAAACCATTGCTCTGATACCAACTTGTAAGACCCTCCGTTTCTATACAAACTTATTTTATTATATTTCAATTCAAGAAGCGGGTCCCGATAAAACAAACCGAATTCATAATTTAAAAACGTGTAATTTTTCAAAAACCTCCTTATTACAAAAACTTCAAAAAAACATTACTTCTAATTTTCAACAATATCAGAGTATCCGCAGCAATAGTCAAACATTCCGTCCAGATTCCCCAAAACCCGATCCAATAACTCAACCAAATCTGCAAAATGTTTAACAACGAGGGTTAGCTATAAGCTAAGTGAGTCAGATCATAATCAACAATTCAAACCAGAACTAACAAACCAAACTGATATTCTTGATATACTATCACAAGAACATCCAATCACATAAGCACATAAGTACAAGAGGATCGGCGGTTCCTGGTATATACTATCACAGTCACCTGCAATCACTGGTATACTATCACAGTGATTTACCGATAGCCTGAATACTACCTTCACTGAATAGGTTAGTTCTCAACTATGTGTATCAAAGTAACCCAGACAGCTACACAGTAGTAACCAAACCCAACTATTGTTGACCTCCCTTCGAATCAACTGAACAACTAGTCACATAAAGGCATATCATATGCAGTTATGGAGTATCAACTGAACAACTGGTACAACTATATCAATCAACTCGGTCAACAACAAATCAATATTCACAAACTAAACAACTGGAACTATCATAAACAATAACCATATTAAAATACTATTTAATTCCAGACCCAAAAACTGGGTGTTACAAATCTACCCCCCTTAAAAAGATTTCGTCCACGAAATCTAATCATACACATCCAATTTAAAATCCTAATCTTACCATTCTTTATTCACTAAGCAACTATCTCATTCATATATATATATATATATATATATATATATATATATATATATATATATATATATATATATAACACCTTAAAACATGATTAACTCAAAGTATACCTGTCGTGTCGTCATCTAACCCAAGCATTTCTCCCACAGTCATCTGAAATGCTCTACCAGTCGCTGGCGGTATAGTCTTTCTCTTTTGCCCCACAGATGACACAGAACCCGAAGCCGAATCCCTTTCCAATCTAGATCCCATCCTAATCTTCTCCGGACACTTTCCTGATCTATGTCCCTCTTTGTGGCAATTCCAGCAAACAAACTGAGGAGAAGTACAGTCCTGCATACTATGCCCAATCAAACCACACTTAACACATCTCGCTGTCTCAGAAGTACATGGTTTAGAATGCTTTGACTTACAGCTAACACACCATGGATTACTACCCACCGAATCATCACTAAAAACTAATCTCCTATTCTGTCCTTTGTTCCCCGAAGAACTACTCTTAACCTGTGAAGAAGTCTTTTCCTTACTCAACTTATCTGTAGCCCTAATATCACTATCGACTGACCGTGCTAAAGTAAAAGCCTGAGTCAAAGTATTGGCCAATCTTACAGACGTCCGATAGTTTGGTGGTAAAGTCCCTACAAAATGATTAATCCTCATCCTATCATCTGGGACCCATTGTTGAACAAAACGTAACTCTCAGTGAACTGGGTAATAAGGTCATCAATCGACATCTGTTTAGTCAACTTCAAATCCATAAACTCCTGCCTAATCCTAATCATATCAAACTCAGAACAGAATTGCTTGCAAACCTCAGTATGAAAATCTACCCAACGAATAGATGATCTATGCTCAGATGTTAGATGTGCAGTTATGGAATCCCACCAATTCATAGCCTGTCCTTTCAATAATTGCACAGCATATCCAACTTTTAATTCCTCCTCACACTGACACACTTCAAACTTTCGTTCCGTATCCCTTAACCAATTCAAAGTCACCGCAGGATCATTACTTCCCTCAAATTCCTTTGGACCACTAGATTTGAACGTCTTAAAAGAACACATCTTTCTCGGTTGCTGAGGTGATGGAAACTGATAACCAAAATCTCTTTGCTGAGCCGATCTAGTATGTTGCTCCTACAAATATAACTGTTCTACTTTCCTTAACCTTAACACCTCCTCTAACTGTAACTGATAATCATCTTGATTAGATTCTCCCTGATTAACATTTGAAGTACCAGCCTGCCCATGATTACCTTCTCGAACTACCGGTTGAACTACTGGATTCTCATTTCTAGATGTATTATTGGGAGTCGGGTTCTCGTTATCTGCCATTCCTGTACTCACAAAAATAACTCACAACTTGTTAATCGTTAGTACTTACTATACTAACCAATCAACCCCCCGTTCAATAGCTAATCCCACTTATCGGAATGTTTGATTAACACCAACTAGATTTGGGATTGAACATTTGCCAATGTCCAATTCGCCCAAACCATTGCTCTGATACCAACTTGTAAGACCCTCCGTTTCTATACAAACTTATTTTATTATATTTCAATTCAGGAAGCGGGTCCCGATAAAACAAACCGAATTCATAATTTAAAAACGTGTAATTTTTCAAAAACCTCCTTATTACAAAAACTTCAAAAAAACATTACTTCTAATTTTCAACAATATCAGAGTATCCGCAGCAATAGTCAAACATTCCGTCCAGATTCCCCAAAACCCGATCCAATAACTCAACCAAATCTGCAAAATGTTTAACAACGAGGGTTAGCTATAAGCTAAGTGAGTCAGATCATAATCAACAATTCAAACCAGAACTAACAAACCAAACTGATATTCTTGATATACTATCACAAGAACATCCAATCACATAAGCACATAAGTACAAGAGGATCGGCGGTTCCTGGTATACTATCACAGTCACCTGCAATCACTGGTATACTATCACAGTGATTTACCGATAGCCTGAATACTACCTTCACTGAATAGGTTAGTTCTCAACTATGTGTATCAAAGTAACCCAGACAGCTACACAGTAGTAACCAAACCCAACTATTGTTGACCTCCCTCCGAATCAACTGAACAACTAGTCACATAAAGGCATATCATATGCAGTTATGGAGTATCAACTGAACAACTGGTACAACTATATCAATCAACTCGGTCAACAACAAATCAATATTCACAAACTAAACAACTGGAACTATCATAAACAATAACCATATTAAAATACTATTTAATTCCAGACCCAAAAACTGGGTGTTACACCCAAGGAGCTAAGCCGAAAAGTCGGCCAACCCCAATAGGGGTTATTGGACTCGTGATTTGATCGCGTTCTTGGTTAGGCTTATTAGTATACACTTAGGTTTCTACCAACTGTTCAACCGTGAAATCAAAGGTGGATACCTAACATATCCCGTGTGCTAGCCGAATTCAAGAAGAAGAAAAAGAAATTCAAGATAAGTCGACTCGTACTTTGGCAACTAGTAGAAGACTAGAGATCTTGCCGAGCACCCGATGTAAGTTTGTATTAATTAAAGTGTTAATTAATTTTTGTACATGTTTTATTAAGAAAATTATAAATCTTGGCTAAGGGTTTGATTTAATGAGATTAAATATTTTATAACGCTTCCGCATATTAATTGTATTAATTGTTAATAATGATTAAAATTTTATAACGTATAATTCGCATTAAAACCCTTCAGTGGTATCAGAGCCATATAATTTTCTAATAAAATTGTAATTAAGTTTCTTGTGTGCTTCTTTTAATTAAGTTTTAATTATTGTAATGTCTTCTTCTACCTTTCTTAGAATCGGTTTAAACTGTGTGGTTTGTTGAATATTTAAACAACGCACATAAACTGGTTATTCGCGATTGATTCAAAATAAGTATGATTTGGTTGTACTAAAATTGCTCCAAGGTTTATGTGAAACTTTGGTGATCGATTTTAGTATATGGCGTTTAAGACCATAACCGAAATCATATCGTGTTTTATTGATCAATAGTTTAAATTGTTTAAACCGAAAACTAACGGTTAAATCTTTCTTGTTTTAAGTTAATATTTATTGTATTGATTTAACTTATGCAAAAACAGTTTTAGGGTTTACCCAAACCCCTAGGAAAATCGTTTTTGGCATAAGTATTAGGTATTTGATATCCTAATGAAATCTAGTACAATTAGTGATTAACTTAGTGAGCAAGAAATTGATACATGAGTTTGACTAAAGTCCTTGTATTGACCGATTTTGTAAGGGTTCCAAAAACCCAAGAAAATCAATTGTTAATCCATTGATGTGATCAACTAGGGTTTATGAAATTCTAGGTATAAGTTGATTCTTGCAAAGGTATGAGACCTTTAGCAAAAATCAATTTAGGGTTTTAATTAAACCCATGGATTAGTCGATTATTGGCTAGAATATTTTATCTTTTTGCAAAATCGAGGTTAGGGTTATTAAACCTAAAGATATTGATTTTGGAATAACAAAAGGAATTGTTGAAAGAATTGAGATAAGGTCCGTAAAACATGTGTCTAATCAAAAATCTAGGGTTTAAGAAACCTTATGTAGTTTGAAAGTTTTGATTAGTTAAACTATACAAATTAGGTTTATGTGAAATCTTAGTTTTGTATAAATTAATATTTTAAGTACACCTAATTAAAACTAATGTCACTAAAACAAGTTAGTATTTTTGAAAAACACTAAAGTATTGTTTTGAAAGGTTTAAATAAAGTTGACATGTTTTTTAAATTAAAATTGTTTAAAAGGTTTGTTTAAAAGAAAATGTAATTTTCGGTCAAACATGTTAATTCTATTTAAAAGTTGAGTCAAAGAAGCAATAAGTCAAGAAACTAATTGTTAGGTAATTGTTAATTTATAATTCAATAGAATTGTAAATGGACAATTATTAATTGTTGTATGTGATACAAAGATAATGTAGATATAATGGAACTCGTAGTTTGTATGTCTTGAATGGGTGCGTTTATTAGATAATGCATGTATCCATTTAAACGCCCTAAGCAAACTATAGTTTAAGCTTCCATTATAGTTTTATAATTTGGATTATAATTGTGGTATGTGTTGTGACCATAGCCGAGCCAAATTTGACCTAATATATGAACTACGTGGTTGTACTGTAATTTTTATTTTATGTAAAAGGTAGTTTTAGTTTTATGTAAAATATATTTTTCAAATTTCATTTGTAAAATGTAATACAAAAGAAAAATGAGTCTTTGTGTTCCATGGTGTCACGAGGAGTCGTTGAAACTAGTGGGAGCACGAAGATCAACCATGTGTTATGTTTGTCCCTTAGGTTGACCCTTGGTTTCCGTATTGGCTCATGGAAACCATACTTAGATTGTGGCAAGGCTATGGCACTGTGTTATATATTTTTGTTTATGTCCTTATTTATTTATTTAGTTGATTGAATGAAATAATGTGTGAATTATTAGATAATTTATTAGGACATAATAATAAAACATTAGGTAATGTGTTTTATCGAGTGAACGCATTTATAAAATGTTGATTCCTCTAGGATGAATACATTAATAGAAAATTAATAAAACACTTATTTTTAATGAGAGATATAAAAACTAGAAAATGGTTTAAACTTGATGATTTCCTAAGGGTCGTGTTTTATTAAAAGTATAATATATAAACTCATGCATAGTTTATATATATTTAAAAGTAATTTTTGAAATTAGTTTAAAGAAAATACCGAAGTAGGTTTAATTAGAGAATTAAAACCTAAAACCCTATTTAATTTAGACCATAAGCACCCTCCATTTGTGAACATTCATACCGAACTCGACTCCGTGTCCTTTGCCGCCTCCGCGGGTGGGCATGGATGTACTCGATTAGGGTGAAGTGAAAGGGCCGCGATATCCACTTGAGAAGATGGCCGGTTCCCCACAGTTAGCAAATGGTCTAGTCTATTGGTGATTCCAAGTGAGACTTGGCCCAAGGTGTAAGTTGAGATTAAATATACCCAAATAATAAATTTGGAATCTCAAGCGTCTAGGAGTTGTATATGTGATGCAATTGATAGGTGATTTACCTAAAAAGCTATCGTGTGTCATTGCAGCCTTCGTTGAGGGCACACTTTAGTGTGAATGTCGGATCCTAGCTTAATAGTTCTATTAGGGTTTATGAATTATTAAGAGTTTAAATCGGAATAACTAAAGTTTGTTTGTTTTAATATAGATGACTAATAACAACATTAACGCTAATAACACTATGAACTTGTCGCTTCGTTCGATCCTTGGGAAGGATAAATTGACCGGGCCTAAACTTTTGTTATTGAGAAAGGAATCTTCAAATTGTCCTTCGCCATGAACGAAAGTGATATGTGGTCGAGACACCTCTTGATCCCACGCCACCAAACGATGCCGCCGAAGACGTTAGAAATGCTTATAGTAAGCATGAGAACGATCTTCTTGATGTGCAATGTTTGATGCTTGCTACTATGTCTCCCGAACTTCAAGTAAATTACATGGAGACTTCGGCTTGTGATTTGATTCGTCGATTGAGAGAGACATTTCAATCCACTATTAGAACCGAAAGGTTCGATGCTACTAAGGATTTTAATAGTTGCAAGATGGCCGAAGGATTCGATGTGAGTACCCATGTTGTGAAAATGATAGGGTACCTTAACCATCTTGAAGGACTTAGACATCCCTTTCCACAAGAATTAACTATTGATATAATTCTTGCTTCATTGAGTAAGGAGTACAATCAATTTGTACTTAATTACAATATGAACAACACGGAAAGGTCCATACATGTGTTGCATCAAATGTTGAAAACTGCACGAAGGATTATGGAACTCGTCAAGACTAAAGATGTGTTGATGGGGTGTTAAGAAGAAGCGTAAGTTCTGTGGCAACAATAGAAAGAAGAAGAATGGTGATTCAACTTCAAAGCCAGCACCAAAAGCCCAAATGTCCAAAGCCGAGCGTCATTGCTTTCATTGTAATAAGATTGGACATTGGAGGAGGAACTGTCCCGATTATCTTAACGATAAGAGGAATGGTGTTGAAAGTTCTGGTTAGTAATGATATCCTATAAAGGATTGTTTATTACTTCATATGACTACATTAGATAGTTGATCTATTGTGTACAATCTATGATTGTAGAAGTCAAGAAGTGATGAACACTTGAATTGGAGTTATGGAGATAGCGTTGTTCAAGAAGTTTGAGTGTGGAAATAAGTGCTCTAGGCACATAAGTTTATTTTACAATTTTGGGATATTATTTCATACATTAGTTTTTCACAAAATGGTTTGTTCATTATGAGCTTGGTTATTTGTTTTTGAATATTTAAATACTTTTGTTTGGTTTTGTGAAATAATGTTTGAAATATGTGTAAAAGTTTTTGAAATGTTTTTATATTTAAAACTTATGATTAAATCCCGAATAAGATCCACATATAACAATCCCGTTGTGTAACTCATTTAGAACTTATCTTTCTAAGATATGAGTTCATGAGTAATGCATTTAAATAAATGTTATTTGTTAATTGATATCTATATAATTGTGAATTATTGAATACGAGAGTTTCCATATTAGTAATAAAATTAGATTTATATTGAACTTAACACTAAATAAATACTACTTCAAAGATTATTGAATCTCTTAATATGCATGGAAATGTATGAATAAGTTGGGTGAACTTATTAGGTACACTTAATTGAAGTGTCAATTAATAATAATAAACTTGTTATGGTTTGATTGATTCTTGACTATAAGAATTAAATTGGTAATGTGTTTCGTAACACATCTTGAAACCAAAACAATTAGTTTATTTGTTTGATTATTTAATCAACATGTATATTGCATATAATGAAGAGAATTATTTCTAAAATGAATATGAGATTTATTTGTAGAAATTGAATTCAAGAGTATTGTTAGATTTAGTGGGAGCGTTAAATGAAAATTTTAAAATCTCACAAGAACATTAAATTATTATCGTTATTGTTAGAGAATTAAAATTTATTGTTGGATTGACTTAAACATGTTTTGATGTTGGTTTTAAAGAAATTTTAAAATCCAAGTATTTGGAAACATCAAATTCATTGTAAAGTCAATTTCATTAAGTTGAATTAATGGTTAATCATAGTGAATACTTTGTATAAATGATATCATGATCTAATATGTTTTACTTCGGTGTGCATATTAAATGGTCATTGGATAATATTAACAAAGATTCGAATTATGATTGCAACAAATAAAGCTTAAAGTCTTTAGACTTAAGTTTAGTGGGTAGATATCTAATAAGATATGTTTGGAGAAATGCATCTTAGTAAATATGGTTGATATGGATTAATTGAAAATAGTTCCAATTATATTCATGTATCACGACCCGATTCCGAAACCATGAACTGTAGCATGTTAAGGTTGGATGACTCATTGAGATATGACGAGGCCTTCATGTTGTTCATATTTAGTATATTTTAGTATCCATGAGTAAGACAAGCTTATTCTAAAGTGTATGAGACATATATCCATAACCGCTTATTGTCGTGGGAACTATAATAGGGCGATCGGTTATAGTGAAAGATGGTATGGTACAGCTTTAAGTAGCAACTTGTCCTGCAGATAAGGTACATTCACTGTTAATTCGTGATGCCTGATCACTAGCACTTAATGCGATTAAATGTTGGATTGACCCACATATTGAGTGAATACTTCGTGGACCATAGTCATGGGTATTCTCAAATCGTGGCGCACTATCCTCTGACCTGAGCAGGCTAGATTTTCGCATGTGAACCTAGTTGGTTTCTAATGAGATCTAACGGTGTTCGTAAATGAGCATCCATAACGGTTATTCGTTGGCTGACGAAGAACACATGTTGTGATTTCTAGTTTAACTCGCAAGATGGGATTTTGCAACTCTTGAATAAAAGCAAGAGAGATATCTCCTAGGCCGTCAATGATTTGGACTGAAGAAATGTATGGCCATACTCGAGTGATAAGTCACTTGCTTAGTCGGTACAAATCTGTAATCGAAAATAGGAAATGAGTATTGTAAGGTTGATACGGTCCATGCCTTATACTCTAAAATATCTTAAGAAAGTTCAAAAGGATAATAGCCACACCCTCACCGTTTGAATTTTATTTCAGCTAGGCTGTATAGCTACGAGGAGTGATTGCTTCATTGATCTGGTTAACCTAAGTGTCCTGGTAGGGACCGCCTTAGGTACATGATATTTTACCGATGCTAATATTTCGCACAAGTGGGAGTCTGAAAGATTATGTGCTTAATATTAACATATTTAAATGTCAGATCCAGCTTCACATGAACACCGCAGGGTCACACCGATGAGCACAACCGAACAAGTAGTGTAATACTATGATTAGATATATAATATCGTTCATTTATGTGAAATGAATTAATGGTCGAGAATGATTGAAACATTTATTAGTATAAATAATTAATGTAATTATTTATTTAATAAAAGGATTTATTTATAAATGATTTTGTAAATAAATTAACTAATTTAATTATCATTAAACTACAAGGTTTTAATTGTAAATATATAAGTTTGGGATTAGTTTAATAGTTTGATTAAACTAAAGGGATTAAAGTGAAAGTATTAAACTTGAAGAACAAGTTGGATCACACCTATAAATAAAGGCCTTAGGATTCATTATTTGGTGATCAAACCCTAACTCTTTCTCTTCCTCTCCCTCCCCTTTGCTTTCGTCGACCGGCCCCAAGGAGCCAAGCCGAAAAGTCGGCCAACCCCAATAGGGGTTATTGGACTCGTGATTTGATCGCGTTCTTGGTTAGGCTTATTAGTATACACTTAGGTTTCTACCAACCGTTCAACCGTGAAATCAAATATGGATACCTAACGTATCCCGTGTGCTAGCCGAATTCAAGAAGAAGAAAAAGAAATTCAAGATAAGTCGACTCGTACTTTGGCAACGAGTAGAAGACTAGAGATCTTGCCGAGCACCCGATGTAAGTTTGTATTAATTAAAGTGTTAATTAATTTTTGTACATGTTTTATTAAGAAAATTATAAATCTTGGCTAAGGGTTTGATTTAATGAGATTAAATATTTTATAACGCTTCCGCATATTAATTGTATTAATTGTTAATAATGATTAAAATTTTATAACGTATAATTCGCATTAAAACCCTTCATTTTTTATTTTTATTTTTCTGAAAACGACAATAGATTAAAATAGGAAACTTAAATACAATTACGAAAGACGACCAATTTACATATTGAGGTTAACCTCTAGAGTCAAACTTGAAACTCGATATGTAACTTAGAAGGTGTTCAATTTGAATGTACAAACCAACATGCATGGGTATGAGTTTTTAATGGGAATGGAATTGAATTCCCAGTTTCTAAACCCATCACCTTTGTTCGGTTTAGAGTATGACTAAATTGATGAGTTTGAAACCCATTTTCGAAACGAGGCCTATAAATTTAACCAAACACTCTATTAAGTAACCAAGCACATTTATCCATTTTAATACGGAGTATTTCATATCTACTAACCGAACTCTCCATGAGTGTTGGGACATGGAATAGTTGGGCCAGATCAATTTTCTTGGTATGGGCCTTTTTAGTAGCAGAAAATGGTATGCGCCAGATCGATTACTCAAGTAGCCTACTGGGCTTGTTTCATAAAGAGAAAATAAAAATACAGTATTATCTATATCTATATCTATACTCCATTATAATTTGTTTACCCAGTTTCTTTAGAGCCTTACCAATTTAAAGATCGGAAATGACAAAACTACCCTTAGCTAGATATAAAAGACAAAACTACCTATAACTAAATTAAACATCATTTGTAATTTTGGAAATGATTCATGATTTTCAAATAAAATCTATAAATTTAACAACATTTAAATATGATCCATGAATAAACATATACAAATTTAGAAATAACCAATAAGTCCGAGATAAATTTTTTTAGACAATAAATTCTATTAAAGCATTACTTTATTCCGGAAAACAAATATGTATAGTCAAATGTAATATAAAGTTACACAAAACATCGTTGCTAGCTTTGGTAGATAATTCAAAATATCTCTATGACCAAACAATATATGTATCACATAAAAAACAAAAACAAAATAGGTAGAGACACAAACAAGGGAGTTGATATATACAACAAACAAATTGTTGTATACACCAAACTGTACAACATTTGAAATACACAGTACAAGTATATAATAGCATAATAGTGTTGTATGAATCATTTTATGTGTTGTATCTATCAACTCCCCACAAACAAGCACACTAAATAATTCTTACATTATCTTTAAAAGCATGATTACTAGCGACATCTCTCATAAGTACTCTCATTGTCCCGCTGCATTGCGCGGGTTGACGCTAGTATTTCTAAGAAGGTTTTGTCACATTGGGTTAATTTACTACTACTCTTTTTATTTATTATTTATTTATAATTGTATGTTTATTGCTAATGTTATATGTCCCCATAATCATAAAACAATTCTTAACACAATAAACAAAGGGAAGTTACATATGTATGTAATGACATATAGTATATGCATAAAATATTTATGAACTGGAAAGATTTTAAATTCAAAGTACTATGCAAAAACTCTATACACAAAATAATGTGCACAAATGCTCAGGGAAAGAGTCATGAAATCGCTTTCAATAGGGTGAACTTAAAACAAGAACCTTTCAAAACAATTTGATAAATTACAAAAATAAAATAAAGGGACATATTTTAATAACCTCTAATTATAGTTTTCTTTTTAAGGGATTTTGTTTTTAATTTGTAGAAAAAAGAGGGGGCAAATTCCAATATTACCCCTCATTAGATTTATTTTTTTGTTTATTAAGTACTTTTTATAGTTTTAAAGAGGGACAACGACATAAACTGTCCCCACCCTGATTCCAACCCTACACATAATTTATCGTTTAAAATGATAATACGTTAATTCTAAATGCAAATACGTGTTAATATTGTTAATTGGAACATTTGAAATAGGAAGTGGCTTATGCATGCATAGCTAAGTTTTTAGTATAATAATGAAGGTTGAATTATTTACATTATCAACAAATTGAGTTTGATTACTTAACAACTAGACTAGTGATATAATTGTATCAAAATCAACGTTGTAATATTCCCATGAATATTATAATATTGACTAAAATCTTCATAATCTATCTGTTGATAAGGGTATCATAATTTGCATTATTGCAATTATTTAGTTAGTAATAATTAACGGTAACGTTTGGTTCATAAGTACACTAAAACCTCTATAAATTAATAATGTTGGGACCGTGATATTTTATTAATTTAGCGAGATATTATTATATCGATAAATTAATAAATTATTAATTTAAAGAGTTGGCTTATATTCGTGAGCAACTCTCAAATTAATGCATCGACCTTCAAAATTTCCATGTCCATTCACTTTACCTATTTGAATAAAACAGAAATAAGGACCTTCAAAATTCTCATGTACATTCACACATTAATGAACTTGTTGCAATACGAGAATACAATGCCTCAACTCTTAAGTGCAATGATGAGATTTAAAGATGAACTCAATATAGATTTGAAGTTTACAAAAAAACAAGTGACTAAAGATTCATTTTTTACTAGACAATCCTAGAATTTTGGAATATTTTAGTAATTATTAATTTATAGTTTGGCTGGGACCAATATATTTACATTGGGATTTCAAAAAAATTATTATTTTATTATTTTATCGATTGGGGGTACAATTTTGTACTGGTCCCAAGTTGGGACCGGACAAATTATTAATTGTATCGAGGTTATTAATTTATCGAGTATTAAATTATAGATATTTTACTGTATATAGTTTAGTCAAACGAATGGTTTTAGTTAATAAATGAACAGATAGTTATAGTATCACTTATTAAAACAATGAAGGCGGTGATGACATTTGACCTTGTTGAGATTAATGAATTGTGGTGTTACTACTAACTACGTCTCCCTACTTGATGAACGATGAGGTAATGACATATTTGACATATATTAACCCTAGCTAATTTATAAATAATAATATATTAGTAATAATTATTATTAAATGTGTAGGTTTAGTTTCCACTATATTATTTGTCATGTGTAAAGGAAAATTGTTTCAATTGCATACTGTAAAGGAAAACTATATTTGAGTTAAAGTTAGGGATCAACGTTACTAGAGTTGGCAGTTTGAAGGTATATTGGTGGCTTGGTGTTGTGTTGAAGTGATAATTGAGTCAACACAAAGACACTTAATCGTCAAAAGATACCTTAGCTATTGACGTCGTGTTATTCTTACAAGAGGTCTCAGATTCGAATATCATTAGCTGCATATGTCAGGTGATTAGGGAAATGCGGAAAATGATCACGGAATATCCCAGTTATGATGCGTATAGTAATAATATTCGCCCTCCCCAAATAACATGGATAATGAATATCACATCCGTCTAGCCGTTTACAAAGAAACCTCCCCTCGTGAGTTGGCCACTCTTCTAAAATAAGTGAACAAAATCTTATGTTTCTATTACTATATAAGCAATACATTTGGAATTAAAAAAGCATTTTAGACTAGTTTATATACTATAAAGTATAAACAATTAATCATTTGTTCATGTTAAGTTGTGACAAAAATAAATAATCTGTCAAACTTACATGAAATGAAGAAAACTATGTTTTAACTTTTAGGTTATGGACGCAGGTGGGGGTGGGATCTTGCGAGATAGTCGGGGACATTTCATCAGAGCATTTTCTGAGAATTATGGTGTGTGCACGGTTATGAGAGCAGAGAATTAGGCATAACTAAATTATTAGCAAGAGAATTAGGCCTAACTAAATTATCTATAAAGGTGGACTCTCAAGCTTTGGTTCGACTAATGGAGGCTGATATTATTTGACATAGCCCGGCTTTCTTTTGTGTGCAAAATTGTCGAGAGTTGCTGAAATCTGATGACTGGGAAGTAAAGCTCGAGCATTGTTACCGGGAAGCTAATAGAGCAGCAAATTCATTGGCAAATAAAGGGTGTGAACAAGATGAACGAGACGTTATGTTTGACTGTCCACCTCCCAATCTTGGTGGGATTATGATTAAAGATGCAATAGGTGTCGCATGGCCACGTCGTTTTAGTGCTTTCTAGTATTGGGGGTGTAACCCCTCTATCGGAAAAAAAAAAAAAATATATTTATGTTAAAGAAGAATGTAGAAACCATAGAAGGATAAAAAGGTAATTTAAGGATTGTTTGAGAGCCGTTGTGTTAGGCATCATTTTGTGTGTAGGCCGGGTCGCTTTCGGTAACGGTCAGAAACTACACCGGCTAATTGCCCACAGCCATTCGTTTCTTCTTCATTTTAATTTTCTTTATTTGAGTAGGTTAAATGGTCCCATCATGCAAATTTTATCTTTATTTCCTACTTATGCTTATAGCTACTACGGAGTACAATTTATAAATTTAAGAATATAATATAATCTATTCTTATTATTCCGATAATAGTTTCAAGTACTACATCTAAAACACACACTTCTGGTATGACATGATGAGTCAGAACTTTTAATCATTTTGTAATCTTTTGAGATGCATCTTGTAAATTTGGACGTTTATTATAATTTAGTGACAACATTTTCTTCACTAAAAACGTATATACAGTGACATAAAAAGAGTAGGAAATACATTTTTGACCACTTTGTAGCACATTGTTGCATAATTGTTTTTAGTAAAACTCAACTTTAGAAACTTAAGATATATTAACACTTCTTAATGCATCACTATTACAATTATCATTAGACGATACTTTTTGGTAATGAACATTTGGTCAAGGGTAATGATATTCATAATTCATCTACCATTTTTTATGAATACAACTCAAAATCACTCAATTGATGTACGTTGTACGGTGTATGCATCAAAAAGTATGGTATAAGAATCATTACCCTTTGTGTTATCGCTAAAGGTATACCCTTTGGTTCTATTATCTTGATTATTACTCTAGTTAAAGTTCCTACTCTGATACATAAATAGAGTATTATACTTCAAGTAAAATATACACTATTATTGTAATAGTTATGACTTATGAATGAACGGTTAGTGCACAAAAATCCATTGCTTTGTTAACTGAACAAAGTTGAGTGACAGAGAGCTAAAAACCTCAAAATGCACCAAAAAGCTTGTAACCTTTAATCCATAATATATTCCAAGTCATAAAAGAATAAATAATATGATAAAATCTCCTTTTTATTGAAAAAAAAAGGCTGGCCAAATTAATCAACAAGACAACCAATAATTTCATGACACTCTGTACTGGATAATAACACAACATACAAACAAACAATTCAGAATCTGTCAAAATCCTTCTGCTTTTTCCAGAACAAGCATACACAACATTATTATTACCACTATTAATATTATTATGACATTAATCAATGATTAATTACAAAATCATGAAAATTAGTAAACTAACAAATACCCATTAAACATCACCCTTCAAAATGAAATATTTTCAACTATAAAACCCCACAAACCTCATCTTCTCTCCTCACAAACTCACCACTCACATTTAATCATACCCCACGATAAATCTTGAAAAAGGTTTGAGCAACAACAGACATGGAGGGTAAGGAAGAAGATGTGAAACTTGGAGCTAACAAGTTTCCAGAAAGGCAGCCAATTGGGACATCTGCTCAAACAGATAGCAAAGATTACAAAGAGCCACCACCAGCACCTTTGTTTGAGCCTGGAGAGTTGTCTTCATGGTCTTTTTACAGAGCTGGAATTGCAGAATTTATTGCAACTTTCTTGTTTCTTTATATTTCTGTGTTGACTGTTATGGGTGTGGTCAAATCTCCAACTAAATGTGGTACAGTTGGTATTCAAGGAATTGCTTGGGCTTTTGGTGGTATGATCTTTGCTCTAGTCTACTGTACTGCTGGTATCTCAGGTATGATTTTTTCTTCTTGAAATTTTCATCAAGTGTTTGTTTTTAAGTGAAATTTTAGGTTTGTTTAACATTATGCTTGGCAGTTTTTAAGTAATTTAGTTTTGTTTAAGTAATACTCCGTACTTGACTTCTTTGGGCCTGCAGCCTGCTAGTATCTCTAATACATTTCCAACAAAAGGATAAAACCCTATCTTACTTTGTGGTGGCTTCTTTTAGAAAATTCACAGGTTAGCACAGAGTATAAAACCCTATATTACCAATGGGGCTTTGCCTCGGTGGTACCTCCGCCGCAAATCCCCACGCCCCACCCGGGTTCAAGCCTCTGGGAGTACAAAAAATCCTATGCTCCGTGTGTGGGGTCACTGGGGCCAGGTGTTTAGCCGGACGGGTTGCCTCTTGCGGGTGGGGCTCCGTGGATCTACGGATCTGGGGTTAAAGGTTCCCTCCAATAACTTTTTTTTTTTAGTAAAATATTAGTTTATATCTTTATGATTTGTAATTTTTGAGTTTTGACCAATTTGGGGTTTTTTCATGGTAGTTCCTTAAGTATATTGTAAGGTTAAAGATCTTGAAAAAGAAATTGTTCATTTTATATGAACCTACTTTGAAGAGATCCATTTTAACCAAGAGATTGTAACTTTGAGAAAAAATTCATCTTCTTGAGGTAAAATATAACCCACCCACATACTTAAGTGTGCACCTAATTTGTTACTCTTAATCTGTGTTTGCAAAAACCCTCCACATGTTTTGAACTTTAGTTTTAATTTAGTATGTACATTTTGCAGAGACCCCCTTTCATCCTTTGACTAGTTTTATTTAACGAGGTTTTATTTCATCTAAAACAGGAGGACACATCAACCCAGCTGTGACATTCGGTTTGCTTTTGGCAAGAAAATTGTCAGTGACCAGGGCAGTGTTCTACATAGTGATGCAGTGCCTTGGAGCCATCTGTGGTGCTGGTGTGGTCAAGGGATTCCAGGGTGACGCCCAATTCACCACCTTGGGTGGTGGAGCCAATGTTGTAGCCCTTGGTTACACCAAGGGATCAGCTCTTGGTGCTGAAATTGTTGGCACTTTTGTGCTTGTTTACACCGTCTTCTCTGCTACTGATGCCAAAAGAAGTGCCAGAGACTCCCATGTCCCTGTATGTATAGTATACTCTTGCCTTTGGACAGAATGAAAATATTAAAAGGTCAAACTTTAAGTTAACTTTAAATGTTCTATTGTAGATTTTGGCTCCTCTCCCAATCGGATTTGCGGTTTTCTTGGTCCATTTAGCCACCATCCCCATCACCGGAACTGGAATTAACCCTGCAAGAAGTCTTGGAGCCGCAATCATCTACAACAAGGACCATGCTTGGGATGACCACGTAAGATTTAATTTTGACTTTCTATAAGTCAAATATTCATTTCACAAATTCAATAGCAAAATGTTGATCAAAATTCTAATAATTGATTTTTGTTATCTTGGCAGTGGATCTTCTGGGTTGGTCCATTTATCGGGGCTGCACTTGCTGCTGCGTACCATGTGATAGTCATCAGAGCCATTCCCTTCAAGAGCAGATCTTAAATACATTTTTATATCTTTGATTTGTTTCCTCTGTTAATTATGGCATGTTCTTCTTGATTCAAATGTGAATTATTATGTTATGTGGTTTTTAGTTGTCAATGAATGTTCGTAAATTATCCCTCAATGGGTTTATTCTCTTTCTTACGTTGTTTTTTTTTTTTTCATATACTCTTTTCTTAATGATTTTATTTGCTCTAATGCTTCACCACTTGTAGTCTAACATAACCCAAAATGGAACTTGATTATCAGGTTAAAAATGCAGCTCAACCATTTTTAAAACATCGACTTTTATTGAATAACCTATGACTGTAACTAAAAATTGAGTTCAGCATGTCATGGTGGGAGGGTGTCAAATTTAGAACCGACACTATGCGTGGACATGCAGTTCATTGACCCCAACCATAACGCTGGTTTGGGTATCCTCCCTCAAAATCTAAAGAAATGGTTGTCCAAACCCAATGCAACAGGCTTGAGTTACAACCTAACAAGGTTATTCATTTGCGACATATGACATAACTCAGAACATATATAAAACAGTAAATATTACACTCTTCAAATATATAAAACACAGTAATATTATAGTAATTATATACATAATTAGATCGCACTAAAAACAAGGAGTATGAGGTTGAATTTAAAGTTCGCTATACCTCTTGAAATTAGGTTAGCCTGGAAAGATGGCTACATCTAAATAGCGCATTGGATTATGTATTTCATTTGTATTTTTTCAGTAAGAAAGTGGTCAATATTTGCCATTTGGTGGCAAGACCGAGAAAAGAATTATACAGAAACTAGAACTTGAGACAGGAAGGATTCAGACATGGTAGGCTGCTGTGCATCCATTAGATGGCATGATGGCCAAGGGCGGTACCAGAAAATAATTCAAATGGGGGCGAACTTTAAAACTTTATATCATGTCGGGTTCTTCGATCTGAGGATTTTTATTTTTATTTTTTTTACTTATAGTAGTTCCACAACTTAACTAAAGTACCAAAACTAACTTATTGACTACGAACTTATACTTAGTAAAGGCTTGTAAATTTAACAATATTAAATTAACAAAGTTGGTATTATTGTGTACATGTTACTCTTCACTATCTAAGTATGAAGATTGTAAGTTTCTTTATATCCACTTTAATTGTGAAGAAAAAATGAAAATAAATTTAACCTCTTAAAGTAAATGCTTAATGATTGTTTTATAGTACACTTATTTTATATAGGTAATAATATAATAAAATGAAGGTTAGTAGAAGAAAAACAAAGAAACGGAAGAAGTCAGTGGGAAAAAAATCAAAGGACGTAAGGGACAGGGGACGGTCAGGAATTGAACTTGGGACAACTTGTTAGTAAACAAAAGGGTACAACCACTAAGCTAACGGGGCAATTACTTATCAAAGGCAACTTAATATATATATATAACACATGTTACAAGACTTACTGTCTGGGCAACAACCCACATTGCCCACAGTGTAGTACCGCCACTGATGATGGCAGACATAAAACTTGTTGCAGAACTTGGTGGAGGGTCATAAATCCATAACTAATTCATATCACGACACTCTTAAAATAACTCAACTAAAACTAGTCTTAAACCGAGTAATAACTAATCACAATTTGCATATAATGTGTCATAAAATTCATCTTTCAAACATATGATTACATAAAGTATCAACGTCCCTTGTTCCAAACTTCCAATGACTATGTATTACGGACAAACAGGCCAACAGACAAACAAAATGAGTACTAGAGAAATGCTCAACAGAGTAGTAAAGGTTTATCACCTGATTACTTTGATTGAGTCAAATCCAGACTGAAGTCCCACAGTTTCTTGGCCATTTCTTGATTATCCACAAATTTGCTTGCTTTGGATATGTTACTATCAGCAAAATACTCGCCACTAACACCCTTCACTTGTGGATGCAATGCTACATAGCATGAAGTTGCAGCTCCTTGCGGAATATTCTTCGTGAAAGTGAGAAGTATCCGGCTGAAAGCTGAAGCGATAAACCCTTGGTAGCGTGTAAGATTGGTCCCGATAACTCCAGGGTGTAGTGAATTCACAGTCACATTCGCACCTTCATCCTATTTCCTCAATTATAACAGAAAATTCACAGGTTAGCACAGAGTATAACAAATAATTCATATTTATTTCCCGAATGATCATAGTAGTGTATATAATCATTCAGTGAAGACGACTAGAAGTGAAAGGGTGATCAGATCGGATGAGTTGGGTAATGGGTCAAAACAGATTCAGGTTGAAATTCGTCTTTTTGTTACATGTTGAAACAAGCTGTGCCAGATTGACACCCAGAGTACCTTCAACCTCATTGTGTGTGTGTGTGAAGCATAAAAATACTTGCTTTAGCTATTATTACAGAGACAGTACTATTACAATAATGATCTATGTCCTCCCATAAAACAGGAGGTTGTATGCATTTATGACAGAGTCTGTGCTACTTTCGATTCATTTGACCCGTTCACGCCTTACCTAAAAGCACAACCCAAATCGACAAATTCATACGTAATTAGTTTAAAATTTGCTACTTCTAAAAATTCTTTTTAATAGTAATGCGTTTTTTAGAAAACCTTTACAGTAATGGTGTGTTCTCTTTCGGTTGTGTAACAAACGGGTCTCATGCAAAATGGAATTGCGGACCTTAAGTTATGGTCCGCAAAATGAAATTAAGAACTATCTAATTTATTAACTTTTATTAGTAGTACACAAAGCAAACTTGACAACTATCTATTGTAAATTAAATTTCCGCAATTTCATTTTGTGGACCATGACTTTAAGGTCCACATCTTGCGGGAGACCCATTTTTACATACTCCAACGAGAACACACCGTTTCTATAAAGGTTTTCAATAAACACACTAGTTTTTAAAAAATTCTACTTCTAAAGACAAAGAAAGATGATCACCTTGAGACGCCGTGCTAGCTCCTTAGCATGCAATGCATTAGCAAGCTTTGACTGCCCATACGCATAAAAAGCGCTATAGCTGATATTAATACAACCCAACCGAAGGTTATGTTAACTAAATTACATTTTCCATCTATGAAAATGTCCTGCAAATTGCATAATAGTGATGTACCTCTTTTCGTCATTGATCTTATCAAATCTAATTCCTTCGCTATATGACACCTTATGAAGCTCGGATGAAACAACAACTATCCTTCCCTCTTTTTGGCTTTTAGCTGAAGTCTTTTTGATGGTATCCAACAGCAAGTTTGTCAAAAGGAAATGACCTATAACAAAACATATTCTCTTTAAAAAAAAATGTTCAAATCATGTTTCTGTAATGCATTTCTGTTTAAATTAACATACCGAGATGATTGGTCGCGAATTGCAATTCAATATTGTCTTTTGAAAGACTGAATGGAGGAGACATGATCCCTGCATTGAGACTTTTGCACAAAGGAGAAGATGAAATTAGTATGCATCCAACTTCAAAAATGTTATAGCTTTAAAATTTGATCAAGGTTTTGTTTTATACATTAGGATGTTTAAAGGAAGATCCTTTGAGATGTAGTCAGATGCAAACTGCCGTACAGATGCTTGTGAGCTAAGATCCAACTCCATCACATCAAGTTTTGAATTCGGGATTTTCTCACATATGCTTGATTTGACTTTTTGACCAACTTCGACATTTCTGACTGCCATGATCACATGTACCCCACGTAAGGCAAGAACACGGGTTGTTTCCAAGCCAATTCCACTTGTAGCCCCTATAAAATCATGCATACTGTAAGATTAGAATTACATCATTACTGAAAAAAGTCATTGACTCATAGCCAAAGTCAAAGATAGCAATTGCTAGCATCAAAAGTAATACTACAATTTAGTTTTGAGAATCAGCATATATACTTTGCTGAAGGTACGCTCCTCCTTTACCCAATACAATCTCAATATCACTTGCAGGAAATCTTTGATATTTGACTTTGTTTAAAAGTCAGCCATGTTCTTTAAACCTATTGTGGCAGACCCTCTTGGAGAAAGTTAATAAAAACAGAATTACAAAAATGACAGCAAAAGGAAGGACCAAAATCTGTCTAGTTGAAAAGTATGCATTATGATTAAGTTGTTACCATGAAAAACTTGGTTTTTCTCACCCACAACTTATTTTGTTTTCTTAAAAGATTTCTTTTAATACTTGCCAGAACTCAGATTATTAATTGTGATATTCCTGTCATCATATAACCATCTTCTACATTGGCATACAAAAATAAAAACCATAAGTTTGTGGTCACAAATCCCCTAATTGTCTAACATTTTTGTTATACCAATAAAATCACTAGTTTTAGAGAAAAACCATCATCATAAAACTAATCACATTTGAAAAGGCTTGTACAGTTGTACCCAACACTCCCTTTTTTTTATTTTGACAAAACCCTCAAATCACAAACACATTGTGAGGGTAAAATTATCAAAAAGAGGTCATTGTTACATATATAGGCTTTGAACAAAAAAAAAAAACACTAAGATCATGTATATAACATACAGCATAATCATAAAACACCAAAACATTGATTCTAAACAAACAATTTCATCAAAAGAAATCATTTTTATTTCTTCATGTAGACATTATACTCCGTAATATTAACATTAATGATTTTAAAAAAGGCAATTTTTTGTTAAAAAATGTAGGAAATAAAAGAAGCACAGTGCAAAGTCAACAATTTGACTATGTAGTCAACTATTTTGACTTTGATGTAACCAAAAACACAAACACAGACACAAAGACGATAGATTAGATCTGTGGATTATATAATAGAGTAGATAAAAAGAAGATTTACCAGTAACAATGGCGGTAAGACCAGTTGCATCGATTCCATTAGTAACATCTTCTGCTCTTGAATTTGCTGAATAACCTGATGCTCCTTTCATTATTGAGAATATCCACGTCATTTTTATTTATTTTTTGATTATTTGACTAATCCCAATAAAGTCTCTTTACCAGAAGAAGATGATGAAGATGAAACTTTTCTTCTTTTTATACTTGAAGACTGGTGGTGTATTTGAAATAAAAAAGAAGAATATATGGTTCACGCGGTTCTGGTTGAAATTAGTGGAAACTTCAAGTGCGAAATTGAAATCTTGGGAAAAATACAGATAGCCCTTGTACTTTACTTATTTTTCATTTAATGGACCGAATTACATTTACAATGTATTTAGTTTCATCGTATTTTATTTCATGATAAAATTCATCGTATTTTATTAAATGAGAATAAAAATATACTATTTTGTGTTAAATTCAGAAATAACGTTATTCCACATCGTCGCAATTGATTTTGCCATTTGTGTATTAAAGCTACAAGACGTAAGATATATAATTTTCTCCGTGTCTCATTTAGAGTGTTCACTTTAACTATGTACACATTTTTAAAAATTACCAATAACTACATTCTTCACCAATCAAATATTGTAATATATATACGTGGGACAATCCAAAATAGTAAAATGAACACTTATATTGAGACGGAGGGTGAAAAAATCAATGAGTCCGATTCACATAATAATAAAATTGATATAGTTAAATAAATACATTTTGAATATATTTGCTAATTTTTACTTGTTAAATGAGAAGTTAAAGGTTAAAACCTAAGAGCATATGGTGTGCTCAAACGTGGCAACAAAGTTCTCCATCCAGAACGCCGAGTGACAGTGTTCTGGCACACTAGCCCGGTGTTTTCGTCGGCGTTCTCACCCAAATTTGAAGTCGCCGTCCAAGAACAAACGTTGGAACCGGCCGGCGTTCTTTTTTTCTTTTGTTTTCTTCTTCACTTTTCAAATAAAACAAATAATCATATGCACCAGAACACTGTCCAGAACACTGTGAATAATTTTTTACCACACTACAAAATCCTCACTTTCAACATTCTACAGAACACTGTCCAGAACACCATTCCCTACACCCTGTGCTCTAATCTAAAATATAATATACAACTTAGGTCCATGCAAAACGGGAATTGATTAACTACGAAGAGCTGTATATTGGGTGAGTGCAAGACTAGAAGGTATTGTTAGTATGGATTTACTTCTAAATGTCAATTTGGATATATATATATATATATATATATATATATTTTATTTCTTTGGATGTTCAAGTTTTTAATTTCGTATTGTTTCATGACGTGATCCTCACCAGACTGCAATACGTTATACGTGTGATTTGAATATCATAAAATAATGGCTATCTAAGAAGGTTTTGGTGTCAGTTTATTAAACATGAAGGACTCTTTTTGTTAAGTTCTTAATGTTGGTGGTTGACGTTTCTCGCATGGTCAATTCAAGTGGCTGTATTTTAAGGTTGAAGTTCTGACGCTATTCACAGTAAACGATAGAAACTTCTGTGAGGCTATGATCGAGTATTTGAATTTTAAATGGTTAGGGGGCACTTGGTTCATCTAAAGGGAATAGAAATGGTAATGGCAAAGGGAATATTAAGGAATGATAGGAGTATTATCATTGCATTATAATATAAGGTATATTATGAAAATAATTACTAAAAGTAGCGTTATCAAAACAAATTGGATGAACGCTTATAAACAATAGTCAAAACTCACAACTGATTAACAAGTTGGATCAACGCATTCAAAGCTGTATGTATCGTGTGAGTATTTGGATTATATAAAACTCAGTAGAAAACTGATTAAAATTTTTGAGCAAGACATAATTTAAAAGAGAGCAAATTGAATTTTATTAATTTTCGTTTCACTTGGAGCAGAAGCTTCAAAAGCTTTTTTTTTACCTTTCACTTCGAATTTATTGGATTGCTGTCAAATGATTGTTGCCATAGCCATTTTATCAGTCGCATTAAAAATTAAACAAGAAAAATATGAAAATTGTTTTGATTTATTTTATTGCAATCAGGTTGTTACATAAAATTAAGAAGAAGAGGGAGATAAATATGGAAATTGTTCACCTCATTTCATTCCCTCATTTTATTCCCCCCAATTTGTTGAGGAATGCTCCATTACCCAATACTAGTCAATGGATCATTATATCATAGCATACCAAGCATAGTTAATGATTACCTTTCCCATTCCCCTTCCTCAAATACCTCAAAACAAGCACCCCCTAAATGATAAATATATTCAACTATTTTTATTAAGGTGCGTTTGGTTTGCATATGTTAGGTTTGTTAAAGGAATATGAATTCCGTTGAGCGAAAAATCTAATGAATTTTATTTTGATTTATTTTTTAACGAAATTAAAAATTATATTCATGTAATGAGCTGACTCGGTCTAGGTTTTAGTGCATCGCAATGAGCGGACCCGGGCGAGGTGTGTGTATACCTATTTGGATTGTTCACACACTCTCTTTTATGATACTTACCATAGCTAATTTATTGAGACATAAATTTTTACTTTTAAAAAGGGATCTTATAGATACAACAAACAAAAATTACTCATACATCATAGTATAAATTGTTGTACAGTTATATTGGTATTTTTGTTGTATTTTAAATGATCAACAACAATTGCCCCAGATGATTTGTATTGTGTTATACAACAGTTGCCCCGTGATCAGGGGTGGAGCCATGTATAAGGTAGGGGTATCAGTTGTTATTGGTCCATTTTCAATACGCAGTGTAATTTTTAATGAAAATAGCATTTTTAGTTGCATTTCTTATTTGTGCTACTGGTTCAGAAAAATTGAGATATCATTACTGCGGGTCACTCAACATCCTGAATCCGTCACTGCCATGACAAATTGCACCCACGTCATTTTGTTTTGACTTTTCAACCATGTGGTTGATCCTTTACGTACAATAATCTATTCTCGGAGAATCTCTTTTTCTTTTTCCTTTTTTTATAAAGGAAATAGTAATATTAATATATATAGATAAAAAATAGCAAATATGCTAGAGAATTACAATAACTTTAAATGTTACTTCCAATCAAAACGATCCTAAAAAATCACGACCCTAAGGATCCGTTTGTTTCGCATAATGCTTAGAAATTTTTTTATTTATTTTTAAACTGATTTATAAATGTCCCACTAAGAGCACCTCTAGTACATAGTATATTTGATATTTTTACACAAAATATCTACAGTCCATTAAACTCTACAGAGTTTAAAGTTATGCCACATCATTATCATATTTATTATTTTCTTTCAAATTTATATATATATATATATATATATATATAAGGTTCTCAACTTTTAGTTGGTTATCATTTGAACCTAACCCTATATATATATATATATATATATATATACACACTATATATATATATATACACTCATATATGTGTTTCTTTTTTTAATCAAATATGCAATAAAGAATGCTAGCATAAAAATCGAAAATTATATTGATAGGAAAACTTGTTACAAATTACTTAAATAGTAGAGAGTAACTTAACGTTACAATACTTAAATATAACATAATCCGAATCATATGATTGATGCTTAAACTAACGATAACTCGATCCGAGTCAAACGTTTAATTGAATGTCCAGTATGTTATGATTGCATGTCCAGTTTAATTGCATGTCAAACTTATGAGTTTAATTGCATGTCCAGTTTAACTTTGGTTGTCCAGTTATATATAACTCAAACCTCAATTTATAATCTCGATAATGGACAAGAGAATAAAGGAATTAAAATGAAAGAAGAATTGACAAAGGGGCCCATCGAGAGTTTAAAGCATCGTCCAAACAGTTTTGGATGTTACTTTGGATGCCAACCCTCACAATGCAAAACTAAAACTTTAAGTGATGACATGTCAAACTTTACACTTGCATCGAAGATGCTCTAACTGTACATAACTTATAAATGATAACTTGTACTCAACCTTGGACTCGAAATAAACATCCTTAAAATTTGTATTATACACGATCCTCTACAAATTTCGTGACCCACTATTTCCTAAATGTGTATGCTTCATGAGCTTGTACTCTAAGCTTCTTTCCTTGTACTCTTTTTATATACAATTCCTCGATCCCTTTTTAACTTATACGAAATAAACAATTAAGAAACTTACTTTAATGTTTCTAGTCATCATTAATCTAATATAAATAGATAAGATTTGTCACCACTTCAGAGCACTTACGTGGCTTTAAGATAACCATATTAAATGTCAAATAAATCAACTTCACAAAACTAGTTTGTACCCGCCGGGTACAAACATTTAGCAGCCGGGTAACTAACATTTGACTTGGTACCCGTTGGGTACGACAACTACGCATCGGGTATTAACTTTTGGACCATTATCTCTGCAAAAACAATATTGTACCCGGCGGGTACATTAACTACCCACCGGGTAGTTCATACCCACTGCACAACTCAGGTTTTTAGACGAATTTCTAACGTGCATAACTTTTTACTCATTAAGAGTTAGGACATGAATTTTTGCAGGCACCTTCACTAGGCCAAAATGAAACTTTCCCTTTTTACACTTTTTCAAAATACGCGTTAACTAAAAATTTGGACCGTAATCCATTTTATGAACATTTTGACACTTTTTATGAACATATCAAAATACAAACCACTTGGTTTCTGACCTTCATACTTTACTAACACTTTCTATCATACATTTGACACCTAAACCAATAGTAATAAGCTATATACTTACATCATTGCTCGTTTTAACACATTGACCCATTTTAAGCCCATTTGGACACTTTTGACCCGTTTTTCATAATAATCATACTTTGACTCTTTCTCATGCAACTTCCACACATACTTGACCATTTCCAAGGTAGTTGACTATATGTCAACACCAATCTCAACCAAAAACTTTATTTTGACATTTGACCATATTTCATAACATAAATTATTTCTACTAAACATTTACTTCCACTTCCACCTTGACTTTACCAAGTCAAAGGTGTACATCTTTAACCATAGATCACTTTATTATATCAAAACGTGTTTTGGACGATTTACACAATGGCTTTCACAACGATAATTTAAAAGAAAGAGAAGTTTGTCTAACCATAAGCAAGCTCCATTCCACGCTAACTTCATGCAACCACATTCTACTCGTTGCAGCCAATTGGTTCAACCGAACCAAGAACCTACAACATTAAACACTTAAAAGGGTAAGCTTTTTAGCTTAGTGAGCATACGAGCAATTAAATGAATAATACACTAAAAATACTTCAATAACCATATACTTTATTAATAACACTTTACATATCAATCTTTTCTTTATCAATCTAGTGCACCATATTTCAATGGTACTACTTAGCTAAACACATTACATTAACCTTCTTACCTTATTAAGATAGTGTACTTTATCACAACAGAGTTACTTGACCATTCTCTTTACATTTTTCACAATGTTAAGGATCATCAACCACTTCCACTTATCCATCTACTTACATAGTAAGTAATGGAAACAACTTCCACATATCCATCTATTTACATAGTAAGTAATGGAAACTACTTCCACATATTCATCTACTTACATAATAAGTAATGGAAATAACATATCATAACTCCTTCCACAAATCTTTACAAGAGCTTATACCATATAATACCATATACTTTCACTTATCAAAGTTCTATCAATACTTACCATTTAGCATGTATACATATCACATGCCAAAACAACAACATAATCAATCAATGATATATGGAATCAACAATAAACCACAATATCACATAAACAATACTTCTACCCGATTATACGAACCTCTTGCTCGGAAACAATCCGGAACATATAACCGTTATCCATTTAACCCCCATATCACTCACCTTTGCTTTTTAGGCAACTATGCAATTAAATGCTTGATCATGCGTGCCACGTCTTTTGATCACCTATCAATATTTCATACAAAGTAAGTATGAAATATTGAGATTATGATTGTCATACTTACTTTGTTACTTGAATGACAATCATAATCTCACATTCATTTTATAACCATCTTTTAATTAACAAAACATATTCATTCATCATGATCATATTTAACTCAATTGTTAATTCACTTGAATTACTACTTTAATCACCATTAATATCATCACAATCACTTATATAATTAATGATTAGGATGAATTAAGCATAATCACATAATATCATATTATTCACCACCTTTATTCAACACTAATTAAATTTAAACCTTTAGATTGAGTTAGTGTTAATAACAATCCCTATAACACTAACTAACATTAAATTAAACATATTCACTCCCTAATTTCGAATTATAGCTACTAATTCTTGAAATCTGAACAAAACCCATTTCTAGGTTAAACTTCATGAAGAACATACACATACCTTTGATTAAGAAGAATCAATAGGGTGATTAATTGAGTGTTTACATCTTCAATTTCATGATTACAACTGATTTTGGGATTAAACCCTTGCTCCTGCGATTTTTCTTTGTTTCTGTAACTTTCTAGGGTGTTTTGAGGTGGATACGTACGTACAAATATAGAAATAGATATGTATTTTTAATTAGTTTTACTCTCCGTACTTACTATTGTCTGGAACTTTAAAACCGACTATAATTATTATTATTTTAGTTCACTTATGATAATAATAACTTAAAACAATAATTCTTACAATACTTTAAATTTTGGGGTGTTACATAAAGGATTTGAAATTTGAAGGAATTGGAATCTATTGGAATGTAAATAATAGTAAGTGACAAAATTACCCTTTTAATTGTTTGATCGTATTTTTGTCCCTCTTTTCAAAGAACATATCGACTACAAATTGTTTATTATTTGTTATATTTTTTAAATGGTAACAATTTTTATGCACAAGTAGAAACTATCAGCCATGATTTTATGATTCTATCTCATCACATCATCACAAAATAAAACCTATCAAAAACCATCTACAATCACCATACACCATTATTAAAATCAAAACTACAAAAAATTAAGAACATAACCCCAAAATCAAACCTACATGTGAACCCTTGTCACTACCACCAACACAAACAAATCTGAGAACCATACAAGATGAAGACGAATAGAAAGAACAAAAAAAGAACCCTATTAACCCCAAATCAAAGGAAAAGAATGAAGAAGAAGAACAAAAACGAATAGAAAAAACGAAGAAGAAAGTCGATGAAGGTAGTTACGGAGTACGGTGGTGTAAGGTTGTTGTTGATGATGTGATATGGGTTTACCGACGGCGGGATTTGGTTGACAACGATGGTGAATAAGTTTACCGGTGGCGGCGAGACAGTTGGCCCGCCACGATGGTGATGGTGATAGTGATGGCGTATCAACGACGCCGACGATGGTGATGGTTGTTAGCCGGCGGTGATGGCTGGGGAGGAAGAAGAAGAGAGATGGAAATGAAAATGTTGTAATGAAAATGTTGTATGCAAAAAAGAATAGAAGGGTTTGAGATTTTTTTTTTTTTTTACGGCAATAAGAATTATCATTAAACACCAAGACATCTCTAAGACAAAGATGAAAATCGTCCAGAACGTACACCAAAAAAACAAACCCCAAGATTACAAATTCAAACAGAGAAAAAGACAACCAACAAAGTATATATCATCCATGCTAGAAAGTATCATACACCATAGCAATAGATAGCCACGGATTAGTCCTCCATAATTCCCAAGACACCAAGACCTTCGGCTTTCTAGAAGATATCCAAAAGAAAGATTTACTTCGAATATTGCGAAGTAACTCATCCCAACCGGTGCCGGGATCATGAGCAAAAAAATGCAGCGATTACGAAATCCCCATATGGACCAAGCCGTAACCCAAATTACCGCCTCCCATACCGATTTTTGTTTTTGAGCGATGCCCAACATTTCTATAGTGTGGTAGATCCTTCACACAATGAAAAGAATGGAAAGGAAGATCTCACCATGAGAAAATAGCGCGCCAAACATGATCAGCAACCTTACATTTTATAAAGCAATGAGTAACATCTTCGACCGAGTGTTGATAAGAAGGACAAAGAAGAGAATCCAAATCAATTCCTCTATCATTAAGGTTATCTTTGACCGGGAGACGATTAAGAAGCAACCTCCATATAAAAATACAAATTTTGCTCGGGATCCAATTGTTTCGCCACCTCCCAATTTGAAAAGAAGCTCCACTAATATACCATCGATCAAGCTCGGTAGAGAAGGTTTTCACCTGATAAACACCATTTTGTAGGCTTGATCCCCACCTCCAAGAATCACACTTATCTGCTATAAGAGAGACATTATTAAGTAGATCACACAGGGCTTTGAATTCAGATTCGGATCTACCTCTTAATCTACCTCGCCATGACCATACCCAAACCCACTTACCATCGGCCCATACACCTTTACTAGAGACTGTCCCGTTACCATTTAAATCCAAACAGTAAAGACGGGGAAAAGTAAGATCAAGTCTAAGATTACCTATCCACTTATCATGCCAAAAACTGCACTGTTTGCCATCACCAAGACTTTTATAAAAACGTGAGCTAAAGAGTAGACCGTGACCGTCACAATCAAAGCCGGCTTTTAAAATTTGATCCCATGGGCTGCACCCACCCCTTGATCTAACGTATGAATCATCAGACCCCCCCCCCCCCCCCCACTCTCCTCGTAGAAGCATTTTTTTTAATTTTAGCCCAAAGAGCGTCTGGTTCAATCTTAAGGCGCCACCACCATTTACACAGTAAAGCAATATTTTTTGACACCAAACACCCATTACCCAATCCATCGTCAGCATAAGATGATAAAACTTTCTTCCACTTGACCCATACAAGCCGTCTGTGTACATCATCCTTTCCCCAAAAAAATTTACATCTTAAACGTTCAAGAATGTCATAAATACCCACCGGAACCCTAAACAACGAGAAGTAGTATAATGGAATGCTACCCAAGACAGACTTAACAAGGGTTAACCTTTCGGCATACGATAATAACCTTCCGGCAGAGATTTTATTTGTTTGAGGGTTTTTTGGTAAAAGTGTAGACTTTCCTATGGAATGTGAAAGTTTCCTTGCATTATTGGAAGGAAAGTTGAATTCCATTTGGCACAACTAGCTGGTAGCTTGTAGCTGGAGCTGGTAGCTTGTAGTTGGTAGCTTGTAGCTGGAGCTTTTGGTAATATTTGTGTTTGGCAGAGTAGATGGAGCTTGTAGCTTATGAATGTAAAATGACATAAAAGGACAAATATATTAATTTTAAAAGATGATATATATATCTACCTGGAGGGTATTTATATAATTTCATTTTTTATAAGCTACAAGCTACTTTGAAAAGCTACTTCAAGTAGCTTATGGTTTTGGAGCTTTTGAAAACCATAAGCTACTCAAAATTTTAGTTGCCAAACGGAACTTATGAAAAAAACCATAAGCTACAAGCTCCCATAAGCTCCTACAAGCCGCGCGCCAAACACACCCATAAAGGAATTCAAACAATTCCAATCCCATTAACCTTTTCAACCAAACACTTTTAAACATGGAATTCAAATTCCAATTCTGGGGAATTCCGAGGAATTCCGCGAAACAAACACGCCCTAATAGCTTAATCCAAACAAAACGATACTAAACGACCTTACAACTTACTTCAATACCAACACCAAAAGACCTTAGAGCATCTCCAATGTGTGCACCAAATGTACCTTTTACACTATCTTAGTGCAAAAAATATATAAAATGCTCTCAAATGTTAGCATTAAACCTTTACACTATTATAGTGCAACACTAAAACCATGTCAAATTACACCAAATATAGTGCTACACTAAACCTTATACTAAACACAATTCACTATTTTATAATAATAAAAACCAATACAAATGCATTCTACACCATGAATTTGTCACCACCATCTTTATGTGATGTACTTTATACTCCCTCAGTCCCGATTCTATTGTCCAGTATTCCTTTTTGGGATGTCCCAATTTAATTGGCCACTCCCATAAATAGAAAAGAATAATGAGATAAAATTTATTTTTGCCCCTAATTTATATATGTAAGACAAAAAGGTAGTTAAAAAGTAAATAGTAAAACTGTCTTCTTACCAAAAAGTAAGAGAGATGGTGATGTTTTCTTAAACTGCGTGTTTTTTGTCTGGCGACAATAAAATTGGGACGGAGGGAGTATATTTTAAAAAGATATAGTGTAAATATTTAGTGTACACATTGAAGTGAAAAATATTTAATGTATGAATATGCTTAAAAGATTCCTAATTTGCACTATCTTAGTATAATTTTTTAGTGTGTACATTGGAGATGCTCTTACCATTTACTTCGATACCAACACGACCCTAAGCGCATGTTTTATTTGTTTTACGTTCAAACATGCGGTTCACTTTTGTCATGGTGTGTAACGACGTTAATTTGTTCTATCAGTCCCACTTTTTTACTTCGGGCTCAGCCTCGACCTGACCGGGCATTTTTGTATAAATTTTAAGGCTTACGGGTCAGGCCGGATTTTTTCGGGCTTTTACTAGGCCCGAGGTTGGGCTAAAGTCAAAATAAGTTAATTCAAACGGCGCAAGATAGGTTGGCTCAAGTTTTGGCTTCATAGTACTAGTAGTGTTTAAATATTGCAAATTATTTTTAGTGTAACTAGTAGTATTTAAATATTGCAATTGATTTTTAGTGTAATCCGTCTTCTTTGTTAACCAGGGTTCAATCGTTCATACATACATACAGATATAGATAATAAATAAAGGCATAAAGCTATTTATGTATAACAGCAAATAAACTCGTCTTGTTTGATTAAAAACCGAAATAATAAATAATAATACTCCAGTATTTATGTGGATTTTTGGGAAGAAAGGAGAATCAGGATTCTCAGCTTCTTCAACAGCAGAGGAAGTTACAGATGGAATTAATGGATATGGTCTTACCGCAGTTGTTACTGGTATATTAACTTACTTGCTATATACTATTAAGTTCAAGAATTATGAGTTATTTGTTAATCAGTTAAGTTTAAACATCGAGATTATGTGTATGTTTGTCAACTAGCTTATGCTTACGTCAAAAGCTCAACCTTAGTAAAAAATGGAAATAGCTTTTAAGAGTTTACAAGAGCTTATGGAAATTCAAATTACCTAAATACCCCTTAATTCACAAGTCTCGCAAAACGTTGATAACCGAAGATGATCGGCCCTTAATTCAAACGTAACTACGTTTTTTTATTGTCTTTTTATGTAAGTTCACATTACATTTACAAGCTTCGACTCCAGCTACACTTGTCCGACAATAAGCTCAAACTACAAGTTCAAGCTATAAGCATCCAACTCTATTTCCAGCTAGTTTCTGGCAATCACACACTGTGGATAAAATCGTACATCAGTGATTTGAACTGTACAAATTTCAGTTCCTTTTGAGGGTAATTGTTCACAAAATATTAACTTTAATAATCCTTCAATTTCAATATTTTCACAATTGGCCCATTGGTTTTTGAGGAAATTATTTGAATGGACGGTCAAACAATGTGTTTACTTGTAGTAGACATTGTCAGTTTACTTGTAGTAGACATTGTCAACAAAATTTATACAAAAGTAGTCAAACATTCCGCCTAAATTGAATTAAGGCTAGGCGAATACAGCGCAAGCAATAAACAAACGACACGTGTTACTTTTCTTCGTCGGTCAATGCTTTATTCGCCAGTCAATGCAAACTTTGACTAAATTGAATTTGCAAAAAACATCGCCTAAATGAGAATTCCCTGTAGGCGAACTTTTAATAGGCGTACAACCAAAATATGAATCATGTATCTTTCACTTTTAGACTATGGATACATATAAATATCGCCACGTGTCGAATATATACATACTTCGCCTATTTCGCCTAAGATAAAATCAATTTAGGCGAAAGGGTTGATCAGATTTGAAAATTTTTGGCTGACAACGACTACTAGAGGTAATAGAGATGGTTGACTGACTATTGAGGTAAAAATCCCTTGTTTTTTTAGTGTAACAGTATGTAAGGTTAATTTTCACAATTACTGTATAATTATATTTTGGAAAGATTTATTCATAATCACTTGTTGGTGTTGACTCTGCATTCAGGGACTACAAGCGGTATCGGGGCAGAGACAGCACGAGTCCTCGCATTGCGTGGGGTACATGTAGTTATGGCAGTTAGAAATGCAGAAAAGGGGATAAAAGTTAGAGAAGCTATACTTACAGAAACACCTAATGCTAAAGTCGACATTATGGAACTAGATTTAAGTTCTCAGGCATCTGTAAGGGAGTTTGCTGCTAGATATCATTCTTCAGGCCTTCCCCTAAACATTCTAATGTAAGAAATTATACGATATCTAAGATGGAAAAATGGATGGGTCTAAATGAGTTGGGTAATGATCTAATGGATCCAAAACTCCAAATGGGTACTGCATTTTCTGAACACATTTTGTTCAATTCTCCGTAATACTATCTGAATAACGTGATTTAGTAGGTTATGTACTAATAATACATTTTCGGAAACTTTTGACCCATTTGTTTCATTTAATCTGTAATGTTTTTAGCTAAATTTTTGTTTATCATGTAACATGAATTCACCATTTCTGACTGAATGATTTGAAATTGCCATCTCTATGCATTGATATTATGTTGAACGCTGAAAGCTTACAGTCTTATCTTGTTGCAAGTAATAATGCAGGGGTTTTCTCTCCATCATTCAAGCTTTCAAAGGACGAAATCGAACTGCATTTTGCAACGAATCATTTAGGTGTGTTGACTTCATTCTGTTTCGGGTTATTGACTTCTTAAACCTTTGTATTTGACCTTTTATTTATATGCCTTTTAACAAAACATATGGAGTACATGAAAAGAACACTACGTTGTGCATTTGATGGTTTTTTATCCGTTTACATTTACATTATTGCTCTGAAACCAGTTAAATCTTGCAAACTACAGTACATTGTTTCTTGTTCTTTTTTTCCCAATTCCCAATTATGCAAGAGTGAAATGCTTCTGTTTGTTTTGTGACTTTGTCAGGTCATTTTCTTTTGACAAATCTGTTGCTAGAGACGATGAAGATTACTTCATATGAGCAAAAATCAGAGGGAAGAATAGTCAACATATCATCCAGTGGTCATCGTTTTGTGAGAAATGGAATATTTTCTGATCAAATAAACGATGAATCAAGGTAAGATTAAGAAAACATGAATTCTTTTTAGGCCATTTTCAATGTTACTGAATATTATGACTACTCATACAAAGAGTCTTTTAGCAAAAGATATTTTATGGCAACGTACTGTGCAGTTATAATTCTGCTTATGCTTATGGACTATCAAAATTGGCTAATATACTCCATGCTAAAGAGCTCGCAAGGCTTTTGAAGGTAAATTTAATATTTCCTTTTCCTTATTTTATTTATTTTTAATCTTAGCCAGTTCTGAATTTCATTTCCTCATTTTTGTGGCTCCTGTGCAGGAGGAGGAGGTTAACATCACCGCGAATTCATTACATCCCGGATTCATAGTTACAGAAATTTTCCGTGGCTCTAGAATTTTCACGGGTAAGTATACAATCCTACAATGTTGACAAGAAACTTTCTTAAAAGATTGGTTGCTTACCTTTGTTTGGCACAGTTATATGCAACACGATATTGAAGTACTTCATAAAAGATGTTTCACAGGTTGGTACTTGGGTTTTGCTTTGGTGGTATATTCATTAGGCAAAGTGGTTGGTTGATTTTTTATTCAGTTTCGTTTTCAGGGAGCTGCAACGACGTGCTATCTAGCGTTGAATCCAAAGGTGAAAGGCGTCACTGGTGAGTATTTTTCTGGTATAAATTTGGCTGAACCATCATCCAAAGCTAAAGATCAAGAGTTAGCCAAGAAATTGTGGGAGTTCAGTTTGAGCATGACTAGCACTTAGTAAAAGACTTTCAGTTCAGTTATTGAAGCACATTTGGGATAAAACACATGCTTCAGTTTATACAATTCGTTAAAGATTCATGGATTAGTATCCTTGAGATCATACTATAAATTTGCCAATGTATATTATGTATTCTGATGTACACCAAACCAAAGGTTTTGCAGCCTGAGAATACAAGTCTTCGTGCAAGTTATTTCTTTAGTTACATAGAATTTCGTATGGTACAAACAACGAAATTGTCATCTCATTTTTTAAAAAATGGGCAATGGAAATCAGGAAACTAGAGATTGATTTGGTATCTAAGTATCTAAAATAAGGGATTATGACACTAATGCATCTTTTAGGCCCTCTTGATGGTTAAAGTGATTATATGGGTACAATGGGAAATTGTCCCACTTACGAAAATCTTTCCAGTTAGTTAAACAATTAAGTAACTAGGTCAAAAGCTGGCACCTTGTGTACAGCTTAATAACTATACAAGAACAAATATATATATATACTTCAAACAGGATATGTTTTGGTTTCTGTATTGAATATTTATAGACACGTACAGAAGCAGAATGTATTTCTTTTTATTTTGCATATTTGTGAACATAATGAAATAAAAGTTGCTAAACGTATTTGAAAAGGGCTGATTTGAAAATTTTCAGTATTTTTGTTTTATTTATTTGTATTTTCTCATTATTTTTTAAAACTTTAATATAATTAATAATATTTGAATTTAATTGCTATACGGTTTCAATCGGTTGAACAGGGACCAAACCTCTTACTGGTTTGATGATAAAATTCATTTTTAAAACATTGCAATTACAATGGGAGTTAGAGAGTATCATGTAGGTGAGTCTTATAATGACATTCTAATAATGAAGCTACTCATTGTCTAGAACGACAAATGATAACTGCAATAGTTTATCAATTAAACCAATATCATCCATAACTGAATCTCTGACTCACCTAATTATTATCCAAGTATATGATTGCGAGTCGAGTGTAATTAGATAAAATAGACAGATAATGCAACTCCAGAAGCAATCTATAACTTTTGACTTTTGACCTGTGAATATGTGATTATGACTTTATCTTTCACCAATTGACAGAGACGAAATAATACCTAATTGGGTACCTCCTTATTCCTATAATTGTTGAGTTTAACAGTGACACAAGACAAAGAACTAAGTAAGAATGTACCTAACATTTTTCTATTTTGGTTTACTTTTAATATATCATCCTTGAAATACATCTAGTGTCTACACAACATACAAAGTTTGTTGATATATACGAAAGTTCACAACAACTTGTTGAAGTATAGTCAGAAGAAGCTAATTAACCTTCTAGTTGATCGTCACGTATACATAAATACAATTAAGAAAACAATGGGAGAAAACGAGAGTCGTTACTGGTAGAATGATGCTGGAACGGACTGAGATACTATGTGCAAAACTTTATTCAAATCTGAAAAACAAAAAGAATGCTGCGTTGCTGACATACTATTTGCAACTAACAACTAATGAAGAACATTGTCATGTGGGGAATGTTACATGATAAAATAATTAAAACTTCTATCTATCTGAGTATCTGCCTGAGTAAAAAGTTTACCAAATCATTAGCTGACACCTGGTTGTATCATAGGGAAAAAGGCCCAATTTTTAATGGGCCCAGACCCAGTTTCTTTGCCAAGAACCTTCTCACTGGTCCACCAATTAGACTCTGCTCCATCTGTATTACTGCCAAAGTTGAATTCTTTACCAGACCCAAAGGTGGCTGTTGATCTATGACCTTTTGCCATGTCATCAGAACAACTATCGCGGGCGTTTGCCATGTCAGCAGTAAGTCTACGTTCGACACATCTAACAACTTCTTCCGGCGTGATCTCGAATGAGACTCTATGATTAACCATTGTATGTTGATCATCAGTAGAGAAATTGGTAAGCGGACCCACGTCTGAGTTCTGACGGTCGAGAACCGAACCAGGCCCAGACGGATCTGGGGTTGTAGCCCCTGATTCTTGTAGTGATTTCCAGCCGTGAGGCCAGAGCTTTCCCCCAGACGGGTTATGGAAGAAGGGGGGCCCACCATGTGGTATATCTCCATATGGAGAAGAGGTGCCCGAATTGGTGACACCAGACCCTGGTGATATGAGCTGGCCCATTGGGCTTCCAGGGTATAGCTGATACAACTGAAATTCTTGGTGAGGTGACGAAAATTTCCGGTCCACTTCACCATTTTGGTTAGCCGAACCTAGAAACCGAGCAAACGGCACCTCGGGTGATGACGGTGTAGTCAAATGAACTGACTCTGGAGGAGGTGTGAATGGTGCGGTTGACGGCTCGGTGGTATAAGTCGAAAACACGGGTGGTGAAACTAACTGCGTTTCATTGGCGTAGGGCCCCACAGCAAACATATTAGTCGGGTCACTAGGTGAATACATCCCAGAGGATGCAGCTGTAAACGATAGTAAACCGCCAGGTGACTGGCCAGCGGATGGTGGTGCCGATAGAAGGAAAGATGCTGGTGAAGACGGAGGAGCAATAAATGGAAGGACCACGGATGATGATTGAGTTGGGTTTTGAGTTCCCTGAGACTCGGTTCTTGATAAACTAGGTTCGGGAACAAGAACAGCATGCCCTATCTTTTTCTTATTATTTGGCTTCTGAGATCCAAAACATGAAGAAATACTCCAAAAACTTCCCCATCTTCGTTTCTGAACATATATATAATAGATATAGATACAAATGATATAAGAATCAACATACATGATACAAAACTTTATAAAAAGTGAAACATATTAAGTTTTAAATTACAGTGATTACTAGTCTACTATTAACATGATTAAATTATTTGCCTGATTTCGGATATTCACGGTTGTTTCTAAGATTCAAACTACACATTTTTTCAACAATAATAGATCAAGAAACATTGTCACCAATTTTTGAGTGAGACGATAAATCAATCTTATTCAGTTATCCAACAAGATCAATGATGAAGCAAATAAGCGATCAAAAGTGCACAAATTGAACTCCAAATCATCCAATAATTTGATCAAATAGACCAAAATCAAACATTTAACATTTGTGATCAAACTAATCTTAACGTAAATCACACAATTTTACAAACAATAAATACACTAATTGCTCTTACAATCACACAATGTTACATCATACATATATTTGAAGAAAATAATTCCCGATCAATCAACAAACCCTAACATCATTTCCAACTACAAAACGCATAAATTGGCATCATTTCATCTACTAATTAATCATAAACACATTCAAAATGTGAAATCAAACACAAATCATAAATCGGATTTAATAACTGACTAACGATCAACTTCAGATCTTACCAAAATTACAACAAAATCGTATAATTACCTAAAAACAATTAATTAATCAAAATTAACAAAATCGAAACAAAGCAGTTATAAATGTTAACCTGAACAGAAGACGAATGAGGGATTCTATTTACCGCCGATGAAATCGCCGTTGCGGCAGCGTTGATCGTATCTATTGTATTATAATTCACACCGCTCATCTTCAAGAAATAATAATTAATTAATTAATTAAAACAAAATTGGACAAATTACAGTTACTAGAATATAATGATGGTGTATTGTATGTATGTATATATATATGTATATGTGCGGGTATCGCATTCAGGGTCAAACACGGCAACGACTTGAGATTTTGTTATCGGGAACGCGAATGAGAATAAAAAGTCTAAAAGGTGATGTTTACTGTTTTTGTAGGGGGGTTGATTGTAACAATTTGAATTTTACAAATAGGTCCTTGTAGTAAATTATGTATTTATTACGGTCCACCTAAAATTTATTAATTGTAATTATACTATCAAATGTTTATTAAGATTGATAATGATAAGTTTTAAAAGGATATTGCAAATGCATTAGATAAGTACACAATATCAATATCAATAATTACTTTTAAGAAAACAACGAATAACTTAATGACAAAGATCTTTCTAAAAACAGACTTTCTACCTAAGAGTAGATGTATGAATATTTACATATTACTTCTCTCATACCCTAGTTTTTGACGGGATCAAGTGTTATTGTTGATGTTGTCGTTGTTGTATTGTAACTTAACTAAAAATTCATGAACTTGCTTTGCTAATCATTTACCAATTGTATCTTGTAACACTCACATTAAAACCAAACTATGCATCAACTATTTTCAAAAGTTTGTTTTATATATTAACACATAAAAGTAAACTATTTTTGTCTATACATATCATCTATTGTTTGATATAAAGAGATTCACCTGGCATAATAGCAAATATTATTTACAGTAAAGAAATTAGTTATTACAATATGAAGGTTCATTAATTTTAGTGAGCAAGTCATAAACAAAGATGTTATGGGGGTGCTTAGTCACGGGGAAAAAAAATTTCATTCTACTTTTTTCGTTTTTCTAGAAAATGAGAAGTGTTTTATTTCTCTATAAATCAATGAAAATTTGAAAAATGTATTCAAATATGAGGGAAGGTGTTTTTTTTTTCCAAGAGAAAACAAAAATGGAAACTTAGAAAACTATAAAAAGTAGTTTTTAAATTTTTAGTTATACGAAGGAAAATTTAAATTTAAACATGTTTTCTAATTTCATAGGGTGTGTTTAGTTAAAGAAAAAAGGGGGACTTTTCTGAAAAAAATTTCTATGAAAAGTGGAAAATTAGAAAACGCGTTCAAATGAGTATTTTCCAAAATATTTTTCCAAGAAAATGGAAAAACCATTTTCCCATGTTATAACTAAGAGATGGAAAACAAGGATTCAAACTTTTCCACTTTTTTCCTTTATAACACTCCATCCACTTTTCTAAAATTCTCCAAAACCTTTTAAACTTAACTAGTTTTCCAAAATGGAAAATACAATTACATTTGAACACATTTTTTAAATTTTCAACACTTTTGTAGAGGATAAAAACTCTTTACATCTTTTAGAAAATTAAAGATGGAAAATTGTGAAAATTTTTTCGCAACTAAACACACCCCTAATTTTTTAGAGAAGTTTTCCTAGAAAAAGTGGAAGAATATTTTATAACTAAACCCGCCCTATATTTCTTAAATTTAAATTATACTAAACGAACATGTCAAAAGTTAAAGGGGGTTGTCTGAGAAAGCAAAAGATAAGGGGGGAGTTGGTCAATAGATAATGAGTAGTAATTCACCAATCTAATTAAGTAATTAACCTACAAATTAACTGAATGATAATGATAATGAGGTAGACTTTTTTTTTTTTTTTTTTTTTAAATTTTTTGGTGTGACAGTATTAAAATAGGGTGCACGTGTGCCCATTCACTTCATTCATGCCTTTCCATTTCGTCCTCACCTTCCTTCAATCTTCATCTTTATAGGTATAACTTTGGTCCCACTTCAATATTCCACTCCTTTTGAAGTTTTGAACCAGCACCACTTATAAGTTATACCTTTGAACTTCTCTCTTATTATTTTCTAGAGATTATTTACTTAATACACTTATATATAAATATTAGAGCTGGCAAAATGGGCGGGTTGGGCGGGTACGGGCTACGGGTCAAAACGGGCGCGGGTATAAACGAGCTCGGGTCTAATCGGGCGCGGGTCTAAACGGGCTCGGGTCTTAACGGGCTATTTGAAAATTTCATAAAAAAATGTTCTAATTCACTAAGATATATATCTCTTCCAAAATAAGTTATACATTTTTAACTATATAATATAAAAAATATAACATGATGGCCACTCATTTAGATCCATTCATGATTTGAGTTTTACCCAATTAAGCTCATTCCTAAAATTTCTCTAGTCCATAAGAACCCAAACTTTGTGTTATTATACCCAAAATTGCTCATATGTGGAGCAAATGGGCAGAATTTGCCAGCATTAATAAATATATATAATAAAAAACGTAATTAAAAATATAAGTCTAAATTTATGTTTAATCATACTCGTACAGTTTTTTAACACATGAATTTGAATTATTATCTCTTCTTATATTCATCAATCTTTTTGACATAACGATACACATTCTCATATTATACTAATGTTTATACTCCGTATAATTTTTGATACTCTCGTTTGATTAATGGATTTGATTTTTAGTTGTGATACATCAGCATCAAAATTCTTTTTACAAGTGTTTTTTTTTATTGTAAGATCCTTTATATCATGATTATAATTCCCTTAAAATTGGTTTTAAAATTATACTATCAAATATACAAGAAACGAGCTCCACAATATGAAAGTGGTAGGAACAAAGAGTGGACATGGACCAATTCCAAATTTCCAATGCCAATTCCATGACATTTATGTTTTAAACGCGTTATAAATGTGTTACCCAAAACGAATCAACCTTGTACCGATATTAATTCAACTTTAATTCTCATTAAAAATTTATGTTAAAGATATGTAAGTTGAATATGAGTTTGATTATACAAACTAAATTCATTATTTGACTTATTATATCGAAATATCATTTTTAACCATAGTTTTTTTTTAATGAGAATGATTTGTACCCGATCAATTTTTCTTCATACACCACTAAATAAGTCTTATATTGTTGTATTGTACAACAACTTTAAATATGTTTAACGTGTCGTACAGAACCCTTCCTTTCTTGATAAGCTCTTATTATTAGCTGTGTAAAGTGGCTTTTTGTTTACCTACCTTTATAACTAGTACGATTTGCAAGCTAGTGAAATACTTGTATACTTAATGGATTATATAATCTTTTTGCATTGGGGTCCACATAACGATGATGGCATATGATACTTCTTATTAAGGTAACAATTCTATTAGTCATGTCTCATCGTTAAAAGTTTAGTAAAGCTAAAGAGCTTTTAGGTTTAAATTACCATCAACTTTTTAACTTATGCTGAAAAACTGATACCCACGTAAAATTGTAGGTAAATTCTAGGAAAAGGGAAGCAAAATCTTTCTAAGTTGGTCAAGATTCATAGTTATCGACGAAAAGTTGAGGTCTTGTCGGTTGTCGCTCACGTTACTACTTCTTTTTAGGCCCAGTAGCAAAGTCCAATTATTATGGGCTCACTTGGGTCTTGGTTTATGGCTTTATGCGTCTATAATGTTATGGGTTACACACGATAGCATGAGAAAGAAGACTTTTTTTGTTAACTTAACAATACACAATATGTGACACAGATTATACAAAAATAAAATATAATGTACAAGTTTAAGGTCAGGAATTTGTGGCAGGTGAGACTCAAGATTGTTGTCTCCTTGTCATGTCAATGACGACCCATCCCTCCCACACACAAACTTTTTGATCCATGCCTCTATTTCTGTAAAGAGTAGGGACTCTAGCACCAAACGATTTTTAACACATATTATTAGACTTATCTATAAAAATTCTAATTGTTCTATTAGCAAATTTTATTTAAGAAAACATAGCTATTTGCATATCATTACTAAACTTAACATAAAACTAAAAAAGTGTATATGCCTTTAATTTGTATAATCATCACTAATAAATACCTAAAATACAAACTACTATAATAAATCGTACGATAGGAATGATACATATACACAAATAATTAGTTAATCCCCTATTTAATCTACGAATATGGATGAAATTACGTCCGATGATAACCAGAAAACGTTCATACAATTTATAGTTTTATACACAAATATGTACTTAGGCAAGCATCTTGCTTCATGCATCAACGCTTCCTCTGAGCAAATCTTAATTGGTCCTTAATCATCTCTAATATGAAGAAGAATTCATGAAGCAAATTAGCCTAGAATTGAACCAAAACAACAAATAACGAGTTATCTTGCTGCATAGAGTTAGGACCATAAAAGTATTTCCATGTTCGATCATGAACACTTAATGTTCCAGGAGTGATAGTGGTGTGCTTGCAATCCTTCTTCCACTTGATCCATCCATCCATAGTTACTTAGTGATCCTCATCATAACATTACATTATAATCCCTCTCTCCTTCTCTCTCACATACACTCCACTAATATGCAGTAATAACGTAAAGCATATATGATATTCAAAAAAACAGAAAACCCAAGGGAAATACATGAATCAGTTAAGAAAACAAATAAAAACCTGTCAGTAATGTACATTGCAAACCAGTAAGAAAACAAACAATTAAGATGTCTACTCTTTTCTTATTGTAGGTATTACCATTACCTTCTTCTTGTACCTTATTAATAACAACAGAAAATATAAAAAGCATCCCATAGGTTCTGTAAGCAGGAATTAAGAAAAGTGTCAGCAAAATGAACAAATGTAACCAGATCATACACTCTTATATATGAGTCCAAAACTATGCCAAAAACATAGAAAGTTGAGAGAAATACATAAATAGATAACTGAAGCAATACAGATCGTGCCTATGCTTTCTTTATCAGCTTGGGTTCACTAAAACCATAACAATGAACCAATGAAACTATATGCTGTAGAATACAATAGTAGCACAATAAAATGATGTTGTTAGTGAAACGAGCATGAAAGGAGAGAAAGAAAAAGTACATGAAAGGCGTTTTTTATATACAAGTTAAAGAGAAAACTTTGATAATGATAAATGGAGACAAGGAAGCATCAAGAAAAGCCTTTATGCAAAACACTCATCCTCTCATCCCTTCACAACTACATCTCTGTGTAGAGGCTACACCATGCCCCATGCCCATGCCTTAACCACTTCTTCTTAATCTTTTACACGCCATTTATATATGTTCAAAGTCCATACTCACTTACTGTAAACAGTAGAAGACTGTATGATGCTGAGATGGCTTCTCCTAAAACTGTCACAGTAAATAAGTGTTTTTTTAATATAATAGGTAGATAGATATTTTTAAATAAGCTCCGCAACACTGTTATCGAAGTGGGCAAGTGGCTTATTAATTCATACGAGTTAAACCTTCTTAAAACTATAATCCTAACTCTAAACCTACAATTTGTAACATCCTCCGTACCGGTCTGGTAATTTCTATTATTTTAATCGCGTATTTAATTGTTTTAGAAATTACTTGGTATTAATTGTTTATTTGAGAAACTTAGATTAATAAATCCCAGAACTTATTGTGTATAGTAAATTAGTGCCTGTTTTAATTTACTATAGTTAACGGTAAAATAAAATAAGTTTCTCGCAAAATGGTTTTAGGTTCCAGACAATAGATTGAAAGGGGACTAGTTTTAAGTGAATACGGAGTCGGTGTTAAAAACTCAGCCGACTTATATACTTTCCCAATTAGAAAAGTTTTTATTTTCCTTTAATTCTTTCAAAACCTAAGAACTATACTTTCAAATTCAAACTTTGTAATCCAACTTTTGGAACTGAAATTTGGAGCTTAACATCATCATCATCATCACTTCTTGCTTCTTTTCAATTGTAAGTTTTAGTGATTTCTTGAAACTATGTATCTAAATTAAGTTTGATGATATTAATGATGATATATCATACTACTTGATGTTAGATGATTATAGGTGATGTTGTTTGATGTGATTTGATGTTTAAAGACGATTTGGGCATCTTAAATTGTATGAAATTTAAGTATGGAAATCGGGCTGGGTATGCAGTAGCAGGTTCTGATGTTCTGTGCGAAACACCGGAATCCGACGGATTCTAGGGAATCCGGCGGATTCACCTCAAAAGATGGAAACCTGATTTTTGAGAATCCGGCGGATTCATAAACGGATTCATGAACGGATTCGTTGAAAAATGGTCTGATCAAAAACTGGATGTGAAAATGGCTTAGGAATCCGGCGGATTCCGTTGAAATCCGGCGGATTCATAAGAATCCGGGCGGATTCAAGCTAATCCGGACGGATTCTTTGATTTTCAAAAGCTGATTGTTTTTAGTGGAACTTTTAACAATTATGAAACTTATTACTAAAATTGACATGTATACTTATATGTTTAATAAATGTGCATTTACATCTTCTATTATACCTTTTGTTAGATGTATCTATATATGTGTTGAGTCACTGGTCGCTGACCATGATGAAGTCACTGGTCACTGACCAACTCAACTATTCACTACTCGATGAAGAAATGGATTGTATCGAAGCTGCTGTTGCTGATGATAGGTTTCGCTGAGCGTCGTTCATTCTACTTGATATGCTGAGGAAGATTAAAGCTCAACTTGGTGTGTCGCTGATCAACGTCAGCGAGAGCTTTACTTCTTCAAATCAATAAAGGCAATAGTCACTGCCAGAATAACAGCTAGTCACTGAAGATCTTTAGTTCAAGTCATTCTACAAGAGCATGTTAGCTCGTAGTGAGTGAGGAGGATTACTGCATCTTCAGGGACTATCCAATAAAGCCTCTCAATCATTAAGTACTGAAAGTACTGTACTTATCTATACATCAGCAAGAGTGTTCCAACTTGAAGTATGTCCGAAAGACTACGTGGCGGCAAATGATTGGTTTTAAGGTAACGAGATATTTACGGTAACAGAATTGGGACCCGCAGAATGTCGGTTCATCAGAGTTCAAACCAATCAAGCAGCGACACGTGTCATTCCAAGATCCTATTTTGTAGGCGATATTTTAGGAACTCTTGTAGTATAAATAGTTCAGTGTTTTGTACTGTAGAGGCTAGTCGTTCAATCGTACTTATCACTTGTGTGTCAGTGATTAGTTTGTCTAGAGTACGTATTAACGATCCAGCGAGTGAACAGTCAGCGTGTTTTTCCACTGCTGTTCATCTCATTTGTAATAGATTAGCTAAGTGTTTGAATTGGATTAACTTTGGTTAATCCATTCCGCATTCAACACTTGTGAATTGTATGATCAATATAATTCATCATTTAGCAATCGTTACTTTGTTGCTTTGATATTGTCATATCCATAATCTGTTATACTGTGTTACTATTGCTTATACTCTATTTCTGTGAATCAATTTAAAACTCATCAATTAACTTAGCCAAAATCGAAAAAGTTTTTAATTGTATTCAACCCCCCCTTCTACAATTAAACTTTACACTTTGTGATTCCAAATCACTAACTGATAGTGATCACGGGACTCTCAATTGGTATCAGAGCAGAGTTGGTTTAAATTCAATTAACCAGGTCTGCAATGGAATCAGTAAAGTACAGCTGTGTTGACTCTGATTATCAAAAAGGAAATGGTTCTACAACCAAACCTCCAGCTTTTGATCCATCAAGGATTGAAACTTGGATGTCCCGAATGATGATGTTTTTAGACCTAATTGATGACCGTATCTGTAATATAATAACCAATGGTCCCCACATCCAAACCACAATTGTTCCTGCTGTCATGGCTACAGCTACTACTCCTGCTATACCAGAAATGGTTGTGCCCAAAAGAGAGGAACAATGGTCAGATGAGGATAGACGATTGGTTAGATTGGATAAACAAGCTAAAATCTACATAGGCATGGCACTTCCTGATGAAGTGTTCGAATCAATCAGGCTTTGTAGAACTGCTAAAGACATGTGGGATACCCTTAGGAATATATATATTGGAACTCCTGATATTATTCGCTGCAGGGAAGTCAATCTCACTCGTCAGTATGAGCTGTTTGCAATGGAACCAAATGAATCTTTGTCTTCTACTTACACCAGATACCAGTCGCTGATGAACAAAATGGAAAAGGCTGGTATAGGTAAGGAACATAGATTTGTTGTTGAGAAATTTCTTGAGTTGCTGCCAAGGAAAATCTGGGGAACCATTGCCACATGTACCAGACAGAGGAATGATTATTCAGTTCTTAATCTCACTCAAGTGTATGGTATTTTGCTCAACTGGGAGCAGTCAGAAAAGCAAGCTGATCAGAGTGAGCATATTCGTGCTACTCTTGGAAGTCAGAAGATATCCAATGCCCTTATAGCAGAGCTTGATGAAATCGATCAGAGACAGAAGTCAAAAGTGTCTAAGAAAAGTTCGAAGTCACTAATAGCAGAAGAAGAAGGTGGTCAAGATGAAGAACAGTCAGAGTACGAGTATGATGAAGGACTGGAGAAGCTTGAAAAGGATATGGCCATGATGGTTGCTAATTTCAGAAGGAACACCATATCAAAAAGATTCACTGGTGTTCCATCATCTAATAAATTTCAATCCAAAGGTGAATGCTACAAGTGTGGCAAAATTGGTCATTTTGCAGCTGAATGTAGATCAAAGTCAGTGAACCAAGTCTCTGAACCAGTGCCAGATTTCAGAAATGATAAGTATAACAAGTACAAGGCAAAATACAAGAAACTGAAGGCATTGGCTAAATCTGGAAAGAAGAAGAGAAAAGGGTTTGTCACTGAAGAAAGTTCACTCAGCGAATCTGATTCATCTTCCTCATCCGATGATGAAGAAGCAATGATTTGCTTGGACAAAGATTATTGTTTAATGGCTGATGACACTGAATTCCATGAAGACATCAAGGAAGTAGCTAAGAAATGTTCAGCATCTGGTTGGGACTCTGATAGCATCTACAAAGGTATTCTTAGAGAGACTATCTGGTATCTGGACAGCGGATATTCCAGGCACATGACAGGATGCAAGTCTTTACTTAGTGACTATCAGGATGAAAGAGGTCCTGATGTGGTATTTGGTGATAATAAGGTTGGAAAGACCAGAGGGTATGGAGTCCTAACCAATGGTAATGTAATGTTCAAACGAGTAGCATATGTTGAAGGTCTGAAGCACAATTTGTTAAGCATCAGTCAGTTTTGTGATTCCAAGAACAAGGTACTTTTTGATCATGAAGCTGGCGTTGTTTACAACAAAAAGGGAAGTGCTGTTCTTGCTGCAAACAGGAAAGGGAATACTTATGTGGTCAATATGGATTCAGCACAGTCAGGAACATGTTTTTACTCCAGAACCGTTTCAGAAGAAAAATGGTTATGGCATAAGCGACTTTCTCATCTGAACTTCAAAGCAATTAACAAACTGAGCAAGAATGGTTTAGTCACTGGACTACCAAAAATGTCTTATGACAAAGACAAGCTTTGTTCAGCATGTGAAAAGGGAAAGCATCACAGCTCGTCTTTCAAAAGTAAGCAGACTTCATCAGTAACAGAATGTTTTTACTTGCTTCATATGGATCTGTTCGGGCCAGTGAGTACTCCAAGTCTGGGAGGAAAAAGGTACTGTTTGGTGATAGTCGATGAATACTCCAGATACACTTGGGTATTTTTTCTCAAAGCCAAAAATGAAGCTGCCAGCGAGATTATATCCTTTGTAAAGAAAATGGAAAATCTGAATAATGTCACTATAAAAAAACTGAGAAGTGATAATGGCACTGAATTTCGAAATATTGACCTGGAAAGTTTTTGTGATTCAAAAGGTATTTCTCAAAAAATTTCAGCACCTAGAACACCCCAACAAAATGGGGTGGCAGAAAGAAGAAATAGAACTTTGATTGAATCTGCCAGGTCAATGCTCATTGATGCTGGTCTTAAGACCTATTTTTGGGCTGAAGCAGTAAGTACTGCCTGTTACACTCAGAATAGGTCACTGATTGTCAAAAGACACAGTAAGACAGCATATGAGCTTTTAAGGGGGAGAAAACCTGATATAAGTTTTCTCCATGTTTTTGGTAGCACTTGCTATATTTTAAACAAAAGAGATCACTTAGGAAAGTTTGATCCAAAAGCTGATGAAGGAATATTTGTTGGCTACTCAATTATCTCTAAAGCTTTCAAAATTTACATTAAAAGAAGAGAATGTATTGAGGAATCAGTGGATGTTACTTTTGATGAATCATATGATGAGTCACTCACTGATCCTAAAGAATATGAAAATCTTGTTTTTAACAAAATGGATGGTGACTTATCAAATGAAATAAAATCAAATGATAAGAAATATAAAAATTTCTCATCGGATTCTGAAGGTGAAGATAATATTCCTAAAATTAATTCCAGTTCTACTTTAGCTGAGAATAATTCAGGAACATCATCTTTACCTACAGATGTCCCATCATCATCTACTCTATGTCCAAACCAAAACTCGCAAAACAACAATACTCATGCTTCAAATACTGATCTGCCCTCTGAACCCTCACAAAGTAATCAAGTCACTGCTGAACCTCAGCGAATGACTAAGTGGACAAAACATATTGATAATCAATTGATTATTGGTAATCCACAATCCAGGGTTCAGACAAGATCAGCAACCGCTAACTTTTGTTTGTTTGTAAGTTTTGTGTCACTGATGGAACCAAAGAAGGTTGATGAAGCACTCACTGATCATCACTGGATTGCTGCCATGCAAGAAGAACTATCTCAGTTTGAAAGAAATAAAGTTTGGAAGCTTGTGCCTCAACCTGCTGGTAAATCAGTGATTAGAACACGATGGGTGTTCAGGAATAAAATGGATGCTGATGGTGTGGTAACAAGAAACAAGGCTAGACTGGTTGCACAAGGTTACTGTCAGCAAGAAGGCATTGACTATGACGAAACCTTTGCACCAGTGTCTAGGCTTGAAGCAATCAGGCTATTTCTAGCTTATGCAGCTCACAAGAAGCTTAAAGTATATCAAATGGATGTGAAAAGTGCCTTTCTGAATGGCAAGCTGCAGGAAGAAGTGTATGTCAAGCAACCACCTGGATTCATTGATCCAAAACATCCTGGTTATGTTTACAAACTTGATAAAGCCCTGTATGGACTAAAACAAGCTCCTAGAGCGTGGTATGACACTCTCTCTGTCTACCTGATAAAATGTGGCTACATCAGAGGAAAAATTGACAGCACATTATTTATCAAAAGAGATAAGAGAGATGTCATATTAGTCCAGATCTATGTTGATGATATCATTTTTGGGTCTACTAACAGTGACATGTGCAAGAAATTTTCTGATCTCATGACCAAAAGTTATGAGATGAGCATGATGGGTGAATTAACATTTTTCCTTGGTCTGCAAATAAAGCAAACCAAAACTGGAATTTTTATAAGTCAAGGAAAATATGTTAAAGATCTGTTAAAGAAATTTGAATTTGCTAATTGCTCAACCCTTGCTACACCCATGTCACCTGCAGTAAAGCTACATGCTGATCCTGATGGTAAATCTGTAAACATCACTGCTTACAGAGGTATGATTAGGTCACTATTGTATCTAACTGCAAGTAGACTAGACATTATGTTTGCTACATGTCTTTGTGCCAGGTACCAAGCTGATCCCAAAGAATCACATTTGCTCGCTGTCAAAAGAATATTCGGATATCTAAAGGGTACACCAAATCTTGTTCTCTGGTACCCATCTGGATCAGATTTCTCCTTAAAATGATATTCTGATTCTGATCATGCTGGATGTAAACTGGATAGAAAAAGTACATCTGGTAGCTGTCAATTTCTTGGAGAAAAGTTAGTAAGCTGGTCCAGCAAGAAACAAAACTCAGTTTCAACTTCACCTGCAGAAGCTGAATATGTTGCTGCTAGTGCCTGTACTGCTCAAATTCTCTGGATGAGAAATTAGCTTGCTGACTATGGATTTGACTTCAAAGAAATTCCAATCTACTGTGATAGTCAAAGTGCCATAGCCATTGCCAACAATCCAGTAATGCACTCAAGGACAAAGCACATTGATATCCGATATCATTTCATCAGGGACCATGTGATGAAAGGTGATATTGAATTGCATTTTATCCTAACTGATTACCAACTCGCCGATCTATTTACAAAACCTTTGGATGAGAAAAGATTTAACTTTCTCATCAGCGAGCTTGGCATGTTAAACTTAAATGACTAGCTCAGCTATCAAGCTTAGCTAACTATTTTTTGTTTAAAACAGCTTCATGTGTTTTAATAAATTGAATATCTATTATATCTTCATATGATCTATATTTTATTGTCCTATATTTTTTAAGCTGATTTAGTTAGTATTCTAAGTTGTAACTAGATCAGTGAAAGAAAATATAGTAAAATATTACATAGTTCATATCATACATAATCTATACTCATTGTTTTTAATCTAAAAAAAAAAAAAAAAAAAAATTAAATTTCAGAGACCTATTCCTTCCCTATCTGATCTTGTTAGTATTCTAAGCTGTAACTCTTTCAGTGAAAGATAAGTCTCTGTAATTATTATTTTTAATAAACAACACTCATTCTCAAAGAATAAAAATTATGATTCATATTTGACAGTGATCAAATCTCTCTGACTTAGTTAGTATTCTAAGTTGTGACTAAATTAGTGAGATACCATCTCAGGCAAATGAAAATTATGATTAGTATTCTTAAACATGAGTGTTATTTTTTTTATCGCATTCAGGGACTCCCTGATCCTTTCATCATTAATAGTGAAGGGATGTGTCACAAAAATCGCACATCTGACACTATTCCTTCCTTACGTCACGTATACTTTTCCGGCGCACCTCTCAAATCACCATTAATACCACCAAGCTCCACAATCATCACCCCTATCCCATTTAACACCATCAATAATCACCCCTATGCCACCTCTACTTACCACCATCATCAACCACGACGATCCATTTTTCACCACATAATTCTCACATAACTCCATTATAAAAACGACTCTTCATCTCATTTTCACATATCGCCTACCTACCGATCACTTCCTTGTAGAAACACAGATCTTGCTAAAACAATTTTCAAAAATAATTTTTTTTATATATATATAAAACTTCTTGCCGAAAAACAGAGCACTACAAAAAGTTTTTCTCATTTGCTCTCATGTTTTTCATTTTGGGAATATCTGTCTCCCAGTATGTAACTATTGTACATATGCCTGATTCTGCCCCCCAATCGACCATATCACTGCCAAAACCCACAGTGATCAAAACTGGTCAACCACCATCACAGAATACCTTACCAACCTCTGCAAGAAATTTCAAAAAGAAGACGTTTACGGACGCCAAGGATGAAACAGGGTCTGAACGTTCAGTCACTGTGGGTATTCTTGCTAAAATCAAGCTTTCAAATCACAAACTTTTATCGAGTCAACCCATGAGCCACTCATTATTCTCACAAAAGAATGATGTTTTAAACAAAGGGCAAGTGACATCAGTGGGTGTTAACACACTCTTCGCTGGTGTCACATCACTGGATACAAACCCGAGCTATCCCTCATCTCTCACTGCACCAGCTGTCAATGTCTCTCTCCAGTCACAGGGAGAGATACAAGCTGATCTCTCTGTTTTCGATGATCCATTAGCTAAAACACAAGCTGATGATGATGAGAAAACCAATCACCTATTACACACAGTATTTCATGCTATCATCAAGGGGGAGAAATATTCAAGTGTTACTGATGCTACCATAGAAATACTGATCTACTTCATGGTATTATCAAGGGGGAGAAAACGTGCAAATGAATGAAAAAACCAATATTGCTCATGTGCCAAAACGCTAATACTTGGAAATCATATCATCCTTAACATCGCTGATGCTGACAAAGTAACTGATACTTGGAAATCATATCACAAGATCATGTAATTCCTGTATTTGAGTTACAATTTTCTTGGTGATTTTATTCAATATTTGTGTCACTTCAGCTCAGCAATGAATCTATAACACCCCTTGTTTTATAAAACATTTAAGTATAATTTATCGGAAGCGTTATCCCAAACAAACATTAATAGTTACAACAAATAAATTTCAACAATTTTAAATCATCATTTACCAACAACGTGTTATATGAAAACCAAGGACAATTCTTATTTATAAACTTTAATTATCAGAGTTTCGCCATGCAGTCAAACATTCCATCCCTTCTTACTTCTTGCCCTCCCAGAAATAAGTCCATAGCCTGCAAGAAGGGGTAATGTGGGGGACTAGCATAACGCTAAGTGAGCAGATAACTAATCAACAGTCTAACTTAGTTCAACAACTTTGGGTACAACACTTAACACTAAACAAGCAAGTACACAATACAACTCATCAACTAATCAACAACACTATAATGAGGATCGGCAGCTCTGGGGATAACCATAAACCCGGGTGGCTCCCCAAGAACACTTATCCAACCTATCCGTATGGCCATACGGACGAGACCGATAACTAGTGATTATCCTCAACTAACACAGGAGGTGTGTTAAACTTTGGATAACCAACTAGCCCAACCAACCATTCATCAACTCGTTGACCTCATTAGCAACTGATGCCCGAAGGCCAATTAATTCAAGTGATCACGTAATCAACAAGTCACATATTCAACTAGTCAACATATCAATAGTATTATTACTATCAACATAATTATCAATGCAACTAATAAAGTAATAATACGTTACTTGTTGTAACCAAACTTGTTACAACCAAGTTACGCTGAGGATTATAGATCCACTCACCGAATACCTCAGCCATCCACTCAGTAGTCTAATATCACTGAGCCTTCTGCACATCTGAGAATACAATAGAACCACACAAGTTAGTCACTTGACACTTGTCTCAATATTAATATAACATTATGTAATTACATCAAACAACTTGTCACTAACTTGTATCATTCCAAGATTATGAATAATCATTTTAACATCATACTTTCATAATTATTAGAATCACATTACCATGTTAAGTTATTTCAATTATCACTAGTCAACTCTATGATCATTATGATCACCTTATTACCTTCACTCATCTCCATCATTGTTACTAATATTATGAAACCTTTAGCAAGATTAATAGCTTCTCATATTCAACAATTTATCAAACTCCTCATAATCATCATGTTAATTATTAACAACAATCAACTATTACCAATTATTCATTAATAACATCAACGTCAAACATTGATTCTTTCAAAATCAACTAAACTCACAAGCTTTATTAATGATCATATATCAAGTTCATCATTTCTAGATTATAGCTTAGCTTATAACCATAGTTCAATCATCAACTAACCATTATAACAAGTTTACAAGCTATAATGCATAATTATTCAACTAAACCATCACTACTTATATGATTATACTTCAATTCTTCCTAATAATATTCCAACAACCTTTATAATTACCAATTATAGTGTGTTAACACCAAAACATCATCATATGATCAAAACCCATCTAAATCATAAACTCTACAACTTAATTAATTCACTTTTAGGGTAGTTTAAGGTTACTAATCATCTTATTAACACTTAGTAACACCACTTTAACTAATATAAATCTTTAATTTCGAATTATAACTACAATTTCATCAAACTCATCATATATCACAAGAACACTAATCAAATTCACAAACCCTAATTCAAATCTACAAGATAACCCTTGAATCATGTTACATATCATCATTTATAAGCTCAATTAACATTAATTTAACAATTTCAAACCTCAATTTCGGATTATAATCAATAACCCCCAAAACCCCAAATTTTAGGTTTATGACAATCAAGAATTCAAGACTTACAAGCTAAGTAGAAGGATTTGAGGAAGATAATTCATGTTTTAAAAGCTTGAATTCGAATTCCATGGCTCCAATTTGGTGATTCTTCAAGAATTTAGGGTTCATCATGTATGTATGTATGATATGATACGTACGTATGTATATATGGATAAGAATTAAACAACCGACTCAATATTTAGTAGTATACTAGAAGTGCTTAAATTTCATTCCCCATACTTTTCATTGTCTGGAACTTAAAAACCATTAACGGGGGAACCATTATTTTATTTTACTGTCAACTAAATAAAATTAAAACCATTAATAATTTATTAGTCACAATAAATTATTTGATTATTTTACCCATTTATTTTCAACTAGCACAACAAAATTATTTTTTGACACATTTAAATAATCATTTGCAGTCAGAAAATAGTTAATAATACTAGACCCGAAAACTGAGTGTTACAGAATCTTTCTCTATCCGGATCAGTTACAACTTAAGTATCTGAAGGTTCATTGATTTTCAGTCGGTTAAAACTTCGTGAAAAGATGTCATGCTGAAGATAGTAGGAATATCTGCTATTTTTCTAATCACTGAAGATAGTAGGAATCTCTACTAATCACTAAAGATAGTAGATTTAAAGTTTGTGATAGATTAAATGTATTGTAACTGAAAAACTACATGTACCTTATATTTTGCAGTTCAATAATATCTGATCTTTTGAGAAAACCAAAGTGCAAAACTCAGATCATATCAAAAGAATCCAAAAAGAAAAATGAATGGATCAAAGTATAAGTCACTGAATGTTTAAAATCTTAAACACTGACTATAAACTTTTCTCAGCAACTAGTTTGTCTAGGGAGCTTCAATCACAATCATTTAGGGGGAGATTGTTGAGTCACTGGTCGCTGACCATGATGAAGTCACTGGTCGCTGACCAACTCAACTATTCACTACTCGATGAAGAAATGGATTGTATCGAAGCTGCTGTTGCTGATGATAGGTTTCGCTGAGCGTCATTCATTCTACTTGATATGCTGAGGAAGATTAAAGCTCAACTTGGTGTGTCGCTGATCAACGTCAGCGAGAGCTTTACTTCTTCAAATCAATAAAGGCAATAGTCACTGCCAGAATAACAGCTAGTCACTGAAGATCTTTAGTTCAAGTCATTCTACAAGAGCATGTTAGCTCGCAGTGAGTGAGGAGGATTACTGCATCTTCAGGGACTATCCAATAAAGCCTCTCAATCATTAAGTACTAAAAGTATTGTACTTATCTATACATCAGCAAGAGTGTTCCAACTTGAAGTATGTCCGAAAGACTACGTGGCGGCAAATGATTGGTTTTAAGGTAACGAGATATTTGCGGTAACAGAATTGGGACCCGCAGAATGTCGGTTCATCAGAGTTCAAACCAATCAAGCAGCGACACGTGTCATTCCAAGATCCTATTTTGTAGGCGATATTTTAGGAACTCTTGTAGTATAAATAGTTCAGTGTTTTGTACTGTAGAGGCTAGTCGTTCAATCGTACTTATCACTTGTGTGTCAGTGATTAGTTTATCTAGAGTACGTATTAACGATCCAGCGAGTGAACAGTCAGCGTGTTTGTCCACTGCTGTTCATCTCATTTGTAATAGATTAGCTAAGTGTTTGAATTGGATTAACTTTGGTTAATCCATTCCGCATTCAACACTTGTGAATTGTATGATCAATATAATTCATCATTTAGCTATCGTTACTTTGTTGCTTTGATATTGTCATATCCATAATCTGTTATACTGTGTTACTATTGCTTATACTCTGTTTCTGTGAATCAATTTAAAACTCATCAATTAACTTAGCCAAAATTGAAAAAGTTTTTAATTGTATTCAACCCCCCTTCTACAATTAAACTTTACACTTTGTGATTCCAAATCACTAACTGATAGTGATCACGGGACTCTTAATATGTAATATTCAAGTATAAGTTATGAGTTTGAGAATGTTGTTACTAACTTATATTTGATTTTGATTCTCAGATCCTCCAAAAGATAAGTGATACTTGGAATCTGAGTTTGTGAAGACCAAGGTATCAGTGAGTGGATTTAGAACTCACCTTTCGATTTAGTTGTAACCGTTTGGTTGCAACAAGTAAACGTAGATTGATTATAAGACTGTTTAGTCTGTGTTATTGATTATGAATCTACGTGATATGTGATTCTATGTGTATCAGATTATTGAGGTCAACTTGTAGTTGGACTTTTTTGTTATTATGTGAATTACACAGGTTTTGATTCATCTGTTGTGTTTGAGACCTATGTATGAGTTTAATAACCAATAGTTATCGGTCTATTCTGTAATGGCCATACAGATTGACGTTAAGTGTTCTTGGAGAATCCCCGGGTATTATAATATCTCCAGAGCTACCGATCCTCATTGAAATTGAAATAAAAATGTGTTTACGTTTAATTGCTGTAAACAGATTGTTATGCTAAGTTGAATTATGTGTGATAAATTCATTCACTTAGCTTCGTGCTAATCCTTCATTTTAACTTCCTGCAGATTATGTTTGATATGTGGGTGATCAGGAAGTGGATGCTTTTGCAGGGAAGTTTGACAGCTTGTAAACTCTTATATGGTTTTGTTATAAACCTTGTTTTGTAATATATAATACCCCGTAGTGTGTGGTTTTAAACAGTTTAATTTTGGTGTGTTCTGAACATGTAACTGTTTATGTACATTATCTTAATGTACAGTATATAAATATGTTTTAAATTCATACGCTTCCGAGTAAAATAATAGAATATTATTGTATAGAAAGAGGGGTATTATACAATTGCTTAAAATCTATCATAGTCCCTTTTTTGTATGACCGTGAGACATATTGAAGGTAAATTTTGTAATTAAGTGATAGTAAGAAGATGTTAATCTCACGTTTTGTGTATCACCTCCTTTGTTAAACTAAAGTTTAGACCTATTTAATTAGGCTAATGTATCATTTCTATAAAGAATGCGACGCTGTTATCAATTTTCTTATTCTTTTTTCTTTTTGCAAGTTAAAACTTATGAATGGGCGAATTTAAATCGTCCCTGTGGTTTCCCAAATGTTCCATAGATCGTCCCTTAGTTTCATAAATTATTTGAATAGTCCTTTTTTTGAAAGTTTGTTCACCAATGGTCCAAAAAGTTGACTGCCGTTAAGTTCAATGTTAAATCACAAAAATGACCAAAATGCCCTTCATGTTCTTCTCTTTTATAATGTTCTTCCCCAATTTCAAACCTTTAACATTACTCAAATTTTAAACCTTTAATAGTTTCTTTGATATCTTTACGTTTTGATATAAGTTAGTTAATTAATGATGTTTTGATGATCAATTCAAATTGATATAATATTTATTTTTATTAATTTTGAAATTTTATAATTTATGCTTATAAATGATTTGCTACTTTTTTCAAAGTTATTTTTTCAAAAGATTTATGCTTACAATTGATTATTTATGCTTATAAAAAGGTTAGGACGGTAATACCTAGCTTGTAAAATTTCAAGCTAATAAAAAGCTTTAAATTATGTGTCATATTTAAATTAAAATAAATTTGTAATGATATTAACTAAATTTCGGTTTGTCAGGTTCAACCCAAAAATGTATTTGCTGACCCAGACTCAACCCAAAAAAATATTGAGTTGGCGGGTTTCGGTTGACGGGTTGGCGCCTCAAAAATCCCGACACGAACTCAACCCAAATATAATAAGGTTAGGGTCGGGATTTTTGAGGCGCTAACCCGTCAACCCGAAACCCGCTAACTCAATATTTTTTTGGGTTGGGTCTGGGTCAGCAAATGCATTTTTGAGTTGAACCCGACAACCCGAAATTCAATTAATATCATTACAAATTTATTTTAATTTAAATATGACATATAATTTTATAAGCATAAATAATCATTTATAAGCATAAATCTTTTGAAAAAATAGCTTTGAAAAAAATAGCTAATCATTTATAATCATAAATAATTATAAAATTTTAAAATTAATAGAAATAAATGTTATATCAATTTGAATTGATCATCAAAACATCATTAATTCAATAACTTATATCAAAACGTAAAGATATCAAAGAAAATATTAAAGGTTTGAAATTTGGGTAATGTTAAAGGTTTGAAATTGGGGAAGAACATTATAAAAGAGAAGAACATGAAGGGCATTTTGGTCATTTTTATGATTTAACATTAGAACTTAACGACAACTTAACGGCAGTTAGCTTTTTGGACCATTGGTGAACAAACTTTCAAAAAAAGGACTATTCAAATAATTTATGAAACTAAGGGACGACCTATGGAACATTTGGGAAACTACAAGGACGATTTAAATAATTTACTCTAAAAAATAATAATATACAAATCATTGTCTTGTAAACTACGGAATACTACGGTAGAATGGAATGGGTGACAAAACAAATGATTAACCTCTTACAAAATTGACTTTTACCCGACTTGAAACCATCAAAATGTTGTCATTTTATGGAGCCCCAAAACAAGAATAAACCTATAAAAGTGGGTCAAGTGGAATAACCTCACGTGGTTTAATGTCATCGTCCTTATTTCGTTGGTCACATTAATTAGGTGTGAAAATAGGTAAATTTATGGATACTATTAAAATAATGAAATGGAGAAAAAGATGAATAATAACTGCAATTAGGTATTATCCTTTATAGATAGATTCGTATATTTAGATATTTAGATAGATTAGATGTAATAAGTAACTATCGGTTTTGTGATCTAACTATCTAAGACAGGAACTTATGTTGGATTAAGAAATGTGTCATTCAAGACGTGTAGTTCATTAATCCGGTGAATCAAAATAGACCATATAGATTTTGATGTTATAAGATAAATAGTCTATCCTTATAAACATATCTTACCGATTTTTGTAATAGCATCATATCGGATGTGGTTTTGGCAAGAAGCCAAGAAGCATGTGCACCGGTAGTAGTCTGTAGTGGTTCCACAACAGTATACTTGGTGTGAGCGTCGTGTTGGAGGAAAATTGATGTGGACTAATTGTTGATTTATTATTATTATTATTATTTTTGGTTAAGGCTTAATGTAATACATTTAAGGCATGGTATATAATTTAGTGGTGATATTTTTACCATCCTTTTTGATAGATTCACCATATTTATGCATTTAAAGTTTGTATTGTACAAACTGGTACTGCACTGTAGTGGTGGATTTATTAAAAACTTAATTTAAAATGGTAAAAATTAAAAATAGTGACAAATAATTTGAAAGTGAAGAAAAGTGGTGAACAATGATTTGTTGGAAAAGATAATGTTATGACGCAAACATGGCGAAAATGATGAACAATGATGGTAGCAATCATAGAGAATGCTTTAATATAGAGAATAGTTTAGAGTAATAATATTTTTGTTAGAAAATTCAAAAAAACATATATTTGATAATTATTTGGTTCATTTTAACAACAATCTTTAGAAGCATATTAACAAGAGAGTTTTATAGTTAAAATGTTTGTTTGGTAGGAAGCTTTTCGTAGCTTTTATAAACTTTAAGCTTCTTGTTTTGAAGTGAAAAGCTTATAGCTTCGTTTAGATGTAAAATATGGGACCTTTTTATATTTTTGAAAAGCTTTTCAACGTTAATTTTTTGAACGCTACAATGAGAAGCGTTGATAATTTGTTGGAAGCTTTTTGTACTCAGGATCACTCATTTACTAATTTGTTCGAAGCTTTTTGTACTTAGGATTACTCATTCACGATTCCATTCACCACTATCTATCGCCACAATTTTTACATATTTAAAAGGGTTAATAATGGTTTACTCACCAAACTTTTAACTTTTTTCCGTTTTAACTATTCAACTTTATTTTTAATTTTTAATATCTTAACTTATAGGTTGACCAAAATTTAATCATTTTAGTTTGTTTAACCGTTTAAAATAACCCTTTTGGTAACCGGTAACCAGTTGATCATGTTTCATTAATAAATTGAACATAAGTTTAAAAATAGTTTAATCTTCACACTTTCAATTTTTTTTCGGTTTAACCCTTCAACTTTTTCTTTAATGATTTAACCCTTTAACTTAGTGTTTACTAATTTTTTTTATTATTTAAAACATAAATCTAAAGTAATTTAATACAAACATATCATTAAATTGATGGTATGTACGTATTAAACGTTTTACTATTTTAACAAAGGGTCATACTTTTACATAATAATAATTGTATTTTTCATATTTTTTAATCATAAAATTACTTTTATTATAATAAATAATGTTGTATATAATATGTTACATCATATATCATTTGAAATATTTAAGTATATATAATATAATGCTTATATATCAAGTAAAATGTCATCACAAATAATTTTATAGCATTTTCCTTATAGAAAAATGCATTTCTATAATATTGTCATGTCTCACAATTCTTGTAACATCCTCAAATTGGGCCTAGAAGTAATAGGTATTTTATGTAAATTTTAAATGCGATTTAAAATTTTTATTGTGTTTGATTGGATAATAAATAGGTCGATAAGCCTCAGGAAATATTGTGGCTAGTGAAATATTGATTGTTTTAAATTTATTTAGTTGACGGTAAAATAAAATTGTATTTCCCCGCAAGTGGTTTTTAAGTTCCAGACAATAGTAAATACGGGGAACGAAAACTAACACTTATATGCTATATTATATGTTTGGGTCGGTTTTATCTTCCACAAATACATACATATGTACGTATGAACAAATACACACACACATATGATCCTAAAACAAAAACATGAAGAAATCATCTAAATTGGAGCTCCATAATTCGGATTCAAGCTTCTAGTGTGAAGATTATCATCTTCTAATCCTTCCTTTCATCTTGTAAGTCTTTAATTCTTCAAATCATGAACCCTAGAAATTGGGGGTTTTGATGTTCTTGATTTAAATTTGAAATTAGGGTTTGATTATGTGATATTTATGTTAATTAAGCTTCAATAACATGTAATAATCATTCTAGCATCATCATAATCATGTTATATGTGTTAATTTCATGTTTGATATAATCCTAGAAATTGGGGTTTTGGGTATTTGTTTAATTGGTAGGATTAATCTTGAAATAAACCTTGTAGTCATGTTAGAAGGGTTAGTTAGTGCTTAATTTGTGATTATAACCTAAGCCCTAACTTGGAAATTAAGAATTTGATTAAGTGTTCATAATGTGTTCTTGGAGAAAAATGGATGATTGTGATGAACTTGATATTAGTAGTGATTAGGAATGCTTAATTATTAATCAAAGAGTAAAGTTGGCATTCATGGGAATAAGAATTCATAAAACCTAGCCTTGAGGTTTTGATGAATTTGTGATAATTTAGGTTAATGACCTTGTAATGATTTAATCATGCTACTTAGTGATAAGTAAATGGATTAAAGAAATGTTGTGATCATAATGATCATGAATTGATAAGTGACTATGAATTTATAAGGATAATGCGATTATTCGTAAGCTTGAAATGATTAATGAAAGGTTGATGATCATAAGTAATTAACTATGAAGTTGTAGTTACTAAATGTGTGACATATTGATAATGAGTTGAAACAAAGGCCCATAATGATTAGAGTAATAACTCACTGAAATTGAGTTTATAAATCAAGTTGTACTACTTTAACATGAGTTGATTGTTATGGACGAGTTACTAACTTGTTATTTAATTGAATTCTCAGATATGGAGAAGACTCAGTGACATTAGACTACTGAGTGGACGACTATGAGTGTCGGTGAGTGGATCTTGGACTTTCTGTCTAAGTTAGTTGTAACAACATGGTTACAACGGGTAAACTTGGTTTATTGCAATGATTGCATTAATATTATATTGGCATGTTGGCTAAACCTTGATTGATTATTGGCGTCCATTGTGCTATATTAGTTGTGGACTATTTGATTTGGTGGGGGTCAACTAATGTGTTGGGTTTGAATACTATTACTAAGACTTCGCAAGTGCCTTGTACATGTGTTGGACACTGAAATTGCGTCGTGTGTAGTAATAGTACCAAACTATCGGTTTAACCTCTGATTTGGCCGTCAGTTGGTTTTAAGTGTTACTTGGGGAACCATCCGCGGCATGAGGGTACCTCAAGGACCACCGATCCTTCTATGTTGCTTGTGCATTGCTTGGTTATAGGCATGTGTTAAGCTGAGTTAGATTGATAGCTTGGGATCTATTCACTTAGCTTCGTGCTAACCCCTCATTACTTCTTGCAGGTTTACTTCTGTATGTGGGTGGGCAAGAAGTACATATGGAATGGAATGTTTGACAGACTCACTCTGAAATGGATAATACGTTAATGATTTAACAACACATTGGGATTTCTATAACACCTAAACTTAATGTGTGTAATGATTAGAATAATCTAGTTTTAAAGGTTTGTAAATAAGTGGATTGCTATTTGAAATGTATGTATGCAATCCACTGGTCTCTATTAATCATGCGCTTCCGATATGTTTTAAAAAAAAAATGTCCTTGTATTTAGCGGGTGTTATAAATTGGTATCAGAGCCTAGGTTTGGGTGAATTGGACATTGTATGGTGTTCAATCCCAAACTTAGGTTTGTGTCAAGTCAAACATTCCATGGATGGGGATTAGTGGTTGCATGAGAAAGTTGTTAGTGAATGTGTACTAACCTATAACAAGTTGCAAGATTGTTGTTGTGGTTGCAGAGACGGAGGAATATGAGGAACCGAATGGTATTCTCAATGATTCCTCTATGTTCGTTGGTGTAAAAGCATCAGGTAATTCTCTATAAGCTTGTTTAAATTAAATAAGTTTGAATTGTTTATTTGCTATGAGGACTATGATTAGTGAAGTAAATTGAATTAGATTGATATGATTTCTCATTTATGAGTAAGTTGATTTTGCCTATGTGTTTAGCATAAGTTGATTATGCGCTTAGTAGTAAATCTTGATAGATTGAATTGATAAAAATTTCCATAAGGAAATTAATGAGGTGATGGTATACCTCAAGTAAAATGTTTAAAGTCGTGGTGGTTTAAATTAGAAAGTGTACATTAATTGGAAGATGTGTGTTTGACCTGAAAAGTCAAAGTGGTCAATGATGTTTTTAAATGTATTGACAAGTTTTAGAATAGGTCAATGTTGAATACTTGATGTAATTTGTGTAAATGTGATGATAATATGTGAAATTGGTGTTTTAAGGTTATGTTGTGCCACCAATAGTGATAATGGTTGGGTCTGACTTAAATTAGTCAAAGTTATGTGGAATGAGTGATAGAATAGTGATTATATGGTCATAAACCCAAACGGGTCATTTAGGTGCCCAAATGGGTCACTTAGTGATAAAACGGTTAAAACTTGATGTGGTTTGTGTATGATGACTTTTAAAGTGACTTACAGTCATAAGTATAGATAAAATGTGGATTAAAAGTGTTAATGTGGTCATTATGAATGAAATTGGAAAAAAAAAAATGTCCATTTGGACCCATAAACGGGTCAACGTGTCAAAACAATGTAGAATGAGTGTTTATAGGTGACGAATATGCCTACATGTCACTAATGTATATAGAAACATGTTGGTAAAAGGTGGAAGTCAGAAACCAAGTCGTTTGAAATATAGCGTGTCAACCAAAATGGTCGGAAATGGTCAAAAATGAGTCGTACGTCCGTTTTCTCGTAAAACGTGTAAATTGAAAAAGTGTAAAAAGTGAAAGTTTCATTTTGGCATAGGGGATGTGCATGCAAAATTTTAGAGTCTAACTCTAAACGAGTAAAAAGTTATACGCGTTTGAAATTGGCTAAAAATATGATTTTTCTGAACCTCAGATTTCTGCTTGGGAACGCGATCCCAACAAGTTTTTCTGGATCGCGTTCGTACGTGTTATTTTGGCTCAGATTATTTCTATGCTTGGGAACGCGATCCCAGCCATTTTCCAGGATCGCGTTTGCGTGTGTAATTTGTGTTCAGATGCGTTTTCTCTTGGGAACACGATCCCGCTCACTTCTCCGGATCGTGTTTGTATGCCTAATTTGGTTACAGAATATTTTTCACTAGGGAACGCGATCCTGACCTGTTTCCCGGATCGCGTTAGTAAAAAAAAAAAAAAAATCTTGCGACGTTCGACGTAATACTTGACGTAGAAAATTTTTTAAAATTTCGGTGTCCGATTAAGACGAAATTTACAGGGTCACTCGGAAACGGCCCAACGGTCAAAGCTCATGCGTTGCCATGAGCCCTGTCAGTTTTGGGCACTTCGGGATTGTTTGGGGCCCGAAAATGGCATTTTACTGTTTTTCGGACTTTATTTTGAACTTTTAGCTTACGATTTGTATTGGGCTTTTGTTTCTTTGAGCCCAGGGATCATTCCTGTGACTATATGCAATATTAAATGTTGTTTTAAGAGGTCTATACGGTTCTTTGTGTAGGAGTTGTTTGTAGACAGTTTATTTAACTGCAAAGTATACCAGTAAGGGTATTGTTGATTGTTGCTTGTCAGGGTAAATAAATATTGATTATGTAATCATGTTAATTACATTATGTGAAATACTTAATATGATTGAATAAGTATTTGTAATAGTTGAAGAGTATTGTAGGAGCTTACTCTTGCTTGATAACTAAATAGTGAAGGTTATTTATTAATCAACTCAGGAATTATATATTGATGAACATATGTGAATATTGCAGGACATATTAAAAAAAAAAAAAATTTGGTGAGGAATGTCTGTGTTGTTTATGAAAACTTGATGGTATGTGTAATTTACATTCAAAGTGATAAGTTGAAAGTGGTAGATATATAGTTGTTTATCTGTTGCATGAGGTTATTATATGTGTGTAATAATTGTTGATTTCAACATTGTGATATATGAGAGAGTAAAAGTTAATCACTTTAGAGATTAATGGTATGAAGTGGCCTGAGAATGAAGTGTGACTGACATAATATGACGACGTCTGGCCAACGTATTTATATTATGTCATTTCACATGGAGTTGTTGAGGCTATTAAGTACCCAATGAAGCTAAATGATTTTAAAATAACAGATGATATAGGTTGACCTGCGGTTATGAAATAGTTATTGATTGACTAAAATTGAGGTAGTAGTAAACTACTAAAACTATTGATTAATGTGATATCATTATAAAGGAAGAATTTTGGCTGTTTCTATTACTTGTTAAAACGTATAAGTGGTTATTCGGTGATGATAATTAAAGCTTGGTAAAGACTACCATAGTTGGATAGCCTATTGTAGGGAAAAAGTAAAATAGTCAGGAAAATAAAAGTTTACTTGTTGGATTGATAATCTTATTATAATTATGTGCGAATTACATATAATCTTTCGTATTTTTGCTTATCTAATGACGATATTGTAGTAATTTGAAAAGTTATGTGATGAGAAAAGTTAAGTAGAGGTCGGCTATTTGGATTATTGAGATGATATTGTTGAAAATGTGTTGATGATTAGCACATTTTGATAATGTGGTACGTGTGCTAGTAAAGCAAGGTACCCATTGAACGAGATTTAGCATGTATCCAAATATAATTTGGTGCTAAGTGATTGTGTAACTATATGATAATGGTATTGACCATAAGATTTGACATCTACTTTGCTTATTAATATGTGGTTAGTGTTACATGATTCTGAGATATTGTAATAAAAAAATGGGTTTCATGTACCTCTGTGATATGTGGATATTAGCGTGGATGCTAATTATAATTGAAAATTGAATTTCATTGATGATATGTGTATTGTGGTTTCCATAACCACTGTTTTCGTTATTGAAAAAGATAGAATTCATATACTAATTTTAAAGATCTAGCATGTCGCTAGATTCTGGATATGAGAGTATATTACTTTACTTAGTTAAGTGATTTACTTATGTTAAGTGATAACTTGTTTTAAAACGTTCATTGTGTATATGAAAAAAATAAGATTTGGATACATTATATGTGCTGAAATGAGAAATTGAAGCATGTACATTGGATATGTGCATGTGTAATTAGGCTGAAAACATATATCTTAAAATGGATTAAATGTATACATATTTTGTGTATGTGTGATTAGTGATTAAGATACGCATAGAGATGATATGCATAAGTAATTTAAATTGTACATATACCTTATGTGCATTTAGTGATAAATAATTATGTAGTTAGGGAATTGGAAATAAAGTGTGAACCAAACTTCACACGAGGTATGATGTGATTAAATTCCCTAGATTAATTAAGGATGATTAGATTTCGAGGACGAAATCTCTTTAAGGGGGAGAGATTTGTAACATCCTCAAATTGGGCCTAGAAGTAATAGGTATTTTATGTAAATTTTAAATGCGATTTAAAATTTTTATTGTGTTTGATTGGATAATAAATAGGTCGATAAGCCTCAGGAAATATTGTGGCTAGTGAAATATTGATTGTTTTAAATTTATTTAGTTGACGGTAAAATAAAATTGTATTTCCCCGCAAGTGGTTTTTAAGTTCCAGACAATAATAAATACGGGGAACGAAAACTAACACTTATATGGTATATTATATGTTTGGGTCGGTTTTATCTTCCACAAATACATACATATGTACGTATGAACAAATACACACACACATATGATCCTAAAACAAAAACATGAAGAAATCATCTAAATTAGAGCTCCATAATTCGGATTCAAGCTTCTAGTGTGAAGATTATCATCTTCTAATCCTTCCTTTCATCTTGTAAGTCTTTAATTCTTCAAATCATGAACCCTAGAAATTGGGGGTTTTGATGTTCTTGATTTAAATTCGAAATTAGGGTTTGATTATGTGATATTTATGTTAATTAAGCTTCAATAACATGTAATAATCATTCTAGCATCATCATAATCATGTTATATGTGTTAATTTCATGTTTGATATAATCCTAGAAATTGGGGTTTTGGGTATTTGTTTAATTGGTAGGATTAATCTTGAAATAAACCTTGTAGTCATGTTAGAAGGGTTAGTTAGTGCTTAATTTGTGATTATAACCTAAGCCCTAACTTGGAAATTAAGAATTTGATTAAGTGTTCATAATGTGTTCTTGGAGAAAAATGGATGATTGTGATGAACTTGATATTAGTAGTGATTAGGAATGCTTAATTATTAATCAAAGAGTAAAGTTGGCATTCATGGGAATAAGAATTCATAAAACCTAGCCTTGAGGTTTTGATGAATTTGTGATAATTTAGGTTAATGACCTTGTAATGATTTAATCATGCTACTTAGTGATAAGTAAATGGATTAAAGAAATGTTGTGATCATAATGATCATGAATTGATAAGTGACTATGAATTTATAAGGATAATGCGATTATTCGTAAGCTTGAAATGATTAATGAAAGGTTGATGATCATAAGTAATTAACTATGAAGTTGTAGTTACTAAATGTGTGACATATTGATAATGAGTTGAAACAAAGGCCCATAATGATTAGAGTAATAACTCACTGAAATTGAGTTTATAAATCAAGTTGTACTACTTTAACATGAGTTGATTGTTATGGACGAGTTACTAACTTGTTATTTAATTGAATTCTCAGATATGGAGAAGACTCAGTGACATTAGACTACTGAGTGGACGACTATGAGTGTCGGTGAGTGGATCTTGGACTTTCTGTCTAAGTTAGTTGTAACAACATGGTTACAACGGGTAAACTTGGTTTATTGCAATGATTGCATTAATATTATATTGGCATGTTGGCTAAACCTTGATTGATTATTGGCGTCCATTGTGCTATATTAGTTGTGGACTATTTGATTTGGTGGGGGTCAACTAATGTGTTGGGTTTGAATACTATTACTAAGACTTCGCAAGTGCCTTGTACATGTGTTGGACACTGAAATTGCGTCGTGTGTAGTAATAGTACCAAACTATCGGTTTAACCTCTGATTTGGCCGTCAGTTGGTTTTAAGTGTTACTTGGGGAACCATCCGCGGCATGAGGGTACCTCAAGGACCACCGATCCTTCTATGTTGCTTGTGCATTGCTTGGTTATAGGCATGTGTTAAGCTGAGTTAGATTGATAGCTTGGGATCTATTCACTTAGCTTCGTGCTAACCCCTCATTACTTCTTGCAGGTTTACTTCTGTATGTGGGTGGGCAAGAAGTACATATGGAATGGAATGTTTGACATACTCACTCTGAAATGGATAATACGTTAATGATTTAACAACACATTGGGATTTCTATAACACCTAAACTTAATGTGTGTAATGATTAGAATAATCTAGTTTTAAAGGTTTGTAAATAAGTGGATTGCTATTTGAAATGTATGTATGCAATCCACTGGTCTCTATTAATCATGCGCTTCCGATATGTTTAAAAAAAAAAAAAAATGTCCTTGTATTTAGCGGGTGTTATAATTCTAGTTTATAAAAATTTATTTATAGTGAGTATGTATTAGTTTATTTAAAATTTCGTAGATAAATTTATTTATTAGACGTGATATAATAATTTTTTTGTTTAGTATGTAATATAGTAATTATTTAGATTCAACTGGTTTAAAATCTTTACAAGAGTTTGAGGGTTAAACCAGTACTTACGTGGAATAATAAAAATTAAATTGGGTTTTAAAAATTTTAAAATGATTAATATGTGCTAACAGGTCATTGTGATTATTTTAACAGGTCATTTAAAGTTAAATGGTTAAAACATGATAAAAAAAGTTGAAGAGTTAAAACGAAAAAAAAGTTAAAAGTTTGGTGATTAAATTATTATTAACCCTATTTAAAATCGTTGGAATTTTCAACTAATTTCTTTGCATATATTACTCCACGCGTCTTCTTATATTTACTCTATAACAATTACCAAAGTAATTGTTACTATTCATATGAAACGTCCAAATTTATTCCTTTACTTTAAAACATATTATATTCAAATTTCGTTCTAGTCCCATTGTAATATTGAAATATTTATCATATTTTTAACGACTTTAAAAGTCAACCACATATAAATTATCACAACTTACAAACTACTTTTCTTCTAAACATTTAACTTAATAACATAAAATGGGCGACTTATACAAGTGTCACCTTTACAACAGTTTAAAAGAAAGAGAAGCTTGTCTAACCATACAACAAGCTCCAATCCACGTTAACTTCTGACAAACACAATCATATCTCCAAGCATATTGGTTCAACTGAACCAAACCTACAACATAAACAACTGAAAAGAATAAGCCAAAGCTTAGTGAGCATATGAGCAGTTAAATGAATAATCTATCACACAATATTATATAACAAGTATTATTTCATATATATATATATATATATATATATATATATATATATATATATATATATATATATATATATATATATATAAATAATACTATTTACATCCCATTATTATTTTCTAAGAATCCACAATCTATTATACTGATAGTATGCTACCAGCAAATACCACAAGCCAATGGTCGCAACTATTGCTTACGCCAAACTATAATCATCCAGCTAATGACCGCAGCCATTCCTGGACACCAATATCAAGTATTCGAATATTTCTACACAATTCCATATCAATATGCACATAATTATTTAATTAGCAATCATAGAAACTCTACATGGACTTTGCCCCTTAGTATCCCACCTCTCAGGTGATAGCATACTAAGTTTTTATTTCATGCTAATTATCCACAATTAGTATTACAGTTTGTTTCCCAATTAATGCATGCGTATTGAATATCATTAATTGAGACTTTCCATCCACTACGCGGAAGTGATGGAGTAACCCCGACACAAGTCCATTAGAAATTTCCACAATCAATATTAACATAACAAGTCATTTTATCATTACGATCCTTAGTATTAAACCATGCTAATTATATACAATTAGCAACCAACACAGTCTATTACAAACCATATATCAACAATTTATCCACATGCTATTATCATAGCATATAATATATCGTTTCTATCTATTTATAACACATAAATAATGAAAATCATTCATATCCACACTTACCGATTATCTATATGCCACATCATAATAAACAATGTATTTATATATAATTATACTCCCATCTGTAGCACAATTACACATGATCAATCATTTATCCGATTGTGTAATCTTTCTGCTTAAAAGCAAGTCGGTTACACAATCATTATCCATTTAACCCCCATGATACTCACCTGGGCCTTTTAGCCGCATAACCGAATAAGCAAGTAATTATAATGTCTCTAATAGCCACGTCTTGACTCTTGGTTCACCTATCACATAATAATTCAATTATAACATCACATTCATTTTCTACTAATTATCATAATCGGTTAGATATAACTTCATATATATAAGCATCTAATCATAATGAGTTTATTAACTCTACTACATTTTCACTTTAATCTCAATCTTTCACTTAATTAATTAAACCATAGGATTATCAATCCTATCCGACTCAATTATTTGATCATTTGGTTTTCTATTCATTTTCTGATTCTACATCACTTTCATAGTCTATCATCAATTCTGTTTATATTTATCACTAATAACATAATCAGGTTACATAAGAAACAAAACAGATCATGAACCAAACATAAAATCGCGTCGCGAGGACCACATGATCGCGTCGCGATCTTGACTATTTCGCGTCGCGATATCCTACAGATCGCGTCGTGACCACGGTCGTTCCAAACCTGCAACTTCATCTTAAACATGGTTGTACGAATTTCTTATAAACAAGATAAATCTCAGACTTTTATTCATTACCAACAGGCAAAATAATAGCAACTCAACCTCTTTCAACTATTAATTTCATAACAAATCATTAACCCATCTCAATCTTACCCTAATCAAGTTTATAAGCTAAATAAGAACAAGAAATCAACTTACAAAGGAATTAGGAGTGGAGGAGAAAGATTTCTAAGGTTGAATCAGATTTAATTTGATGTATTGTTCCTGTTTTCTTGTTCCTGGTTGAGTCGCCAAAAGCCACAGGGACGCAGTGTGTTTTCTTTTATTTCTGGAACATGTAGGAAAGAAATGAATATATATCTTTATATGTGTACAACTTTTATCCCCTTTTAGATCTATTGTCTGAAACCTGAAAACCAATTGCGATTTTTATTATTTTATCGTTCTTACATATTTAATAGTTTAAAACAACTACAAATTTATTTTTCACAATAATACTTTTAGATTTTGGGGTGTTACATCATAACTTATTCCAACTCACCTACCACTATTTCAACTCAAAGAAGAAAAATAAAATAATAAATATGCATGAGAAGTACTAGGTAGTCAAATAGTATGGATATATTTTCTATGTAAAGTTTTTGAATGAATATATATCATTTAAAAGTATTAATTAGAAATAAAATATATAAACACAACCATATATGTCTAATAACTCTTAAAAAATAGCGTTAACACTTCGAAATGTAATTTTTGTTTTCACAATATAAGATTATAAATTTAAGTAATTAATCAAATTTACTCTATAACAATTACCAAAGTAATTGTTACTATTCATAACCTATTCCAATTCACCTACCACTATTTCAACTCAAAGAAGAAAAAAATAATAATAAATATGCATGAGAAGTACTAGGTAGTCATATAGTATTGATATATTGATATATTTTCTATGTAAAGTTTTTGAATGAATATATTTCATTTAAAAGTATTAATTAGAAATAAAATATATAAACACAACCATATATGTCTAATAACTCTTAAAAAATAGCGTTAACACTTCGAAATGTAATTTTTGTTTTCACAATATAAGATTATAAATTTAAGTAATTAATCAAATTTACTCTATAACAATTACCAAAGTAATTGTTACTATTCATAACCTATTCCAACTCACCTACCACTATTTCAACTCAAAGAAGAAAAATAAAATAATAAATATGCATGAGAAGTACTAGGTAGTCATATAGTATTGATATATTTTCTATGTAAAGTTTTTGAATGAATATATTTCATTTAAAAGTATTAATTAGAAATAATATATATGAACACAACCATATATATTTAATAACTCTTAAAAAGATAGCGTTAACACTTCGAAATGTAATTTTCGTTTTCACAATATAAGATTATAAATTTGAGTAATTAATCAAAAATGTACTTTAAATGAAATAAAACATATAGCGATTGTTATAAATACTATTAATGGAGTCGAAATATAAATTGTTTTCTCATTTAAAATAAGTGGATTTTACTAAACAAATCAACTATAGGGGTAAAAATACTACATAAAAAAGTTTAATACAATAAATGTGATTAAAGTGTACGCTAAAGGACTAAATCGAATAAAAATTATATATTTTAATCCAATGACATTGATATGAGATTATAATGTACACTAAAGGACTAAATTGAATAAAATATATATAATTTAATCCAAAATATAGAGTTCTTCAAGCTTTATAACATTGATATGTCTACATAGACAAATGGCTATCTAATTGGGGACAAGTATTTAACACATAAAACAATTCTATTCTATTGGCTTGAAAAAATTAAACTTCCTTCGATGAACACTCCCTATTATAGTACATGAAAAATGAAGTTCATCTACGTTTTAAGTTTCGGAAAATGAGCAAACAACTTAATGAAGAATCACATTCGTGCATCTAAATTTATATATTTTTCATGCCCCGCCGTAATGCGCGGGTGAAAAAAACTCGTTATGCATTACATCTATGAAAAGCAAAACCAACAATAGAAGATAGAAGAAGGGGAGTGTTCCGTACACCATCAAAAATTATCCATACACCGTTAAATATGTTTTATGATGTTGTATATTACAACTATAAAACACAGTTAGTGGTGTATGAATAATTATTGGTGGTGTACGAATCATCACTCATAGAAGAAATATCTTTTATCTTATATAAATATCAACGTAAAAAGAAAACATTTTCTAGATATACAATAATATGTTTATAAAAACTAATGAGATGAAGCATATTTGTAGCGATATTATATCGCTACGTTAATATGGAATATACACCAGTAATGATTTATTACGAAAGCATATTCGTAGCGATATTATATCGCTACGTTAATATGGAATATACACCAGTAATGATTTATTACGAACATATTATGTTTTTGTTTTCCTTTTGATCAGTTTCAATTTTAATTTTATATAAGAAAATGACTATTATGTTATCCATTCTTTTTTAACAAAGTAATGTTATCCATTACTTTAAAGTTATTATAGCTAATATAGCAAACAATTTAATATAATGAAGTCTCACTCTATAACTAGTTTACCAACCAAATACATGTTTTTTTTTTTTTTTTTTTTGAAAGGCTAAGTATATATTATAAATATGTCTAATAGCAATGTGCTAGTTAGACCCCAAAAATGTACAAAACACCAAGGATATAAATGGACCTAAATCCGGACTGGGAGAATCGTGTACGACTTGGACCTCTCAATGAGTCAATGCGTTCTTTCCAGCAAGTCCAAGCATGCACAATTGGTGGCATCCCATTCGCATGTACTAGTATTTAATTTAATATTTATTTATCTTTGGATTAAAAAACTAACTAAAGTAAATAATAGAAACAAAAAAAATTGATGGATAATTATATTTATAATTTTGGTATAGTTTTGTACCAGTGAAGACAAATGTAAAGCAATTAGTAATTAACAACATAATATATTTTATTAATTAGATAATGAATGATATTGACAATTGCAATATGTGACAACATATATAAACACTGACTTTAGAATGCTACTGATGTTACCGATAATATGTGTAAATAAAAATCAAAGAGTCATTTGGTCTAATTGTATCGAGGTAACTATTCAACCACAAAGTTGTGTAATATAGTCCATGAGTGGACATATGTATATATTCGTTAAGAAAAACGTTTAAGTCTAGATTTGTAACATTGCATTTTAAGTGCAAGTTGCTGCAAATATGGGTCGTTATCATAAAAATTAATGGCTAAAATCATCAACCTCTTTTCCCCCTCAAAATGCAGATGACACTCACAACGTTACCCGTAAACTATTTTTTTAGTGACATTTAGTTTGTAGTAAACTAGTAATGCAAAGAACCCAGAAATTTACTAAATGGCCCTGCTATTTAATTTTATCATTTGTATCTAGATATTAGTTTATAAGTTGTTACACAACTAATTAAAGAATTCAAGCGACTCGTTACTCGGCAGTACTTTTTAATCATAATCGCAACATAAACTTTTTATGTCTTTATAATTATACAAACTGAACTTGGTCGATTTGATCGAACAAATCATAATCATAATTAATGAAATTTGACGAATAATTTAAAATTAATGAAAATTGTTCTAACGGATAATTAATTCACACATTGCCCATTTACACTTAAGTACCTAACCTAATTGTTACTGTATTTGATTGACTATTTGTTATGCTTACACATGTCTACTTGTTTTCCTTACAAAAACCGTTGCCATCCAATTACTTTTGGAGATAATTAAATTGTTTATTAGTTACATTAATAAAAGATTATTTTATGTTCACTATATATATAGTGAGTACCCGGTCGATAACAGGATTGAATATTGTTGTTGTATATAATATACGTGTTTTAAACTTGTTAATTGAGTCTCATTGAACAAACCAGTATCTTAAATTAAGTTTATGTATTGAGCTATGGGGTTCCTTGTTGGACTTTTAAATGGGCATGTTCCTTTTAAGTAGACACTAAAGTTTTGTGCTTTTAATGTGAACACAATTATCAAAACGTAACGTCACAGAACGTACAATTTAAAATAAAAACGGGTATAATCTCTCAATATTCTTACAAATATATTGTAAATATAATATTTTCTGATTATGAGAGTTTATTACTCTGTAGTAATTTATACAAATTATAGTATAGTAAAGTGTTTTTAATCATCTATAACTTATACGATTGACATTATTCGTGACTTATTGAATCAAATTGTGATTGCTTAAATACCACATAAACTGAGGTACGAATTCGAACCCTTAACTTGTGTGGGGATTGAACATTTGTAGTGACGATACCGCTTGATTCATATCCAATTGGTATATGTTTACGTATGTGAATGTGATTCTAATGGTCAGCCCACACTCAAAGTACTTGGTACAATCAGGGCCGGTCCAGAGTTATGTGATGCCCAGGGCGAGTCAACGAAAACATGCCCCGACTAAATTTTATAAACAAAAACGACAACCTAATAAAATTAGACGGCTCATCATCACAACGATTTTTATCTAGTGAAAATTTAACTTTAACAATTTCCTACGTTATAAGAAGATAGAACTCTAAATTTTTTTTTTGAACAAAGATAAACACTAATTTACAATTCAACATAGATCATGTGAAACGATGTCTCCATGTGTTTGTTCGAGCAAAAACATTAATTACATCTTATACTAAAATTGTTTACTCGTTGAGCGTCTCTTGACTAATTGCATTGTATTATAAATAGAGGACTTCAATAACAATATTTTTTTTGAAGAATTTCATGTAAAGTATGTTATATTTAATTTAATGACCCCATGACCCTATATCATTAGATTTTAGACATACTACAATTTGGCTTTTCCACATTCAACCTTGAATGGGTTTTGAATTTTCCTATGAGCTTCATATATTTGATAATAAATTCTTAAAGCGTAAATTATTACATGAAACATATTCAATTTTCTTCAAAAATTGACAACCACCTAAAATTATATTACATGGGCGAAAACTTCCTAAGGTATCATTTGTTTGGCAGCTTCCATAACATAGATGAGAACATGCTTTTAAATTCATGACTACATTGATTAATTATACAGTATAGGGTTTAAAATGAACTTCCAACAAAACATAAGGGTTGTAATGGTAAAGTTGTAATAACTGCTCAAAGTCAGACGAAACATGTGTCGTCTTCCCCAAAAGTTCTCCCAATTTATATTTCCACCATTAACAAACCAGCAAGCTGTTTTTTCTTTTTTTCAATTGTGACTTTAATTTCTTAATTTAAAATATATAAAATACTTTCCATTTATCGTTAAAGATCGTTAATTGCATATAAACTTGAATTAAATGAACCTACTCCAATAGATCATGGATGTATCATCTGATGCCCTCCGAGTTGTGATGCCCTGGGCCGTCGCCCATATGGCCCGGTACCAGGGCCGGCCCTGGGTACAATGATCAACCCTCTCAAAGGAGACAGGTTGAAAAATTGAGTAGAAAAAGAACATTCGACATTAAAAAGATAAAATATAATAATAATAATAATTAAGATTATATGTATATTATTAGAATTAAGAACTAATAAAATCATCAATGCTGAGGATAATATATATTTGAATAAAACGTATCATGAATCGTCTAACGATCTAATAAAGTTAAACCATGATTAACTACATTAAGATTCATTTGATTTATCTGAAGCAACGAATCAATTAATTGATTATCTACATAATACATTTGATTAACATTAACTAAAAAAGTAAATGTGAAAATAATTTCAAATAAAAAAGACAAAATCAAAACCATTGAATTCGGATGACGATAAATCGGCGCCATACACCGTAATGTGCAAGCATGTGCTACTAAGTACTAAGTAGAGTAGGTACAAAAGAGTGTTTACTGTTTTCTAGTATCAACCGTATTTTTTATTCAACTGATTTTAGTAATTTGATTAATTTTATTGATTTAGCGAGTGATTGGACACGAATGCGTTGTAGAATCTTATTATTAACAATTTTTATAGTTTTTTGGCCTTTATTATTTTGTAAAATAAAAATAAAAAATAGAGGATGCTGGTTCATTGGCAATTTGGCATGGCAAATTCAGGCTATACACAACCTTTTAACACATGTTGATAATTCATTTACGGAGTTAGCCTAGCGGTATGAGAGTCTGAGAGGGACCTTTCAACCTAGAGGTTGGGGGTTCAAGGCTTCAAGCCTCACTTGAGGCAGTGAGTTGTAAATATTTGTGGTGATTATATATAATTGTGGGGTTTCTGTTCTACTAAAAATAAAAAATACTCCGTATCATTTATAGAAATTATTATATTAAGACTTAATTTAAAAATTTTAAATGTGTAATTTCATACATTAGTAACTTATTATTTTTCACTCATAACTCCCTGATATCCGGAATCTCCAATTCTACACAACAAACTATCATTATCTATTCATCATCACGGTGATATATCAATGAATAATAAACACAATATACATTATCGTTGAGTTACGAATTAAAATAAAATATGAAACGCCATGATTTTTTTTTATTTTTTATATTTCTAAGCATAAAGTCACTTGACCATGAGAAAAACTGAACTTTGACTACCGAACAATTATATACTTTGACTTTTGACCACTTTCCACTTTGACTTTACTAAGTCCAAGTCATACAACAATCATTACCAAATCTTTACACATTAACCAATAACTTAACCTTACAAATATTTTGTTTGGACGATTTGTACAATTGATAATCATAACGACAATTCAAAAGAATGAGAAGCTTGTCTCACCAGAAAGCAAGCTCCAATCCACGCTACCTTCTTGCAATCACACTTTACTTGTTATGCAGATTTAGTTCAACCGAACTATAGCACCTAAAACATAAAACAACTGAAAGAGTAAGCGAAACGCTTAGTGAGTACATATGAACAATCAGTTAAATAATTCACTTATCAACCTAACTTTCAACCATTAAGTCATTAACATAAACTTTCAACAAATGTATAACTTTCAATTAATAGAGCAAGGGATAGAGATTTCTTTACTTTACTGGATCCACTTTCACTTTCACTTTACCCATGTGCACATGTCTTATCACAATCATAGCTAACATAATTTAGTTATTCTTCACTTTCCACGCAATGTAAGTTAGCTATTCTTTACTTTCCCAGCCAACCGAAGTTTGCTGTTCTTAACTCTTTCATAGTTAACATAGTTAACTATTCTTAACACTTTCAATCTCTTCCATGCTCAACCCATAACTGTCACTTTGCACAACTTTTACTTAACATAATTTACACTTTACGAAAACTTTCTATAACGCCCCTAATTTTTAGAACACACATTATTTATTTTATTTATTTATTTTTATTTTTTAAACATCGCGGAAGCAATATCCCATATATATATATATATATATATATATATAACCTTGGATTATCCAAAATATACATAACCATTTACATAAGTACTTCTTATATAACTACACAAATTAGATGGGCGTTACTTTATCAAAACATTTAAGTAGTACAAAAGTCATCAGAGTTTTCATCCTTGTCAAACATTCCTTCCATTTACTCCGAGACCCGCCCTTAACAAAATATATTAACCTGCAAGGAGTAAACAACGAGGGATTAGCGCGAAGCTAAGTGAGTTAACTCATCACTAACACTACACTTAGTTTAACACTATGAGTCTACAACAATTAACACTATGACTCAACATCACTAGAGGATCGGTGGCCCTTGTGGCACCCTCAGCCGCGGTGGCCCACCAAGCGACACTTACACCAACTGCAGGCCAATACAGTGGTTAACCGATAACTATAACACCCCTCGTTTCAACATAAACAATAATATAATAATTGCGACTCGGAAGCGTATATTTAAAACATACTACCAATGTACTCAAAATGTCAATAAACTTTTTCAAACTTATTACATGACATTTCAACAAACTCGGTGTTATATAATTCAAAACATCTCTTTAGTTATCAAAATAACATCAGAGTAAAAGCCTGTCAAACATTCCTTCAATTCCAAACACTTCCTGCCCTGCCCAATATGTCCCATCTATTTTAACCTGCAGGAAGAACTGTGGTGGGGTTAGCATAAAGCTAAGTGAATGAAACTATAAACAACAGTCCAACTTAGCATAATAATCCGTTTACATCAAATAACAATAAACAGAAAATCAATCAATCAATCATTCAATCAGACAACTTCCAATCAAGCGTTATCAATCGTCATGAGGACCGGTGGCTCCTGAGACACCCTAATACCGGTTTGGTACTCAAGGAACTCTTATCAATCATCTGTATTGGCCTATACAGAATTACCGATAACCAGTTGTTAATCACACACGACCTAGATCTCTAAACCAACATTTCAAGTTTCAAGATCTCCTGTCGTCTACAATAACAACCAAGTCCAACTGTCAAGTCAAGTTGACCTCAGAATCTTACATACTAGCTCAAACAGCCAAGTAAGCAAACAACCAAACTAACATGACAAGATATCTCAAACAAATACATTCTATCAAAGTAATACTATAATTACTTGTTGTAATCAAATCATTACAACTAAATCACACTGAGGTTACAGATCCACTCACCGACTACCTCAGGCCTCCACTCAGTTGTCTAATATCACTGAGCCTTCTCCACATCTGAGAATCAATAATCAAATATAAGTTAGTAATCAATATCATCAATACATAACTTATATCAATCAATAATATTAGGAACTTAACATAATCAACATTAAGATTACTAGTTCCTAATTATATCTATTAGTTATTATAATATAACTATTGTCATATACTAATATGTAACTTATACTCATCACATTATCATTAACAATCAAACAAGAATGTGGTAACAGCCTTACAAGCCGCCGGCTTCTCTATGAAGCCGCCGGCTTCAAACCACTACCCGCCGGCTTCGCCTTCCAAACCGCCGGGTCAATTTCAAAATCATGGTAACAGAACTAAAACACATTTTAAAGCTTCTATAAGCCGCCGGGTCGGGTTTAGACCCGTCGGGTCCCTGCCAGACCACTCAAGCCGCCGGCTTGCCCCACGAAGCCGCCGGCTTCAACCAACATCGCACAAGCCGCCGGCTTGGGAACGAAGCCGCCGGCTTCCTCCTTCGTCCCAGCCTGTGCGAATCTGCTCAAAACCCTAACCCGCAAATCTTAACCAAATCATCAAAAACTCGGTTTCTAACCATTTTAAACCACAAATAACTTCAGGTAATCATCATATAACACTTATAACTAGTTTCTAACATCCAATTCTTCCAAATCATCAATTATCCCAATTTCAATCAAATGGAAATAATCAAACTTACTTCTTGATTGAAGAACACTGAATTGAGAGATGATATCGGTGAAACTAGAATCAATCGTAGCTCCAATTCGTAGGTTTCAAGTTTCTGATTTGGATTTCTAAGGGTTTTTGGAGAATTTTGAAGTTTCATATGAAACTTTCCAAAAGAGGAAAGGATATATATAAGTCGGCTCATCAAACCGCCTTCAATATACGGGTATAATTTAATACCCCATCTCAATCTATTGCCTGGAACCCGAAAATCATTTGCGAGTCCAAACATTTTATTACACCGTCAACTATATTAATTTACAACAATTAATAATTCACTTATCACATTGGAATATTCAAATCCTATTCCAATTATTTCAACTATTTCAAACAACATTATTTCCAAACACATTTAAATACTAATTTAAATCAAGAAATAATATATAAAACAACTAAGTCCATTTCGAGGATGTTACAGATTTACTACCTTTAGTCAACACAAGCTCCATTCACAACACATGTTCACAACTCTCGTGTTGACTAACCTGTAGCAAAACGTCCAACAAGATTGACCTCTTTAACACAATCACCAAAATGTTTCTTAACACTTGCTTCTAGTTCACAATATGCTGTAACACAAGAATGCACAAATAACACTTGAAGTAACCACATAAGTGATCACCAAACATAGCGAGAGATCAAAGTCCACTCACCTGTCAGTCTCCTTCTCCAAACTCAAAAGTCTTATTTTATTGAGTCTTCGGTGTCTCTGTACACACAATTAAAACACAAGTTAATAACTTGTCTCATAATTAATTATGACTATACTCAATTACATACATTAATAATCAAGAAATATCGATAATTAAATCATATAAGTGGTAGATTCATATAAGTTCACAAAATATCAAAATCTTCAAAATTACAAAGACAAACGCGATCCAGACAATTGGGTTGGGATCGCGTTCCTCTTAAGGAAAATATTCTGTCACCAAAATACACTGTGGAACGCGATCCGGAAAAAGGGCTTGGATCGCGTTCGCAAGAACAACTCCAAACGAACTCAATATTCTACTGATCAACGCGATCCGGGTAAGAGGCTTCAGGATCGCGTTTATAAGAACAAAATATGCGGTAACCAAGTAACACATGGCAACGCGATCCGGTCAATGATGCAGGATCGCGTTCCTCAATTTTTCAGCAGAGGTTCAAACCTGTAATTACACAGCACGAACCAAAACCACAAAATCGACCAAACTCAACTTGTAACTCATATTTTTAACGTTTTTAATGAACCATAACACTTAATAACATCATATACACAAGATTCAAACAACAATTCATCATCAAACATCAAAATCACTTATAACCTAACTATTTCCATTCAAACTAAAAAAAACAAAACTTACAAGATGGAGAGAGCAAACAAGTTGGTGATGATGATGATCTTAATGTTTCCAAGCTTCAATCTTCAATTTATTTGGTGTAATCTTTTGATTTGCAAGAGATATTAGATAGGTTTTTAGTTAGGTTAGAAACTAGGTGAAAATGAGAATTTGGGGAAAAATGAATCGACCCCATCCTTTTATTAAACCGGCCCCTTTTAATTTACAGTACAATATTATACTATTCTTTGATCTATTGTCTGGAACCTAAATACCAATTACAAGAAAATTATTTTATTTTACCGTCATCTAAGATTATTCAAAACAATTAATATTTTTCTAGCCACAATATTTCCTGAGGCTTGTTTATCTATTAATTTCACATTCAAACATATTCAACAATTAAATGTACATATTTAAATCTAAAGAAATACCTGATTCTACTGGGCCCAATTTCAGGGTGTTACACTTTCACCTTATATATATAACTTCCACAATTTATAGCTTTTTCTTTTATTCTTCCTTACAAAACTTATCACTTTACACAAGCCTTACATAACATATCACTTTACACAAACTTTGCATAACTTACCACATGATACAACTAACTTTACACAACATTTACATAACTTTTCAACTTGCACATCTTTCACTTAAAATCAAGCTTAACACAACTTTTAGATACTAATCAAATAATATCAATAACTTGCAACTAATCAATTAAATGACCAAAATAACATAACATAAATACTTCACACGATTGTATAATTCTCTTGCACATATGCAATCCGAATTATACAATCATTACTTAACTAACTTTCATAATACTCACCTTTGATATGTTAGGCAATTTAAGAAACTTAGTACATGCTTGAGAATGCCACGTCTTTAGCACCTAACTTATATCATATAACAATATATATCTTTAGCATCAACTATACTTCGATTAGTAGTGATCAAAAGTCCCTCCCCCACTTAGTTTAGCCATTACATATTTGATCCTACTAATACTCTAATAACTAATAACACTTAAGTGGTTCAATTATCTATATTTTTATTTAACATCTCATTTTAAACTAAATTGTAATAAACTTCAACTTCTGTTTACATTGTAATATTCATAACAGATTAGATTGTTCATAAGTTAGAAACATGGTTCAAATTGAGGGAATTGCGTCGCCAAACAACCCAGATCGCGTCGTGTAACACCCCGCAAATTTAAACGCGATTATTAACGTTAATCACTTGCATTATTAGGCTAATTCCCTACTTGAGTGAATTCACAACACATTTTAGAGGTAAGTCTAGCAAAGCCCAACTAGATAATACGCGTAGTATTACGTATTCGTAATTAGATATAATTACATACGAAACGAATTGAAAACAAACGCGACAAAAATATACGACTGTTGGTGAACAAAATTATTTAATAAAACGAAATAATTAAATAACGATATTAACAATTAAATATTATGTCGATAATATTTACATATCATTTTATAACGTAAAACGTAAATTTGTATAATTAAAATAAAACAAAGTCTAAAATTTTACAACTAAATTAAATTGTGTCATAAATTATCCTAACTAAAAATGTAATAAAATATGTAATTAAAAACGTATCAATTAAAATAAATCTAGTAAATAACGATCGGGTAGACAAACACGGAACGCAAATGCAGGAGATGAAAAGTGGAACAAAACCACCTTCCACCTCCATTTTCTTTCATTTATTCCTTCTTCCCTCTCTCTCTCTTCACTCTTTTTCTCTCATCTCTCTCTCTCTAAACTTAACAAAAAACCACACTAATTACACCAAAACTACACAAAAAATGCGTCGAATCACCGAACCATTTAGAGAAAAACGAACACGGGATCACGATCTACACAACCATCTTTTCGGATTTCAAATCCGACACTCTTAAGTTTCCGACAAATCCCGCAAATCTTTAGATTTTGAAGTTTTTTTTTTTTCATATTAGTGTTTAATATACTTAGTATTAACCCATACAACAAAGAAAACACGATTTTATAGCTTAAAAATACGTTTGGATTGGGTTTTTGGTCGGAAAAATGCGACAGCCGCTGGGTTCTGTCTAGGTGTTCATCTTTGCGACACAACTCTTGTGTCGCAGGCTTGTGTCGCATAAACGATGTTATGTCGTATTCTATGTCGTATCTTATGTCGTACACTATGTCGCACCATTGTGTCGCAGACTCTCTGCGACACAACCCTTATGTCGCTATTGATTTAGCACCGATCGCTTATGCGACACAACCCTTGTGTCGCTAAGCTCTTGTGTCGCATTCCTATGCGACACAACCCTTGTGTCGCATACCAAATTATTGTGTCGTATATTGTGTCGCATAAAACAGAAACTTTACAAACTATTTTCACACTAAGTGTCGAACTTAACCGATAACGAATACTTACATACAATGCTATATGTGAACTTTACAAACATTACAGACGCGCTATTTTATTGAAATTATGATTTCAAACTATCACCAACGAGTCGTATACATTTTCACAAACCACGAAATACAAACTTAAACGTTTAACAAACACTTTGGACATAACTTGATTGTACGAACACTAGCATGGATGATTAGCTTAGACATCCACAATACTTATTAAATCTCATACGTTTAGGACGTTAGGAGATTCTGGACTGTACTTGGGCTTAGGTTTGCTAGCACTCGCACAACTACTTAACTCAACAGGTGAGTTCACAGCCCCTACTTTTACTGTTATAACTGCTTTGAACAGGGGTGGAAAACATAGTCAAACACTTTTATACAAACATGGTTGTATACTATTTTACTCAAACAAGTGGAGTACATTGAACTGGTAAAATGATACACAAACTGACGATTATAACATAATACTTTCATACTACCAACGCTGTAAACACATAAACATGTTTTGAGAACGCTGGAGGATAATCAGCAACACTTTATGTAACGGATTGGGTAACTAAAAGTCCCTACTGACATGGGCACTAGATCCCACTAACACGGATCTACTATCGTTATTACATTATTGAAAAGTCCCTACTGACATGGGCAACAAACTACTGAAAAGTCCCTACTGACATGGGCACAGACTATTGAAAAGTCCCTACTGACATGGGCACCGACTGTTGAAAAGTCTCTTCTGACATGGGCACTAGATCCTGCGAACATGGGTCTACTATTGTTATTAAACTGATGAAAAGCCTCTACTGACATGAGCACTGGGTTCCTACTGACATGGTCCCACTAAACGATTAGGATACTGACATTCCTACGAGACACAACTATTAGGATACTGACATTCCTACGATTATCTAATAGGATACCTACATTCCTACTATAACTTGAACTATACTTTTGGGCAATATCCCAACGAAACATATCTACGATTAGGATACGTATAATCCTACAGAACATACTTGAAAATAGGATACTGCTTTCCTACAACTACTAGGATACGAACTTTCCTACAAACAACCATTTGGAAACGTATTTGGTTTTACGAATTACACTTTTGGGTGACATCCCAACGATACTGTATAAACAACAAGTGGGTTATCAACTGTACAATGATACATAAAACCTGTGAATTCACTCAACCTAGTTGTTGACTTTTACTATGTTTTTCAGGGAATTAGCTGCGCATGTAAGAATCGCCAACACACATGGAGAATTAGGCGACCCGTGAAGTTTTAGGATGCCAACTTTTTGGAAACATATGGATTTCTCTAGTATAACTAAAATTGTTTTAGTCATATTCCAGAAATCTACTTTTGTAAACTTATTACTTTCAACTTGTACGATTCGATGAATCGTAAACTTTGTAATTAACACTTTTGACATCTTAATATATTATGTTCTGTTGTAATCATATGCTCTGATACGTATGCATGCTTTGTTATTGTGGCACCCCCGTACTCAAATTAAATGCTACCGCTAATCTAAATCAACGAATTTGGGGGTGTTACACGTCGCGATTGGTTACAGTTCGAGTCGTGAAATCAACACCATCGCGTCGCGATTGGTTACAGTACCTAGAATCTGCGAATTTTTGCTGAATAATGGTTCCGAATCCTTATTCACATCAACAATAAACCAGAGTTTTCAATCTTCAAACTAAGCATATAAACATCGTCTAATCATTATTATAAGCCTACTTTCATGAATTTCACTAACCTAGGTTAATCCCCCGAAAAATCAAAGTTCTAATTAAATCAAAGAAAACCACACTTACAATTAGGTTAGAAGATGATGATCCAAGAAGAAGATGAAGTTTGGAGATTGAATTTAGAAGTTGGAATTGGAATTAGCTTGATCCTGAATTTCTTTTGCTTCCTGCGACACTCGCTCTCAATTTTTGGGTCTGGAACGATTTAGAAAGGAATAGAATGGAAGCCAGCCTCTGTACTATATATATGTGTCAATAATTTTATCCCATTTAATACCTATTGTCTGGAACTTAAAAACCATTCGCGATTTCAACTATTTTATTTTTCTTATAATAACTTAAAACAATTAATTATTATTTGTCACAATAATACTTTGAACTTTGGGGTGTTACAAAATATCAGCGCGAGTAGTATTATGATATCATAATATGATATCAGCAAATAAGTCATGACAGCTAAATAAGTTTTTAAGCGTTATAAGTGTGATATATATATGGAGTATTAACTTAACATTCAAAAGAATAGTGAATAAATCTCATTTGGGGTGTGTTTGGCACGCGAGCTTATTGGAGCTTATTGAAGTATAAGATTATTTTTTCCACAAGCTTAAACTTTTAGCATCGTTTGGTAAACAAAACTTTAGTAGCTTATTGAAAAAATAAGCTATGAAAAAAGAAGCTACTTGAAGTAGCTTATAAAAATAAGCTCCAAGCTTATGAAATGAGAAATTACATAAATACCCCTTATATCATTATCTATCATATTTTTTTTTTGTCTTTTTAGGTCAATTTACATCAATAAGTTCCAGCTAGTTTTACCAAACACTTGTAAACACATAAGCTCTAGCTTCTGGCTTATAATATAAGCTCTAGCTACCAGCTAGTTTTGCCAAACACACCCTTAATAGAAGTTTGAACTGAATCATTTTTTGTCTATTAGAGCATCTCCAATGTACACACTAAATGTACTTTTTTGCACTAAAATAGTGCAAATGTGCAAAAAATGCACTACAATGTTAGCACTAAACTTTACACTATTTTAGTGCAATGAAAAGTCAAAGCTAAAATGCACTATATTTAGAGCATCTCCAATGTACACACTAAAAAATTACACTAAGATAGTGCAAATTAAGAATCTTTTAAGCATATTCATACACTAAATATTTTTCACTCCAATGTGTACGCTAAATATTTACACTATATCTTTTTAAAATATATAAAGTACATCACATAAAAATGGTGGTGACAAATTTATGGTGTAGAATGTATTTGTATTGGTTTTTATTATTATAAAATCGTGAATAGTGTTTAGTGTAAGGTTTAGTGTAGCACTATATTTGGTGTAATTTGACATGGTTTTAGTGTTGCACTATAATAGTGTAAAGGTTTAATGCTAACATTGGAGAGCATTTTATATCTTTTTTGCACTAAGATAGTGTAAAAGGTACATTTGTTGCACACATTGGAGATGCTCTTAGTGTAGCACTAAACTTAGCACTAAACACTATTCACACTATAACAATATAATGATTAAAACATGAATCCATATAATGTATTCTTTTTGTTAAACTGCGATACAAAACAAGCAAGCATGCAACAAACATATTCGTAAATATGTTTTAGTGAGTAGTAGCTGATGTAGTATTAATATTGTATCCGGATTTGGTGAGGTTGCTTTGTAAATATTTGGTCTTCGAGCATAACTTGGTAATAATGTGGCCATTGCAGGATACCTAAGATGAGTATTAATATATTGCTTTTTAAAATATGCATTTGTTTATTACTTATAAAATATAATACTGTGCCTTTTTATTTATTTATAAAAGCTAGAATAGGCTCAAACTAAATAAAGGTATCAAGCTAAATTAAATTTATTAAAGTATATTGTTTAGTAATGTATTATAAATTAATTAAATAAGATTTAGTGCAATACATTGGAGCAACTTTTTTTTAGTGTAAGCACATTCTATAAAAATTCCCATTTTACAATAAAATAGTGCAAAATGCTACACTATCTTAGTGCACACATTGGAGATGTTCTTATAGTATAAGTCTGAAACTATAAGAAATGTTACTGTTTTTGCTTAAAATGATTGTTTAATCATAATATAATCATGAGATATAAAAGCAAATACAAACCAATCAAGTTGTAGTCCACCAATATCCTTGACTTGTAAAACACATAATTTAATAATTTAATTTCTTTTCTAGAAACGGATAAGTAATTATTAGTCAATTGTAATTGACAAGTACAATTATAAGTCCATAGATGTGATGGCAACCTTTTCAGGAATGCCCATAATGTTCCATAACAAATGGCCAAATATTCTTAAATTTATCATTCATTACCCAACAAATACCAAAAACAACACACACCCATTGTCTACAAAGATTTTGAATGAGCAAAACTCCAAAATAGTTTCATACATGGAAGACACTAATAATTTATTCTTTCCAAAAATTCAACTTCAATAAGATTAGCCTTTAACCATGATATGATACATTGAAAATAAGAATATTTGCGTCTAAAAATATGAATCATCAAGATTAGACTTTTACAAGCTCGTATTCAAAGCTTTTAAGTTACCGTATAATCGCAGCCGAATAATACCTATAACTTTAATGTCAAAGTGACACAAAACAAAGTTTAAGAGTCAAAATGGTACAAAAATATAAGAAGTGGGTACTTGCTATTTTACAAACATCAACCATTTTAATATTGTGGTATATATTTCAGGGTTGCTACTCACCATACCACTTACTTTTTTAAAATTAACTTTTATGTACTTTATTCCATCACTTTTTCTTACATTATGTACTTTATTCTATCACTTTTTCTTACATTTTGTACTATTCTGTACTAAAAGGGGTATGGTGAGTAATTTTTGTGGTATGGAAAGACATAACCTATTTCAGCTTTCTAAAAACAACTAATAACATGGAGTATATAAAATTAAATTTCTGAACAACATGACACTACATAAATACAAAGTTTGACCTTATAGACTAAAAGGCTTAAGCTTTCCATACCAATTTAAATTTTCATCCTACCATTTTTTAATTAAAAAGTACAGGAAAAGTACGGAAAAAAGTGCAGAAAAGTACAAAATGTAAGAAAGAATGATTTAAAAAAGTACAGAAAAAATACAAAAAAGTTAAATTAAAAATAAATAAATGGTATGAATACTAGCACCCTTAAACTAAAATCCCTTTTGGGTTTACATTTACAACAATCCAATTGAAACAAGTTTGAACCTTTGACACTAAACAATCATAACCTCGTCAGATCCGTCCTCTTGTCTTGTTGGGTCCTCCTATACATAATCCCTCTGCTTTCTTTTTTCTTTTTTCCTTTTCTTTTGTCAGCCTCAACTCTATTTCCCAGACATATACATATATCTATCTATATCTATATGTATATATAGGTCCACACACTGAAACACACAAGGGTTTAGTGCAGTTAGTCTAGGTTTGAACTTGATTGGTGAGTGTGAACCAAAACGCTTTCAAGATTTTTTCTCATTATTCTTAAAGGTAAAAACTTTCATCTTTGAATCAATTATTTTTCCCTTTTTTACTCCCCCAAAAAAGGGTTTCTGTCAATTTTCAAATCTATTTCCAAAATGGCAAAAGCTTACTTTTTTAACTTCACTTTCACCAGTCTCTTAAAAGATTAGGGTTGTCTACATCTTACCATTCAAAATGATACCCAGGTTTGAATGATATATCCATGTGGATTTATGTGACAGTTGACTTTTTGTTGACCAGGTCAGATTAACAGGATTGAAGATTTGGGGTTTCAAGATTTGTTGATTTTTTGTGGGTGTCACTTTCATTGAGCAAGTGGGGTTTGGGTTGATTGTGAAAAGATTCAATCTTTGTGGGTGATTTGATGATTTACATGACTACAAAGCAAGTAAGGGTTTAATTTTTTTTTTTCTTTTTTTTTTCTTTCAGATCTGAAATATTATAAAATAGATAATTAATTAGAAGATTCCTTGTGTATGCAAGTGATTCTGTAGATCTGTAATGCCATAGGGCTCTAGGTTTGTTGATTGCCCCAAGATCCTTGCACCCAATTCATGCTTTTAATTTCTTGTTCTTGAAATGTGTTACAGTATTTTTTTTTATTTTTTTTCATATCTAGATTATTGATTTTATATTTGTTATTTATCTATTTATGTGTTTTACCTTTTATGCATTGTTGGGTTCCTCTTCCTTTTGAGAAATATGAATCTGAACTGTTTATTATCATTGATGCCATGAAAGATTTGAATTTTATGCATTTTGATGCTAGAATGGTATGACTTGTTATTATTGTATTTTAATAGTTATTCATCCGTTGGATAGTATGCAAATCTTGTATGTAGAAATCAAACTTTCTATGATGCAGTTTAGACCAGAAATCTTGATACATTCAATTCATTTTCAGATGACTAGAACCAGTTTTAAGAGGGATTGATTATATGAAAATGGATTTACGAGAAGAAAGCTCAAGACTTGGATCAACTTTGAGGAATTTATCATCTTCATCATCAGTATTTTTCTCGGCAAATCAATCACCATTCTTCTCTCCAAGATCATCGTCTTGGCAGCCAGCTGACGGTACTGCTTTTTTTTTTTTTAAATGCAAAGCTTAACTTTATAAATAAAACTGCCAACCAGAACATACATCATAACACAGCTTGAAGGCTTCAAGGTGAAGCCATATGCACTAAAACTAAACCCAGATTTAACTAGCCTATTAGATCATCAAGCTGACGATACTGCTAGAAGCAATAGTTTCCTTACTTAATTTTCAAAAATTGAAGCCTAGTAGATATTAATTCCTTATGTTCATCGTCAAATTATAACAATACCAACATTCAACTTTCAGAGTTGCACGCAGCTCCAAGTACATCAAGTGATCCACAAAACTTTGAGCTCATAACCTCCTCAACTGGCCTATCCACCAGCAACCCATTGCTATACGCCACCTGCCATGAAAATGAAGCTATTGACCCCAGAGAAAAGTCAAAGAAAGTCTCTCGAAGCCCAATTTCGTCATATACACCGCCCTCAACCTCTTACTGTCCAACAAGATTAAGGAGCTTCGATGTGTACATAGGATTTCATGGAAAGAAGCCGTTATTGTTACGTTTTGTAAATTGGCTGCGAGCTGATTTAGAAGTACAAGGATTAAGTTGCTTTGTTACAGATAGAGCAAAATGTAGAAATTCCCGAAAACATAACATTGTAGAAAAAGCCATGGATGCCTCGACATTTGGAGTTGTTATATTAACTAAAAAGTCGTTTAGGAACCCTTACACAATTGAAGAACTGAGATTCTTTGCGAGTAAAAAAAATTTGGTCCCAGTTTATTTTGATGTGGGCCCAGATGATTGTCTTGTTAGAGATATAGTTGAGAGACGAGGAGAGACATGGGAAAGACATGGTGGCGAGCTATGGCTTCTTTATGGTGGGTTAGAAAACGAATGGAGAGAAGCAGTTAATGGGTTGACACGCGTTGATGAATGGAAACTTGAGGCACGTGATGGAAAATGGCGGGATTGTATCCTTCGGGCTGTGACCCTTTTGGCATTGAGGTTGGGCCGTAGAAGTGTTGTTGACAGATTAACAAAATGGCGGGAAAAAGTGGAAAATGAGGAATTCCCGTATCCCCGGAATGATAATTTTATTGGGAGAAAAAAGGAGCTTTCTGAGCTTGAATTCATGCTGTTTGGTGATGTTATTGGGGATAGGGAACGTGATTATTTTGAACTTAAAGCGAGACCAAGAAGAAAAAACTTGATTCACAGTTGGGGTAGGAGCAACTCAATAGACGAACGTAGAAGAGAACCGAAAACTGAGCCTAGAAGTAGAAGAAGAAAAGGGAAAGAACCAGTGGTTTGGAAGGAATCTGAGAAGGAAATCGAGATGCAAAATGCTGACTTTTCACCAAAACCAAAACCTGGGAGGCGAAAACGGGCTGTGAAGGTTGTGTATGGAAAGGGGATCGCATGTATATCTGGCGACTCAGGCATCGGTAAAACTGAGTTACTTCTTGAATTTGCTTATAGATTTCATCAGAGGTACAAAATGGTTTTATGGATCGGAGGTGAAAGCAGATACATTCGACAAAATTATCTGAATTTATGGTCTTTTTTAGAAGTTGATGTGGGAATCGAGTCTGGTTTGGAGAAAAGTAGGACGAAAAGCTTTGAAGAACATGAAGAAACCGCTGTAGCCAGAATCCGGAAAGAGCTTATGAGAAACATTCCATTTTTGGTAATAATTGACAATTTAGAATCCGAGAAAGATTGGTGGGATCATAAACACATAATCGATCTTCTTCCTCGTTTTGGTGGAGAAACCCACGTTCTTATATCCACACGGCTCTCCCAGTTAATAAATATGGAACCATTACGGCTTTCATACTTATCCGGGGTCGAGGCGATGTCTTTGATGCAAGGAAATGTGAATGATCGCCCAGTTTCCGTTTCTGAAATCGATGCACTACGTACAATTGAAGAAAAACTCGGGAGGCTGACTTTAGGGTTAGCCATTGTTGGAGCAGTTCTATCGGAGCTTCCAATCACTCCGAGTCGACTCTTGGACACAATTAACCGAATGCCTTCAAGTGGAAGAGAAAGAGAAAGTCATTCTTTAAGGCGAAACGTGTTTCTCTTGCAGCTAATTGAGGTTTGTTTCTCGATATTTGATCATGCTGATGGTCCACGAAGCTTGGCTACACGAATGGTTCTTGCGAGTGGCTGGTTCGCACCTGGGTCAACCCCAGTTTCATTACTGGCTCTAGCCGCTAAACGAATCCCGGAAAAACATCATCAGACTCGGCTATGGAGGAAGATTCTGAGGTCGTTAACTTGTGGATGTTCATCTTTATATGACAAGAAATCTGAAACTGAAGCGTGTTCGGTCCTGTTACGGTTCAACCTAGCTCGAAGCTGTACTAAAGACGGTTACATCCAGTTTAACCAGCTGGTTAGAATGTATGCACGAAAAAGAAGCGTTCCTGGGACCGCACATGCAGTGGTGCAAACAATCGTGACCCGAGGTACAATAATTAATAACTCGGACCATATATGGGCTGCGTGTTTCTTGTTATTAGGGTTCGGGACCGATCCGGTGGTTATCGACACAAAAGCTTCAGAATTGCCATTTTTGGTGAAAGAAGTAATCTTACCGCTTGCTATAAGAACCTTCATTCGTTTTTCTCGTTGTACAGCTGCTTTAGAACTCTTGCGATTGTGCACCAACACACTCGAAGCAGCCGATGAAGCGCTCGTGACACCTGTTGAAAAATGGTTGGATAAATCATTGTGTTGGAAACCGATTCAAACTGATGCTCAATTAAACCCTAGTTTATGGCAAGATTTAGCCCTTTCAAGAGCAACTGTTCTTGAAGTTAGGGCAAAATTGATGCTAAGAGGAGGACAATTTGATATCGGGGATGACCTAATTCGGAAAGCAATTTTTATTAGAAGCTCTATATGTGGTGAGGATCATCCTGATACAGTATCTGCACGTGAAACACTTAGTAAACTTACAAGACTATTAGCCAATGTTCAAATGCATACTTCACCATAGATTTATACACAAGCTCTTACAATAAATCTTTATTTATTACTGAATTTAGAGAAATTTTATACCATTTTTGAGTATCTGAGCTGCATTTACAGTTCCTTGTCACCATCTTTTTCTGTTGAAACTTGTCGTTTGTATCGGCAGATGACTCTCAAACAAGAATGCGAATCAATGCAGGTAATTTAAGATTCTTGAAATTTCTAATTTTGGAGACTTCACGCATGAACTGACCATTTGAACAATTTAAGGGTGTTCATATATAGTTACAATAACAGCTTCTTTTAACTGAAAGTCTGAAATTATAGAAACTGATACCATTTTTGGCATATTCGAGCTGTGTCTGTAGTCCTATTTTGTTCTCTATATTCTGCGCAATTGGTTGCAATTGGTCGTTTGTACTTGCAATTGCAAGTAATGATGTCTCTGTTTTGGGAACATTATCTTTAGTTTCCAATTTTGTTGGCTGGCATATATAAGAAGTTTGTGAAGATCATATATCGAGTTCATGTTAATGTCCGGTTTATACCATTCTTGCATAGATCATGAATCTCAGAGGCCTAGAACACCATTAGATGCTGCCTCAAATACTTGAGGAACCTCGAACATTGTCATAATTGATGGAGAGTAAGTTTTGATGATCGAGGAACTTAAACTTTCAGAAAGGACTGTTTATCTTGGGTTCAAACAAACCAAGTTTTATTTGAGCTAGTTGAACTTGTTTGGGTCGTACATTGTATTGAGTTCAAAAAAGAGCTCAAAACATATAATGAGTTTTGCTTGAACATATAACGATTCGACTTGAATTCTTATTTTGTGTTTCAAGCCTTTATAAAAAAAAAAGGAAATGGTAATATACATGTGATTATGGTTAGCTAATATGTGATGGATTTGAAGCAGCTTGATGTTGGTGTTCTTAGAAAGTCAACCTTTCAAGGACTATTATCAAGTTATTTGTGGATTGAGCTTCAACAGAACTTGCTTAAATTTGTGTAGTTCCAAAAGAATATTGTTAATCTATTCAAGCTCTCAAAGCTTACTCGAATCCACCTCAAGCCTACTATAATCAAATCTACCTTAATCGTTTTTAGATCGCATAGTCCACCCGTCTCATGGTCACGTGTCAAATTGACACGATAGAATAAGTCTATTTTTTAAACGATCTAGGTAAGTCTATCTTCCTTATATTTATAATAATATAATACATACACATAGATTACAATAAAAACCCTAATATAGACCTTATAATAATTGGGTTTGGTCATCAACATAACCTAACAATATAACATATACTGCAAATACTACTCACGGGTGGAGTATGTACGCTTAAATTGGAACGTAACTGCATAAAATAGAAAAGCAAGCACAAGTACGGCGACGAAAGGAGCGACGGGTGGGCTACAGCAGCATAAGGCTTGCAACAACCGGAGCTACAACTGTGCTGGCAGGCGGCGATGAAAATGGCACACAGGCTAAAGAAAGGCAAATATAACCTAATCTATACATTCGTTGTAAAGATTTTCTACAAACCGATGGCATTTTAGTAGTTGAAAAGATCCTGATCATAGCAAACCGATAGCCACCAATTGATTATCTGCATATTGACAAGATAGGCTACGCAATTTTAAACCCATTGGCTATTAATATTAACGAGGTGATGGATTGTGTTGGGTATCCATCTACTTTTTTGATGGGTCTGAATGATTATTTGATATAACCTCCAATTGTATAACAATTAACCAACGGGTTTAGGCGGGTCTAACGGGTAAAAAAAAAAAAAAATTAACACCTCATTTCATTTTTTCAATTTTCACTCAAAATAATAAAAAAAAATTCGGTGAAAACCCAACATGAGACCCATTTAGACCCGTCTTTCTAACTGACCCATAGAGACCCGGACCCGTTTAAAATCAAACCCATCTAGACCGTGACCCAACCCAACCCATTCATTTTGTCACTTATAATACTACCATGTTGCTCTTTTTGATAATGCAACTGAGAATACATCTCATATCTTTTGTTTTCGTGTGCAACTTTTAGGCCAAAATATATGTGTAAGAGCATATATTCATTACGAAGCTTGGAGGTAATAGCACTCCGATGGCCGTTACGAAAATTGATCAAATTGTCAAAATCGGAAGAAAGAAAGAAGGATTACCAGCTACTTATATCTTCCCATTGCCCACAAACATTTAGCTCAAATCCCACAAAGAAAGAAAGATTTCCATTCGAGAAACAGAGACAAATAGACAATTGACTGAAAATACCTTCAAAATGCCATCTTTTAAAAACAAGTTCAACATATCTACTGTAGTTTAACAGAAAACTATAAAAACTGAAAATATCTGCCAATGTGATGACACTTCAAGATTCCTACTATAGAAATCTTATCAAAATTTCACAATGAAGATGGCAAAAAAGAAAAAAAAAAACTTTTGTATAATCAGGATTCAAGATCTGTGCACTGCAAATTCTCTGAGCATTTTAGCGATAAACCATGAACCTTTTCGTATCCAAACCTATCACCAACGGACCCCACCTCCTCTTCATCATTATCACTATTTATTTCGCTAGGAGTTACACGATTTTGATAACTTCTTCGCCTGATGACAAACACATTGAAGTAATAACTGACCAGATTTTGCTTTGATTTAGCAGGAATAAAATTCAAAGCTTTTCTCCAAAAGTTGTTCATGATTTCACGCCTACTCTTGGTACTATGACCTAATTCATACCTAGCTCTAATCACTAAATTTTTGAATCTTTTTTCTTCTTCGGGTTCCCAAGAAAGCAAAACTTCCTCACCCATCCGGTTAAATTTCCATTCATAGAAAAGTTGACCCAGTTCGAGTTTGACTTTCAACCTGTTTTCAGCTATGTGAAACCTCACACATTCAGCAGAGCCCGGAAATACACACTCACAAAATCTCTCCCTTCCTAGCCCTATTTCCAAGATATCCTTTTCGTGTTCTCTATTTGTGCCGTCTGGTGGGGGCCACATTTGAGTACCGAGCCACTTGGGATCACTTTCAGACACTACACCAGCCCATGCTGGCACTTGGGCTTGATAAAGTGGACCAAGGTTATACTCTTGACCGTGTGGTTCAATTAGTTCACTAATTCGGTCCATTGGGATTTTAGCGGATTCACTGCGTTGACGTTTTATCCGAGAGGGGGATGGTATTGCAGAAGCCGTTCTTCTGCTGCATTTCGACTGAACTGTATCATCTTCATACATTGAAGGATGCATTTTCTGGTTCTTCTTCTACATTTTATTAAAGTCAAGAGTTACATGAACTATACAACTATAGTTTGAAACAATAAAAAATATATTTATTTATCAGATAGTTTTTGGTTACCGATCATATAATGGATATACTTATATGAAATAGCTTGCACATGTAATAAAAATAAATAATATAAAACAAAATTACTAACTCCTAACCATTCTACAATTTCATTTTATGTAAAAAGTATTTATACAGCCTCGAAAGAACCAAAGATCTGACTGCAGTTTTTATCATAAGAGAAATCAAGATGGCACAATACTTATTCCCCCAATGTTCATGGAGAACCAGGCATTACAACACGAATGCACGCAAATCACAAGAAATCATTTTACTTCTTATATGCATCCACAAATGCAGCACTTACGTACATAACAAGTAGAACACAAGCAATAACAAGTAGAACACAAGGAGGAACAACTAAATACAAAAAATAAGGTAATGTAAAATTCACGCAAGAACGATTAAGCAATAAAACAACTTTGTTCGAAACTAACAAGAACCTAAGTTCCAATATTGCCTAACTTAGATTTTTGACGATTCGTCACTTCTACATTTTTACAGTTTCCAAATAGATTGGACCCATGATTCACTTCTTTATATCTTTCAAGCCATATAAAACAAGATCCACATAACGGAAATGTCCATGTTAAAAACAAAACAGTGTCAAATAATCAAGAAAACTTGTGCAGTTTTACATATTCTGATATCTGGTGGATTGCAGCTTAAGCAATATCAATATATAGTTATACACATATGTATATCAGCAACAAAAGCACACCTGTGAAGCAAATTGGATATTTAACATAATCCATTAACAGATTGTATAGCTAACAATACATTTAAAAAGTAAAGGTATACCTGTGAACCACATGTTTCATTGACTGAATCAACATTAAGTTCTGCAAAAAGTACCCGTCTTGCTATCAAAGCTTGCTTCCTTAGTTTATCTGTTGATAAATTACTCCACTTATTACTTTGTGAGGTTTCAAAGGAACGGTCATGTGGATCCCGTGCAGCATGTGTTAGCCAATCTAGCATTTCCGATAATAACAAAGATTCTTCTTCCCTCTTCCTTTTTTGACTATCGACATTATAGGAAATAACGTTGTGTCTAGCATCATGGTTAGCAGTTAACGTAACACTATCATTATCATGGATCACTGGAAGTCCCACTTTCTTGACAACGTTATCGGATGATAACTCGTTTCTTTTAACCTCATCATTGACCATTGAAAATCCCACTTTCTTGATAGCTTTGGGAGATAAGTCGCATCTTTTTTCATCAACTACACTAAATTTTTCATCATCATCAATAGTTCTTGATATCTCAAGATTCATTCCTGCCAAATTTTGATCAAACACTGAAGTACCCTCGTTTTTCTTCGTAGCATCTTCAAATCCAACAATTTCAACATTAATTAAAGAATTTCCCAATTGGCGTGACAAAAGATCGAGCTTCTCAACTAGAACAAGATTAGCATTCTCCATTTCCTCATCTTTAAAACCCCCATTCATCAACCATTGATCTAATTCTTTCAGATACTTAATGTATATCAACTTCAAAGACGCCACTAGCTCGATGTCTAACCCACATTCCCTTGCAACAAATTCCCACAAGTTATTTTCCGAAACCAATTCATAACTACCTATTCTCCTAATTGTCAAGAACAGTTTAAACAAATCTGCCTCATGTCCATCGCCAAGTTTAGGCGGAAAAGGCCTAAAAAGATTTCTATTCACAGACACTTCTTTAAAGAAAAATGAAAGAACTTGATCAAATAATGCCCTTAATTCATTAACATCCATACAACCATCCAAACCTCCATACTTTACATATGAATCATGATTTACAAATAATTCATCACTTCTACAATCTTCAGGAACCTTGAATTCGTTCAAATTAGACCCATTTTTCAATTCAGAATCATGGGCCATATTTTAACATCAAGATTCAATCCTTTCTCTCGTTTTTCACAAACAGCAGAAAGATAGTACAAATTCTTACAATCCCATATTTATATATACAACAAAACAGCGATCAAAGTTGAATCTTGAATCCTTTTGTTATATAAGATTTTACCTTTGTACAAGTTTTTGCCCCAAAGCCCTTTTAATTATCTTTAGTTTCCTACACATAGTCAACAAACAATGACATAACAAGTGTGTGAGAAAAAAGGGTTTGTATGATTAGGGTTTCATTGATGTAGTTCGGGTAGAATTAATTTGGGATTAAACAAGAAAAACTCCGGTTTTTACGGTGTTTTGAGACCTCAAGAAACACGTTAAGACTAGTGCCAGAACGTTTAACATTTTGTTTTTTGTTTTACTTGAAAAAAAATGAAAACGGTGCCAATATTTTATGTTAAAAATATAAAAAGATAATAGGAATGTAACACTACTTACCTTTATAATGGCAGGTGTTGAATCAGATTTGTGTAAAAAGGAATTTGATTTGGGGTCAATTCAATTCAATGAAAAAAACCCTAATCCTGGTGAAATTTGGGGCACTTCTACTTGGGAGTAAGAGATTTGTGGGTTTTGGTCTAGGTTGTCTTTTGATGTGTTGTGCACATATTTTATAAGAGCTTAGTAAGGGTAGTTTGGGCAAATTATATTATAAGATTTAAAATGCTGATTTTAGCCTCTACATTCACTAAAATTCCTAAATGGAGGTGATTCTCTATTATGTTCAGATTATTTCTGGAGGATGAATATTTTTATTCAGATTTACCCGGTATCATCAGGATAACCCCGTAATCATTATTGGTCATTTTTCTCGCCACCTCCAAAATGTGCAACTAGTGACTCTTGAACTTGAGACCTCTTGTGAGCATATCAAGATGCAAACCACTAACCAAAACTATGTCATTAAAACCAAATAAAAAAGAATAAACGGTTTAGTTTGGACCAAACATGTACCGAAACCATAACATACCAAAATCGTATCGTACCAAAATCAATTTTTGACTATAATTGCTAAAAGTACCGTAAGGTATATACTCGTTATTTGTATGGGAAGAGACTTTACTGGTATCGTATTTCTGTATCACAATTTCGTTATCAACTTTTCAACCCCCTCCATATCACTGTCGTTCGAGTATATCATACTTTTTTAATTTTATAAGTCTAACATGTATCGATTGTAACAGGTAAATATAATATATGAAAGTATTTCGTCTCTTTTTACATCCTGAAAAGGAGATTCTCTAATCATACTTAGGTGTGTAAATGAACCGAGCCGAGTTCAAGCTCGACTCGGTCAAACTTTCAAGAGTTTGAATTTGACTAATTTGATATAATACAAGCTCAAGCTTTACTCGAATTCGGCTCGTTTATTGCATAAGATAACTTATTTTTATTATTATTTTATATATCAATTATAAATGTTTTCTGTAATATTTAGCTACAAATCAAAAGATTTACTACTATTTTTTGTATTATATACATGTATACACATATATAATAGATAGATATCATTTTGTAATAATATACAACAACGTTATATAAAAGTAATTAATGTTTATAAATGAGAGTCTCATTTATGTTTGCTAGCTTTTACGAGCTCGACATAAGAAAATAGAGTTTGAGGTCGTTTACTAAATAACCTTTTAAATTTTTAAAGTTTGAGTTTGCTTAAACTCGACTCGAATCAAAATTTTAATGAGTCAACAATCGAGTTTGAGTAAATCGGCTCATTTGCAATCTAATCATAGTCATAAAGGTTACTGTTGACATTGTCATAGTTATATGCACAAACTTACCTCAACTAATATCAAATAATATATAATGTTTATAGAACTTGTGTATGCGCAATTTATCAAGTAAACATGTACGAAACGATAAAGATTACAACTTCCGAGTAACGTTGTCATAATTATGAGCACAAACTTATTTCACGTAAATAAAATGTTTGTAATACATATGTATCCTTAATTCATCTATAGATGTATGTATGTATTGGCATTTATTTTTCATGAGAATAAATAGTTTTAATTTTGAGACATTGCTAAATATATAAACTATGTCATAATTCCAGATGACTAGAGTTGGTAAACCTTTTATAAGAAATGTATGATTAAAAGTTATTTTCCAATTGTACCAGGTAAAGGACCCGCGACAACGCAGACTTTGATATTTGTTTTTGTTAAAATAGTTAAATTAATTGATATTTTGAATTGTTTTGTTGAATTTCTGATATAATAAGTAAATTTTTGTTAAAGTTGTACATAAGTGATTGCATTTATCATTAATAAATTGTTTTATTTATTTTAATTTTTTAAATTGAATAACAATGATAAAGTTACATTTACTAAGTATAACTCCTGCAAATGGTGTAACAATAGTCGAGGCATAACCTACATGTTTCTAATCGATATATTGGGTTCAATTAAAATCGATTGCCGTATGGGATTAATTCGATCGATGATTGATGGTTATGGTCGGAGTTGTTGTAACGAATGTAAGGTTGAGGATGACAACTGAAATTTGAGATGATGAATTAAAGAGGGGTCAAGTAATTAAGTTGATTCGTATACGCCGTATTATCTAAGATTATTTATTTATTATTTTTGTTTATTTATTTATTTATTATTTTTATATCATGGCCGTTTTTTTAATAAAAACAATACGGAGTACATCAAATATATAGGGGCTAAAAGTGTAATTATTCGAAAGAAGTCTCCACCGAAGGATCACAAGGGAAGGAACTAAATCAAAGGGTAAAATTCATCCATTGTATTTTGATTTAATTATATTAGAGGTGTCAAAATGAATGGGTCGGGTCACGGGTCTAGATGGGTTTGAGTCTAAATGGGTCCGGGTCTAGATGGGTCATTTAGAAGGATGAGTCTAAACGGGTCCGGGTCAAATGGGTCTCGGGTCGGGTCATCGGGTTCACCAAAAATTATTTTTTTTATTTGAGTGAAAAATGAAAAAAATGAAATGAGGTGAAAAAAAAAAAATTTACCCGCTAGACCCGTCTAAACCCGTTGGTTAATTGTTACATAATTAGAGGTTATATTGAAAAAACCCATTTAGACTCATCCAAAAAATGGGGAGGAGACCCAACAAACCCACCCCCTCCTATAAATTAACCAAATTGACCCAAAATTAACCAATGAGTCTAAAATTGCCACCTCTAAATTATATAATATATATATATAAAATAAATAAAAGAAAAGATGTATGACATATTTTTTTATCATCAATATATGAAAGTTGAGTACTATTGAAGTTTAAATAGAAAAGTTAGTAGATTGCGTAAAAAAAGTCGAATAGTAATGACTTATATGTAATGTGTTCATAAGTTATTAATGAGATCTGTATTGACACAAATTTCCGTTACAAATTCCAAATAAAATAAATCCAAAAGTTTATAAAGAGGAGGTAAATAGGGGTGTAAAATATATATATGAGGCGAGCTACTCGAGCTTAACTCTATTTGGTTATGTAATTCTCATTCCATATTTATAAATTAATATTACAATATATAGAACACCTATAGTTTGGAGGCTATGCTAATTATAAACGGGCCAAGCCCTTACACAATAACAGGGACGGAGCATTCTTAGGGCTGGGTGGGGTCATGGCCCCCCCTAAAATCCGAGTTATTAGACGTATGTATATACTGGTTTTACATTTACTCTTATACATGTTCAGTTGGCTAAGTTGGTTGGTGCTTGATTTCATAAGTCTTTATAATAAATTTGGCGAAGGTTCAAATCCCACTTTGTTCACTTTCATTTATATTTTTACCTTTTCAAATTCTCATTGATATTAGACAAGACAATAAAGATTAGAATAACACTTTTAAGCAGCTTAACAATCATATCTATGTGCATTTGTTTATTTACATGAATGTATAGCTAAACATATCTATAAGTTAATTCATACTTACCAATTTATAAAAAGGTTATAAATTTAATTTTCAACCTGTTTAGCATAATAAAATCGATGTTTTATGCGTTAGTACAACTTATTTTGTCAAATGATTTTGGCCCCCCCTAACAACATGTTCAAGCTCCGTCATTGCACAATAACATGCTACTAATACTACTAATAATATATATACGTTAATACACCCTCGCAGTTTAAGTGGTAGGTTGACGAACACTCATACAGGAACGAAAGTCTTCAAACAATGTCCAAGGAAGTCCTTCAGTGAAGATGTATGTATACTGATAGCGCGAAGGAACATGTAATACGCAAACCTGTACTGTAGCAACAAAATCTCGCACAGAGTGAATGTCAACTTCAATGTGTTTGGTCCGTTGATGTTGCACAGGATTGGTAGATAAATACACATCACTAACATTATCACAATAAACCAATGTAGCAGAAGTCACTCTTGAAATAACATATATCCTTGCTTCCGTTTAGCCGATTCAGTCTTGGAATCATGGAAAGTATTATAATTTTGATCATTTTATCATCATTAATTGTGTTTGTTTGATATTACGGACAACATTGTAGTCGTGGTAGATCCAATGTTACAAGTGGTATAAGAATCAATTCTATTTTGTTATAAATTTTATGTTTATTATAATCGAAGTGCATTACGAAACTGCTCTAATGTTTTAGTGTTTATTACGACTTTTATTATCTTTACTATTAAATTCGGCATTTAATCGTGGTACAGAAAAAATCTCAAGAAATATATGGGCATAGAATTCTCTCTCTATGAGAGAATCGGTGTTTTACTACCAAACACAAAATTCAAGTTGTGTATAGTATTTTAATGTGCATCTTATATAAAAGAACTAGTATTAAAAAAAGTATTTTCAATCTAGTTTACGAAAAACAAGTAGGCAAGTATACATATAGTTTGAAATTTTGAATAACAAAAAGGGTTAATAATGGTTTAATCTACAAAGTTTCACATTTTTTTTCGTTTTAACCACTCAAGTTTTTTTCTAATGATTTAACCCTCCAAGTTTCAAAAAAATTGTGGTTTAAGCCTAAAGTTTTATCATACTTAAATAATTTGATGGTTTAATCCCTGAAGTTTATCTTTTATACTCCGTAATGATTTTGCACTTTAAAGTTTTTCTAGTTTAATCATCTAACTTTCAAAAATTTAATGGTTTAACCCTTTGAATGGTTAAACTAATAACTTAACACAAACTTACAGGGTTAAATCATAAAAAAAATAAAAAAATTGAGTGCTTAAAACGAAAAAAAGTGAAACTTTAAGGATTAAACCTTTATTAACCCTAGCAATTAGCAAAGAACCGATACATGTTAGTAGACACTAGACAATATGTCCCAAATGAACTAATATATGATTATATGTTACTATCCAGCCAGGCCCATTCATTTGGATGATGGGCTATTCGACCCATTCATTCATAAATTTGTATTTGGGCTTTCACTGGCCTATTGTAGACTTTGTAGTTCTAAGTTTCTATCACAAAAGCTTTTATGGGCTACCCATAAACCCACATGAATTCAGGTAGTTCAACACCACCACCTTCATATTTCACGAAACTATGAACTTCATTACTAGTATACTATAGCACACAATTCACATTACATGTGATTTGGTCTATAAGAACACGATTGAACTTTAATATCTTCAATAGGCAACTTATCTTCTAGGAAATCATACGCTTTTCCGCTTTGAATGGGCAAAACGCCGCACAAGGCTGAGGTGTCACATCACTAGATATCCCCTCAATATTAGTACAATTCCTGTGTAAATGGATCACCCGCAGTCTCCTCCAATCTACCTGCCAAGATCACGCTTTCCGCCACCGTGTCTCTGTAGTTAATGTTTTGGATGATCGATATTGCAATTGGGTCCCACTTGTCATCACTGATCAGTGCGGGACCCATTATTACCCGTCATCCAAAACGCTCACTTCATGGTTTTCATGGTGAACCCTTTGAAATGTATGTCCTTCACGAACCCACCACTGCCGATACCTGTTTTTATCCGGACTCCAGAGTCAGATTTAATGGCTACAATGTCTTCAGCTCTGATCTCTTGAATACCACTTGACATTTCACTTCTTAAAGCAATAACCACACTTGTTGGTGAAATACATGTTAGGCATCTGATCACGAGTTGTTGAGTTCGCATCCCGAAAGCGACCCCGTACTCATCCCAACCGCTCTTGACCGCCACACAATTGTCCCCAGATACTATATAACAGTCCTCAATTCGTTTGTTTGTGCAAGAATATGAAAGGATGGAGAGAAATTCAAGTCAAACAGATTAATTTTGACTAATCAAAGTAAATGAATTTAATCGAATAACATCTAAAATAAGATAGATAATTACTCAGATCTTGGTCATAGGGTGTACAAACAAAAAAACTAGTTCAAATTTGTGACAAAATTATATATCACGCTTCATTGTGGAAGGTAGTTTTGACCTTAAAAGTCAAAGTCTTATTCAGTTGCAATAGATCAGGTTTGACTTTTGAAATACTACAAATGAAATTCCACCAACTTCCAATAGATCAGTTAAACATTCTTGTTTTATACTTGTATATAAAACAATCATTATCCTACTCGTTATTGTTGGCATTATCAAATCTTGTTGATTTTGTCATACTATTTGTATTATAAATAAAAACACCTATACTGTTTTCTAAGCAAGTGTACATGTAACATGGCAGTCTTTGAAGTCTAAAACCGTTGTAACGTGTATTTACAGTTGAATTGACCAAAGATTATAATTTTTAAACATCACTAAGGTAACATTTAAAAAGGAACAATTCTAATAAGAGCTAGCCAAAGTACAACACACAATTATGTTCTGATTTTTGGCTTAATGTGGCTGTTTGTACTTGACTATTCCTTTTATTTAGGTGATCTATAATAGCAATGTAACTTTTCACTTTTTCAGCAACAACGAGTTTGTGTGATCTTTGAATTAAGCCCTCTTCGTATCTCCAATCTATCATGGTTCTTTTTAGTAGGGGGGTTACCGAACGGTTTCAAGAAACGGGAGGAGTTTGGCATGAGAGGCGACTAGCTTGTTAAAACCTGTCAAAAATCAACTACCAAAAAAAAAAAAAAACCCGAAAGTCTTAATCAAAGATGGCCAGGATTTAAAGACTTCGCGATCCAAGGGTTAAGATTCGTAGTCAATGATTTCGTACCGGACAAAGAATGTATATGTATCATTTTCAAGTAAGGAATTTAATTTTTTCTCCAGATGTGTTTACTTACAAAATATTTGCATAGCTTCTATTGAGGCACGTACTCATTTAGGAATTTAGATATGTTTGTTATTGACTTGGGAGACTTTTATTTGAGCTTATAATGTCTTAAAATAGCAACTTGTATTTGTAATATTCGGTAAGACATAAGCCCATTAAGCTGTTTGGATTTCATTTTCCAATTACACCCGTAAGTAGGGATGGCAATCAACATTCGATCCAATGGATATCCATCCATCCGATCCATCAGTGATGGATATGAACGGTTTAAATGGATGTATAATGGATATGGATATGGATGATTAGTGGATTGGATGTGGATGACAAATTGTCATCCATGGATTCATCCATTATGATCCAAAATACATATATACAACTAGATATACTAACACTATAGACTTATTATGTGACAACCGTCAATTTAGGACTAGAATTTAGTTCCTAATCAGGTTTTAATACATGTAATTAGTTATGTGTTAGGCTAATTAATGTATCAATTATCATATATATTGTTGAATATATATCTACAATTATGCGATTTGTTTAAAATCGTACGAGTTTCAAATCGAATAAATTTCGATACAATAAATACGGACGTTGGTGATCAACTTTTATTAAATAACGTTTTTATGACAAATGTATTATTTTTATAATACTTCGTATTCATTCATGCCGTACAATCAGAAAGTTACACAACTTGAAATGTAAAACGCGCAAACAAATTAACTTACCTTTTATAATTCAAATATTAAGTGGTTAGTAAAATATTTAAATAAAATATAACGTAATAAATTGTATTTTTAAAAGTAACAACTAATATATAAAATAATTATTTAACGTTTTAACGACGGAGCAAACGAACACCGCACGGGACGCGGGGCGAAAACTGAAAAGTGGGGATAACCCCACCTCCCACCTTTCTTTCTTCTCATTTCTTTCAACTCTATCTCTCTCTCCTCTATTTTCTCTCAAACAAACCACCAAACAAAAATCATCAAAATCGCAAAATAAACACCTCAAACGACCTCGGATCTTCAAACCCCTTTTACAATAAACGACCACCTCGCGACGATCTACAATCCTACCTTTCCGGAATTTCATTTCGGCGATTTGTAAGTTTCCGACACAACTCCGAAAACTCTCGTTTTTAAGTTTTATAACTTGCTAGTTGTTTGTATAACCTTGTAATGTCCTAAAATGGGTTGGGTAAAAATATTAGGCCGATCGATGGCCGGAAAACGCGTTTTTGGAGTTGGAACTCCGATCAGACCCCGTACGTCGCATTTGGTCTGGAGCAGATGCGACGTAGCGACCTACGTCGCATTATATCCCCAACGTCGCATACAGCGACGCAGCCTACTACGTCGCATTGACTTGCGAACGTCGCACATAGCGACGCAGACCTTAACGTCGCAAAAACGAACCTACGTCGCATAAGCGACGTAGCACCCTACGTCGCTATTGACTTAGCACTGTTGACCTTAGCGACGTAACCCTTTACGTCGCAAAACTCTTACGTCGCAGCCTACGTCGCAGGCTACGTCGCTAAAAACAGAATCTTCAAAACTCGAAATTTTCAAAGTCAAAGTTACGGTAGCAATTCACTGTAGCAACAATATAATAACCTTTTGAACTATTGTTACAACCGTCACCAACGGGCCGTACGCATTTTCAAAACATACTTCAAAATCAAACAAGTCGTTGTAACTTGTATCAATTTATTCAAACAAGTCGTTGTAACTTGTATCAATTCAATCAAACAAGTCGTAGTAACTTGTAACAATACAATCAACCAAATCGGGGAAATTTGGACATTAAGTTAGACAAACAATTTCAATGGTAGTCTTTCGAGATACCAATACGATTAATAACAATTCAAGTGTCGTGGACACATTCAGGTTTCAAGTCTTTGGACACCAACACACTGCTAATTACTTCAAGTTTATTAAGTTAAACACATCAGGAATCAGGTGAGTTTCATAGCCCCATTTTCACTACTTTTACCAGGGGTGTGATATTACTGCATCATTTTGTTTTACAAGTAGAACGCAAGTGACAAACTTCAAATACTACATGAGTTTCAAGCTAATCATTTTAAAGTCCTCCATAAGCATAGTCTCTAGTATTTTATAGCGTGAATGTTAGTATATGATATCATATGGGATTGACAATCCTCATCCGGGTTAGCACGCACTAATCGGTCAAACGGATGTATTAGCATTTGGGAAGACGAGTGTTGATTAGGCACTCGTAGGAGGCAAATCAGTTAGGTTTCCTTAATTGGGCCTGACAAATCAGTTAAGCTCAGACTATGTGCTCATGGACAGTATAACTTTTATTTTGCTTAATTGCATTTTAAATTCATTATAAATCTTGCGGTTCTGACAATTATACATTGACTTACAAACCTGTGAGCTCACCAGCGTTTTCGCTGACCCATTTTAGTATATATCACAGGTACCCAGCAGTAGGTTGACTGCACAAGCAGGGATTTCTAGCTCGAGTCAGCATACATACAATTAGAGATTGGACTGCATTATTATATTTTGTAAAAGTAATTATGCCATGTAATCTCTCCATTTCAGGAACCGAGCTAGTGCTATATTATTTTTGATGTAAACGTTCACTTTATTAATACAAGTTTAAAACGACGCATATAGTGGTCGTTCATTATTATCTTTGTGCTTTGTATATTGATTAGTGGCACCCAAATCAAGCTTCCGCAAATCATTAAATTTGGGGGTGTCACATATTAATTGTATAAAATTATAATTATTTAAGTGTATCGTTCTTATATCTTATGATCCTTAATATATATCTACTTTTCTCTTGTGATTTTTCATTGTTTATTTTTAGTAACTAAACTTCTTACATCCCCACTAATAGGTTAACACAGTCGATGTAAAATTAATTATTACTATACTTCAGAGGTCATTAACAGATGATAAACAATTATCAAAATGTGTCTATATGAACAATAAACAAAAGATAAGGGTTTCACATCTTTAGAAATAATATTGCACATGTATTTTGTAACAAATTATGTCAAAATTATCGCAATGTTTAACATTAGTTTAATATCCAACGGATATCCATTAACCCGCTCCATCCATCCGATATGGATGTGGACGAATGATTTGACATTTTAATGGATATGGATACGGATATGGATGAAGAAAAATAAATGGATATGGATATGGATATAGGGTCACCCGATCCATATCCGATCCATTGCCATCTATACCTGTAACCAGTTGAAAAATCAATTATTCGATCAGATACCAAAAACTTCTAATTTGATAATAATAATAACAAAATTCCCTAACATTCTATGTTGTTATCTCGCAACAATGAATCTGATGTTTTGTTTACGTATGAAACAATTTTTTTTTTCTAACTTCCATTTTAGTTTTTTTTTTTTTATGTATGTATTTCGAATTGCGATTAATTTGTTGAAGTTATTATTGGTGAAAGAATTTTGTGTCGGGAACTCTTGTAAATCTTTTTACTGTTCTTTTCTCTTTAAATTTGGACCGTTTGTAAATCAATCATTTTTTTACTCTTTAAATTTGGACCGTTTGTAAATCAATCATCTTTTTACTGTTCTTTTGTTTTTAAATTTGGACCGTTTGTATAGTCATGCAATGGGATGCTTGCATCACATAAAAAAAAGGTGAAACACATGTATCAGATGTTTATATTTTTTTATTTATCAAAAGGGACTTGATGTTTATATTTTTTATTTATCAAAAGGGACTTAATAATTATGAATTCAGATTTCAGTCTTTCAAATGGCAGCTCTTATTATTCATTCTCATATTTCAGCTTTCATTAATCAGAAAAAATAAAAGACCCCATAATAAAAGACATGTCTTAATAGTTTAAGCTCGACTCGATAGTCTTGTCAATATGCTCGAGTTCAAACTCAACATGACTCGTACCGAGTCGATTTCAAGTATTTATGGAATTAATCGTTAGTAGCTCGTTAGTAGCTCGTTAGTTGTCTCGTCTCATTTACACCCCTGAGTCTCAAAATCATCAATTGAACTATAAAATTAAAAAATTGATGATTTAACATTTTAATGCTTATGAATAGAATGAATAAAATCATTCTAGTTATATAATGAAATGATAAAACAAACTTATATAATGAAATGAAATGATAAAAACGACACTTTGCAAAATCAAATCCTGCACATCAACCTTTTCTACAAACAAGTACTCCGTATAAATAAAGGCCAAGTGGGCAAACATCACGAATTCAAGACACAAGGACTCCTGTACAAAATAATTCATTTTCTAACCTTTTTTGTTCATCAATCCAACTTCCCATGTGCTCAAACAAATCTCCGATAGGGAGCACAGAATCACTAAACTGCCCTTTCCTTTTGGAGTTAAAAATAACTCCGAGTGATATGGTTTTGTCAAAATCTGACACAGATTTTTTCTTAATTTTTTGGTTTTTTTTTCAACTTCTTATTAGTTTTTCCGATGGAATGAACAAGAAAATGAAGCACTGAAAAATTAAAAAAGAAAACCCAAAGTGTGGTTGCTACTAAAATACCGGAGAAGTAATTCAAACGCCCCCAATGGATTTGTTATCGTGGAGACACTTCACAGTTCCACAATGCTATTCGTTAACAGGGAAGTTGATAATCATTTCCTGCACCAATGCATATAACTATGAATTAGTAGATGACTATATGAGCAAATGCGGTTAATAACAGTCATGCCCTGTTTCAAAACTTTCATATCCGTTCAATTTGATTTGCTAACCATCGTAGAGGTAGAAATTGCAATCCATATACTTATAACTGAGTGGATCATGCTTTATCTCTAAGGAATCAAATTTATTATAGTTGAAAAGGAAATGGGTCAAATGGGAAGTACATGCAAGATATTCAAAAAACTGATTAATATTGTAATTAAACAGTTCCGGTTATTATATTTAACACGCTAACAATATTGCTTTTATCTAATCGAAGATTTTCGGGTCAACCCAACCTAATCCGTACCAACAACAGGTTTGACCTGTTACCCAACCTGCCCATTTTCCCAAGATTGACATGGGGAAATTGTGAAGACGCGTATGAGTAAACTTAGTCAAAGGGGAGCTAGCTAATACTAGTATTATAGGATGACACTCAAGTCATGAAACCCTATCGTGGTTCACCACTTTATTTTTTCTTATCCTTTTGTTTTATTATACTCAAATAATAGTAACAACAGATACTTTGGAGCTTAGACTAACCTGATCACAAACAGGGCAGGTATCACTTCTTTCCATCCATTCAAGAATGCACGACAAGTGAAAATGATGTTCGCATTTTGTGATTATTTTTGGATTTTCTTCATCGTATTCTGCCAAAATAAAAGGTGCCGATGAAATCAACAAGTCTTAAGGAAACAGAGCCTATAAAAAATACCACTTCAAGATAACTAAAACCATGCATATTTATTCTCATTACAACTAGTCTTCCCGAGCTATCTCATTTAGCTAATTGCATAGAAAGGTAACCTACTTTGTAGTTTGTCCAATTTTTTATTTACATAACAAAAGTAAGTTATGACATAAAAAGCCATCAAAGTACCAAAAGTTATGATTTAAGGTAACCCACTTTCATAAATTTCAATATATGGTAATCTAACCAGCTAACCGGTCAAAATCACTTGGCAGCTGATGTGTGAATATCATTTTACTATGTTGACTTTTCTTGTAGGTAATTTGGCGCTTGATAATCAGTTATCCTAGGTGATTACCCAATCAAAGGTTTCTATACCTAATATAAGTTGGTTACCCAAAATAAATCATGTTATTTTCATATATATATTAGTCACACGAAATTAGAAGTGCTAAACAAGGTTAGTCAACTATACCAAGTCAACAATACTATTGTTACCTTCAAGACAGGTGGGACACTCCTCTGGAGGTAAAATAGGTCCACTAGGCTTCTTGAGCTCATCAGACTTTTCGATCTCGATTTCTGTTTCTTTCGTTTCAACAAGTTCTATGTTGGTAATCTCTTTGCAGTCAGACCCTTTTGCTTCTTTTGTAATGGTTTCTCCACTGTTACTAACGCTTATTTCTCCAACAGACCCAGTATTATTTGTTTGCACAGGTGGGTCTTGCTTAATACCAGAAGTTTCTTGATTGTTCAGTGGACTTCGAGGAGGCCCAGCACTGACATCATAAGGTATGGGTGCGGGAGGAGGCCTATAAGTGTCGGGTATAGACGTTTCAAGATTTGTATCAACTAATAGCCCTGCTGAAAGAGCAGAAGCAGCACCGCTGTTTGATGATAGAGGTTGGCGCTCCTCTGATGCTATTGGATACTGCAGAGTAATCAGAATTTACAGTAAAATGGTTAACTACTTAAATCAAGTACAAGTAATAGTGGGGGCAAGACAAAAGCTAAAGTAGTAATATCTCAATATTCGAAGAACTGGAGCATTGGATTCTATATGCAAATTAATATGTTGATAGTGCTTGTGAGAGATACTGTAAAGATTTTCTTATGGCATAAAATAACACCGTAGGTTCTCATAATATAAAGAAATACCCAGAGATTTCCGAAAAATGTTATTTGTTATAAGTTTACGACTCACGGCATACATGTTGTTCTGGTTACCAAATATCAACCTTCATTTTGATGTAAATATGTCAAATACCTACTAAGTAATAGTAATGCCTGTCACCATATGAGTTACAATATTGAAGTTTTTTATGAGATATTCTGTTATATGTATCATGATAATCCTCATTTTGGTGTCAATTGTGACATGCATTGGTACATACCAATAATTCAAATGGAATTCTTAACAAAAAAATTATTTTAGTATACAAACATTCATGTCATGTGGATTAGTGTGGTAATCAAAGTTAAATATAACGAAAACTTGTCTACAGATTTTGACTAATCTGGGGTGTGATCGAATGGGACTCTGCCAAATAATTAAAGATAAATCTCAACGTTTGTTTTGATGCAAATAAATCAAGTCCAATTTAATCTTCAAGAAACTATTGGAAAGAAACTTTGTTTCATCATCCGAAATTGAAGGTAAAGGTGACAAGCTCAACCCGTTTGTTTATAAATAAATCAATTTGGGTTATGTTTTATTGCAAACATGTCAACTCAATTAATCTACATGAAAGGTGAAACGGGTCAAATAGTTCAAACGGGCTGAGCTTTTTTTATTATCATTAACGTAAAAATATAGTTTTGGGAATTACATATATCAGATTGGGTAGTATAAATATCTTTTAACATGGACAAAGAAGGGATCGAGAGTCACCCAAACCTGTTTCAAATCACACTAAAAAATAGCCCTTTCCACCCAATTCCATCTAGACAAGTTACCCATCCTGACTCAGCACTCAGCAGCCTAGCTTGCCATCTTTAAGTCACTAAATCAGAGAGAATATATGATGGAGACTTTAAGACAGCCAAGTATAGCAAGTTCAATAAGTAAAGAAAACAAGGATGAGTCCAAGTGCCTTCAAAAGACTGGAATGCATGCTGATTTATGAATCATAGTTTATGTGGATTTATAAGTTCATGTTGTCTATAGCTGTTAATTGTCAACACTGCAGATGGAAAAAAAAATTTAATGAGTATAAAAGATGGTACTAACATGATAGAATCGAGGTGAACTGTTGAGTTCTACTCCTTTAGAAGAAAAGCAGCAGCAACAGCCTCCCATCTCTATTCACTTATTAACTTTATCCGACTGAAGCTACAGATAGAGGTCTCATTGTTTCTGTGCTCTAGCAAAGGAGAAGACACCTCTCAGCAGAAAGTTGACACTCACTATATATAAAAAGAAGGTAAAAATATCACTACGTAAAACAGGAATTATATGCATGAATGCTGACGATGATAATCAAGAACTTGACAAGCAAAAGTAAAGATGACATGACATAAACATTATATTGCAGCTATAGAAACATTAAACACCTTATGAGATGTTTCAGAATCTACCTTGCTTATACTGAAAATGTACTTTGTATGAATTTGGTGTTCAATAGTTCATGTAACATGAATATCTTATATTATAAACATTAAACAATAATAGCGTTCCTTGGCAAGCAAAATCATGCTAACTATTTTTATACCAGCTAAGTTAGCTTAACCAAAAAGTTGCACAACATGTTTCACACTAGAATAAATAGGACTTCATATAAGCCGATTCAACAAGCAACTTTTAAAAGACTCGAAACTGGAACAAACTAGAAGAACACACAACCACGCAGCGCACACACAAATAACTGAAGAGAAAAATGAACAGATCACAACAAACACACACATGAACACTAGCTAATAACCCATATAACAAATTATGTATTCAATATGCCATCATCATACAACATCGACGAGCTTCAGCACAAGAAAGCATGACAACTAGAAAGCATTTCGATCAATATATAGTTCTTGAAGCTTTTACAAGGGTAATCATATTAAATCTTAAAGTAATTTGTACTAAAACCTATCTAAAATTAAAATCAGACCTTTGGCCCCTTACAGATTACAATAAAACATAACAGCAAAATCTCTAAACATTCACATAAGGAAAGTAATTACAGAATCATAAAAACCAAACAAGTAGCTTATTTTTCAAATTGCTAAACCAATCCCTAACTTGATCACGTAGCTCAACTAAACAAACTCCATTTTCTTTTTATTAGATTGATAAAGAAAAAGAAACATTCATGTTGTCAAACTAAATAAAATTCAACAGATAAAAAAAAAAGCTAATAAAATAATAACATCGCTTTCCAATAGCAAAGTAGTTGTCTTTCGGTAACCAAAACCCTAAAATCCCTAAAAACAGAATCGATTCCAATTCCAATTACCATTAAAATAAGATAATAACTTAATAGATAAACAATCGATACAAGTTTACAGAAAACTCAAGAACAGAGTCAAACCATCAATTTTGACGGGTAAAATAAATAAACAACATATATATATGAGATGAGATACGTAATTATACCTGTATCTTCTTCTTCTGTATGTATATGTATATATCGAAAAATTGAAGGTTGAGAGTTGTGGGGAAGAGTGAATGGAGCGGTGTACTTTAAGAGAGGGAGAGAGAAACAAAGTGCTCAAACGCATTTTCACGCCTTTATTCTTTTATTTATTTTTTATTATTTATTTCTCTTCTACTGTGGGGTTTAAATGAGAATAGAAATTTTTGTGAAAATAAGAGAACCAATGATATTGTACCATTTGTACAAAAAGAATGTTTCACATGTACAAAACTCATTTAACCCCAACATCAAATATCTCGAAAATGACAAGTCGAAAAATTATGAAAATTACACCATTAAATTCAGCGTTTTATCCTCTTCGATTTGCCGTCCTCAAGGCATACTTTTAACGAGTTTCTTTTTACATTTTTTGGTGGGTTTTACAAATTAGTAACACATGTGTTAGTGTTGCATTTAGGGTTTGGGGTTTAGGGTTTAGGGTTTAATCTTCAAGATACGGGTATAATTCCCGAAACCCCAAACCTCAAACCCTAACCCCTAAACCTCAAACCATAAACTCTAAACGCTTTACAAAACTCTAAACCCTAAATCATACTAAACCCTAAACCTTAAACCCTACTAAACCCTAAACCATACTAAACCCTAAACCCTACTAAACGCTAACCCTAAACCCTAACCTTAACCACAAATTAAATGTATAACCAATCACTAGCACATGTGTTACTAATTTGTAAAACCCACCAAAAAATGGAAGAGAAAAAAAAGTTGTCGAAAGTATGCCTTGAGCGACGGCAAATCGAAGAGAAGAAAATGCTGAATTTTATGGTGCAATTTTCATGATTTTTCGATTTACCGTTCGTGAGATATTTAATTTTAAAAAATATGGAGGAGAGAGAATAAAGTGACACATGGCAGAAATTTGTTGCTTCCCTCATTCTCACTCAAAGTTTGTAACTCATTTGAACCTTACTCTTCTCTTCTAATTAATAAAGTAATAATAATAATTTACGCTATCTTTTCAATCTGATTGTTCATGCTTAAGTATTTCTATTTTGTCATTTTTCAAAGTAAATTTTCAATATCGATTTCAGACGTTAGGAAATATTTATTTATATATTGGTAAATCTAACATTTTATTGATTAGGTTTAATCATTGTTTTTTTTAAACCGTTAGTATGTGTAATGAATTATTAGACTGATGAAAATACTCATGAAGTACCACTTACAATCCTTGAAAATTTACAAAAAATTAATTTGTCAAACACATCTTACTCGTAGCAAACTGGTATTTGATCTTTTGACCAATCACACGACACGGATATGTGAATCACATCATTTAAATTTCCACTTAATTATTGAACAACGCATAATAAATATATCAAATGAAAACAGCAATCACATTGTATAATTTCTTTTTGAGCTATGAGAAAACAACACCAAAAGTTTTTACAATAATAAGGAAATTTATAGACGATATTCAAGGTGGAATTGATTTCAACAAAAACCAAAAGACAATTGAGAAATATTAATAAATCATTCATTTAATATCAAGTTTATAACAAATTATTAATTTATATTTTATATGGGGTCTATAGAAATTATTAAAAGTGTAATATCTTATAATTTTAGTGTATTATTAATTAAGCATCATATTTCTGAATCGGGACCTAAAAATATATTATTTTAGAGAGTTTATGAATTAATCGAGTTCTACCCAACCATTATCAAACTTTCCTGTTATGAAGGGAAATATGAAGCATAGTTATTACTGTGAAGCGGAAGCAATTATGAAACAAATCGAAATCAATTGAGAACATTTTTCATTCATTGATATTACGTATTACAGAATGAAAACGAAAAAATACAATCTAATTATATATTAACAACTACTCTATCTATAATAAACTCCTAACAAACTTATTTACAAATATTCACATTACACCCCTGCACTATCAAATACTTTACACTTGTGACATAATATAATTATATATATTCCATATCCCCCCCCTTCAAGTTGGAGGATCTGAGACACCCAACTTGTGAATTAGGAAAGAATGTTGAGGAGAGTTCAATGCTTTGGTCAGAACATCAGCTAACTGCATATGAGTAGGAATATAAGCGGTTTGAATGAACCCATCTTGAACCTTTTCACGGATGAAGTGACAATCAATGTCTAGATGCTTTGTACGATCATGAAAACACGGGTTAGCTGCAATTTGCTGTGCAGCTTTGTTATCACAGAAAAGAGTAATTTGATTTTTGACTGGAATGTGCAAGTCCTTTAAGAGATAAGCTAGCCATATGAGTTCACAAGCTGGAGCAGTCATGGATCTGTATTCTGCTTCAGTAGAAGAACGAGATACAGTGGCTTGTTTCTTTGTTTTCCAAGAAACTAATGAATGTCCTAAGAAAATACAGTATCCAGTCAAAGATTCATGGGTCATTAAGCATGATGCCCAGTCTGCATCAGAAAACCCTGTGAGTTTGAGGTGAGGTTGAACTGGGTAGAATAAGCCTTTTGAAACTGTACCCTTCAGATATCTAAGCAGATGTAGTGCAGCTTGCATGTGTGGTGTTTTAGGACTTGAAACAAACTGACTAAGATGTTGGACAGTATAAGAAATATATGGTCGGGTCATGGTTAGATAGAGAAGCCTGCCAACTAATCGTCTATAAGATTCAGGATCAGGAAGAGGATCTCCCTTGTCAAGTGACAACTTCAAATTCAAAAGCATGGGAGTTGAAGCAGGTTTAGCTGGAGTTAAACCAGCATCAAGAAGGAGATCCAAGATATATTTTCTTTGATTAAGATGGATACCTTGAGGAGTAGAACACAATTCAATGCCCAGAAAATACTTAGCAAGACCCAAGTCTTTAATTGTGAATTTAGCATCTAATGCAGACTTGATAGAGGCAATGTCATCCATAGAATTGCCAGTAAGCAAAACATCATCCACATAGACTAAAGCAGCTGTAAAAATGCCATCTTTGGATTTAACAAAAAGAGAGTAGTCATGAGTTGACTGAAGGAAACCAAGACTGAGTAAGAACTTTGAAAGTTCTTGATTCCATTGCCTAGATGCTTGTTTTAAACCATATAGAGATCTATTCAATTTACAGACTTGGCCAGGCCTAGCTTTAGAATAACCTTTGGTGGTTTCATATAAATTTCCTCATCAATATAACCATGCAAGAAAGCATTGTTAATATCTAATTGGTGTAGTGGCCATCCCTTGGCAGTTGCTATAGCTATTAATACTCTGACAGTGGCAAACTTAGCAACTGGAGAAAAGGTATGTTTATAATCTTGACCTTCTCTTTGATCAAAACCTCTAATGACTAGTCTTGCTTTTAACCTTTCTATGGAACCATCAGATTTAAACTTGGTTTTATAAACCCATTTTGAAGAAATGGCTTTATACCCAGAAGGTAATTATGTTAGTGTCCAGGTATTATTAAGATCTAAAGCATCAAGTTCCTTATTCATGGCTTCAATCCATCCTTGATCTTGTGAAGCTTGAGCATAAGTTGTAGGATCTGAAGTACTACAAACATTTGCTAAGAAAGCTACATAATTTTTAGGAATGCCAACTAAATTGGATGCATTAAACAATGGATAAACAGGTTACTTAGAAACATGAGATGCTATAGAAGGAGGTACAGAAGTTACAAAATCCTTAAACCATGATGGTTTAGTGGATTGCCTTTGAGATCTCCTTAAAGGTGCAACAGGAGGAGATGTAGTAGGAGTAGAATTTGGTAAAGAATTATCATTAGATTCTGGAGAAGAAGAAGAAAAAGGAGAAGATGAAGATGAATCAGAATCAGTTGGCACATTATCCTCAAAAGATACATGAGGAAAAGAGTTATTTGGAAAAGAAACAGTAGATGTTTTGAATGGAAATATGTGTTCCTGAAATATAACATCTCTGCTCACAAAAATATGTTTAGTATCCAAATTATATAATTTATATCCCTTTTGACCTGGTGGATAACCCAAAAAGACACATCTAGATGATCTAGAATCAAACTTATCTTTATGAGGTGTGGTTATAGTAGCATAACACAAACAACCAATTGTTCTTAGATTTTCATAAGAAGGTGGTACTGCATACAAGATTTCAAAAGGTGATTTCCAGGATAAAAGAAGCATAGGCATTTTATTAATAAGATAAGTTGCAGCTAGAATGCAGTCTCCCCAAAATGTTTTTGGTAAGTTAGCATGAATTCTTAGAGCTCTAGCTGTATCTAATAAGTGTCTATGTTTTCTTTCAACAATGGCATTTTGTTGAGGAGTATAAGGCATAGACTTTTGATGTAAAATGCCTTTTGATTGAAACAAACTTAAGACCTTTTGATTGACAATTTCAAACCCATTATCTGAACTGATGAACTTTGGAGTAGCTTTGAAATGATTATGAATGTAATTCAAATAGTTAAGTAAAATTAAGAACACTTGGTCTATTGTATGTAACAAATAGGTCCAAGTAGTCCTAGTATTATCATCAACTATTGTCAAAAAATAATGAGCACCATTCAAGGCAGACACTTTATAAGGACCCCATAAGTCAATGTGAAACAAATCAAATGGAATGGAAGAATGAGTTTGACTTCTAGAAAAAGGTAATCTATGTTGTGTAGCCAACATACAAGTATCACAGAAAAAGTCATTTGCATTAATAGTTTTGTAACCATCAATATGAATCAATTCGGAAACAGAAGTATGACCTAACCTAGCATGCAAAATGTCCACATCAGAATTAACCTTGCTTACAAGATTAGTAGTGGCACATTGAGTTTGTACATGCTTATTTGCAGAATTAGAAAATTTACAAGAAATAGGAACATGATAAGAAGTAGAAACAGGAGAAATATGAGATTTGCAAGTGTATAGTCCATTGTGTTCCTTTCCAAAAGCAACATTGTGCCTAGTTGAAAGGTCCTGAAACACAAAATGAGAAGGATAAAACAGAGCAACCAATTGTTGATTTTTAACTAATTTGCTAACTGAGAGCAAATTGAATTTAAAATCAGGAACATGAAATACATTTTCAAGAGTCAAAGCAGAAGTCAACTTGATTTGTCCAATGATAGTAACAAGTTTCCTTGTACCATCTGGTAACTTGACCATAATGGGATATGTTAATTTCTTAACATTTTGCAAAAGAATCAGGTGAGATGTCATATGGTCAGAAGCACCTGTATCCACTATCCATTCATGTTTAAGATCCATATTAGAATGACAAACTAAAGCATGTGCATAGGTGCAAAAAGAAATACCTGCATGAGCAATTGCAGGACCAGTAGCAGTAGTAGAAATACCATTTGTATCACCTCCATGTCCTTTGAACATTTTGAGCATTTCATTACAAACAGCTGCCACAAGCTTTTGATCCACTTTATGTTGATTATCATCACACTCATTTTCATAACACATATCAAAGGGAGTATCAAAAACAGCATTAGCTTGTGCATTTCTACCACCACTCCTACCACTTCCTTTTATTCTTTTACCCTTGTACCAATCTGGATATCCTATCCTTTCAAAACATTGGTCATAAACATGTCCTTCATTATGACAGTAAGTACACTTCTTGATCTCATCCTTATCATGAAACCTGCTAGTCTTATTTTCCCTCCTAGTTCCACTACTATTATTAACCTTGTTAGCAGTGAGGTTGGCAAAGAATGCAGTTGGATCCTCTACATGATTAGTAACCTGTTTTTGTTTCTCAACTTGCTGCACAATGTAGTATGCCTTATTTACAGTAGGCAAAGGATCCATTGATAAAATATGTGCTCTAACAGATTCATAATCATCATTTAACTTCATCAAGAACTGCATAAGCCTACTCCTTCCTTCAATTTCCAAGAATTTTTCTGTAATACCACATGTACATTCTCTAATCTTTCCACAAGAACAAACTGGTACACCATTCAGATTATGCAATTCATCCCAATATTTTTTCATTTTATTGAAATATGCAGCAATTGAAAGATTTCCTTGAACAACCTTACTTAATTCATGTTCAATTTGATAGATCAAAGGTCCATTACTTTGGCCATACCTTTCAGTGATTTCAGTCCACAGTTCTCTTGCTGATTGAGAGTACAAGAAAGCTTCTGAAATTTCATTGATCATTGAGTTGAGAATCTAGCACGTGACCATATAGTCACATCTAATCCACTTTTGATACTTTTCATCTTGAATAGTAGGTCTGGGACAGGAACCATCTATAAACCCTAATTTGAGTTTAGCTCCTAACGCCATCTTAATTGTACGGCTCCAACCTAGAAAGTTAGTGCCGTTGAACGGAGTATTAGTAAGAATCATCCCTGGATGATCAGATCCAGCTATTTGTAATGGATCATTGATCGAATTACTCGATTGTGTTGCATCTGTTGTAGTAGATCCAGTAGGAATCGCCATTGATGAATCAGAATACAGATTTAACCTAAATCGTAATCTTCGAAACCCTAATTCTTCAAAACTTCAATCGAATCAATCTCAGCAATTAAAATCAAGAATTCACTGTATGTATAACAGCGATTTAGTCGATTATCGTGAGAATCAAGAACCTATTCTCTGATACCATGTGAAGCGGAAGCAATCAAGAACAAGTCGAAATCAATTGAGAACATTTCTCATTCATTGATATTACGTATTACAGAGTGAAAACGAAAAAATACAATCTAATTCTATATTAACAACTACTCTATCTGTAATAAACTTCTAACAAACTTATTTACAAATATTCACATTACACCCATGCACTATCAAATACTTTACACTTGTGACATAATATAATTATATATTCCATAATTACTTATTAGATCCACACACACAAAAAGAAAAATGAAAAACTGACAATAATCCATTAACCAACAAGATTAGCTAGTCAATCCAGAAAAGGGGCCAACAGCAGCTTGCAGTACACTAAAGTTGCATTTCAAAACCATCTCTACAATAAAGACTCCCAATGAGAGTACCAAACAAATTACAATCGCAATTGACATTAAAATTAATGCCTGCAAACTATAAGGTTTGTGCACAAGATTCACTAAATGTACGGTGAAAACAACACATTTTTCATCATCAATCTTAGTTGATACGACCTAAAACCTATACATATGCTAACGAATACAGAAAGCAAAGACACGAAAAAAAAAGAAGACCAAAACAACATGACGGGCCAGAAGTCAAAATTAACTCTTGAGGACGGTTTCCAGTGCTTCAAAGAATAGTGGGGCCATTTCCGGGTTTGGACTTTTGATGGCACATTTAAGTCCAGGTATACCAAGAACTGCTGTAAGCTCAATCAAGAAAGGAATACCTCGTGGGATTTTGGCAGATAAATACAAGACATCTTGGTTGGCGTTCTTACGTTTGGCAATAAAGAACATGTTTGAAGAAGATAACAGTTCTATGGTTGAATCGACATCATTTATTAATATGCCTGGAATGTCTCTTGAGACCTCGTTGGAATCTGGTAATGACTTCCATGTCTGAAATCACAGTGACAAAAACATCAGACTTTTGATTTTTATAAATATTGGAGCACAATAATTCAAAAGGTTTAACTTCCATCTTTAAATATTGTACTTGTACACAAACAAAATATACTTGATTGAAGGCAAAAAATTATATTACCTCAAGGAAGGTAGTACGTTCCATTCGTCCATCTTCCGTAAACAATACAAGCAGCGGGATTCTATCATTAAAGTACCATACAGGCTGTTGATTGTTCTTTACAGCAACCTGCAACAGCGAGTTCGGGGGCCCTGGAGCTATATTCTGAAACAGAACCATAGGAAGGAGGGTCCTTTCTGATGTTCCAGGTTGCACTTGTGCGACCTGATTAGAGAGATAGGTTGACTCAGATTTCTTAAACACCAAGATATAGACAGAGAGAACAGAAAAATTTGCAGTCCAATAATACCTGAAGTGGTCCACCAGCGGCAAGACCAAATGTATTCTTGTTGAACTGAATCATAAATCCATCGAGTGGAATTTGTGTATTGTTCTCAAACATGATGTTGTAAAATATCTGACCATCTCTTCGTACCATTTGAGCACTGATTTCTAGACCTTGACCAGTTGCAGCTGGTAATAACACAGGTAGTGGAGGCCTGCGGTAAAGAAGTTGGTGAACTAATAAGAAAAAAATGTGCCAGTCACTTGGGGTCAGATACTCAGATCATAACAGGTTATTTTGGGTAAGGGAAAAAGAAGGTTGGGTTGATCCACAAACATCTTGTCTATTTTTTCTTGAACTTTATAAGTAACTAATGTATTAAGAGGGTGTTTGGGATCCCTATTTAAGAGCTTATCTGTTTATTGCTTATTTTAACAGCAGATAAGCAGATCCAAACACCCTCTAAAGAACTGTTATCTGCTTATTTTAGAATGAGGGGGTGTTTGGGATTGCTTAAATAAGTGTTTATCTGCTTATTTGCTTATCTTGACAGTAGATAAGCAGTTCCAAACACCTTCCTGAATACTGCTTATCTGTTGATTTACTAACGAATAAGCACTTAAGAATAAGGGGTCACCTACTTATTATTTAAGCATATAAGTGCTTAAAAATAAGCAAACCCAAACACCCCCTGAATAAGTGCTTTAAAATAGTAGGTTGGACCATGCTTATTTTTTAAACAGATGAGTACTTAAAAATAACCAATCCCAAACACCCCCTAAATATAATTATGGAAGCTATATAATCAAGATAATAAATACTAATACTCCGTACAATATTTCTATATAAAGTGATTTTATCAGAGAAGGTTGATAAATGTGCGAGTATGGACTAGGGTCATAACGGTAGATTTAATATGAGTGAAAATGGGGCGGGTTGATCTGAAAATCTTTTTGGTCCCCTTTTCCAAACTATTATTTTGATGCAAGAAATTATAAATTAAAAATTTTAATATAATCAAACTACTATTCTTTATCATGAGAAAAGCTCTTAAATGGGTTTTAACTTGGCAGATAATTTAAACTTTCTAATACTATCAAACATACACTTGGTATCACCTTCGACTGGTTCCATTTTTAACCAATTTTTTAGAGGTTACCCGTTTGACCTGTTAGAAGTATAATATATCCCACATCAACCCATATTTAGGTAAATGGGTTGAAATAGCCACCTCTACTTATCCACATTTAAAGGTCCACCTACTTACCCTGTAGGCTTTACGGGCTGATCAACTGATACAATGGCATTGCCAGCATCACCATCAAGACCCATAAGATCGAGTAAATCTGGCACAGGAGCAGCAGGTGCAGGAACTGATGGCTTTGCTCCAGCATATGAAGATAACGTGGGTGGTGGTGATGCACCATTATCAGCAGCATGTGCGGATGATGTTTCAGAATACCCTCCTTCACTTCCCTCAGGGAACTCTTCTTCTTCTGTTTTCTGTAAGGTTCTCACACGGGTTACAAATGTTTCAGGGGGTTTGTGATACACTGAGGACAAAGTGGCAATGTTGGCTAGTAGTTCATCAAGGAGGGATGAATCGAACTGGTTTGAGTCATCACTTATCACTGGTTTTTCAGCTAAAACAACATCTTTTGCAGCCTGAGATGTAAAAGCAAGTCATGATGACAGATAGTATTAGTTTCTGAACTGTTTTAATCAAAATTAAGAAAACTATGCAATGTACTGACAATCTGAAGTAATATAGCATGTCATATTTTAAAGTTCTAGTATTTCAATAATGAGCTATCTTTTGACCAACAGGCCTTTAGCCTAGCGGTATCTCGGTGGCCTATCAACTAAGGGTGTCCATGCGGACCATGCCTGCCTCCATGATTTGGTTTGGTCAAAGCGTTAGGTTTTTTAAAAATTAGAAACCATTCTGTATCGGTTCATTCAGTTTCCGTTAGGTTACGATTTACCTATGGGCAATCCGGTATTAATCATGTTTGACATTTCCAAAATACTCAAATGTTGACGTTCTAATATACAAAATAAACTAATTAATGCTAACAATAATTTAAGTTTTAGATGATACACGGTGATGGGTGATGTCGGTTAATTCGTCTCCATTTTTTGGGTAAATCAAAACCAAACAGAGTTTGGGTTGATGCAGTAGTCAAAAACCGGAATCAGCCATGTTTTACATTTCCAAAATACTCAAATGTTGACGTTCTAATATACAAAATAAACTAAAATTCAATTCAATTCAATTCAAAAGGGTATTCCCGTTTGTAACAGGTTCCCCCGGGGTGGCCAAGCATATGCTTGTGATGTACGTGGCCTAACCGTTACCGTGGCCGTTTCTGAACCTTCCCCTGGCCATCTGGTAAATGTTTACCCAGGGAGGGATCGAACCCGTGACCTCTAGGAAGTCATTCGGGGCCCTTACCACTAGGCCATCACCAGATGGTTACAAAATAAACTAATTATTGCTAACAATAACTTAAGTTTTAGATGATACATAGTGATGGGTGATGTCGGTTAATTCATTTCCATTTTTTGGGTAAATCGAAACCAAACAGAGACTTTGGGTTGATGCAGTAGTCAAAAACCAAACCATAATTTTGTCGGGTTAAAACCCTTTTACCCATAAAAAGAGGAACCATCGGTTTTTTGCTTTGGTTCGTTATATATCGGTTCGGTTATATCGGATAACTCATTTGTGATTCAGTTTCTGCTCACCCTTACCATCAACCCGAAGTTTTGGTTCAAGCCCCAATTGAGCGACTTTAGACTAGTTTGACGCATTCAACCCATTTGACCTAAGCTAAATTTCTTATCACCCGTCGGAGATATTAACATAACCCGAAACAACCATTCATAAGCATATATAAAATTGTGACCTCTAGTTTCTAGCAAAATAAATGATCATTTTCCAACTTCTTATAATCTTATTATTAGGTGTTGCAGACAAAGCTGTATGTTTTAACGAAGTTAATCAAGATACCTCAGATATACTTGGTTCGAAAAGGATGGATCTGAGATTTAGATATCTAGTTTTTTTTATACGTTCTGGGTTGAAAGGAACATGAATACTGAGTTAGTGGCATAAGAAGTTAACACGCAGCAAAATGTGGAAACAAACCTCAGGATCCGTTGAAAGAAGACGCCAATATATATAAGCACGATCTCGTAGATCTGGATTGTCCGTCTCCACAGTGGCGTTATTCAAAACAACCTACAAAGATGGGAGTAAATCTTGAAAGCAGATCTATTTGAATACATATAAATAGGTCGATGCAATCATTTGGCATGCTCTTGATAACTTAAAATACTTGTGCCCTGAAGAAAAATGCTTCCAAATTGCCACGTTAAAGTTTTGAGGATTAACTTCGCCATAAACGATGGGTGAGAAGATAACGCTACCGTGTACATGTGGTGCACAAGCACTCCATTATATCCAAAGACAGACAAACTAAGGCTTCTTGTGGTTTAATTAAAAATCAATTATCTCATTATAGCAGCACAACCATATGACAAAAGAATACCTGAATCATCTGCTGTGGTCCTTCAGTTGGCTTCTTGAGGAAAAGTTTGACTGTTGCAGTCAACAACTGCAACTGGACTTGTGCAGGTTCTTCAGGAAAACTCTCAAGAAAGCTTTCAAGAAGCTCATCAGCATTATCAATTCTTTCCGCATATTCACCAATTATCCAAATCATGGATGCCTGTAAAAGAAACAAGAAGAGAAAGCTAATTTACACTGGCTAAGATTCTAAAAATATCAGAAAAATAAGAGCTCATCGATAGTACCTTAGCCTCTGGTTCATCTAATGTGTCTAAGCTCTCACAAAGTGTGGCAATGATAGATTCATAGCTGAGAGGAGAATCCAATTAAGAATCATATTACATATTACAACAACTATATAAACATAGTGGTTACCATTTCAGTAACTTACGTGTTAGGATATCTTCTGAAAATATCCTTGATCACTATAATAGCTTCTTGAACAACATAGTTAACTTTAATTTTGATCAGCTCTAGAAGAACACTAATGCAACGTTCAGCTGCTCTCTCTAATTTAATAGCACAGCGCCCGATAGCACGAACAGCTTTTCTGACAAAGTCTACATCTACTTCTGTAGCGTATTCTTTGAACTCCAATAAAACTTGGTCGACATTTCTATCTGAAGCAAGTTTTATCATGATTTCTAACTTCTCCATCTTAACATAGATTGGATCGTTATACTTGCAAAAGAACACCTAGAAAATAGGTAGTCTAAATGTTATACACTCCATGGACCAAGTCAACCAAAAGACCAGATGCCGAGTTATTATTGAATCGTACCTTAATTTCATGGGCAAGGATTGTAGGTCGCCGTTGTACAATAAGGTTGATGTTCCTTAATGCAACATATTGAATCTCTGGTTCGGAAGAAAGTAATGTTACAAGAGGAGGAGCCATTTTCTTGCACAAATTTCGCACAACATCAGGACTAGTGATGAGTTCCATTTGTTGAAGAATCATCTACAAAGATAATAATCAGATTTATGAGAAACTATATTTGAAAATGAAGTAAATAACAGAGGAAAGTGAACCAAAGCAACCTTAACAGCTGAAAGAACTACAGCACAATTTGCATGTTGCAGTCTTGGAGTAACTCGCTCTACAATATTTTCAGCTTCACGTGCATCAGCTGCCTTGTACTTAGAGAGTGCATCTAATATGAAAACTTGACCCCACCTGAATCAAGTTTAAATAAGCACAACCACTATTTAACACTTATAGCATATGTACTAAATAAATACTGAGAACCACACTCACTCAGTGCATTCATTTAGAGCTGTAAGCAGTTTTGACAAAGTATGGGTAGTGATCTCAAAGATGGGTGTACTGCTGTTATCTTGAATTTCAGCAAGTGCTGCAACAGCATTTGCTACTACCATAGGGTTATTGTCAGATATTAAATCCTTAAGAGCATCCAGAAACCCCCTATCTTCAACTAACTCAGCATTGATGTCGTAAAGTTTAGCAACACATATAGCAGCTGTTTTACGAACATAAGGATCGTCATCCTGAAGATAAAAAGCATATAAAAAACGTAAGAGTTTTCCATCATTAGTCAAACTAACTGACAATTGAATATACCAACAAGCAAAATAAATAATCTTAACCTTAAGACACCTCTGGAGAGGATCACAAAGATATTCAGTAATTTTATCAACTCTGATGCATCCCATTGTTCGAACAGCTAAAGCCCGGATTAAAGGGTTCGGGTCTTGCGTATCCTGTTGACATTTATTAATTGCAATCCTCTTAGAAAGTAATTCAAGAGAATTTGGACTGTTTTCCAGGATAGAACATAGACTCAAAATAATATGTACTATGAATAGAAATATAATGAAACAAAAAATGATACATTTATTATGTACTAACAAAGCTGAACACAGGTTATTATATAATTATGTACAAATACAACTGAGTATAGATTACTATGATACTCATGCAGCTTGTATTAATAAGAATGCAGTATTACAAGTAAACACGAATGCAACCGAATATTTGTATAGGCACATTTTATACACACACACACACACCAGAAGTTACATCGGTACTATATATGAGCCTGAGGTGTTATCACACCAAGATAAATTAGCATACCAATGAACCCAACCAATTTAATAAACGACGACCATGATAATGCACTCTATTAAACCACAATAAACTAGCATATCGAGAGAGAGAGAGAGAGAGAGAGAGAGAGAGAGAGAGAGAGAGAGAGAGAGCATTTGGAAATCATTGATAAGCCTATTTAGAAATCGAATCAATACCTGTCTGATTAAGAAAACCAATGTTTAATAGAACTATAGACTATAAGCCACAATAATGGACTCTAGGTCATCTAAATTGAATTTTATTTATTTATTTATTTTAATATACAGGATTTATAACCAGATATTCACAAGCACAAAGATGGACAATTTTCCTGAATTATTTGGTCATCGGTTGCATGACTAATCATATATAATATTTCATCAATGTAATTTCATGGTATGAAAATTTTAAACCTTTCCCAAAAACTCCCTTGAAGTATGATTTTGATAAATGGACACAAAATGTAACAAACGAAAAACAAAAAAGACAAATCTTTCACCGGAACCAGTTGGAGTGCTCTTCAAATTATATCCACTAGATATAAAATACCAACCCCACCCTCAACCTCAAAAGGCTCCAAAGCAAAAGAAGCTTTCATCTAAGAAACACCATGTAAATGTAAATTGTAAATCCTATGGTCTATTCCACTTGTTCAAGTTTCTATTCATTACTTACCCCCGTGTAAAAGTTGGCCTAATCCTTCCTCTCCAATATCTTCCTCTTGGTTTGGGTCTAGTATTCTAACCAAGTAACCAGTGCATCCAAATGTCTATGAAGGGGCGACGGGCAACCATAATGTGGATGTGAAAAGCAAAAATATCCAACGTCTTACCTTCACAAACGTATTAACTGCAAGTATTGCCAGGTCAGGCTGACTTTTAGCATAATTGATGAGATACAAGTAAACAAGCTTCTTAAGCTCCAAAGTTTCGGTCTGCATACAGTTCAAGACATCTGTGAAAAGCGATGAAACATCCTTCCCAACTGTCATCGCTGCAATCACCTTTTTAACTGCATCTTTTCTCTTATCCTGAATCACAGAAAATCATGTTATCAAATCAATGAGCTAATAATAACCCGAATTAGTCATCAGTATCAATGTGATAAGGAGTATTAAATTGTCATGTAGTATGCATTACATATGAAGTGACACTCCAGTAATGGGACTTGCTCCTGTTTCTTTACTTTATTACAATTTCCCTTTGTCTATGACATTACATAGCAGAAAGCGGTAGAACCCTGCTCCAGATAACAAACCTACGGACAATTACTTGCAACTAAACCTAAATTTTCAGTTTAGTGCAAAATCCTAGCAATGTACTTCATGATCAAACGCATCCTAAACAATTGATTCAATTATCTCATCAACAGATCTGCCACTTACAACGTAAAATTTCAGCGGATCAACGCAATTTCACAAAATTAAGCACATCTAGCTAACAGAGTATCGGATCAATGCATACAATTACAAGCTTATTAGGTAGATCAATGTATACATATTGAAAAAATTATTTATATGTATAAGCGAAAGAGAAAGAACCTTATATTGTGAATTGAGCTCCTCCTTGAGTTCAGGTATTTCTCCCTTCTTTGTTGTTGAGAAGTATTTAGAATCGTGGCCGCTCATGTTTCCCGGCGATCGGAACCGGTGGTGACTGATCGGAGTAGAAGATGGTTTTCACTGAAAAGGGAGGAATGAGAGTTTGATTAAATTAAAACGGGTTACAAACTAACCCGGTTTGTAGGCTTGACCGGAGTGGTAACGTCAGAATGTTAACGGAGAACAAAAAAAGGGGAATTTCATTTTCATACCTTTTAAAGGAGTATTTTGTAAATATTATTAATATTTTATTATATTATACTTATCCAACAAGAGTAATACTACGTATAATATAAATACTCGATAACTGTACCAAAAAGTAAAAATGAAACTGTTAAGTTTTTTCTTACAAATTAATAAAAAGTAAAAATGAAACTATTAAGTTTTTCTTACAAGAGTAAGGTTCAAATGAGTACACCAATTTTGAGTGAGAATGAGGGAACCAACAGATTTCTGCCATGTGTCACTTTATTCTCTCTCCTTCACATTTTTAAAAATTAAATATCTCACAAACAGTAAGTCGAAAAATCATGAAAATTGCACCATAAAATTCAGCGTTTTCTCCTCTTCGATTTGCCGTCCCTCAAGGCATACTTTTGACAACTTTTTTTTTTCTCATTTTTTGGTGGGTTTCACAAATTAGTAACACATGTGTTAGTGATTAGTTGTACATTTAATTTGTGGTTAAGGTTAGGGTTTAGGGTTAGGTTTAGGGTTTAGTAGGGTTTATGGTTTAGGGTTTATAAGGGTTTAGGGTTTAGAAGGGGTTCAAGGTTTAGGGTTTCGAAAGATTTAGGGTTTAGCGTTTTGTAAATCGTTTAGGGTTTGGGGTTTAGGGGTTAGTGTTTAGGGTTTAGGGTTTAGGGTTTGAGGTTTGGGGTTTCGGGACCCCAAACCTCAAACCCTAAACCCTAAACCCTAACCCCTAAACCCCAAACCCTAAACCCTAAACGCAACACTTTAACACATGTGTTAGTAAATGTGAAACCCACCAAAAAAATGAAAAAAAAAAAAACTTTTCGAAAGTATGTCTTGAGGGACGGCAAATCGAAGAGGAGAAAACGACGAATTTAATGGTGCAATTTTCATAATTTTTCGATTTGTTGTTTGTGAGATAATTGATGTTGGGGGTAAATGGGTTTTGTACATTTGGAACATTCTCTTTGTACACATGGCTTGATATCATTGGTTCCCTCATTCTCACACAAATTCCTATTCTCATTTGAACCCTACCCTTTCTTACAAATTAAATATTTCTACATTTTATTTAGTAATCATGAAAAAAGATAGGATTTTGGAAAGAATGAAAGTACCAATAGAAGGGTGCCATGTGTACAACATGTTAAAAACTCATTTACCCCCTAACTTAAATATCTCACAAACGACAAATCGAAAAATTATGAAAATTGCACCATTAGATTCAGCGTTTGATCCTCTTCGATTTGCCGTCCATCAAGGCATACTTTCGATGAATTTTTTTTTCACTTTTTTTTGTGGGTATTACTAATTGCTAACACATGTGTTAATATTTGGTTAAATACTTAATTTAAGTATAGAGTTTAGGGATTATGGTTTAGGATTTATTAGGGTTTAGGGTTTAATAGGTTTAGGGTTTAGTAGGGTTTAGGGTTTAGTATGGTTTAGGGTTTAGTAAGATTTAGGGTTTAGAGTTATATAAAGCGTTTAGGGTTTAGGATTTAGGGTTTACAGTATTATTACTATTAAACCAAAATCATCATGGCAAACTAAAAGCAGTAATAATACGTTTACTCGTTGTAACCAAACCTGTTACAACTAAATTACACTGAGGATTTAAAGATCCACTCACCGACACCTCAGTTGTCCACTCAGTAGTCTAATGTCACTGAGTCTTCTCCATATCTGGTAATACAACAGAATAACACAAGTTAGTCACTTGTTCCAATGTGGATATAACATCATATTAATTAATCCGGATTATCAATCCAACATTCCATGGCATTGATTATACTTGATTCAAAGATTCAACCTTTTGAATTATTACTTAATCATGCCTAACTATCATGATGATCACTTCTCAACTATAATTCAAATGAGTTATCATTCATTTATAGTAAATTAACACAATACAATTCAAGATTATGAATAATCACCTTAAACATCAAAGTTCACAATTTCTTATCAAGTTATGATCATTATGATCACAACATCATCTTAGCCATCTTTAATTATCACTAATAACATGGTTAAATCTTTAACAAGATCATTAACATCAATACTCACTCCTAATATGATCATTAACAAAACTTATCAATTACTTCTCATTAGATTAAGCTTATAAATCATAATTCATAAGTAATCAATTAAACCCTTAATGATCATATATCACTTTCTTTTATTTCTAGGTTAGGGTTTAGTCACAAATCATGAATTAAACATCACTTAACAATTATATCATAACCACAAGCTTAAATTCATGATAATTAACTAAACCCACAACTATTATCATGATTATAATTCAATTACATAATTTCTAACATAAGGTTTCAATTATAATCATGAAACTAACATCAATTAACAATTCTAACATAGCTACAAGCCTCAATTTCATCTTAATCATCATAAGCTCATCATATATCACAAGAACACAATTCAATTTAACAAGCCCTAGCTTAATTAATGTTAATCATCATCATTAATAAGCTTAATCAACATCAATTTAACAAAGTCAAGCTTCAATTTCGAATTAAACTCTCTAATTAACTCAAAATCCCAAAAACCCAAAATTCTAGGTTTTAGAAACTGAAGAACACAAGATCATACCTTGATTAAACTGATTAGAGAGGCTTAAATTCGAGTTTAGAAGCTTCAATTTGATGTTTTCATATGATTTCTTGAATTGATTTTTAGGGTTTCATGAATATAGATACATATGTAAATGCGTACGTATGTATGTATATAGATATATGATGAAAATACAAACCGACTCAAAATATGAGTCTATCACATAATTATTCAAATTTTATTCCCCGTACTTATCATTGTTTGGAACTTAAAAACCAATTACGGGGAAACGTTATTTTATTTTACCGTCAACTAGGTTAATTTAAAACATTTAATAATTTACTAGTCACAATAAACTATGTGACTCTTTAACCAATTATTTTCAAATAATAACACAGAACTATTTTCTGACACACGAATTAAATATTAAAAGTCGGAAAATATTAAAATACAACTAGACCCGAGGAGTGGATGTTACATAGGAGTTTCATAGAAATGAAATAGATAATGGTATTTTAGTTATATGATTACGGCGACCCTTTTCATAAAACTGAAAATATGGATCCTAGCCTTAATTTAGAAAATTGGGTTAATAATTAAGGAATATTCAAACTAACTAAAACTGTTTTATCTCATAGATGGCTAATTTAAATAGTGCAAATCCTCCCATCCCCAATCCCGCACATAACTCGAACTTCTCACTACTCTCAGTTCTTGGAAGGGAAAGACTAACCGGTCCAAACTATATGGACTGGATGTGAAACCTAAGGTTTACTTTGAGGTACGAGAACAAGGAGTATGTTCTCGATGAGCAGATTCCCATAATTGATGAAAAATCAACCCAAGAGGAGATTGAGGCACACCGAAAACATTATGATGATGCGAATAAAGTGTCTTGTATCATGGCATCTTCCATGAGCCCTGAATTGCAAAAGACTTTTGAAAACACTTGGGCTTATGAAATGAACCAACAGCTGAAAGAAATGTTTCAGGCTAAGGCAAGCAAAGAACACCTTGATGTGGTGAAATCCCTCATGGCTTGCAAGCCCAAACCTGAAGTTTCTATCCGTGCTTTCGTCTTAGAGATGAAAGGGTACTTTGATAGGTTGGAGTCATTGAACATGGTATTTGACACAGAGTTTTCCATCGCCATAATTCTATCCAGTTTGCCAGCTGTCTACAATCAATTTGTAATGTCATATTAGATGAATATGAATGAGAGAGAAGGCTTAATAATGGAACTCCACAATTTACTACAAACTGCTGAGCAAGGAATCAAGAAAGATGATGTGTCCTCTGGCTCAGCAGCTCATGTGTTGACTGTTGGTCAAAGTGCAAAGAAAAGAAAAAGGTCAAATTCTAATTGGAAAAGGAAGACTGCTGACGGAAAGGCCGTTCGCAGGTCTAAGAAAAGGACCGATTCTGAGATTGCACATGTTAGTGACCCAAAGAAAGCAGTGTGCTTCTACTGCAACACAAAGGGGTATTGGAAGCGTAACTGCCCAAAATACCTAAAGGACCTTGAAGATGGAAAGGTCGAGAAGAGTATTCACTCAGGTATGTTTATGATCGAACTCCATAATACCACAACTTCTAATTCGTGGGTTTTGGATACAGGGTGTGGTAATCACATTTGCACTGTATTGCAGGGGCTAAAGGAAAGTAGAAGTGTGAAGCATGGAGAGCTCAACTTAGTTATGGGAAACAAGGGAATTGTACCTGTGACGAAGATTGAAAGATTTGAGCTCATGCTGAATTCTGGAGTTATGATAGATTTAAATAATTGCTATTATTCGTCAGAAATGACTAGAAACATTATTTCATTTTATGCTTTGTATAAAGATGGTTATCAGTTTTCTTTTAATAATGGAAATGGAGATATTTTGGTTCATTTAAATGATAGTTTTATTTTTAAAGCTTCTCCTTACAAAGGCATATATGAAAATGTTGAATGTGTTAGCAATGTTATTTTAAATGTTGATTCGTCTAATAAAATTGATAAATCCAAGTTGTGGCATTATCGTCTAGGGCACATAAACAAGAAACGCATCGCCCAACTCCAAAAGGATGGAGTGTTGGAATCATTCGATCTCAAGTCAGATGATGTATGCGAATCTTGTTTATTAGGCAAGATAACCAAATCACCATTCACTGGATCGTGTGAAAGAGGTGAAGGACTATTGGATTTGGTACATACAGATGTATGTGGACCATTCCGATGTGCTACAAAAGATGGAAATAGATACTATGTTACATTTACTGATGACTTCAGCAGATTTGGACATGTTTATCTGATCAAACATAAGTCGGATACTTTTGAGGTGTTCAAAAGATATCAAAGCGAAGTAGAGAATTAACTGGGCAGAAAGATAAAGGTTCTCCGATTCGATAGGGTAGGAGAGTACCTTGGTATCGAGTTTCTCGATCATCTTAGAAACTGTGGAATAGTTTCGCAATTGACTCCTCCTAGAACACCGCAGCTTAATGGTGTTGCTGAGAGGAGAAACATAACTTTGTTAGAAACAGCCGCCCATTTCTTAAATCAAATACCCACTAAGAAAGTTTCAAAGACACCTTATGAGATGTGGAAGGGAAAGAGACCTTCTCTTGGTCACATCAAAATCTGGGGTTATGAAGTTTACGTTAGACGGGAAACTCAGGACAAACTAGACTCCAGATCTGAAAAGTGTCTTTTCGTCGGTTATCCACAAGAGTCATTTGGATATTTATTTTATAGACCCAAGGATAATGTGGTCTTTGTAGCTCGAAGAGGAGTGTTCCTTGAGAGAGAAATGATATCTAAAGAGGACAGTGGGAGTAAAATTGATCTTGAAGAAATTCAAGATTCTACCGATGAAGAAACTATAATAAACACTGACGTTCAACAAGAGGTGGAAACACCTGTTGAACCTGAAGACATATCCTTACCCGTTCGCAGATCTAGTAGAGTTAGCAATCCTCCTGAGTTCTATTATGGTTACCAAATAGAAGAGGATAAGATAAGTGATAGTACACTTGGTGAATTAGATGAGCCTGCTAACTACAAGGAAGCGATGGCAGGCCCTGAGGCTGCTAAATGGAAGGAAGCTATGAAAAGCGAAATTCAGTCCATGTATAACAATCAAGTTTGGAATTTGGTTGACACTACACCCGGTCTTAAGACGGTGGGTTGTAAGTGGATCTTCAAGAAGAAGACAGACATGGATGGGAAAGTACACACTTATAAAGCTAGGTTGGTAGCAAAGGGCTATATCAAACCTATGGGATTGATTATGAGGAAACCTTTTCACCAGTAGCTAAGATTAATTCAATTAGGATTATGCTGGCAATAGCTGCATTTCATGACTATGAAATTTGGCAGATGGATGTCAAAACCGCTTTCCTTAACGGGAAACTGACAGAGGATGTGTTCATGACACAACCGGAAGGTTTTGAAAATGCAAAGTATCCTAATAGAGTGTGCAAGCTTGAAAAGACCATTTATGGACTTAAACAAGCATCTCGTAGCTGGAATCTCTGCTTCCATGAAAAGGTCACAGAGTTTGGATTTTCTAGAAGTGAAGATGAGTCCTGTATATATGTCAAGTTCAGTGGGAGTATTGTAGTATTCTTACTATTATATGTGGATGATATACTGCTCATAGGAAATGATATCCCAACTTTACAAGGTGTAAAAGAATGGTTGGGAAAGTGTTTCGCTATGAAAGATCTTGGAGATGCAGCATATATCCTAGGTATAAAGATTTACAGAGATAGGTCAAAACGTCTCATAGGACTCAGCCAAGATACGTACATAGATAAAATACTGAAAAGATTCAATATGGAAAATTCCAAGAAAGGGAACTTACCTTTTAATCATGGCATTAAGATCGGTAAGGATCTATGTCCAAAGTCTGAACAAGGATTGGATAGAATGAGTCGAATCCCATATGCTTCGGCTATAGGATCAATCATGTATGCCATGACGTGTACAAGGCCTGATGTCTCATTTGCTTTGAGCTTAGTGAGTCGACATCAGCAGAATCCTAGTGAAGGTCATTGGACAGCTGTAAAGAATATTCTTAAATATTTGAGAAATACTAAAGACAAGTTCTTGGTTTATGGTGGAGAAGAAGAACTCAGAGTAACGGGTTATAGTGACGCTAGTTTCCAAACAGACAGAGATGATTGTCGATCACAGTCTGGTTAGGTATTCCTACTAAATGGGGGAGCGGTGACATGGAAAAGTTCTAAGCAAGATACAGTAGCAGACTCTACATGTGAGTCTGAGTACATTGCGGCTAGTGAAGCGGCAAAGGAAGCTATCCGGATGAGGAATTTCATTGGAGATCTTGGAATTGTTCCAACGGTACAAGATCTTATTGCTATATTCTGTGATAACGAAAGTGCGGTTGCCTTGAGTAGAGAACCCAAGGATCACGGAAAGTCAAAGCACATTAAAAGGAAATACCATTTTGTTCGAAAGAAAGTCAAAGAAGAACATGTAATTGTGAAGAGCATAAGATCAGAGGTTAATCCAGCTGATCCTTTCACAAAGCCTCTAGGAAAGTCCAAGCACGATGAACATGCTAAGAGCATAGGTTTAAGAGATAATGTAAAGTTTTAGTTGATTAGTTTGAATTTGAAACGTTATAAACAATGATAGAAACTGTAATAGACTTGGTGATTAATAATGAAGAATTTTAATGGGAAGAAGTTCTACCATTTACTATTGTTTGTCGTTGTGTTTCAGTTTTACATGTTTAGACACCACTTCCAGAGTAATAAGTTCTTACTCAAACCTCCTCAGTCGATCACACTATAGGAAGTATGTGGTGAATCAAGACTGTCATGGAGTGTTTGTAGATGTCTATGGAGATTAGACATGGCATGGAGATTGCTGCAATACTCATGGGTACTTAATGGGGATTTAAGTATAGGAGAAACCCGCACTTAAAGAGATCACTTCATGGATTAAATCACGAGTGATTTTAAGATAATAATATATTCTATTCTTAAAATGGAGATACATGAGTATCTAGCTCTTCGAGTCTGTTATACTTTAGTCTATTTAAACGCTGTGCGTAAATGCCAGTTATAAAGGGTATGCTAAGTATGATATGATGAGTTGACTAGTGCTATGTAGTCGATATTTATTTGTTCCTTTTGCCTAAAATGGAAAAGAGATATCATGGGCCCTCTGATGATTAAAGTTTGACTTAAAAAGTGCTAGGCTTGGCTGAGACTAAAGTGATAGTTCAGTAGTCTCATATAGTCAATATAATCGGAAATCGGAAAACATATATGAATCTTGAGATTGATTATAATACATGTCTCGGTTCATAAGATATCGTGAAACAAAGGAATGGTTGATCACTTATCTAAAGGACTAACTCTAAAGATGAGATCAGAGTTCGGCAGTTGCTTGGATGACACACTTTAAAAAGTTAATAGGATAGAGACTTAGACCAATAGTAGTTGATGATTTGTCCAAGTGGGAGACTGTTGGAATAGTGTCCAATATCATAACTAATTGGTGAGACTATCATTAATGGTAAAGTCCTTTTTGGGTTGCCCTCAATAAACGGTCAAGAGAAAGATGAAGGATAATATTAATAGTATTAATATTATATTTAATTGTTTGATTAATTAATAATAGTTTATTAATTAGAAATTAAAAATAATTAAATCTGGCGGAAGATTCCAGAAACTGACTCAACCACCGGTTTGAAGGTCCAACCGCCGGTTGAGGTTAGGGTTTCTAAGGCGGTGGAATTCGCAGACTTGGAGTACAAGTCAAAAAGCTCCAACCGGCGGTTGGAAGGTCCAACCGCCGGTTGGGAGTCGAATTCAGCAAACCGAACGGTTTCTTCCACAACTATAAATGGGGGCATCCGATACCTTCATAACAAACGAATCAGATACAAATTTTCAAGGGTTTTCAAAAATTCGACTTTCTCTTGGGTTTTTGGGTGTGAAGCATTAAAGGTATTCTACTTTGGGTACTTACCTCCAAGTAACGAAGCTCTGCTCGTTGGTCTGCTCGCGAGAAATAGGTTTTCTCTTAAGGTTAGTGTTTTCCTTATTTTCTTTATCCAATTTATTCATTGTACTATGTTGTTAAAGTTAAAGATCCCTTAGGGTTTTAGTTTCATAATTGCCTTAGATTATTTAAAGTTTTGTTATTCCGCTGCGTGTATAATAATCTAGTTAGGGAATAGAAAACCCAACATATGGTTGTGTTTGTTACTACTATTTTGTATTACAATATTATATTACATATATATAAATTATATATATCTATGTATGTCCATCCCTCTATTATTTAATGTTATATCCATGCATGTCCATCCCTCTATTTATGAATATTTTTATTTTATCTGAGTTGCAATAGTAGAAAAATAGTTTAAATAGGTTATGAATAGTAACAATTATTTTGGTAATTGTATGTGCTATAATTTATTTGAGTTGCAATAGTAGAAAAAGAGTTTAAATAGGTTATGAATAGTAATAATTATTTTGGTAATTGTATGTGCTAGAATATATATATATATATATATATATATATATATATATATATATATATATATATATATATATATATATTGTATACATCATATTTCAATTGGTTTATATGTTACGGAGTATTAGTCTAGGAGAAAAAATAAGCTACAAATAATGAATAGCTAAAATAAAGGGAGTATATAATTTTATTGATATTCCAAAATATAACTGAAAAATCTTCAAATGTACTAAAAGATCAAACTGTTCAAAAGCCAAATGTTAATAGAAAAAAACTTGTTTAAAGAAACTCTTGTTTTTAAGATGATAATATTGTTCCTGTTTTTTTTCACAAACTCTCATGTATAATTTTTAAGAAAATTTATATTTAAAGTAAAACGGTAAAGTTAATATAATACTTTTGAAAGTGAACATTTATTTTGAAACAAACTAAAATGAAAATGTAGACCCTTAGTTTGGGTAAGTAAGTAATAATTTTTTTATATACATCGTATATTTCAATTGGTTAAAGTCTTTAGGATATTACTAGCTGTAACATCCTGTTACAGGGCCTAGACGTTTATGGTATTTTCCGAATTTAAATGATTATTTAAATAAGTAAGAAATTATATATGTGTTTGAGTATGAAAATAAATAGGTGAAAGAGTCACAGGAATTATTGTGACTAGTAAAATAATATTTGTTTTAAATAGTTGAGTCTGACGGTAAAATAAAAGTTTATTGTCTCGCGGGTATTTTCGGGTTCCAGGCAATATGTTTAGAGCGGGTATTATTTGTACTAGCTGGAAGTGTGTTAAAAAGGTTGGGCCGACCTACCTTTTCTTTATTTCCCTTATTTTGATCTTTTTCTCTATCTCTTTACACACACATACATATACATACATAATTTGAAATCAAAAGAGAGAAAGAGAGATTGTGAGGTTGCTTGTGATCTTGCTATAGCTTCATCTTCATCACTAGATCATCATCATCATCCTTTAATTGTAAGTGTTCATTATATATATGTATATACATTAACAATTTAGGGTTTATGATTATTAGATGAATTAGATGATATAAATGATGATATGTGATGTTATATGTTATTATTTGTTGATTATAATCGATTAGATACTTTGATTTGGTGATATTGGGGTTTTAATTCGGGTATAAGGTTTGATCAGCAGCAGCAGATCGCTGGTCTGGGTAGGGCACCCGGCGGGTACCGTATTTACCCGGCGGGTAGTTCTTGCTTCATGGGAAGCCGGCGGCTTCAATGCCAAGCCGGCGGCTTGTTCTTAATTGTTGGAAGCCGGCGGGTAATAACCCAAGCCGGCGGCTTCTGTAGCCTTTAATATTGAGTTTTAGTTCTGATCATGAAAATGTTAAATCACCCGGCGGTTCGGGGGGTGAAGCCGGCGGCTTCTGTAGCCAAACCGGCGGCTTCAAGGGTTTGGGTTAGTACCCGGCGGGTACTAAACTTACCCGGCGGGTAAACTGGTTCCAGCAGCCTTTTGACTTAAATTGATTACTTATGATAGATGCCTATAAACTAGTTAGTTTATGATTGTTATGAGAACATGATGATTAGTTATCATTATTAAAGTGTAACATGGTTATTGTTTATTAATTGATGCTATGTGCGACAGATTTTCACGAGTACACTTGGTAGGTATTATTTTAAGATCCTACTTTTATGTGAATATAACATGATGATGAATTATAACTAAATATAGGAGTATTGAAATATGGTTCGATTGATATGATATGATATATTGGAAAGTGAACTATTGTGATATGTTATATTATTGTAACATGAGATTATCCTTGTTGACAAGTTACTAACTTGTAGTATTCTGTGATGATTTCAGATATACAGAAGACTCAGTGACATTAGACTACTGAGTGGACATCTGAGGTATCGGTGAGTGGACCTGTACCTTCAGTGTGATTGAGTTATAACATGTTTGGTTACAACGGGTAACCGTATATGTTATTGTTGAATAATTATTAATCTATTATGATTATAATTGTGTTAAGTGTTATATGGCCTTTGAGGCGTATATGTGTTATAAGGAGGTCAACAAGTGTTGGGCATTGGTTACTATTATTTGGACGATGAGGATTCCTTGTACATATCGTTAATGGGAATCTAAATCGTGTGTGATGATAGTAACAGGCTATCGGTAAACCACTGTATTGGCCTGCAGCTCAGTGGGGTTTATAAGTGTCGCTTGAGGGCCACCGCGGCTTGAGGGTTCCTCAAGGACCACCGGTCCTCTTTAGTGATTGTGTGTTTACAGTGCTTGATGATGTAAACATTGATTGTGTTGTGATTACGATTATTTATTGTAAGCTGATGTGTTATATCTGAGTTGGACTGTCGGTTACAGTTCTAACTCACTTAGCTTTGAGCTAACCCCCACATTCCCACATCTTGCAGATTATGATTGTTTAAATTGCTGGGCAAGAGGTTGGTGGCTGGAATGGATTGTTTGACGACCTTGCGTATTACTCTGATATTGATTTTGCTAAATCAATGTTGTTTTTGGATTCAATAACACCCAATGATTGTGTTTAAAATTTATATGTTTATAATAATTATTTATATGTTTGAAATAAGCATGAATTTTATGTTTGAAAATGAAATGCTTGTTTTGGGACTTCCGCTTCTGGTAATAAAATACATTATCGTATTGTTTGAAAAAGGACGGGTGTTACAAGTGGTATCAGAGCATAGGTTTGGGCGAATTGAACTTTGGTAATGATCAATCCCAAATCTATTTGTGTTTTGTCAAACATTCCATAATGTGGGTTTAGAGTTGTATGAGAAGTTGGTTAGCGTGTTATGTACTAACCATTAACGAGTTGCGAGATTGTTGTTTTCTTGATACATATATGGCAGAATATGATAACCCGACCAATGCGCCTTATAGTGCCTCCTGGAGGGATACTTCTTCTTTGGAAAAACAGAATGATAGACATGGACAAGCTGGATCTTCTCACCGGAAAGTTTGTTCTTTTACCACATTCATGTCGTGTAAACCTTCGAAATTTCAGGGCAGTTCAAATCCTTCCGATACTTTGAATTGGTTGCGAGATATTGAAAGGAAATTTGAAGTTTGTCAGTGCAGAGAAGAGGATAAAGTTCCTTATGCTGTTCAACTTTTGAAGGGTCAAGCAATGAATTGGTGGGATTCGGTTACAGCAGTTTTGACTCCACAGCAGAAAGCTTCCATCAAATGGTTAGATTTTCATAATGAGATATGTAAACGATATTGTTCTGATTTTGATATATCGCGTATCAGGGACGAGTTTATGGAACTTCACCTGACTGATCAAATGACTATTGATGAGTTGATTAATCAGTTTACAGAGAAATTGAGATTTGTTCAACAGTGGGTCCCAACTGATAGGACTAAGATTGATCATTTTGTTAGAACATTGCCACTTGATTATCGGGCAACAGTGAGATTAGCAGATTCACTTTCGCGGGCTTTTGATTTAACTCGTGCCGTGGATTGTGACTTGCGGGCTCGGGATGCACAAAATAGAGAAATAGCTTTGCATCAATCTGAGTGTGATTCTTCTAGTAAGGGTAAACGGAAATGGCAGAGTGACCGTAAGAGTTCAGTTGATAAACCCAAATGGTGCTTTAAATGTAAAACTAGACATATCGGGCGGTGTAATTCTCAGACTGCCAGATGCATTAAATGTGGCGTGTTTGGGCATGTTGCTAAGGATTGTGATTATCCTGGTCATGTTTGTTGGGAATGTCATAAGGAGAATCATCGAGCGAATCAGTGTCCAGAGGCTAGGAGATAGGAGTCGGGGTTGGTCGGGAGGTCGTCATTTCTCGCTATAGTTGGGAGAATTCGTTATCAGTTGCTGATAAGTTCTTCATATTACAGTTGACAAACTGTTAGATTGCCTGACATCATTCCAGGTACTTCTGTATTAACTCTGTACTATCATATGTTTATGTGATTTAGAGTTAATTGCGCTTTATATTTGTGCGTTGTGTGATAATTGAATTGATCTCAATGTAGTTGTTAATTCTTTTATGGTAGAATTAATTGAGGTTAGATAATTCAGTTTACCATGTCGGTGACTAGAATTAGTATTGGATAGTGGGTCATATTGCGATTGATTGTGTTAGTGTCAATTTTTATTTTAATAAGACTTTGACATGTTTTGATTGGGACGTTAATTTGGTAAAGTTAATGTGATGAGGTTCGGGAAATGGATGATTGGCCTTATCTCGAATGTATGTAATTTGATTTGAGGGATATGATGAATTGATTATTCTGGAATTAATTGTAGATTGAACAGTGGAAATTGATTTGACAGTGGAATAGTTGCTATGTCAGATTTTGACCTTGTACTATTTGTAGGATTTAACGATCTTATAAAGTGTTATGATATTTTCCATATGATTGAATCGTGTTTGATGCGATAAGACGTGGTTATTATTTATAGTTTATGATAGCCTAAGCTATGAGAAGGAATTATTCTATCCTTGACTTGGAATTTGTAACAGTTGTTTTACCTTAAACTCATGGAGATATGGGTGATGGTTAGATTAAATCAAATATTTGATTGTGAGACTTGAGGGTATTTGTGAATTGTTGTTGATTTGCGACATGAGTTATCCTATGCTTTTGAGATTTTCCGGACTTTATGGATTGATTGAGAACTATCTAGCTCGAGGACATGATAGATTATTATCGGAAATTGGAAATTTCTATGGAACATTACTAGTGGATTAAAGATTGCATAATCTTGTGTTGAATTCAGCTGTTTGAGATTTCGAGATGTGATCCTAATTGAAACTGTTGAGTGTTAACTGTTTGTTATTTGGAGATTTTTGAATTGTGGAATGATTCGAGATTATTATGTTTGATGGATTACTTTGAGATCGGATGGGATATTAATTATGGATTTGGATTATTATGTTTCAAGTGTGATCCGGTGTATAAACTGATCATGGTGGATGTTATGTGATTATCTAATCGTGGATTTCGAGTTGGATCAGATTTCGAGGACGAAATCTTTTTAAGGAGGGAAGATTTGTAACATCCTGTTACAGGGCCTAGACGTTTATGGTATTTTCCGAATTTAAATGATTATTTAAATAAGTAAGAAATTATATATGTGTTTGAGTATGAAAATAAATAGGTGAAAGAGTCACAGGAATTATTGTGACTAGTAAAATAATATTTGTTTTAAATAGTTGAGCCTGACGGTAAAATAAAAGTTTATTGTCTCGCGGGTATTTTCGGGTTCCAGGCAATATGTTTAGAGCGGGTATTATTTGTACTAGCTGGAAGTGTGTTAAAAAGGTTGGGCCGACCTACCTTTTCTTTATTTCCCTTATTTTGATCTTTTTCTCTATCTCTTTACACACACATACATATACATACATAATTTGAAATCAAAAGAGAGAAAGAGAGACTGTGAGGTTGCTTGTGATCTTGCTATAGCTTCATCTTCATCACTAGATCATCATCATCATCCTTTAATTGTAAGTGTTCATTATATATATGTATATACATTAACAATTTAGGGTTTATGATTATTAGATGAATTAGATGATATAAATGATGATATGTGATGTTATATGTTATTATTTGTTGATTATAATCGATTAGATACTTTGATTTGGTGATATTGGGGTTTTAATTCGGGTATAAGGTTTGATCAGCAGCAGCAGATCGCTGGTCTGGGTAGGGTACCCGGCGGGTACCGTATTTACCCGGCGGGTAGTTCTTGCTTCATGGGAAGCCGGCGGCTTCAATGCCAAGCCGGCGGCTTATTCTTAATTGTTGGAAGCCGGCGGGTAATAACCCAAGCCGGCGGCTTCTGTAGCCTTTAATATTGAGTTTTAGTTCTGATCATGAAAATGTTAAATCACCCGGCGGTTCGGGGGGTGAAGCCGGCGGCTTCTGTAGCCAAACCGGCGGCTTCAAGGGTTTGGGTTAGTACCCGGCGGGTACTAAACTTACCCGGCGGGTAAACTGGTTCCAGCAGCCTTTTGACTTAAATTGATTACTTATGATAGATGCCTATAAACTAGTTAGTTTATGATTGTTATGAGAACATGATGATTAGTTATCATTATTAAAGTGTAACATGGTTATTGTTTATTAATTGATGCTATGTGCGACAGATTTTCACGAGTACACTTGGTAGGTATTATTTTAAGATCCTACTTTTATGTGAATATAACATGATGATGAATTATAACTAAATATAGGAGTATTGAAATATGGTTCGATTGATATGATATGATATATTGGAAAGTGAACTATTGTGATATGTTATATTATTGTAACATGAGATTATCCTTGTTGACAAGTTACTAACTTGTAGTATTCTGTGATGATTTCAGATATACAGAAGACTCAGTGACATTAGACTACTGAGTGGACATCTGAGGTATCGGTGAGTGGACCTGTACCTTCAGTGTGATTGAGTTATAACATGTTTGGTTACAACGGGTAACCGTATATGTTATTGTTGAATAATTATTAATCTATTATGATTATAATTGTGTTAAGTGTTATATGGCCTTTGAGGCGTATATGTGTTATAAGGAGGTCAACAAGTGTTGGGCATTGGTTACTATTATTTGGACGATGAGGATTCCTTGTACATATCGTTAATGGGAATCTAAATCGTGTGTGATGATAGTAACAGGCTATCGGTAAACCGCTGTATTGGCCTGCAGCTCAGTGGGGTTTATAAGTGTCGCTTGAGGGCCACCGCGGCTTGAGGGTTCCTCAAGGACCACCGGTCCTCTTTAGTAATTGTGTGTTTACAGTGCTTGATGATGTAAACATTGATTGTGTTGTGATTACGATTATTTATTGTAAGCTGATGTGTTATATCTGAGTTGGACTGTCGGTTACAGTTCTAACTCACTTAGCTTTGAGCTAACCCCCACATTCCCACATCTTGCAGATTATGATTGTTTAAATTGCTGGGCAAGAGGTTGGTGGCTGGAATGGATTGTTTGACGACCTTGCGTATTACTCTGATATTGATTTTGCTAAATCAATGTTGTTTTTGGATTCAATAACACCCAATGATTGTGTTTAAAATTTATATGTTTATAATAATTATTTATATGTTTGAAATAAGCATGAATTTTATGTTTGAAAATGAAATGCTTGTTTTGGGACTTCCGCTTCTGGTAATAAAATACATTATCGTATTGTTTGAAAAAGGACGGGTGTTACACTAGCACCATACCCGCGCAAAGCAGCGGGTGATGTTCCTTATAAACAGCTTAAGTAGAATATGTAAACATTCAAGATTCAAGGGATCAAGTTTTTTCCCGCATTTTTTAAGTTCGTTTTATATGCACAATGATATTAATATGCTTTATATAAAATATGTACGTTGTTTATAAAAAGGATCATTTATCTTTAGTTTAATTACAACCTTTTTATACAAAATTTATTTTGCCTTTCTATTTTTAAGTTTTGTAAATATAGTAACTATTTAATATAGGGATGAATGTATATGGGTAGGGATGAGCGTGGTGTCAAACCCCGTCTAAAGCGGAAACAACAGAATGCAACACATGACTAGATCATAACACATTGATATAAAAGAAATTCACTAAATGAAGTTCAACAAAATGTTATGAAACCGCTTCATAACGTCACAAATACAATCGTTCACAATAAAAAATTTAAGATGCACTCTAAAAGTCTTGCTAAGCCACCTTAGTCTCAGTCCTTGAATTACTAGCTTCACCTGAAAAGAAATGCTCTAAAACGTCAACACATGGTTGGTGAGTTTGTAGGTTTTTAAGTAAACATTTTATCAAGTCAAATTCGTTTTGTTAAAACACATGAGAGCAATGTATACAATGTATAATATAACAACGTTTAAGATGTCACACGTTACCCACATTACAAATAATCACACGTTCCAACATTCAAATAAGTTACACGTGCAACGTTACACAAACCAACATCAACGTTCCGTTACATCCTACGTTGCTACGTACCTACGTTTCTACGTTCTATCGTTTCTAAGTAGTCTTACCTCAGATGTGGGATCTCCCACATGTGCAAGACCACAACGTTTCTATCATCGTTCCACACAATAAAACAACACACAAAAGCTACGCTATATTCACGTTATTGTTCCACACAATCAAATAATACACATTAAACTATACATGTATTTCATAGCAACTCATGTTCAAAGCAAATTCAAATATTGTTTCCACAGTGATAAAACAGTTTAAAATATCCGAGCATTCTTTTCCCCCAAAACGTTAGAAATATAGTTGAAAAAGGGGCCACGAAACTCACCTTGATTAGTCAAAGCAATTATCGTTCCCAAAATGAATCCACTAAAAGAATGTTAATCTACAAATCAAATATGTGTTGGTTACAATCTAGACAAGGTTATGCCCTTCCATTGTATCCCATTTGATGATCTATATCTCCTCTATTATGTTTTCTCACAACCAAACCTCGAATATCTTGACTAAAATAAGCTCCCATTTATACAAAATAGTAGTAATTTACTGTCACACCCCCAAATACATTGATTTTGTTTAGCGGAAGCATTTAGTTAAGTATGGGGGTAATGACACCAACATTGTACATGCATACGTATCAGAGCATATGATTACAACAGAACATATATATTATGATGACAAGAGTAATAATTACAAAGTTTTACGATTCATCGAATTGTACAAGTGTAAAAGTAGTTAAGTTGTACAAAAGTAGATTTCGTAAATATGACTAAACAGTTTTAGTTATATAAAAGAAATCCAGTTGTCAAAAGTTGGCATCCTATTCCTTCGTGGGTCGCCAATGTTCCATATGTGCAGGCGGATCTTACGTGCAGCTAATTCCCTGAAAAACATAATAAAACGTCAACACATGGTTGAGTGAATTCACAGGTTTTATGTTTGCAATTACAGTTCGTTAAACCAAATACGTTGGCAAGTAGTTGTTTGTAGGAAGGTTCGTATCCTAGTAGTTGTAGGAAAGTAGTATCCTATTTCCAAGTATGTTTTGTAGGAAAGTACGTATCCTAATCCGTGATATGTTTCGTTGGGATGTTGCCCAAAATTCAGTATAAGTTATAGTAGGAATGTCAGTATCCTATAAAATGTTTCGTGGGAAAGTTAGTATCCCTGATCCAAGTCAGTATGATCGAGTACCCAAGTCAGAAGGGTAAAACCAGAATAGTAGGGAAAGTCAGTATCCCTGATCCAAGTCAGTAGGATCGAGTACCCAAGTCAGAAGGGTAAAATCAGAATAGTAGGGAAAGTCAGTATCCCTGATCCAAGTCAGTAGGATCGAGTACCCAAGTCAGAAGGGTAAAATCAGAATAGTAGGGAAAGTCAGTATCCCTGATCCAAGTCAGCAGGATCTGGTCCAAGTCAGTAGGACTCATTAGTTGCTCAAGTAGTAGAGATTTTGTATGCGTGCCCAAGACGTAAAGACTTCTCAATCAGTTTAGTAAAAAGTGTTGCTGGTCGTTCTCCAGCGTTTCCAAAACAGTACCGGTCGTTCTCCGGTCTATCAAATATAGTTTAACTCGTTTGTAGTAGTTTGTAGTATGAAAACGTTATTTCATAAACATCAATTCGTGTAAGAGTTTAACAGTTTCAAGTACTCTAATCGTTCGAGTAAAACAAGTATACAATCATGTAAGTAAAAGCAGTTGACTATGTTTTCCACCCCTGTTCAAAAGTAGTAAAACGGTAAAAGTAGGGGCTGTGAACTCACCTGTCGAGTTGAGTAAAGTGCGAGTGCTAGCAAAGCCTAAAGCCCGAGGTCTAATCCGAAATCTCCTAACGCCCTAAACGTATGAGATTTAATAAGTATGTGGATGTCTAAGTTGACCATCCATGCTAGTGTCCATTCAACTAGATATGTCCAAGTATTCGTTTATCGTTTAGTTTTGTAGTTTTGAAAACATGTACGGCCCGTTGGTAACGGTGTGTAATAATAATTCTCAAAAGCATTATTATTATGTTTCAATTCATTTGTATACTCATAAAGGTGAGTGTTAACCGTTCTTGCATTGATTTAATATCGTATTAATCAATTATTATCATTTGGTATCCATTTTAAGTAAATTTCAAAATGTTGAAAAATGTTGACCAAAGTTGACCGCGAGTTGAGATTGCCCTGCGAGTTGAGATTGCCTCGCGAGTTGAGATTGCCTCGCGAGTTGAGATTGCCTAGCTAGTTGAGATTGCCTCGCGAGTTGAGTTGTCTCGCAAGTTGAGATTGCCTCGCGAGTTGAGATTGCCTCGCGAGTCGAGTTGTCTCGCGAGTCGAGTTGTCTCGCGAGTCGAGTTGTCTCGCGAGTCGAGTTGTCTCGCGAGTTGAGATTGAATCTCAACTCGCGAAACTCGCTGTTCGCAATTTTTGTGCAGATTTTTAAAACGTTTTTAATGAGGTTTTTGGACATAATAAGTTGATATAACACTAAAATATGATATATTGAGTATTATAAACATGAAATATCGAAAGAAATGGCGAAATCTAAGTGTTTTCGAGAATTGTCGAAAACTTACGAGTCGTCGCGCGAGAAATCCGAAAAGGTAGAAGTGTAGAGCTCGACTCCGTGATCGTTTTTCTCTAAAGGGGCGAGGTGATTGGAGGTGTTTTAATGGTAGTTTTGTTGTGATTTGTGGTGGTGATTTTAGTGAAAGAATTTAGAGAGAAATGGAGGTAGAGAGAGAGAGAGTAAAGATGGAAATGAAACAAATGGGGTGGGGTGGAGGTGTTGGGGCCGGTTTTGGGTCTTCCAAAATGGGGAGGGACTTTGTCCCAAATTTGCGGTATTTAACCCATGTTCGTTTACCCAATCGTAAATTGTTAACATATTTTAAAATGATAAGTTTTTAAATACGTAGTCGGATATATTTTTAGTCGAGATATTTCATAGAAATAATTTTGTTGAGTTTTAAAATCATAACTTTGTTTTGTTGCAGTTTGTTGGATAAGTTTTGTCGCGCAGAATACGTTTTGTACGATTCAAAATACTTTGTAAATATTATCGACATAATATTTAATAAGCGTTAATGTTATTTAATAATTTCATATTATCAAATAATTTTGTTCACCAACAGTCGTATATTTTTATCGCGTTTGTTCCAATTGTTTCGTACATAATTACAACTAATTATGAAATGTAATACTACGCGTATTAACTAGTTGGGATTTGCTAGACTTATCTCTAAAATGTGTTTATGAATTCACTATAAGTTAGGGAGTTAGCCTAAATATGCGTGCAATTAACTTTTATAATTATGTCGAAATTGCGGGGTGTCACATTTACACCCTATCTTGCATTTCAATTTCTGTCCAAAATTTTATACCTGTAACACCTCGTCAAAAAGTTAATTTTCGCGCCGAATTTAAACTTTTATAAACGATTTAACTTTTATTTCCAATTAGTATTTTTATAAAATACTTTCATTAGAAAACATTTTAAAATAATATAAATAAGATTTTATTTTATCTTATGACTGGACAAATAAAACACGGGTATTTTGTACTGTGGTTGGAGACCACAGTCCGCGCACTGGGAACCTGTGTTGGACAAAACCCAACTCCCTCCCCATTTTCACCTCATTTTCAACTCCACCCTCTCTCTCTCTACTTCCATTTCTCTCTCAATCTTCTCTCTAAAATACCCACTAATCACATAAAAACTACCATTAAACGACCTCCAATCTCGAAGCTCCTTTAGGGAAAAACGATCACCACGCAACGATCTACAACCCTATCTTTTCAGATTCTCCTCGCGCGGATTTGTAAGTTTCCGACAATTCTCGAAATCTCTCAAAACTTTGTTATTTTGCTTGTTTGCAGTTTAGATAAGCTTAAAATACTTAATTATGGGTTGGGTAAAAGAATCGGACACAACGGAGGCCGGAAAACTCGTTTTCGGCTCAAACTCCGGCGATCAGTCCGTTACGTCGCAGGGACCAAAAACAGTGCTGCGACGTCGCATCCAACGTCGCAGCCAACGTCGCAAAACATCCCAATGTCACATAATGCGACGTAAGCCCCTACGTCGCCATCAAATTATGCGTCGCACATAGCGACGTAGCCCATAACGTCGCATTGACTTGCGAATGTCGCACATAGCGACGCAAGACCCTACGTCGCCTCTGACGTCGCAGCTGACGTCGCATCTGACGTCGCAGAACCTTAAAAACCTATGTTTTTCACTAAGTATTGGCAACCAAATTTTACCACTCGATTTTACCCGAAATTGGATTTCGAATGCGTTTTCTTTAAAGCAAAGTAGTAGAAATAAAAATTTTCCAAGCTGACCTGGCAGCTCGACCCCAGCCAGGGGCTCTGCCCCTTGGACCCCGCCAGGGGTTGCCACCCCTTGGACCCCGCTACCAGGGGCGCTGCCCCCGGACCCCCGTAGTCCCGTACACCATTCCCAGACTTCAACAACAAATGCATACATGAACAACTCGCTTAGACAAACTGATTTGTCTCATACTTATATAACCTCACGTGTTTAGGACACTAGAAGGTTACCATTCGGACGACGCGCGTATCATCGTATCGCTAACAACTCACAGGTGAGTTCATCACCCCACTCTTTTACTGTTTTCCAACTGATTTCGGGGTGGGAATGCATACTCCTGTTTTACTACTTTCAACTGTTCAAACCTTTACAAACGTTTTACTATAGTTTATGGTAACGGTGCTAGACCGCGACAGCTACGAACCAATTGACCATACTTAGGGATATTAAGTATGACTGCGACAGTTCACCTAGAATTATATTACATATGATATCTAGGGAATAAACGCCTCACTACATCAGTGACTTGCTAAGTACTAATAATGATTAGTGAACTTATGAACACCAACTATAGGCACCGACTTGCTAGTTAGCATTGACTACTTTTACGAACTAGCGGATGACTTTGACTAAGTACTGTAAGTACTTCCTTACAGTTAAGTGACGTGTTAACGTACTTGACTTTACCATTACTACATACAAACTAGGTGACGTAGATACGTACGGTGATTATGATTTTGCCCCTATACCTAGGTGACATTCCTACTTTTCGTGGTAAGATTTACTACTGTGCGTTACGTAACAACTTGAGGTACTGTTGAGTGCCTGTAACACTTTACTAGCCTTGGGCTAACTTACTTACGGCATGTCGTGTACTGCCAAAACGATTACTTGCATCTCCTGCGGGAGAATAACGGACGCTGTCACTATATGTGAAGCAAAACGATGCCACGGTGGGTGGTACAAACACGATACCAATGTGATTGGTATTACGGATTTACAAACTAGCTCACGATACCACGGTGGGTGGTACAACTTATTTGCGAGCTGGATTGCTCACGATACCACGGTGGGTGGTACAACTTACTTACGAGCTGAATGCTCACACTCAGCAACGGACCGACGAACTATTACAGTCGGAGTCGTTGGCTCAGCATATGAATTTATGCTCTATCGTAGTTCTGCGGAACTGCACGGTTACTCATACTCAGCATATGGATTATGCTTTACTTACTTTCAGCAACGGACCTGCGAACTATTACAGTAGGGGTCGTTGGCTCGATAACTGACTAATTACTTAAACGTGGTCCTGCGGGACATAACTTAACATTTCCTCCCGGGGATACCTATTACTATCACTGTAGGTGATGCGAAACACTTACGAGTCGGAGACTCAGGGAAACAACAAGCTTTTGCTCACTTGACTGTAATTACAAACCGTACCGCTATGACACGATCACAAAACAGATAACTTGATCACGAAACAGATAACTTGATCACGTTGCCGGGGTGCAACCTTTCATGCCAGGTGGCATCGTGACCTATTAGTAACCGTAGTACTAATACGTGAAATCGTACAAACTATCCGTACCGTATTGCCGGGGAGCAATACCGACCGTCTAAGGACTTTCTTGTTTGTTTGTTTTCGGCCAGTAGCACGACAGATAGTCACTTTACGCTACTCTCGTATATATACTGCCAGGTGGCAATATCTTACCTGATAACACACATGCTGGGGATTGGTCCCCTTTACTTGACTAGAAACCTATTGATTAGGTTCACCTGCTTAACATAAATTACTTATAACTACCTCGAGGGGTAACTGTTGTTATTTAAACTGTTAAACTTGATTGATATTTCTGAATGAAATATTTATTACTCGAACTACTTGTTTTTACAAATTACTTGTGAACTCACCAGCTTTCCAGCTGACCCTTTTAGTGTGCATTCTCAGGTACACCGCTGTAGTAGGATTGGCCTACATGATTCTAGCTCGAGTCGCATGTTTTCAACACTCAGGATATTTATTGCATTTACTTCAGTACTAGTAGAATGTAATATTACTTTTATGCGAACTCGCAACTTGTAAACACTTTAATTTCAGAAATGTATAACTATTTTCAAACGTCTCATTTAGAGTCGTTCATTATGTATCTTATGCTGTGATATTTAATTTGGTAACACCCGACCCGACCGCTTCCACAAACCAAAATTTGAGGGTGTTACAATACCACTTTACGAATTTTAACTCATGACTAAACAAAATTATTAGACTCTACAATTTTTACCAGTGACACTTTGATGTATTAAGAATACCCAGTAATTTTTCAAGAATTTATTTCAATGGTTAACTGTTTTTAAAAATTGCCAAAAGTGAACTGCTCAAAAGTCAAAACGATAACATTTTCTGACTTCACCAAAGTTATAATTTATTTAAAATACTTAAAGACTTACAAAATTTATCATATTTTTACAGAAATTAGTTAACACATTGAAGTTATTCCAGTAAAAATTTCAAGACCAAATTCATAGTTTAACATTTGTTTCAAAAATCCACAAAACAACCATAAAATACGAACCGAAAACTCATTAATGACCTTTTATCTTATAAAATTATTTTGACTGACTTAAACTTAATATTTGGACACGAAACTAATGTCATTTGAAATTAGACTTCTAGTACTTAAGTTTAGGCTCAAGATTCATCTAAAAAACATCGTAAAATGACCAAATTACACCTTTCCCAAACCGGCACACAAATCTGTCCAGATTTAGGGTTTATTTATTCAAGCCTTAATCTTTTGTATAAGCAACCCAAAACGCGTATATGATCGTAAAGCTCATTCCTAACTATTATGACACTTATTTTTAATCATTCTAATAGGTCAAATTAATGGGAATACAATGGATCGAACCGAAATAAAATGATAACAACGAAACAATCGAAATAACGTATCAATGAATGAAATCGGATAGGAATAATACCAACTATCGGATGATCGCACGAGAGCACTCCTTTGAATCTGTATGAATAATGTTTCGTGAGGACTAATACATTCCATGCAATAGGAATCCGAAGAATATGAAAGTTTGGAACACGAAACTTACCGAAACACACGAATACACAAGTTCTCGATCAATAGAATGATTTGGAGGTTAAGTATTTGAGTTTTTAGGCTTTAGAAATCGTAAATATGCTGAAGAATTCGTCCCTGATCGTCTAAAATCGGCTGTGGGTTTTTAGAATATGAATTATGGTTAAAAATAGCCTAAAATACGCATCTGGACTCCCAACCGGCGGTTGGGCCTCGGCCCATCCCAAAACTGATTATTCGTTTTACGTTTTGCTTCATATCTCATTCGTTACACGTCCGTTTTCGATGATTCTTTTTGCGTTGAATTCGTTTTTCAAAAACGAAGACTTTGATGTATATAAATCCTTGAAATTAGTCTTAAAAAAAAGAGTTTTTACGACTTGAACTACGATAACGGTTTGGTGACGGTTGTCACACGTGGTACATAACCGGTACCGTACCATACCAAATTGGTTGGTACCGCTATTTTTTTTTCCCCAAAGTGAGTACCGAATACCGTACCATTTGAAGTGGGATGGTACTGGTACGGTACGAGTACTGGTACGGTAAAAAGTGGTACTATACCCGCTCGGTACCGTTAAGGCAATAAGTGTTTGACGTCATTCTACCTGTATTTTTCAAACCATCGTAGATAGACTACATAATGTAACATCTAAAAATAATATTTAAAAGCCTTGCACATCAAACACATCACTAAAATCTGTGTACCAATTCAAACTAAAAAACATTACTGAAGTACTAAATCATGCAACTTTAAATGTAATATGAAGATTTTAAAACAGAGAACGTCCGACTTCAAAAAGCTCTTAATCCTTGACGATTTGTTTCCGTTTTCCTTTTTCGTTTTGTTTGTTTACCGCCTCTTCAAAAAGCTCTTAATCATCGAAAATGTTAAATCATGCGTTTTGTTTGCGTATAAGGCAATTATAAACTTACTTGCATATTATTATTTTTTTGTCTAATGACGATGAATGCATATTATGATGATGATGATTAGGGTTTAGGTAAATGTTTACAAATTAGCTGCAATATTAAAGATGAAAACTGCCGATCCTAACTTTTATGAATAAATTTATTGTATAAAATCATATGGAGGCAAAAAATTAGGACTTACTAAACCAGTACCGGGTACTAAAACGGAAAAATATTGGTACTATACCAAAAGTACCGCATTAAAAAAATATTTATTTGAGTACAAAGTACCGTATCTAGTTGAAGATGGTTGGTACCGGTACCAGCTTACGGGCCAGGCCTCTCTGACCTGATGAAAACTGTCGATCCTAACTTTTATGAATAAATTTATTGTATAAAATCATATGGAGGCAAAAAATTAGGACTTACTAAACCGGTACCGGGTACTAAAATGGAAAAATACTGGTACTATACCAAAAGTAACGCATTAAAAAAATATATTTATTTGAGTACAAAGTAACGTATCTAGTTGAAGATGGTTGGTACCGGTATGGTACGGTACCGGTACGGTATGAGTACAATATTGATATTTCGGTACTAATGTTTATCCTTATACATGGGTATTATTGTAATTTCCTTTGAGTACAATTTTAAGATTATAGCATGAAATGCTTTATATGTAGTTAAAGATTAAAGATTAAAGATAAAGATAAAGATAAAGATAAAGATAAAGATAAGAGAAAAATGAATAGTTAAAATTTTAATAAAAAAAATAAAAAATAAAAGCTAACTCAAAAGTCACGAATTTAGCTGAGTGTTCAAAAGCTAACTCAAAACTCTCACAGTGCGGCTTGAAGAACAATTCCATCGATTAGCTGAGTGTTCGTAAACTTCATCTCAATCAAATGTCACGAATTTATAAAATAATTCTCAGTTTTCAAATCCACCGCTGTAATATCTTCTCGCGAACTTCAAAATTTCATCTTTATCATACGCTATCGTCATCTGTAAGTTCATCCATATCTTTGAATCACAACTATTTATCGCATAAATTCTTTAAATTTTTACCCGTTTCACTTAACAGCTCGATTCCACAAACTGGTTTTCGTAATTTGACATCGATTCACTCTCACAGTTTCGAAAATTTCAGTGAGGCAATTGATCAAATACCTGGTGGGCATGTTTCAGTTTTGAATGATTCTGATTATAGTTTTGATAGTAACCCATTAGATAAAAAACCTAATACTTGTCTCCCTTTTTCTCATGATGGTGAGAAATTGTATAACATTGTTATAGATTGTAAGCCTAATAACCCTGACAATAGTAACATGGAGATATCATTAAACGAAACCGGTGTTTCATTGACTACTCCGTTGGCTATTGAGGTTTTAAGTAGTCTTAGATATCAGGAGAAGTTGGCTTTTAGGTTTTTTACTTGGGCTGGAAATCAAGAAAACTACAGTCATGAGCCACAAGCATATAATGAGATGATTGATATACTATCAAATACTAAATATAAAGCGAAGCAATATCGTATAGTTTGTGATCTTTTGGATTACATGAAGCGAAATGAGAAAAGTTCCGTGCCTATTGAAGCTTTGTTAAAGATTTTGAAACAATATGCAGATAAGCATTTGACTCATCTTCATAAGTTTGCGAAGAAGAAAAAGGTTAAACTTAAAAAGATGCAGCCTGAGATTGATGCGTTTAATGTGTTATTAGACGCTTTTTGCAAGTGTTGTTTGGTAGAAGATGCTGAAGCTATGTTTATGAAGATAAAGAATAAAGTCAAGCCTAATACTAGTACGTATAATATTTTGTTTTTCGGTTGGTGCAGGGTGAGGAATCCTGGTAGGAGTATGCAAATACTTGATGAAATGATTGAAATGGGCCATACCCCGGAGAATTTTACATATAATACTGCCATAGATACTTTTTGTAAATCTGGGATGTTATCAGAAGCTGCTGAGCTTCTGGAGTTCATGAGATCGAAGGGCACACTCATGTCTGCACCCACTGCTAAAACATATGCTATTATGATCATTGCATTTGCACGTAATGATAAAATGGATGAATGTTTTAAACTTGTTGATGATATGGCGTCTAGTGGTTGCCTCCCTGATGTTTCAACATATAGAGAAATGATTGAAGGGATGTGTTCTGCTGGGAAAACCGAAGCTGCTTATAAATTTTTGGAAGATATGGGGAACAAAGGCTACCCTCCTGATATTGTTACATATAACTGTTTTCTCAAGGTTCTTTGTGATCATAAAGATAGTGAAGAAGCACTTAGGCTTTACAAGAAAATGATTGAGGTGGGTTGTAAGCCGAGTGTCCAAACTTTTAACATGTTAGTAACGATGTTCTATAGAATGGATAATCCAAATGGGGCGTTTGAGATATGGCATGAAATGGATAATAGGGGATGCGTTCGTGATGCTGATTCTTATTGTGTAATGATCGAAGGGCTTTTCCGGTGTGAAAGAATAGATGATGCCCGTGATCTTCTGGAAGAAGTCTTGAACAAAGGCATAAAATTTCCTTTTCAAAAATTTGATTCTTTCCTGATGCAGCTCTCCAAAATCGGTGATTTACGTGCTATTCATAGATTATCGGAACATATGAGGAAGTTTTATAATCCTGTTATGGCTCGTAGATTTGCATTAGGCCAAAAACGGAAGAGTGTTAGCTTAAGAGGGAAATGATCAGTTTTTTGTTTCGGGTTGAAAATTTGACACTTGTTTATCTTGTTGAGTTGTTATCTACGCCTGGATTGTATATGCAAACTTGTTTCTCAAATTTCTATGCTGTGTGTAGCTTATATGAAAATGAAGAACGTTTGCATTTAAATGATATGATATTTAGGTGTGTTATCTACTGTTCTGATGCTGTAGTCATCCGGTATGTGTGAATTTTATATGGATCTGCGCATTGGGTTACCGTTTGAAATCATTAAATTGGAATCAATGTACAACCGTTACTCTCCAGTGAACAAATTAATGTAGCAGCATTGCTATTCCAGCCCCTTTTGGGAGCTGAAATCCCAAATCTGGAGAAACATAGCTTTCACCACACGATGTACAAATGTAAACGCATGATCTACAAGTCATCGTAATAGCGTTGTTTCGGCTATGAAGAAGGGGATCAGACATTACTTTTGCAAAGCACACTGGTGACTGGTGTACAACTTGCAACCGCAGAGCAATCTTTTTTTTGTAATTTATTGAATGAAAATGTGGGTCAAGGAAGCTGCATGTCACTTGTACCTTGTGAACTTCTATTGGTAATCCCGTAACCTGTTTGTGGACAAGTACTTATGCAAAATATATGTACATTTGAAAGTTTTAGTGAGTTACTGACAGTAATTTACTCATTAAGGCGTCCAGCTTTCATCATTTTCACGTTTAGGACAGCCAATTACCCTTGTTACGGTTACAAGCAGGTGGCATGTGGAAGCAACATTCGTTTCTTTAGCTGGTGTACATTGCGGGTACGTTACAGATTGCATACAGGTGCTACATTTACTGAAGAGAAGAAAAGATGAAAGTAATGATTTCTCATATTTTAGCAAAAATTTATAGCAATGTGTTACATTCTTTATGTAGTTATGTACACTTTTGTCTTATGCACGTAGCCGATATGGTGAAAAAACAGCAGACTAGTAATTGGATATTTCCGATTCATGGCATATTGAAGTAAAAAGGATCTTTGCACCATTTTGTTTAAATGACAAACCGGAAGTAAGTTACATACTGACATAAGAACCTGCTCGACTTGGACTTCGGTGAGTTAGAATTTAGTTTGCCTATATACTTTAAGTTGACAATCCATAGGTAAATAGATTGGTGGTTTAGCCTGTCACAGTGTTATTTGATCACTGAACTTTTTGCCTCTAGTTGACTTCAATTCCTTGTGTGTTTGTTGGTATTAGATGCTTCGGTACACATTTTTCAATCTTTGTTTCTTATATATGTAGTTGTGTTATGATTCTATGATAGTTTTCTTTCTCACTATGCAATGGCTGTCTGAAGAATATGTAGCCATGTAGGTACCCTGAACATAACTGACGTGCTTCATTGTCCGCCACATGGAAAACATATTCACAATCTAACAAATGTTCACACAGTCGATTAAGAATGATTCTTTAGCAAAGCTGGACTTTGGTATGTTCGCAAGAAGGATTCAAACCAGTCAGTCCCAGAGCACCAGACTCCAGTTATTGCTGCTTCTACATATGGAAGCATTACTGTATTGTAACTGATAGTTACAGTGCACAAGGTAGAGGGCTGCTTGATGTTTGATATCTAACATCCTCCTTATGGGTTTGGTAATTCCTCTATTTAATTGTTTTAGGAATTACCTGATATTATTTGTTTTACTGTGAAACTTAAATAAATAGATCCCAGGATTTATTGTGAATAGTGAAATATTAGTTCTTTTAAATTACTATAAATGACGGTAAAATAAAAATATTATTCTCGCAAATGGTTTTCGGGTTCCAGACAATAGATTTAGGACGGGTATAAAATTACGGCAATTGGAACAGAGTCGGTTTGTGAGCCGACTTACTTTTGAGTATTTTACCCAATTCTTATTTCTTATTCATTTCATAAACATCAAACCCTTACTTTGAACTTTTGCAAAATTGAAACCATATCAAATTGAAAACCAAACTAGTTAGATGCTGTGAGTTTGGTTCTACAACATCAGGCCTATTATCAACATCATCTTATCAATCTTTCATCCAAAAGTGAGTTTGGGTTTTAGTTTTAAGAATGGATTTTAGGAGTTATTGAGTTATACTAAGAATTGAAGCTTGGTTTCGATGTTATAATGATTACCTGAAGTGTTAGATGCATTTAGGAACCTGAAACTGAGTTTGTTTGTGTTAAATTCGAGTTTTTATGAAAACAGCAGCGAAACTCGCAGATTTCAGTTCGTCTCGCGAAGCGAGTTGAAATGTCGCGAATCGAGATGAGCTTCTGCGAACCCAGTTCTTGCTGCGAAGCGAGTTGACTCGCTGTGCGAATCGACCTGAAATGTTGCGAGTTGAGTTACTGCGAACAGAGTTGGCTCTGCGAATTTAGATCTCTGCGAATTGAAATTTTTAAAGTTTTTGTTTCGCAAATTTCAAAAGTGCATAAAGTGTTCCTAACACCTTTAGTGATTAAAAAGTTACAAATTTATATATTAATTCGGATTGAGCTGAAATTCGCATGCTCACTCGGAAACGGCCCAATGATTAAGGCTCTATTCTAAGAGCCTAGGCAGTTTTTGGCCATTCGGGGTCATCTAGGGGTCGAAAATGGCATTTTTCAGTTTTTAAATGTCATTTTAGGATTTTCTGATTTCATTTTGATTGAGCTTTTGTTTGCCTAGACTTCAGGGATTACCTGATTGGATAAATATGCTATGATAATGATTATGAAACGAGTTACTAACTTATGTTTGATTCTCTGTTTCAGATCAACCTAAGACTCAGTGATATAAGGATCCTGAGTGTGGAGACGTCAGAGGTATCAGTGAGTGGATTTGGAACTCACCTTTTGATTTAGTTGTAACTGTTTGGTTACAACAAGTAAACGTAGATATGTTTAGTAGACTGTTTAGTCTGTGTTATTGATTATAAATCTACGTGCTATGTGGCCTCTGTGTATCAATGGTATTGAGGTCAACTGGTTAGTTGGGCTAGTTGGTTATTGTGTGAATTACACAGGGTCTTGATTCATTCATTCGTTTGATTGTAATAACCATTAGCTATCGGTCTATTCTGTATTGGCCTTACAGATTGATGGTAAGTGTTCTTGGAGAGCCACCCGGGTATTATGGTATCTCAAGAGCCACCGATCTTCATTGAAATATGTATATGTTTACGGTTATTTGGTGTAAACAAATGATTATGCTAAGTTGAATTGTGTATGACAAGTTCATTCACTTAGCTTCGTGCTAATCCCTCATTTTACTTCCTGCAGGTTTTGTTAATTATGGGGTGATCAGGAAGTGATGCTTTGAAAGCAAGGGATGTTTGACTGCTCTGCTAACTCTGATATAGTTTTGTTATAAACAAAGTTTGGAATTATATAATACCCCGTTTGTGTAATATGTGTACAGTGTTTTAATAACTTTAAACTATGTGGTGTATCATATTTTGAAAAAGTTATGTACATTTCCATTATGTATAATAGTAAAGTATGTTTTTAATATACGCTTCCGAGTAAAATCATATAATATTAATGTTCAGAATGAGGGGTGTTATATGATAATACTTATTCCTTTGGGCGACTTTGGACCCATTTAACCTGTTTCTTTTGTAGTAGTATATTTTTTAACTACCCGTTTGACCTGTTAGAGATAATGCATAAGTTGTTTTGATTATGCCCAGTTGATACGAACCTAGCCCATATCAAGCCCATAAGCCCAAGTGTAGAACTCACTCTCAAAAGCTAGCTTGAAGGAGGAGAGAACACCTAGACTTATAAGCCACCAATTAATCCCATACTTGATTAATGTGGGATCATAACAATACCCCATGCTTTGAAGAACTAACGTCCTAGTTGGTCACGGCTATGTTGGTCACGGTTGGCACCCTCTTTTCGGGTCCAACCCGAGGCCTCGTTGGTCACGATATGATCAACATTTGTTATGATCCCACATTGGTCAAGTATGGGATTAATTGGTGGCTTATAAGTCTAGGTGTTCCCTCCTCCTTCAAGCTAGCTTTTGGGAGTGAGTTCTACACTTGAGCTTATGGGCTTGATATGCGCCTAGTATGGGATAGGTTCGTATCACCGGTTAACTCTGCTTTTGAGAAATTTTATTCGGATATAAATTTCTTATTGAGAGAAATAACCATAACAGCAACACATCTATGTAAATATTTTTTACATGTGGCAGGTGAGGTAGCAGCTGAAGACCATACATCCGTAGCACATCAGAAGTAAACTCTTGAAAGGGTGATCAAATGTCTTAAGCGTGAACAAGCTGTAAGTTGGAAGCTACATTTAGTGAGATACTGAGATCTTTAGTATAGTACTTGTAAAATTCCCGCGGTATGCAGCGGATTGTAAAACAAAAACATATATGACGCAGGTAAGTAGTACAAAAACTCGTATCGTACATCACCCCAAAGCTGGTATGGTACTACAAAACCGATGTTTAAAATCGATGAAACATAACCTTTTACTTCAACACATTTATAATATACATATGTGAAAAATAATGCATGCATCTGAAATAAAAAATGTAAATTTAAATTTTAGGCAGATAGAACAACAATTGGATATTCTTTCCATACACATTAGGTACTTTCTTGTAATCAATCATGTTAAGTAGAAAAAGTTTTCTATCAAAACTTTTCCTTTCTCTTTCAACTTAGCTTGTTATCCTCGAACTCTAGAGTTTAGTCCATGTGCTAGTCTTGTTCTTGCTTGGGTACACTCTAAAATAACGGGGAAAAAAATACACACTTAAAGCAAGACGTTAATTATTTTTCAAATCCGACTACGCTAGTCATAAAGGGTAGCTCGTCCATGTTGGCCGATGGATAAAAAATGTACATGTCCAAAATCCAGATACAGTTTTTAGCTAGATGGAGATATTTATTATTTTCAAAAAAGTTTAAGGTTACTGCTATTTTTCCAAGTCACCCATTAATCATTTTTTTAAAATTTTGTAGAGATTATAATTTAAATTTTATAACAACTATCAATTTAAAGGTCAAGAACCTTTAACAACTATTTAGTAGAAAGATAAATGACGTTTGAATTTTTTTTGATGGTTATTAATTACATTTGACATAGTAACTATTATAAATAAGTATAATGTGAGAAAATATTGTATACTTTCCATTTCTGATTGATTGAGTATTCAATTTAATTTAGTTTCTATATTGGTTTCTATATTGGTTGAGTTAATGAGGGCGAAATTGACATTTCCAATATTCCTTTTTTAAGTATTAAGCCAATGTCTAAATGCTTAATAGTAGAGTATAAAAGAATAGATAGATATAGATATAGATATAGATATAGATTATTATCTAGTAAAATCTTTAGTTTATCAGGCTTAATTATAACTGTATTATGTTGTTTAAACAATTCAACTTGTGCATATGTACTTATGTACTATGTAATGTGTTTTTTTTAATCTTCTTTCATTATTTTTATTTATTTTTTTGTTGTCATTTTCCAGAAAGGAAAGAATAATACTCCAGGAATGTCACTTGCATATTTCACCAGGGTTTTGCCGGTAAAAGTCTTAAATAGGAGTATCGCTTAAAGTCTAGTCTTGAAAGGGGAAAACCTATATAAAGATATAAAGAATCAACATAAATTAGGAATGAAAGCGACCATCTTTTTGGGTTGATCAAGACCTCCACCGAATTCGCTTACTATGAGAACAGGAAAGATGAAACAGGAAGTGAAAATGTATTTATTAGGAAGAAATAAATTAGTTGCTACTTATGATTTTACTGATTCTTTTACTTTTTTCGGAAAAATGGACTGTAGTTCTTTTGAAAAAGAATATGTCGTTCAACTACACGGAAAGTTGGGTGCATGTTACAAAATGTCATGAACTCATTCGTATCGAATGATGATTGTTCTTTTGTCAGTTAACTTAGTTAAAATCGATATTATTTTGTAATGATTTAGAAAGTATTATGTGTATTTTTATGCGGTATTGATGAGTTGAAAGCTATTAGAAAAGGGAAACAGTCAAACAACCCATGTTTTGGAATTTGGAGGCTCCATCAACCGGTCCCATAGTCATCACAGAAGACGTTAACCAGGTAACCCATTTCAAAGGGACATGAGAATATAATTTGAATTCCTCATCTCCGTTTTAATATTGTAGTTCTCCAGCGCTAAGATACCATCACGGGAATATAAAAAGCTATGGAGTATGAGTTTGTAGTTTACCAAAAAAAAAAAAAGGTTTGTCTCTCATGGAGTCATAGTAAACTGATGTGAATGTCTATATAAACGCATATGATGCACGTATCCTAGGTAGTTACTCTATTCATTAGCATCAAAATTCGAAGTTGAACCATTGATTATGCTTTGATTTCAAGGGGAATCGTATACAAATTAACCAACACAACTTAACTTAAACTATGTCCATTAAAAAGAGTAGGAGACCTCTTTAGCATTTTGACTGCCTAAAGCATATCCCTTATGCTCTCTTAATTAGTCTTAGTTACCAAAAGCTATCTTGCCTTGAACTTTAAGACCACTAAGCACCACTATCTCTTCATTCCAGTGTTAAAAATATATAAAAAAAAAAACTAATAATACTCCGTAATGATTTAAGAACGAATCGCGATAAACATTATATGTCTGTACAGGAGTAATATGTTCTGATGGTACATGAGTACATGTACTGCTAGCTAGCACTGGTAATAATCTCCTTTGAACTAATAACTGTTCACAGAATGTGTTACACACAGAGTTTTTATTAAGGGTAAATTAGTTTATTCAATTTAAAGTTGATGCAATCATGCATATGACTATGGATCAAATATGTAACATGGGCCAGAATCAGAAAGGGCCGGCCTGGGCTGATGAAAACATTGTGGTCTACTTTCTATCTATAAACAAGTTAATCTTCTTTTGAATTTAGAATTTGTAGGGATTTATACATTGAAAGTTTAATTGATTCTGTGAAGGTAAAATATATTGTAATTAACTTATCTGCAAATGAACTAGTCAAATTACAAGCTCTTTTTTGTGTAATCTACTATTCCATAGATGTTAATGTTAACCGATGGTGCATCTAGTACGAGAGGCGGAGTTAGAAAATTCAACTAGAGGGGGTAAAAAAAATTATTTTTATTTTCTCTATGGTTTTGTGGGGGCGAAAATTTTAAAATTTTACTAATACCTTAAAAAAAATTTTTTTTTTTATGTAATATAAAGTTTCTTGTGGTGGTGGCTGTCTCCGCCCCTGTCTAGTACAACATAGTTGGTTCGAAAGATGTTGACACTTGAAAATATCATGAGTTCTATCTTTAGTGTTATCAAGGAAGAACGTAGTTTAGTTAAAAAATTTCTTGATAAGGGTAAATTTGTTGGCAGTGCTTTGTCAGTTTTTCATCAGTTTTGGATGTGCTGACGTGGCGCTGAGCTGGCACAAGGGAAGAAACAACGGTTGGGAGTGGTCATACAATCCACAGGGCATATATGATTGTAGATACACGATATAATGATTTGTTTGGAGTTCATACAATATTTACTGGTTGTTTACTTTTCGATATATTAATACGGAGTATATAAGAGCAAGAGAAGGTATATAATATAAAACATTGGGTTCACATGGACCACTTGCATTCCTACATAGTGGGAGACAAAATGAATTTCAAAAAATATTTATTTATCAGAGCAGTAAAGTTGGACTTTGTCCTACAAATCATAGGAAGAATAATTGAGTTTAGTATATTTTGGGCTTCTAAGAAAATAATATTTGGTATTTTGATCCACTAATACATGAAATAGTAGATAGTAGACTATTAACCCTATTATATATTAATTAATTATTTTAGTAATTACTAAACTAGTTCATGGATAAAATAGATTAAAACTATCAAATATTAACATATGTGACATGGTGATCAATTTGGAGCACAATGTCACATAGTAGGACTTGGAACGTTCGAGATCTTGTATTATTCTTTATCATTATGCATGATTGATCTATCGAAAACAAAATAAAAATAATGAAAAAGAATTAAGTGGGTTTTCTATATTAAATTTAAATGATTCCATTATATGATTATGCTATATATTGAATAAAAGTCTCATCATCATGACTTTTAGATTCGCTTCAAGTTTTATGCCATTCGTGCATATTAAATTGTGTTAAGTATAGTGGCTTGAAATACAATAGGTATTTTTAAAAATTATTCTTAAATCGTAAGAAATGAATTGGTCAGGATCGACAATGTTCAATACGATTAAAACTCATTTAATGACGTTTGTGTGGGAATGGGAAATGAATAACTTTTGTATAATAGGTTTTGGGTTTAATCTCAACTCCAAGTGATCTGCGGGAAACATTTGAAAGTTGCCAGAGTTGCGATCCTTAAAAAGGGTCGCATCGAATTTAAATGATCTCAGGCTAAGGCTGTTTCTCGAATATATATTCGATATGAATAATGTAATAAAAGTTACCGAAAATGATAATGAATACATATATATGTAAAATCGGTTATATCCGTATTTCTATCATGTTTTACACTGAATTTTTATGTTATAATTTATCACTCTAAAACCCAAATATTCGGTAAAGAACTCATGATTAAAGTGGGAAGAATAATCAAACCAAAAACTTGGATGTTATATGAATCTCAACGATTCTTATTAAAGTTTGGGTGTAATTCTAAGTGTCAAATTGGTAACCAATAGGAAGGCTTTTTGTGATTCTTTTAGGTTAAGTTCAAGAAAATGGTCATGCTGAATGATTTCTTTTGAAAAACATGAGCTTTCTATATTGGGGATATCACTAATAAAAATGGAAATGAGATTGGAATTGAATAAAAGCAAAAGCTAGTCCATGAGGATTGAAGATGCCATTATATTGCAAGGTAAGCTAGATAAGAAATGTGAGTATTTGAACACGAAAATATATTTAAGAATTTGTTGACGATACGTCGATAATCATAGCAGATGATGGAATTGAATATATGCCGTCGTACGAGATATATATGTTTTTGTTTGGTAATCTCTAACGTGTCGTTGCATATGATTCTCAAGAGTGTTTAAAAATCTAGCTACAATTATTGGTTTATGTATTGTATTGTATTTCAAGTCTAAAACAACCTTGATAACAACTTTATTCCTCTCATTTATTCGAAGCAAAACGACGCCGTTAGTAACTTAGTATACGACTAGATACAAGGAATACAAGTTTAACTATGGGAAGTGATACTACTGGTAGAAAAACAAAAGAGAAAATCAAATCGGATATTATTTGACCATCTCCAAAATAACCTAGTACTGGTAAATTGTTCCGAAGGTATCACTACAGACTGAAGTTCAAACCTTACTAAGTAAACATCTTGCGATAGCTAGGGAAAAAAGTCCGAAAACGGTAATAGGTACATATGAGCCAAAATGACTCGACTTTTCCAGGGTAGCATGAACATGCATGATATAACGCCCCAAAATTTACAACTGTTTTTTTTTTTTTTTAACAATGCGGAAGCTCAAGTCCCAAAACATATATATACATAAAATGACATATCGTCATCTTCCATTACCTAAGTTCTAAGTATTGATTATTACCGTTTACAAAACAATCCTTTATATCCTGGGCATTATATAATCACACATTTTAAACTGTATTAATAATAATCAGAGTAATCCCAGTCAAACATTCTTCAGTTACTCCTTGACCCGCCCATAACAATAGATATTACCTGCAAGGAGTAAACAACGAGGGATTAGCGCGAAGCTAAGTGAGTTAACTCATCACTAACAATACAACTTAGTTTAACACTATGAGTTCACCACATTTAACACTTTGACTCAACATCACCAGAGGATCGGTGGCCCTTGTGGCGCCCTCAGCCGCGGTGGCCCACCAAGCGACACTTACACCAACTGCAGGCCAATACAGCGGTTAACCGATAACCGTTTGTTACCTTTAGTCAACACAAGCCTTACTTACAACGAATGTTCACAACCCTTGTGTTGACTAACCTGTAACAACACAGTCCAACATAGTTGACCTCTATTAACACAGTTACCAATAGGTCACTTAACACTTAACACTTTAACACTTTAACACAATTCAACTTAACACAGGAATAACACTTAACACTTGAAGTAACCACAATAGTGATCACTAAATTATAGTGAGAGATCAAAGTCCACTCACCGACTACCATAGTCGCCCACTCAGTAGTCTAATATCACTGAGTCTTCTCCATATCTGGAAATACAACAAAATACACAAGTCAGTTACTTGTATCAAATCTACATAACATTACTCCAATAGATTTATATCAACAATCTCAATTCATGTGTATTATCACAATCATCACAAACATCAAGTTTCATACTTCTTGAATTGTTGCTTAATCATGATTAGATATCATGTTAACCACTTTTCAACTATATATCAATTTAGTTGTCACTTGTAGTAACTTCACATAATTCATTCCACTAATATGAATTATCACTATTAACTTCATTAGTTCATCATCACTATCAAATTTATGATCATAGAATCACATTATCACGTTAATCCACCTCAACTATAGTTAATCAATATAATTAAGCTATTAACCTCATATATTAAGAATTCACTATTTATCTCTTTCATTATTCCATTACTAACTCATGATCATCATCATAATCATCTTAGCTTCAATGAATAAAACTTCATATACTAGTTCATCTTTCACTAATACACTATAACAACCTCTTGTTATTATAAATCAAGGTAATTAACACCTAATCATCACACTTTCACAAATTCCACTTGAATTATAATCACACAACTTGATTAATTCATTATTAGGTTAGATTAAAGCTACTAACCTTCATACTAACACATATTAACACCATTACAACTAATATCAATAATTAATTTATAATAATCACCATTAACCCATCAAAATCATCAAATTTCCTATAAAACTCATGAACCCTAATTCAAACCTATAACTTAAGCATGAATCATATTAGATATCAACAACAATAAGCTTAACTAACATCAATTTCACATAATCAAAGCTTAATTTCGAATTATCACCAAGAACATAAAAAACCCCCAATTTCTAGGGTTTAAAATTGAAGATTTAGAGACTTACTAGTAGCATAGAAGGATTAGGAGATGATTATCTATCCACTTGAAGCTTAAATCCGAATTTGTGATCTTCACTTTTGATTATTTCTTCATGTTTTTGTAGATTTAGGGTTATATGTGTGTGTATATGTTAATACGTACGTATGTATGTATATGTGGGAATAAAACCCGATCCATCATATATAATATACCATATAGTGTTAGTTTTCATTCCCCGTATTTATTATTGTCTGGAACTTAAAATCATTTGCGAGGAAAACTATTTTATTTTACCGTCAACTAAATAAATTTAAAACAATCAATATTTCACTAGTCACAATATTTCCTGAGGCTTATCGACCTATTAATTTTACAATCAAACACAATAACAATTTTAAATCGCATTTGAAATTTACAGAAAATACCTATTACTTCTAGGCCCAATTTGAGGATGTTACAAATCTCTCCCCCTTAAAGAGATTTCGTCCTCGAAATCTAATCAACCTTGCTTATTCTAAAGTACTTAATTACTTGATAAATCTCATTCCTTAAATGAGATTCTACTAACACCATAATTTATTAATATTGCACTCTTCATACTACTCTAACAACGTAATTACTCATCACTATATTCACCTAAAGTGTGTACACAACTTAAATCATCTATGCATGACATGCTTATGCATACATTTCACTATACACTCCATGTACCTACATATATACATTATTTCATCAACTTACACATCACCAATGTGTATATCACAATTAACTTTACACAAACACATACATTGTGCCTTATACTCAAATTAACTTGCATATAGTATAACACTACTCACATTATTCAACAACAAGCGTGATATTATCACTTACAATAATTACTCCTTTGAGTAACTCTTTATTATATGCACACAATTTAAATTCTATCTACATACACATATCCGCATGTACATGTTTCTATTTCTTATCTCAACATATGAAATGTATCTAGATCACATTTTTCATGCATACCATGATCACTTAAAGAAATTATTCCCAATTAATCACTTTAAACAGGTAATCACTTGACGTAAGTGAATAACATCATTATGCACATAGCATACTCTTAACACTAGAAACCAGCGATGTGCTAGAATCTTTAAAATAGGTATATGATTTATACCCCTTTTAACAGCAAAACAATGATTATGAAAATCACAATACACCCAACAACAACGAAATTTAAATTTCAATTCATAACTAGCATTTATGCTAGTACCACATATCACTAATGTATATGATAATCTTTTATTTAAAAGTATCTCAAACTCATATAACACTATTCACATATTAACAAGCAAAATACAAGTCAATTCTTCATGGTTAACACTATTATCACTTAATCACCAAGTCACTTAGTACCAATTTAATTGGATAATTACCAAGTTTTTCCATCAACAAGTACATTGTCATTCAAGCGCAAGTACCACTCCATCAAAATGTGCTAACCACACACACATTTTTCAACAATATTCCATCAATCAACCGTATCTCTTTAATCTCCACGGAAGATTATTTCACATTTCCATCATTTCTATACGCAACCTATCATTTCACTTTGATATTATGCATATAATAACAATCAAATTTCCTAAAATTCTCAATTAAAGATAATATAACTATCAATTTTTCATAGTTTCAATAAAAAGGCTCTCTCTCTATATATATTTATATATTTCTTTTATTAATAGGTAGTCCATTAGTACAATAACTTAATCTTTTACTACCATTTCGATTTAGTCAATCATTGACTCTCTCTCTCACTCATACGTCATCATCGAAAACTTACCAATTTTAAAGTCACATTAATTTCTTTGGTACTTAGTAGCCTCAATACTCCATGTGAGATGGCATAATATTAATACGTTGGCCAGACGTCGTCATATTATGTCAGTCACACTTTATTCTCAGGCCACTTCATACCATTGATCTCTAAAGTAATTAACTTTTACTTTCACATAATTCATAATGTTGAAATTAACAATTATCACACATATAATAACACTTAAATATTTTTATGACCAAGTGTTAATCGGTTACTATTTTTCCTTTATCACTTTAATGTGAAACTACTATCATGTAATTAGGTAGGCATAACAATTCAATCATCTAACACATTTCTCATTGTCTCCTTAACACAGATTAAAATTTAATACAACTAAATCAAGGTAACACCCTCTCTACACGATTCAATATCATTCACTTAACATTTTAATTATCAAGTATAATACTCTATATAACATTTAGCACTAAGTACCTTGTTAATTACCAGATCATATTCCACATATTTTCATCAATATATAATTTCTAAGTTGATTAATAAATAACCTTCCATCTTTAGTTATTAAGCAAGAGTAAGCTCCTATAATACTCTTCAACTCTTACAAATACTTATTCAGTCATATTAAGTATTTCACATAATGTAATTAACATGATTACATAATCAATATTTATTTACCCTAACAAACAACAATCAACAATACCCTTACTGGTATACTATGCAGTTAGTTAAACCGCTTACAAACGACTCCTACACAAAAACCATATAGACCTCTTAAAACAACTTTTAATATTGCATATAGTCACAGGAATGATCCATGGGCTCAAAGAAACAAAAGCCCAATACAAATCATAAGCTAAAAGTCCGAAATAATGTCCGAAAAACAATAAAACGCGATTTTCGGGCCCCAAATGACCCCGAAGTGCCGAAAACTGACAGGGCTCATGGCAAAGCGATGAGCTTTTACCGTTGGGCCGTTTTTGAGTTGACATGTAAATTTCGTCTTAATCGGACACCGAAATTTTCTAACGGAAATTCTACGTCGAACGTTACGACGAACGTCGAAATTTACAAATTTTCATGTTAAATTCACTTAACATAACACATAACACAAGAAATGTCTCAAAACATGGGAATACGTTCGTATTCATGGGAATACGTCCGTATTTACGGGAATACGCCGTATTCCCGCCAACATTTTCAACCAGAAAGATTTTTAAGGAATACGCCCAAGGAATACGTCTGTATTCATGGGAATACGTACGTATTCAAGGGAATACGCCGGATTCAACATGCTGCAGCAACTCAGAAATTTTAGTGCAAAAACACGAAATTCAAACGCGCATATCTCCTAAACCGTAAAGAGTTAGACTCTGAAATTTTGCAGGCACTCTCATATAATCAAAATGCAACTTTCCATTTTTCCACTTTTTCAAATTACACGTTTAACAAGAAAATAGATGTATGGGTCATTTTAGACCATTTTCGACCGTTTTAGTTGACACACCATATTCCAAATGGCTAGGTTTCTGACTTCAACCCTTTGCTAACATGTTTCTACATATATTTATGACGTGTGGGCACATTCATCATATACAAACACTCATTCTACACTGTTTTAACACGTTGACCCGTTTAGGGGTCAAAATGAACAATTTCTCCAATTTCATTCAAAATGACAACCTTAACATTTTCAATCCACATTTTATCTATGCTTATGACTTTAAGTCACTTTAAAGGTTATCATACACTTAACATATCAAATTCTATACATTTTAACACTAAGTGGCCCATTTGGACACTTAAATGACCCGTTTGGATTTACGACCATATGATCACCATTCCAACACCCAACCCACACTTCTCTGACTATTCCAAGTCAAACTAACACACTTTCATCATTAGTTTCATATTATCACCCTAAAACACCAAGTTCAAAAAATTCAATCATATATGAACCAATTTCAACATATAATTTCAAATTCAACTTTTCACAAACTTGTCACCGCACATTTAGACTCATTGTCCACTTCGACTTTCTTACTACACTATATATAATACAAAGATCATAATTCACCCTAATCATGATCAATGCTAAACATTTAGACATCTAGTCACATTCCTCACTTCATAGCATGGCATAGCATGGCAATTATCGAGTTTGACACAATTACATTCAACATTGACCTTTCCAAGTCAATAGCATATACTACAACAACCCGGACACACTCTAAGTCACACAATAACACAACTCCAAACTTATAAATAGATACACCTGCAACCCATTAATTTCATCATATTGTGTCACACCAATTTAGCTTATCATTTATCAATTATTTCCCCAGCAAGGATCTATAATCACACTTGCATTTATCAACTTATATTCACACTCTTCATTGTCACATTACACATACACTTAATTCCACATAACACAACTGTTACACATTAGTCATTCATGTATCTACACGCAGTTTCAACTTCTTAATTACATACTAATAGCTCTATCACCTTATTAGCAAGTATTAATCACCAACAATTCAATTTACTTTACTAATAATCATAACATAGTAAAGTAAAACAATTGAATTCACCAAGTTTATCAGAAATTACCTGGCACATCTAGGCCCACAAGTGTTGAGGATTGAGAATACCAATCGGTTCCTCATGATCCTCCATCTCTGCACTCAAAACAACAATCTGACATCTTGTTATAGATTAGTTCACATTTAACAACAACTTGCTCATACCAACACTAATCCCACACCTCGGAATGTTTGACCACTATCACTAGGCTTGGGATTGAACAATTTAACCATTATTCAATTCGCCCAAACCTATGCTCTGATACCAACTTATAACGCCCCAAAATTTACAACTGTTTTTTTTTTTTTTTAACAATGCGGAAGCTCAAGTCCCAAAACATATATATACATAAAATGACATATCGTCATCTTCCATTACCTAAGTTCTAAGTATTGATTATTACCGTTTACAAAACAATCCTTTATATCCTGGGCATTATATAATCACACATTTTAAACTGTATTAATAATAATCAGAGTAATCCCAGTCAAACATTCTTCAGTTACTCCTTGACCCGCCCATAACAATAGATATTACCTGCAAGGAGTAAACAACGAGGGATTAGCGCGAAGCTAAGTGAGTTAACTCATCACTAACAATACAACTTAGTTTAACACTATGAGTTCACCACATTTAACACTTTGACTCAACATCACCAGAGGATCGGTGGCCCTTGTGGCGCCCTCAGCCGCGGTGGCCCACCAAGCGACACTTACACCAACTGCAGGCCAATACAGCGGTTAACCGATAACCGTTTGTTACCTTTAGTCAACACAAGCCTTACTTACAACGAATGTTCACAACCCTTGTGTTGACTAACCTGTAACAACACAGTCCAACATAGTTGACCTCTATTAACACAGTTACCAATAGGTCACTTAACACTTAACACTTTAACACTTTAACACAATTCAACTTAACACAGGAATAACACTTAACACTTGAAGTAACCACAATAGTGATCACTAAATTATAGTGAGAGATCAAAGTCCACTCACCGACTACCATAGTCGCCCACTCAGTAGTCTAATATCACTGAGTCTTCTCCATATCTGGAAATACAACAAAATACACAAGTCAGTTACTTGTATCAAATCTACATAACATTACTCCAATAGATTTATATCAACAATCTCAATTCATGTGTATTATCACAATCATCACAAACATCAAGTTTCATACTTCTTGAATTGTTGCTTAATCATGATTAGATATCATGTTAACCACTTTTCAACTATATATCAATTTAGTTGTCACTTGTAGTAACTTCACATAATTCATTCCACTAATATGAATTATCACTATTAACTTCATTAGTTCATCATCACTATCAAATTTATGATCATAGAATCACATTATCACGTTAATCCACCTCAACTATAGTTAATCAATATAATTAAGCTATTAACCTCATATATTAAGAATTCACTATTTATCTCTTTCATTATTCCATTACTAACTCATGATCATCATCATAATCATCTTAGCTTCAATGAATAAAACTTCATATACTAGTTCATCTTTCACTAATACACTATAACAACCTCTTGTTATTATAAATCAAGGTAATTAACACCTAATCATCACACTTTCACAAATTCCACTTGAATTATAATCACACAACTTGATTAATTCATTATTAGGTTAGATTAAAGCTACTAACCTTCATACTAACACATATTAACACCATTACAACTAATATCAATCATTAATTTATAATAATCACCATTAACCCATCAAAATCATCAAATTTCCTATAAAACTCATGAACCCTGATTCAAACCTATAACTTAAGCATGAATCATGTTAGATATCAACAACAATAAGCTTAACTAACATCAATTTCACATAATCAAAGCTTAATTTCGAATTATCACCAAGAACATCAAAAACCCCCAATTTCCAGGGTTTAAAATTGAAGATTTAGAGACTTACTAGTAGCATAGAAGGATTAGGAGATGATTATCTATCCACTTGAAGCTTAAATCCGAATTTGTGATCTTCACTTTTGATTATTTCTTCATGTTTTTGTAGATTTAGGGTTATATGTGTGTGTATATGTTAATACGTACGTATGTATGTATATGTGGGAATAAAACCCGATCCATCATATATAATATACCATATAGTGTTAGTTTTCATTCCCCGTATTTATTATTGTCTGGAACTTAAAATCATTTGCGAGGAAAACTATTTTATTTTACCGTCAACTAAATAAATTTAAAACAATCAATATTTCACTAGTCACAATATTTCCTGAGGCTTATCGACCTATTAATTTTACAATCAAACACAATAACAATTTTAAATCGCATTTGAAATTTACAGAAAATACCTATTACTTCTAGGCCCAATTTGAGGATGTTACACATGAGTCCCTCATCGACTTTATATCAAACAAAGTAAAGCGTTTAGCTCATTAACTAAAGACAGGCAAGATTGAAAATGATTTAGATTCTACAATCATATGATCAGCAAGAAGGGACTCTATACATATTCTATGATTCTAAAGATGTTGTGAAGAATCAACACGCTTTTGTTAATTAAAACTGTAAAATCGTAATATATTTCAAGATCGAGATATTAACAATCCAACATAACTTACAATTATCTGTGTTATTGAGTATTACTAACTTAACTTTTACAAAATCTTAGTTTTTGCAAAACGTTGATAACCAGCAACGCTGACCAGCTTACATGCCCCATCACAGAGCAATATGTGGAGAGCAATACTGAGCATATGCTCTAGACCAACCCAATTAATAATTTTTTTATGCTAATAATTCCATCATTTCATTATGTTAATACAAGTAATGGAATTGTAATGTGTTGCAAACTTGCAAATGATTTATTTCTTATATGGCTGTGGGGCATCGTTACCCTACAACCATTTGGGCGTTTGGCAGACTTGTAGAGGTTAGAAGTAAGAAGTACAATTAAGCGAGTAATTAAACAAATATGTAATTAGTACCTCCATCCTAATCCTAGGCTATAGGCTTGGAATTCCTTTGACCAGTGGAATTCCTTTGACCAATCCATTTTTAAGTTGTGTCTTTTCGTTGAAGATAAATAATACAATAGAAAACAGAGTTTTGTGCTACTTTTAGGCTATATTCTCACCATTTTTTTTCCGAAATCTTTTGCTACATTTGTTGCTACGTTATTATTTACCTTCCCTTTTATAATTCTTCTTTATTCTTGCTTGCATTATTGTTTACTTCATTTACCTCTTAGACGCGCCACGTCAATGCCACGTTAGCGCTACGTCAGCTTTTTCCAAACCTGACTGAAATTGACGGACCCCTGCCATCAGTGACTCCGTCACTTAAATTTGTGGGTCTCACATGTATCAATTTACCTTTATTTATATACACACACGAAAAAAGAAAAGCAAAAAAAAGTGACGCAACGTTGGTTTTCCGACGGAAAAAACCGACGGACCGAACCGACGGGCTAGTGCTATCGGTGTCGGTTTCGTTGGTTTTAACAAACAAAACTGACGACTCCCGTTGGGAGGTGTCTTATTACCTCATTTTTCTGTCATGCTTTTTCTTGGCTCGTTTCCAAGTTATATATGCTAGAATTAGAACAAGTAGTTTAGAGTTTCTTGATGTTTTGGTTTATCCACCTTTAACTACAGATCAATTTACGATTATTACTGACTTACTGATATCATTATTATGAAATACTGTATTAAATTACTCTATTTAAACGTGGATCCTTTGAAGAAATTTATCTTTGGAAAAAGGGATATTAACTATGATTAATTCATTAGATACATTATTACTTGTGCAAAGAGTCAAAGATTCCCTTTACTGATTCTTTTAATAATTTCTACAATGTAAATGCTTTCAATTAAACATGATTAAAGCTAAACCGAAATGTAATTCCCGTAGGCCGGGTTCACTAAAGTGGGGATTTTGGTTTCATGAATTACGCCCGCACCCTTTTATTTTGGGTGATGATAAATCCACCAATAATTTTGATAAATCCACAAAAAACTATGTATTTCTTGGTTGTACAATACAAGTTTTAATTGCATAAGTATGGTGGATCTATCAAGATGTTTGGTGGAAATATCACCACCCTTTTATTTTGTCAACTCTTGTACCAACTCCCTCCACGAACCTTTTTTTGTTTTTTTACGAAACATTCATAACCGGCAACGTTAACCAGTGCACACGTCCGGCCCCAAAGACAATATGTAGAAGACAATGCTAAACATACACTATAGACTGAACAGCCCGCTAAGGAAGAATGTCCACCCATTTTGAGAAATATGACAATTTTCTTGCAAAGTCCTCCCTTCTGGAACCAACTGGGCTACGCGCCTGAGGGTTGACCCTGTAGTTGTAGCTAATGGGGAACCTTTTTTTTTTTTTTTAACTCTTTCATTTTAGTAAACAATTTTTATAGTAAATGATACTTCCCCCCTCCCAAAATAATTGTCCAGTTTTGACTTTTTAAAGTATTTCTTTTTCAACTTTTACCTTAAATATTTTTGTTTGTGTAATATAATACTTGATGAAAATTATAATAATGAAAATACATTTAAAACCCAATCAATTCATATATTTTGCATCAAGTATTATATAACAAAAAAAAATCTAAGGTCAAAGTTGAAAAAGAAAGACTTTAAAAAGTCAAAACTAAACAATTATTTTGGGACGGATGCAGTGTTTTAATACCCGGGTTTTTAGTCGACTCGGAAATGTGTTAATTTCTGGTCTGACCGGTCGAACCGGTTGGGCCGGAAGGTCGGACCGGAGTTAATAATAGTATACAGTAGTAGTATTTAGTGAACTTTTTTATAATTATAATTATTAATTATATCATGTATAATAATTATAATCCATAGAGTAATAAAGGGTGATGACACATTAATTCCCTTGTTATTCTTGGAATAGACATCAATATAATAATTATATAATCCATTGAGTAATAAATGGTGATGACACATCAATCAAAAATTCTCTATTTACCCTCATTATTCTTGAAATACACAATCAGTCAACATTCCCTAATTATAAATGATTAAATGTATATAGAAATTGTAATAAAAAAAAAACATGAAACCGGGTCAATGCGCCGGTCCGGTTTCCGGTCCGACCGGCCGGGTCAACCGGGTCGTTGACTAGTCAAAGTATCGAAAAAACCGGGTTTTTTTGAGCCGGAATTCCCTAAAAATACGGTCCGACCGGGCCGGTCGGACCGGGTCTTAAAACACTGGACGGAGGTAGTAGTATTTACACACATCACTACAGTTATTCACAAATATGTACAATTGTCTTGTTCCTGCACCTCGATACAGCCGATGGCCTTTGGTTGCTTTTAACAATTGACAGTTTAACTAGAAACTAGAAAGAGAGTGAGCGAAATGTGAAGGAAATTATCTGACGGTAAAAAATGTTTAAAATGTTGTTCAAGGAAATTATGAATGAAAGGATACTAAAACTCAAAAAGTAATTACTTTTTTCTGTCAAAATATGACCACCACAAGAGGTCAAGAGGGTCAAGTTGTAGGGATGATCAGATAGGTACGTACATTGAACCTTTTGGGTTTCAGTATGAGTTACTCAAGAAATTTGCATTTGTCACAAGTTGAAACCTAAAAAATGAATAATTCTCAACTTTTTTCTAGACATCTATTCATCAAATAGTTGTTCAAAAGCTGCAAATAGATTTGGTGGGTCGAAATGTGTCATTCCATTTGTTCCTTCTAAAGTTGCATAATGATTATACTTTTCTTTGTTGTTTCGTGAAATGTTTATCGATTGTTATTCCGTATATAGGTGTAAAAAATTAGACCTAAAACCATGCCTAATTAATATAGCCAATGATTTACACTTATTATTTTTTTTTTATCAATATAAACTATGATAATGGTGATTATATATTCTTTTACGTATGTAAGTGCTTTTCTACCCTTTCTTCTGCGCCTACTATACTTTACCTAAAGGTAAGTCAAAGTCGTAAGAATGCCCTTATTTTGCAAAAAGACGATATATATATTTTACATCATCACTTGCTTAATTAACTATGCTAGTTAATGTAGCCTATACATCATGAGGAACTTTACCTCAGATAGACAATCTATTATATTATATATTATATTATATTATATTATATATATTATGTATAATAATTGTATGGAAAGGCAGATGCCCCTTGTTAACTATTCAAGAAGGGATATTTAGCTTTAGGATGAGAGGGCATAATCTCCGGCCACTGGCCTAAGCTTAGACAATAATAGACTTTTAATCATAGTTTGGAATTATTTTCAATTATACAAACTACATATAGGGAACTTTTACAGGCTTGCATATATGTAAAAGCTTGTAACAACTTAAAACAATTCTTATTGTTTTTGGGTTGATTTGTTTAATACATTTTCGAATTCTTTAGACAAGAATTCATATAGGGAAGTCAACATGTTAATGCCAATGATGACTATTGTATTTGCCAATGATTTGATAAGAACATATCCCTTGATTAAAATAATTTTGTTCTTTTTCTTAAATATACTGCACAAAAACATAGATTAAGTGGACTAGAAGAACAAAGGTGGCGTATGTATAAACTACGTAATGTTGAAGCTAGATGAAAATATCTACTTCAAAGGCTTAATTGGTGCATAAGTAGTTATACCTTAATTAAAAACGTTTGATAAATAATATAGAATTTGGAATAACATGTTTTTGTTATAGTTGTGGCCGTAGTTGTAGCTTATTTTTTGTTTTGAAAATCTTTTGAAATAACTTTTATTTTAAGAGCTTCTATTTTTGTTTTTTATTATTTTTTTGAATAAACCCCTTTATTTTGGTTTACCAAAAGAGGTCACAAAAAGATGACTCCCAAACATACCCTACAACTTTTTAAGAAACTAATATATATCAATATCCTTAATTAAAAGCTCTTAAGAATCGTAGTTAGTTCTCAGTACAAGTTATTAACATTGGAAGTTAAATGATTAAATGTTTCAGTAATCTGGTTTTATCGTCATAATAACCTGTACATTCTAAACAAAATATATGAAGTCTTCTATTTGTCGTTTAAATCTCATTACCTTAACTGGTTGACATATGACACCAAAATCAATCACCTAAAAGTACATAAAGCATTAATGTGAACCCTGTATTCTGTAAATATTTTCTTAAGCACTTTTTCAGCGATGCCGATAGATGATAATACCAAAACAACCAATTCATTTTGTTAGTCGGATTTTGATATTGTATGCAACACGACATTCTTTCGATGAGACGTGTAAACAGATCAAAGTTGCAACACAATAGAAACTAAAATGTATATTACTCATTCAGCATGCAGAATTATCCCCAACCAAACGTATATGAACACCATAAAGGTACAACTTTTACTGCATACAGCACTTGTATATTGATTGTGATGGTCCACCTATTATGGTCCCTCCTAGTTGTTATTGTTATAGTACAAAAGTGAAAATGAAACAACATAGGAAATGCATTTAGTGCAAGAAAAGCTCATCATCAGTTTTACCCTATACTTTTTGGTAAAGCTTTGACTCAACCATAAACACCAACCCCATTAAAAAACTATCATCCCTTCCATTAAAGTCAAAACATAACTTATCACTTACTGTGTCAGGCAAAAGATTGTCAACCGTACAATACTTACTAACCATTCCAATTAAAATCAAGCATGCTTCTTATTTTTACTGTCATTTACATTTTTGTCTTATACTCATGTGCATCTTAATATAACATCTGGTTCGGTGTTGAACTCGGTATTCATTTCAGCAATGGTTATTTATATGATAAGTGGTTCACTGTTAAACTCGTTATGGAAAGGTATATATTCAACTTTGAGCCTTCAACGCCGGCGAAGAGTGATGTTTCCGGTGTTAGAAAATAAAACCCACTCCACACCCATGTTTAATTTTACTAATGTATAGATTCAACTTTTTAGTTTTTAAAAGTGTTATTGTAAGCCACCTAGTATATCATTAAAACTGCAAAATTAACGATGTGAAAGTTATTGATGTGGCAAGAATTAATGATGATGCACAGCGGCGGAGTTAGGAAATCCAAGTAGATGGGGCGAAAAGAATTTATTTTTATTTGGGGGCGAAAATTTTTAAATGTCGCTAATACCTTAAATATATATATTTTTTTTACGTAATTTTAAATTTCTTGTGGGACGGCTGCCTACGCTACCCCCGCCCCTGATGATGCATATGAAGGTTTCTCATGCAATATTATATGTTCTGATACTCTATACGAATATAAAGTACCTATAAAACTAGAAATAATGTTCTGATTCGATATAGAAACATTTTTACATCTTTATAATATAGTTTTGTGTTACAAAAATAAGTTTTGTTTATCTTTTTTGATAAATTTCATGACTATCCTATTATTATTTGTATTTTTGTGACCGTTCCAATAATCTTACTTAACAAATCAGTTTATGGAAATTAACATCAGCATAGTTGTTAAACTCTTACGATTCACGAGTCGACTCTCACGAGTCGACTCAGAAATTCAAAAAACGAGGCGACTCGGACCCCGACTCTTAAATAGCTTTGACTCTTACGAGTTATTTATTGACTCTTCCGAGTCGTGGGCGACTCTTACGAGTCAGAAATCGGATACACGTTTAATGTAATCTAATAAAAAACACAAAATGACAAAATATGATAGGAAACGACTAATAATCCATTATAAATTACACATTTGTGTTATTTAATGATTTTCATCATGTTTTACTTCAATTTAGGGTAGAAATCTAAACAATAATATACATATAGATATAAATATATGTATTTATTGTAAAATTATGACTCTAATGAGTCGAGTCGAGTCACGAGTCACGAGTTAAAAATCAACATTTCGAATCACGAGTCGAGTCACGAGTTAACAACTATGAACATCAGCTTTTTGAGAACTATTTTTTATTATAAATTTATTTTAGTGGACCGGAATATTTAAAGCAATGAAAAAGAAGCATCAACGTACACAAAAGGCAAAACCTGCCTTTCAAAAAGCTCTCTATCATATCTAGTCTAGCTTATAATTATAAGAATGTTACCCTTACAAACTACATACAAGTTATGAATTACAACCAACCAATTAAAACATTAATTACATATAAAATGTTACACTTTTATTGCAAACAAAATAGTTTGTAAGATAGTCTTCATTTGATTGATTGTAATAACACATATAAATAATATCCCTAAACTCTCTAGATCAAGTAAATGACCATGTGTTTTCCTTATTATTAGCTCAACTAAGAAACAATATATTCTAAATACAGTCTTTTGGGCTCATAAAGACTTTTTAAAGGGCTAAGTGTAACAATCCTAAGAATTTGAAAATGATGATAATGACAATAATAGTGTTACAATAATGAGAAATCCTGTAATCAATTTTGAATGAAACTGAACTGATGAAATTGGCCGATGGATGAATAAGTATTGAAAAATTGTCCTCCGCGTATCATCCCTTCGTCTCCATCTTCATGAAAGCCATCAATCTACACATTTGACATGTAACTTTCGATTACAACGAAATCATAGAAATGGAACAAGTCATTAGTGGGTAGGTATTTTCGTGATCAAGGAAATGATACGATCAGGAAACAACTTCGCTATCAAATATCATTAGACGACAAAAATGTTTCACGAGAGACGACATCAGGGACCCTCATAAGATTCACTTTCTATCAAATTGTCTGTCTTTTATTCATAAGTTCATTTCAACGTTGAAATATATACTAGAGAATAGGATAATGTATGGATTACCCAAAGTTCATCTTCATCCCTATGCTGATGGTAAGTTGTGGTCATAGGAAGCTCTCCAGGCTCGTCATTGCGTGCGAATCTACCACGTATTCTTGGACGGTTGTCTGCTAAGGTCTTTCGACATGCATACTGTATTCAAAATAGGAACCATGCAATTAATTAAGGGCGCGGTTAATTTTCATCATACCATAAAATAACATCATATAAAATGTTTGATTAAACAACCACCTTAATTGTCTTGTTGAAATTTCTTTGTGTCCTCTTTGCTCTGTACTTCTGGATCTTCTCTTTCCTCTCCTCTGCATTGTAACGCCCCACCTTGAAATTTGCTTCCTCAATAAATGAAGTACTCTCTGTTGCTAATGGGCTAGTAGACAACCTTTGGCTTATTTGGTTGACCTTTGGACTCTAAAACAAAAGTGGAAATTTGTCAAGACAAAGTAAAAACACCATGATATATCTTTTAACCCATTGGTGAAAAAAAAAGTGAGACTATCAAATGTTACATGGATTAGGTACATGTGTACTTAATATTTTATGCACATTTAGCATTACTCTTGTTCGTAAGCCTAGCGTTTATTCATGCATCGGCCTAAATTAAGCTAGCCTCAATTGGCTATGCAGACAATATTTACAAATTAGTTGGACATTAAGGATGATTAAATCTTTCAAGTTGACAAAGGATGTTCGTACAAGACCGGCCTCTTTTAGATGACAATAATTGATAAAATTACTGAAATACCCTTGAGTAGAGGGATCCAAATATAGTACTAGAATCTTGTGAGCTAGAAGGAATAAAAGTGGGATTGTTTTCATTAAAAACAACATTTCTAATAAGAAATTATGCAAAGTTTGTAGGTGATGAAGTAAGAGGTTAAAATTACTTGTAAATCACCAGTGCTGCAAGCCCTTCTCATATTGGTAGAGGAAAATGAATGATCAGGTGAGTTAAGGACTTCTGAATGAAGACTTTGAGATTCAATCAAACCATCAAATTTTGGTTGATAAAGAATGTCATTTGATTTCCTTTGTTGGAAAGAATTGCTACTGTAGCTTCTTTGCATCATCTTTAATGGATCATAAGACCCACCATAGTAGTAGTTTTTACTATCATATAAAAGTTGTTGACTTTCTTCTGTTTTGACGTCCAAACTGCAAGTTTCATTTGAGGAAGTTACTGAAATACCCATTTGGTTATAAAGGGTAAGGTTTCCTAGTTGGTTGCTTGGTGGGGAGGAAGAGTTTAGGGTAGGGGTAATTTGGTCAATTTCATCAAATGTTGTATCAATATTATTTTGTGTTGACAAAGGTGGTGAAGATGATGATGGTATAAAAGAGGTGTAGTTGTAAGTGTGTTCTTGGAAAGCTTGGAGGATGTCAATAGGTGATGAAGAATCATTGAATGGTGAGAACGAATCGTTGAAGAAACATCCATCGAATTCATAGATTTCGGAAGACATTTGACGATTATGAAACCTTGAATCGACTCGAATTTTCAAAAGATCTTTTCAGTTGATGAATAACAAGAGAACTGAACAAACAAATGTCCCTTCAAAACACTACTTAACAACCACTTTCTTTCACAATTTTATTTGTCAATCTCTCTCACTTTCTTAAAATGTCTTCCACTCTCTGTTGATCAGAGGACAGTTTATTTAAAAACTCAGCCTCTTTTCAACGCTCAAAATAACTTGCGACTAGTCCACTTCCACTATAAATATAGGGTGTTGTTTAATAAATACCCTTCAACAACTTGTATATAGTCAAAAGATACCCTTCATTTAAACTATTGTACAAGTACTAGCTTTTCTTTTTTATAAGCATCACTAAGCTATGAAGTTCTTCAACCTCCTCATGTAGTGACGGATCCAGAAATTCAAGTGACCCGTAGCACAAATTTTTTCATAATATTAAATAGATAATTTTTCCACGAGCATATACGATATCATTAGAAATTAGTAGTTTTTAGAGTAAATAACATACAAAATGGACTAATCATTTATCAAACCAGTAGCAGAACTTTTTTGGACCCGTAGCAATAGCAATAATATCAATTATTTCTAAAAAATTTTACACTTCGCATGATAAACGGACCCGTAGCAAGCGCAACCCCTAACTTCTACGTGACTCCCTCCTGTATTGAGTTTGTTTCTTATAGTTGTATAAGACCAACAAACTATGATGGAATGTCTCCAAAATAAGTTGTTAGCTTCTTCATAATTTGATAACTATAAGTCCAAAATTTACTTGGGATCAATTTTAAAGTTTAGTGAAATTAAAAGTTGATTCTCAGTGTTGAACTTAGTGACGGAACTTGAACACATTAGCTGGATGGTGGGGAAATAACTAACGGTTTAACTCGACATCCACATATATTTGAGCATTTATCTTAATAACTTCTTAAACTAGAAAATGAAAGTAAATACTGAAGTTGATTGGAAGTTTAGTTCGATTAATAAAGTAACTATTTTTTTTATATGCTTGTAATTATATTTGTAAACAAGAAAGTTGTCGATAACATATTTGTAATTTGTGCTCCATAACACTAATCAAATATATTCCTCTTTGTTAGAATGTTATTCGTTTGACCATATTTGTACTCTTGGAAAAAAGTAAACATTTTTTATTACATGGGTTTTATTTGGAAAAGATATATTCACGTGTCATACTTACGTGAAAAAATATACTAGTTAATTAAGTTCAAGACAAACAAATAACACAAGGGTTTTAAGATACTAATTTAGTATAGTCACCTGATAATATTTACTAGTTACAAATTCGTACATCTTCGAATTGTTTTTGCAGTTGAGTTGATCAGTAAAGTTACCTCGGTCATTCGCCATTAATCCTTGGCAAAGCACATTTTGTGATGAAGCGCACCTCCATTTTTTGATCATCATCACAAATTAAGCATCTATTCGAGTTTAAACAGAGTATAATTTTATCCGAGTAAGGAGTCATTTGTTAATATATCCGGCCAAGTCAACACATTGAGGGTAATTGGAGCAACCTGTTCCATCACTTCACAGTCTCCCCATCATATTTATCGAGTTTAAACAGAGTATAATTTTATCCGAGTAAGGAGACATTTGTTAATACTTAATATATCCGGCCAAGTCAACACATTGAGGTTAATTGGAGCAACCTGTTCCATCACTTCAGAGTCTCCCCATCATATTTATTTCTAGAGAAAATTACACAAATCGTCGTAATGTTGCCCAAATTTCACTGGCAGTCCTTTACAAAATTTAATTACACCAACCATCTTTTATTTTGAAACTTGTAACGCCAATAGTTCTTTAGACTAACGACCGTTAACTATTCGTTAAAAATGACCATGTGAGAAACTTTTATCCTTTAAATTTATTTTCCTTTGAGTGGGTTATATATTATAAAATCATAAATATGTATAGAAACATTATTAGTTGTACAAAACACGTTTTCAGCTTTCCCATTTCATTTAATAAAATCATCACTAAATTCGATGCTTTTCTCCGGAGAAACATCAAATTCTAGTGTCCACCACTATCTTTCACCACCCAAACGTACATTTGTGGCTTAAAGATTATTAAAAATATAATTGGTTTACATTTTTCGACGACGTTATACTTTGAAGTTAGGGTTTTTGTTTGAGATATTTTCAAGTAAGGAATGAATGCAAAAAAAAAAAAAAAGAGGTGGCGACTAACAAAATCGTTAGCATATAAGATAGATAAGATGACTCGGTGATGGAGGGTCGCGGGGTGGTGAAAGATGGTGATTGATTTGGGTGGTAGACTATAAATATCGATGTTTAATTGGAGGAATATGAAAATGTTATTGGTGCACCTAATAATGTATTTATACATATTTTAAATTTTATAAATTTTTATTTTTTACTCAAAAGAAAATAAATTTAAAGAAAAAAGATCACACACGGTCCTTTTTAACGAATAGTTAACGATGGTTAGTCTAAAGAACTATTTGCGTAACAAGTTTCTAAATAAAGGATTTTGGTGTAATTAAAGTTTGTAAAGGATTATCAGTGAAATTTTGACCAAACATAAATGACGATTTGTGTAATTTACTCTTTTTTATAATCTATCAACAGACAAGTCTTACTTGCTAATCAAGCAGGCCCAGGTGTCTAATCTATCAACAGACAAGTCTTACTTGCTAATCAAGCAGGCCCAGGTGTCTGGCCTTGATGTAGGCCCAACCCACTTACAAGGTTGTTTAAATTTTATTGGCCCAACCGCCCAAGTTAATTGGACGCTTCCAAGTCCAATCTCCTTCCTAGCCCTAGGTAGGATATGTCAGCCACACGAGCTCTGTTTGTAAATCAGTAGTACCTGGATTTTGATCAAACAAGAAAACAATCGGGTAAATTAACTTCTTGTTTCAAAGGGAGTCGGTTTAAGTAGGTATTATCATGTAAGTAAATGGTTAGTCGATGAAGTTTTGTCATCTCCTTAGCTTCTACTAGAAATTGAATGTGTGTAATTAAATACTTTACTCGCATCAAAAGAGTATGCATAGACTCGAGAATGCCAATGAAATTGAAGAATGAGAACACCAATCATCAAACGAACGAGGGATGTTTAATTGTGGTTCACATTGTATGAAACATCACATGTATCATAATAAATTTTAGCACACCACATATGTGCATGCCATCGATGTGAAAACTGTGAAAGATTACATAAATCACGCCCAAGAACTAAAAGATGTCATGTTTTAAGCTACAGTATAACGATTTGGTTGACGATTGTGCTTGGAGATGCAATGGGAACAAAAGTTACGAACATAGGAGCTAGATTACAGATTGAGATAGGACCGAGGAGTGCATATTAGAGATGTGTGACAATACCATTTCCGTTGTCCATGTATGTTAACTAGATTAAAACATGTGCGTTGCTTGAAACTTTCTAACCGTATAATCTGCATACGACCCTCTTTTACGTTCATAAAACCTATCAAATTCTATATTACTAGTAGTTGTTTTGGGTAGGGGTGTCACTTTTATCCGGAATCCGAATAATTCATCCGATCCAATCCGATTTAGATTAAATGGATAGGATTATTTGGATTACGGATTGCTTAAACGGATTATGGATTACTTAAATGGATACACGGATAGGATTAAAGATCAAAATTAAACTGTTTGGATATATATTTTTATAATCCGAATAAGAATCAAATAATTAAATAATATTTTTTAATAATATATTAGATATTAATGTTACCATATAAGAAATTAAAAATTAATCACAAATATAAACACATAAAGAGTTACTATTTTTTCAGTTTTTGAAGAACGGATATCTGACATTTTGGATGCTATGAACTTAAGAAATAAGATTTAATACTTATTGGTTGTTTTGGGATTCCTCTTTTGGATTAGATTGATTGGAGGTGTATTTAATTTTGGAACTAGGAATATGTTTTGGATCAAATTTTATGTTAGAAGTTGGAATTGGAATTTAGATGTTATAATACGATATATCGTTTCATCTTATCTTATTTTTGTTTATATACTTGTTTTATTAAACGTAAAGTTAGTCTTACTCGATATCACACGTTCAACTTGAGCTTATTCAGATGAAACCGTTTAATCCGAAAATTAATCCGAACCATTTAATCCATATCCGATTAATCCGTTTCTTATTTGGATTGGATTAAGGATGAACTTGAGATTGTTCAAAATCCGATTAATCCGAAATCCGAATAATCCGTCCGAATAACACCCCTAGTTTTGGGCAACAAAAATGAGATATAACAAAGATTACTACTAAAACAGTCGACTTAATAGTTTTTAACACGTATATTAGAATATACTTTAAGTAGCAAACATTTTAGCACCATTACACATACAATTAATTTATAAACAATTATATGATATGGAGTAGTTGTTTGTTTTATGAGCCGAATAAATCATATAAATAATTAAATGTTACCAATTTAATCATTAATCATTTACATGAGTCAGTTATTTCAAAAAAAAATATTTTAAAGAGTCATTACCTAATATGAAGATTCACATTTCAAGACTTAACTTATTAAGACATGTCATTTTTATCAAGTAAATAACAAACACATCTAAATACACTAGCAGATACCTGCGCAATGCAGCGGGGTAATTATTCCGTTTAATATCGTAATATAAGTATTAATAAAGTAAATTCCATTATATGTTGTTAGAAATTTCTTGTTTTTTAATTTAAATGGATATGTATATTTTAATTTTCGTTATTCATGATTCAGTTTATTTATAGGTTTTAGTTATTTTTAAATATACACTTGTTTATTTATGGACTAAATCTAATTAATATTATAGATTGTTTCTAAAATTAACTAAGGGTATTTTAGCCAATATAGGCATTTACGTTCTTTAAATATGCAAGGTATTGAAGAAAGGGGTTAAACCCTTTATAAGGGTGTAAGATACTAGTTAAGTACCCGTGCGTTGCGGTGTTGAAGATTTTAAAATTGTTCAAAAATGATATGATCAAGTGTTTGCGTAAATGGAGTAAATTATGATAAAGTGATTTTAATATTTACCGATTATGATTAATGGTATAAGTAGGTTATTAGGCTCTTTCTAAAAAGTGGGTTACTTAAGGAGTAAATTACATTATATTTAATGTATAAATGTTTATTATGGTCAAATATTATATAGGTCAAACATTCCTTGTTTATGTACATATATAAATGGTAGTTTCCAAACCTATGGATCGTTTCTATATTTAGCGAAGGGTACTTTGGACCCATTCGTTAATGTTAGGGGTATTATTATCATTTGCGATCTTTAAACTTGTAAGGTAATGAAAGAATGAGCTAAACAAATTATAAGGGTGTTAGATAAATGACCCACTAATTAAGTTATATATCATTTTCAGTTTTTTTTTTTATATCATCTTTCCTTCCTATTACAAAAATAAATATATACTAAATTTAAAAATAGGGTTTAACTCACGGATCGTCAGCGTACTCTCCTTTTTATTCCGAGATTACCAATCAACCGGTTTTATTACTAGGATCACTAACGTACTTGTTAATTTCGTGTTGAGATCACCAATGTACTTTTACATACGAGTTTGAGATCGTCAACATACTTGTTAGTACGGAGTTAAGATCGCCAACAAAATTTACAAAGAAATTCATTTTTTTAAAGTAGGTTGGTGATCCTGGTAATAAAACCGATTGATTGGTGATCTCGGAACAAAAAGAAGAGTACGTTAGCGATCCATGTTAGCGATCCATGACTTAAATAAACCCTTAAAAGTAAAATGTAAAATATTTTTTGCAGCCAACCGGTCTTTTTCTAACAAACTGTAATCATCCTAAAATTCAAACATTCATTCCATTACTTTTCTGCCTAATACTAGTATACAAACTTTGAAAACCAAACACATTATTGATTATTCCCCCAAAACCCTAATTATAGGCTTCTTCAATTCCATCAATTACTAACCTTAATTCACTCTGTAAAAATCAACAATGGCGGCTTCTCAAGCGAAACTAGACAAGATGCAACTCCGTCAAAGCTACCGGAATGTTTGGCACACTGATCTCACCAGCACAATCGCTGCAGATACACCTTGTAACCATAATTTTATTCACATAATTTCGTGTTTTTAATATTAATTAATTTCGTAATTAACTTTTGTCTGTGTGATTTTTTTTTGTAGATTGCTGCTTTTCGTTATTCTGGTAAGATCCTCACTTGATTGCAATTAGACAGTTTCTATATCTATTTACGTATTTAGTACGTTGGTTCAACACGTTAATGCTTTCGAATTGTGAATCATTATAAAATATCGATAGGAGTATTAGGGCTATCTGTTACTTATAATTCAGTATCATATACACGCACTCACACTCATACACACATATTGATTCAGAATTTTCTGAATCATCATATGCTTATCACACTTATCTAGCTTCTCTCTGTTGTTTTTAAGAAAAAGGATTATGTAATGAGAATAACGGATTGTATGTTATCAGTCTATTTTATTTTGTTGACAACAGTGATTTTAGTTTTTATTTGATTATTAACAAATTTACTTTCTACTATTAATTATGTTATATCTGTAGGTCTATTTAATTTTTCTGTTCTGTGGTTTATTAACTTTTCTATCATTGTATAAAATTGGCAGTGGACCGTGTGTATCGTACTTGCTTCGTAAGCGAGCCCTGTATAATGACATGTCAAGGTATACTTGCTGTGCTGGATATATGCCCTGCAGTGGAAAATGTGGGGAAAGTAAATGTCCTGAATTATGCCTTTGCACAGAGGTACACAAATATTTGTGAAGTCTCAATAACTTATTTCTATGTTTTTGCTTGTAATATGACTAACCTTGTTGAGTTTTAAAATGATAGGTGTTCTTGTGCTTTGGGAATTCAGTAGCATCAACTCGCTTTCTATTACAGGATGAATTCAATATACAAACTACCCAATGTGATAATTGCATCATTGTAATATGTTTTTTTTTTTTATGAAATTCTTTTATGTCTTTGAGTTTGACTGTTAACAATAGTTACTCAAAAGTTTGTTTGGCTTCTTATTTAAAGGGATTCATGTTTTGCCTTCAACAACTCGCATGTATATGCTCAATTGTTGCTTGTCTTGTTGGAAGTGATGAACTTAGTGATGCATCTCAGGCTCTCAATTGCTTAGCCGACATGGTTTACTGCACGTGAGTGATATCAATATATTACTACTAAAAATTCAAATGGGCTTTTTCTTAACATGTTTATGGTAATATCCGTTGCAGGGTTTGTGCGTGCATGCAGGTATGTGATATTTTCCCTCATTTGAACTTTTGATATATATTTTATAGTGTGCTTTACTACCCGTTCTAGATAGGGCTGCAAAATCCAATTTGAACTCTATTATATGTAAATTTAATAATGCACAGACACAACACAAAGTTGAAATGGACAAACGAGATGGTAAGTTTGGACCACAACCAATGGCAGTGCCACCAGCTCAGCAAATGTCAAGGTTTGATCAGCCATATCCTCCTAACGTCGCATATGGGCAACCAGCATCTGGTGGTTATCCAACCGGACCACCACCTCCGCCAGCTCAAGGCTACCCACCTGCCGCCTATCCTCCACCTGGCTATCCAGCTCCAGGTTACCAGAGGTAAATGTATTTGATCTGTTGATCTATCATTCTTTGATGGCAGGTTACAAGAAGCAAACGCAATTATATAGTATTGAAGTATATTAGTGAGAATATTGCTTCTGTATGCTAACTTGCTAAGTACATATTAGTGCATAAATAAGATTGCATATATATGAAAGAACTTTCAAGTTTGAACATGGTTTGTATTTTACTGATTTCTTCGTTCCTCGCACACTGGTCCACACACTGTGCACTAATAAAAACGTGTAATTCAGATACGATTCTATCTTGTAGGGTATGATATTTCAAGTCTTTGTCGGTTTTTTCTTATACAAACACATGCTAAGTTGTATGCTCTTATTATTTCAACTTTCAATTTTCAAGTAAACAATGACCACAAATAAAGCATAATGATGGATTGATGATAAATTTGAAAATCAGTCATTGGCGAGGATCATATTCTACATATTATCATGAAAAAAGGTACACGATGATAGTACGAAAACCCAAATGATCTAAAGCATATACCTCTCTAGAATTCGTATTCATTAAGGCTAGTAGGGACTAGCGAGAATTCTGCAGCCCGGGTTAATTTAGGTCGGCGAATCGTTTTTGTTTGATGAATAGTTTTCGTGTACCATGACACACAGTTTGAGTTGCGAATGTGATCGTCTATGGATGGTAAGGTTGCTGGACTTAAACTCAACTAAAATCATCCGATCCGTTTCTAAATATCTAGACATTGAACAAAAGCTCATATAGCACAATAGCATGATGCATTGTTCAATTTGTTACAATAATAGGAATGGAAGATCAAGTTTTTTTTTACCAAAATGTAATCTTTGATCTCTGTATTCGACATTTTTTGAATTATATGTTACTTTTAATTTAACATATATTTGCTTTATTTATAATATAACTTTCATCTAGGAAATAGTGAAACAATTTAAAAAAAAGAAACTTTGTACAATGAGACAGGGAATGAACATATTACACAACGTGGAAAGGTGTCTCTTAACTCTTAAGACCTTATGTTCTGTATTCGTTTGGATCCATTCATTTTCAGGGTTTTATTGATTCTTTAAAACTACACAATATATATATATATAACTTCTATATAAAAATTTATGTGTTAGCCTGTATTATACTGAAAACATGTTGGAGTCACACACAGGTATATGAGATAGCGTATTTGAAGGTGAATCGAATTGAATATTCCAAATAAAAGAAACAATAGATTTATAGTTGAAAACATAGATTCTAAATGGGTGAATTAAAATATTAAATAATGTGTATCTTATTTTCGATATATCATATTAAAAAATGTGCATCATATTTGAACAAAAAGATAGTAATAACTTACAATTTTACTTTAGAAAAAACAGACATAAGGGTTGAAGGTTGTCGTTAAGATGTTTGGACAGTTTTTATAATCGTAATAAAAATAAAGTATAGAGTTTGTTATGCTCCGAATACGAAGATAATGCATGTTTTGACGCTCTAATGACAGTCATAGAAACTATTATCATTTATTTTATCTAATCATCATAATCATAATAAATACTCCGTAAATAATAATGACTATACGAGATGAGAAGACTACGTAAATACTTGGCTGGAAATTGGTGCAAACCAAAAATATGTGTAGAAAAGTAGTAGTAAAATAAAGGTTGTTTGCTCACATTTCAAGACAAGATCCAAATAACGCGGTTGGATCCAAGCAACATCCAACAAGCTCTGCTTTGCGTAGGACCGTAACATTCGGTACTCTTTTGTATTTTCTCAAGCAACTTTGGAAATTTTTGATTCTCAAAGGCTCAACACAATCAAAAGTTATTTACTTTTTTATGTTTATGTATATAACTAAATATAAGTTCTTTTTCATCAATATAGGTTTATTTTGTGCATGTAAACAAAGTTATTTTGGTTGCACTGCCAACATCTTCTAAGAAAAAGTTGTTATGACTATGTTAATCCAAAAATTACTATGTACTGGTTTAAGTTGATGAACAATTTAAAAATACCAAGGAAATTACATGTGACAACTTGTGCATCAATGTACATAAAAAAGTAATGTACACGGTGTCGTCCGCTAATCAACTCGATCCATACAGAACAAAAGTCTCTAGTCTCTAATCTGCCAAGAGGTGCTGACGAGCAAAAGGTATATGCATAACAAACATGCATGGGATCGGAGGTTCTTGCATAACGTCACAAATACTTATGTTAACATCATGTTATTATAGAAATTAAATTGCTATATATTCAGCATGTTAAAAATGGGTGTATTTCAATTTCTATATTTAAGTTACAAAAAGAAACTAAAAACTTCCAAGTGTATTATTTTAAGCTTTTGAGTCACTTAATCAACACTTTGATTATTTGTAATCCTAGGTAAACGTCTTTCTATTTAATTGTATTCCTAATAATATGTTACTCATTTAATTGTTTCACGTTTATAAAATCTTAGATTATTTCTCAATAATGTCTTGACTAATTCCATATATATTCCTAATAAGTTAGCACAAAAACAAAAAGACTACATCAAATTATTACTACCTCTGTCTGATGCAAAATGTCCACATTACTATTTTGAGATGTCCCAAATAAATGTCCAATGTGATTTTTCAATCAATCGAAAGAGATTTTAGTGGGTAGAGATGTTATTTGATTGGTAAAGAGTGTAGTTAGTGAAGAATTCTAAAACCGTGTGCAAAGTCAAAGGGGAGTATGGTATAAACAGTTCGATCCCTATCACATTTCCATTCGATTTACAAAAGTGACATAAAAGTAAAACCGCCTTGAGAATTGATCGATTTGCCCCAAGAAAAGCTGATATATCAAATTTGCCCCCTAAAAACTTGACAATTTGCCCTACCCGATTATTTGTGATTTGCAACTCAAACCATGATTGAGATATGATCGTTACCGAGAACGTGTTTCTTGTGTCTGTGTAGCAAAATCAAGTCGCAAGAAGTGGGTCGCAAGTCACAAGAAGTTGGTCACAAATCGCAACCTTGCGACTTGCTTCCGCTACACAGACACAAGAAGCACGTTCTCGGTAACGATCTCGGTCATGGATTGGGTCGCAAGTCGCAAGTTTGCGAGCTGTGACCGGGTAAGGCAAATCGTCAATTTTTTTCCGGAGGTCAAATCGATATATATATATATATATATATATATATATATATATATATATATATATATATATATATATATATATATATATATATATATATATGTTTTTTGAGGGGGCAAATCAATCAATTTTCCTTTTTTTGTGGACCTTTTTTGAGACAAAGGGAGTAATGAAACTTCTTTTATTTTGAAATCAATGGCACTTCACTTTCTCTTGTCAAGTACATACTCTTTCGGATTTGTTATTGCGCACCTTGCACATACAACCTCAAAAACAACTATATCTTAAATTATATATAGGAAGCGGATGATGACGTCATCAAAATCCCAATTAACCAATTAAATTCTTTAATTTTATCCAATTAACTAAAATTTAGGATGAGATGATGTCATAAATACATATTTTGTATTGAAATATATTTATATATTAATTTATCAATATAATTGTTATTATTTTAGGTTCCTAATTTCATTTACGCGACTTGCATAAGGAGAATTTTAACTTTAAATAAGTAAGGTAATAAATAAATATAATCTTAATCTTAATCTCAATTCTTTGTATTTTATTACAATTATTAATTAATATACGCAATCAATCTATTATACTGCTTTCGTTTAAGGATTTTTGAACTTCATTGCATATCTTTTTTAAACTTTTACAAAATAGAATTTTATCGTATATATAATTCGCGTAATTATAAAAATCAAATTCACATTCAATGGCCCGTGTGTATATACGGGTTTGATGTCTAGCATATATCTATATATATATATATATTGTTAACTTCCCCAACTACTTGGGGTTTCGCTCATACGAAACATGTTACTTCGCTAGTTTGCTTCTAGGGGGAGTGAGTTCAGGTCTAACCACACCTTACATCATGTGGAGGAAGTAATACCGCATCATGTCAATAACAGAATTCCATAGTCATACAAAATATATATGTATACTTCCAAAGTTCCAATATATAGTAAATAAAAAGTTCTTATTTATAAACGAACCCAGCAGTAGAAGTCCCATGTTGCTTTTCATATTCTTACTTTTACTGTATCAATGTGTTCATTACATTATTTAACTTTTATTTAAGATAAATATCCATTTTATTTTGATTAACCATCACTTCTATTAAATTTAAATTATTATTTATCACTATTAAGATTGAATACAATTGGAATATTCATAAATCATAATCTAAGTATTCTTTTCAACTTTATACAATATTTATATATTGAAATATATCTCAACCTCATCTCCAAAGATCAAACAAAAATAACAATCAAAATTTCCATAAACTCTCTACATTCTCTTTTCTATACAATATATAATGCTTCTTCTTTTCATTTCTTTCCCTTTTCTCCCCTACTTTTTATCTACCAAACTATACATTTTAGTATATAATTCCCTCTAAATCTATTCACCAAAAAAAAATATATATATATCTAAATAATAATAATAACAACAATAACCATTGTTATAATAATTATTATTATTATTATTATTATAAGCTACTGACCAACAATGAGTCGCCATAATAATCAGCAATCCCAGAAGCCGCCCATAACCTTTCATTAAACGAATCTTGTAAATCGTCAGATATAAACGGCGTCCGACATAACGGACATGTTTTTTGGTCATGATCCATCCAACGGTCCAAACAACACTTGTGAAATATATGTCGACAGTTTGTCAGCCGTCGGATCTCATCACCCGCTTCAAACTCATACAAACAAACCGCACAGCTCTCGGGCGGGTCAACCAGCTCCGAATATCTCACCACGGGTAGAAGCTCACGTATTAAAACTGCGGACACCGAATGGAAGCTCGTCACGGATTCGGGTCGGGTCGGGTCATGTGAGAATTCGGGTTCGAGGAAATCGTTGAGGCCCGCGAAACGGAACATGAAGGACATGAATTTACGAATGAAACCCAGAAATGTTAGGAATTGGAGGAGGAGTTTTGGGAGGAATAAATCGGTGTAACCAACTGGAAATCCCATAATTATATTGTTATGAAAATTCGGAATTTTTGATTGAAGGGTGAAAATGGGGTATGAATAAAATGTACGTATGAGATTTGTGGTGGTTTTGATATGGATATATTGGGAAGTGGTTAGATTTATGGTGGTGTGTATTTATATATGAAAAGGAGGGGGTGAAAGTGGAAATATGGAAAGTACAGGGGGTTAAATTGTAAGTTGGATGAGAGAATGAGAATTATTGAGAGGTTCATCATGATTGTTATGCCAAACTACTTTTAACTATCAAAATCATGTGACATTGGTAAAAGGGATAAAAGGTACATAAATGTGATTTGTAGTTTTGTACTCCGTATTTGGTTAAATTTGATAAGTAGATATAAATAAATAAGATTAGATATATAATCTTAAATATAAGAAATAAATTATCTATGTATTGATACTGATATTGGTTATAAGATAAGAGCATCCCCGGTGCTTAAATTGTTAAGTGCATCGCATTATAATTGTTAAGTTATTTAAATTGTAAGAGTTAACTTTTAGATATATACATAAATAGTTTTCACTTTAAGTCTAACAGCACACAATCATGATGATTGTTAAATGAACGGATGATTTTTCAATGTAAATAATGATATCAACCTTATACATATTGAGATAGCTAGCTAGTCAAATTCTATACAACCAAACAATTGAAGATCTGTCTATTATTATTAGTAATTATTACTACCAAAATTACCCAATAATGTTTGGACTTGCGACCAAATGGTACAAGTCATATCTATTTGTAATGCAATGTGTAATGGCATCTTTGGTGGGAACCCGCATATTGGTTCCACCGTGAACCATCCCTTTCCTTTGCATGAATGAAACCTTCCAAAATAAATTAATATTAATATAAATAAAAATATAGAAACTAAACAACAAACAAGCCAAAACAAAATAAGCATGGCTAGTGGGTTTTCATTTATGGTGTCATGGTTGGTCCATATGGTTTGGTTTTGTTGCAGCTTTGGTGGGGTTGGGTTCATGCCAAATTATTAGGTTTGCTTCATTTCAATGTTCATTAAAATTTATACTCCTACTAAATAAATATATCATATTATATTATTATTATTATTATTATTATTATTATTATTATTATTATAGAGAAAATTCCATAAATCATACCTTTGTTTTATACAGATTTTCACAAGTCATACCCAAACTTTATTTTTTTAGGTTATCGATACAATAAGTTACCGTTTTGCTCGTAAACAGTACCTCAGTCAAAATCGGATAATTTTTCCCGTTAAGTTCCATTACGTGATATGCACGTGAGGTCATATATGTCTTTTCCCCATTCTCCCGTCTCTTTTATCTCCTATTCGCTATTTATAAAAACCCTATCCGTTCATTTTCTTAACATCTTTAAAATTGAAATCGAGTAGAACAAAATCAAGTCATGGTGAATTGTGATGATTCGCATATCGTGGACCTTTGCAAATCTAGGTTGGTGATTCTTTAGATGGGGGAAAGGGAAAAAGACGGATTTGACCTCACGTGCATATCACATGATGGAACTTAACGGTCAAAATTAACGGATTGTGACGGACGTACGGTTTACGAGCATAATGGAAACTTATTGTATTGATAACCTGAAATAAAAGTTTATGTATGACTTGTGAAAATCTTTGTAAACCACATGTATGGTTTTTATAATTTTCCCTATTATAAATAATAAATTTAAACCCATGTTGAATTGAATCCATGGGGTCGACAAGTAGCAGAATTCAGAACGTTATTGATCATGTGGCTAGGTACGGACCTATGTGGTCCAATGAATACCATAAACATTCCCATCAAAAAATAATATATTTTATTTAATAAATCTTATACACTTTTATCTTACTATATGGTTTATACCATGATAAATTGGTAATACATTTGATGTTAAAAATACTTCATTATTAGTTCAATACTTAAATGAAAAGTTATTTGACTAATGTTTAGTATAAACTAATTAAAGTATATTAAACTAATAAGTAACTTTTTTAATAATATTTCAAAAAACTATATAAAAATGATACTAGTTCTATGTGAACAAATGAGTATAATTTAGGATTGATTGTGTGTAGAAAGTAAGAAGCAAGCCACCTCACCCCATGGGGTCCGATATAAGATATGTCTAATAAAATCAAAACATAATGACCCACATCAACCATAAAAGGCTAAAAGAAACTTAAAATAAAGAGTAAAGAGTAATTTATAAAATAAAATAATAATAATTTAAATAAATAAAAAATAAAAAAATAGACTACACATTGATACCTAAATCTACATGATCTAATGCCCGACCACTTGGACCGAAGCTCATCTTATCACTCCACCGGTCCACTCACTTGTGCTTCCCATTCCTTTTTGAGTTTTGTTTCTTCCTTTGTTTTTGTATGCGTACACATGACAATACAATTAATACGAAAGAGATGGTCTTTTTAGTGTACCCTAAGTTTTTTTTTTTTTTTTTTTTTTTTTTTTTTTTTTTTTTTTTTTTTTTCTTCTTAATTTATTTAGATATTAGCACCGTGCACACGTGATAAGGCGTGGTGGTGAAGACGAGTGCTGATAGTAGTGATAATGATGTAAAAGAGTGATGGTACGAAAGTGTTTTTGTATGAGATGGACATATGGTATGAAGAGTTAATGGATTTTGATTACCTACAAACATGAGCATCAAAATGTTTACGAATTATTGAGTTTCTGATCAAAAGCACACATGAACTAATTGGAAGCACATGTGAGTGAAATTATATGAAGTTTTTAAAAATAAAAGGGTGATGATTCGTACACCATCATTTTTTTTGTAAGACGCCACAAAATATGATTACTATAAAACACTTTTAGTGATGTATATAAAAAAAAAGTATACGAATTGCTTACAAAAATGCCACTTGCCTGATTTGGAAATAAATAAAAAAGAAAGTTTAGAGATGGACAAATAAGTATGACAAAAGTAATCAAGAAGGAAAAAGAAAATAAGGAAAAAGAACTCGATATCACGTGTAAGCTGAGTTGGCTAAAAACCTTGTTAAACATCCAAATTAAGCAAGTAAATGAATAATAATCATGTTTAACGTTCTTCTTATCTTGATTAAGTAAAATAAGTTCCACTTGCTTAATCTTCAATTAATATTTTTGTTACTTTCCAGCCATAGCACACATGTATAATTTGTTTATGATTATAAACTAATTAAAACAAGATTAATTATGTAGTTTGATTAATTACTTCCAAAAATGCCCAGCTCTTTATGTAAGAGTTTGCCTGCCACATCTTAATTAATCAAAACATGGCTTCATTGTCACTTGCTAATCCAGCTTTGTTCATCAGAAGCTGTCTCACCACATGGATTAAATTTAATTGCCACCATACTACCAAATGGTAACTTTATATATTTATACTTCAAAGAGTAGAAGTTTAAGAAATTGTAAAATGATTATCGAGTTTTCTTAATTAAGAAAACTAAACATAATCATTTTACAATATGAAAACGTCATTAGTTTTCTTGTACGTAGAGATCATTTTCCCCATTCTTTTATGTAAGAAAATGTAGTAATTATATTATCTTTGTATGAAATTTGTTGTTGTTTTTATACATTGTATTACAAACTGACCCGTTAAATGCATACATGAAATTAGAAGCGCTCTCGATAGTCACACGGAACAAACTCGATACGTCTGCCATATCAACAGCACGCTGAAACCACACCGAACAAATTACTTGCCGCTATTCACCATTGAAACCATTCCCTAGAAAATGGTGGTCAACTGAAAAACAAGTATATACATCAAATAAGCTACGATGAAACATAGGATTGGTGGATGATTCAGCATCGATTCTTTTGATATGTTTTCCCTTGCAATTAACGATGATGAAATTACGCCCATTGCTAAAAAATGATTAATGAAAATAGTTCTAGCTTATAATAATAAAATGAAATCTGAATATATAGCAAATATATGTACTCTTTGAGTATATTCTTGTAATGGACAAATTTAACTTGCATGCATATGTTCATTTTTCAACGTTAAATAATTATCAGATCAGAATTATTAAACTTCATCCAGTTATGATAAAGCATGAAGAATGCGGTTATTAATTCAAAGCAATGATCGATGTGTTGGCAATGCCAATAAATGGATGCATAATTTAGTTTTCAAAGCTTCCCAAATAACTTAAGATATCATGACGAGGTTTAAAACAACTTATATTATATGTATATGTTTGGTTTACGTCAGCAATAACACACACGTAATAAAACCCATGTATACGAAAGTTAAATAACAATCAATCAAACAAGACGATTGTTGTGGGTCCAAATAACAAACGACTTCTAATGTGTGTTACTAATGATATAAACATTTATGTTCTATAAAATTGATGTAGGGAATGACTTCGGGCAGCTCCTCTAGTTTAACCGTTTGTTCTTCGATTAATACGTGAAGTCAAGTGTTTATAACCATGCATCAAAGGGTAAAGAATGATAATTTGTAATTGTCATATATACTCCTATCTTTTTATATTTAGTATTTACTTGCTTTAATTAAGAGAAATGTTTTATATTTTGAAAAGGGTTTATCCTTTAATATCATATAGGTTCATTTTTATATAAAGAAATTTAGTTGTTAGGGTTTTGGTTAGTTGAAGATGAATTGTTGATTTAAGAGTGTTTTTCTTGCAATTGAGTCTTATGGCATTTGTGGTTTATTGAATTAAGAATGTTTCTCCATATTTCATTGGTTCACCTGAATTTGCGGATATAATTTTTATAAAAATTGTGTGAAGCAAGCAGGGTGTTTCAAGAATTCAACATAATAAATTGTCCGGTCAATTAAATTAAATCAAAGACAAGATATATGTATAATAAAAAGATCACTAACGAGCCTGTTGAAATCAATGGTCCACAGGCCCAACTTTATCATTGTTAAGAAACACATCTTGTTAGATTAGTCACGAGAGTTCTCTTTGACATATTTGGGCTCCAAGCCCTTTCGTTACAACAGTAGTAGTTAATATACTGAAGATCAGCGTGCTAAATATCTAATCTTTTTTTTTTTTTTTATAAAAAAGATTAAAAATAAAAAGGTTAAATAATTAGAAGTTCTTAAATTGTTATGTATTTTACCTTCAAAAGATTTGATGTTGCAGCAGTTGTTTACTTGATTATCAATACGCAATTGATTTTGAATTCAATATGAAATATAATATTCGAGACAATAAAAACGATGTAACTGAGAAGTAATGTCGCATAATTACATATAGATATTATTTTCTATCTATCTTTTTCTATAAGGAAGATTAACAGTTAATCACGGAAGAAGAAAGTTTAACGAGTAGTATACTCTTATTCGCCGTTATTACGACAATCAGCTCATGTCTATGCGTATGAAACTATGTTAATGAACACCAGCTCATAAAATATAACTTAACTCTGTTTCATTGCGATAGCCGATAGGTAGAAGTATTTAACTTAGGTTGGAATATGTTTGTTAGAAAACTACAGTAGTATCTTTAAATAGGTGGTCTCAAATAATTATAAAAATAATAATACTGTTCTACCTTCATAATTGTGTACTATCTTTATAGCTTATATAGATATGTTATTATATTGTCTACAATAATTTATAATGGAATCAATTTGTACCCAATAAATTTATACGGTAGAAGACACACACACACATACTATGTGTACACCATCAACTCAACATAACCAATATATCTCAGTCCACTACTCCACTATCCACCTTCAAAATATACGGAGGTTGCTGATCCAGAAAATTTATTTATTGGTGTAACAAAAAATTTAAAGCTCATTTGATTTGGTAGTTTATTTAAACAATGAGGCGCACCACCTAAATAGGGTAACACTTTTTAAGAACTAATAACTTTTGAACTAGTTTTACGTAGATCCGCCCCTAAATCGACTTAATTAATTGGTGTCATGTGTCACCGCTGACTATAACATATATCCGCTCCTATATGAAGTGGACACTGTTTTTTCACCGCTCCGGACCGAAAACACCGTTGAACGATGTCCTGTTACTTTGAGGCACATTCCTAGTCAGCGTCCGAACCCTGACGCCAGTTTCTCTTTCCTTTTCCTTTTTTATTGTTGTCCCATAAGCACATTCATTTATGATATCAAAATAAATTTTGAAAGTAATATAAATTCAATATGTTAAATTGTATACTTCTTAGAGGACTCCAAATGGTCTGAAAGTGACGGTCGTTGGTTAGGTGACATATTGAATGAAAGTAACCGCTATAAACCTATGTTTATATTAATTAAGAAACCACTTTCGTATTACTGTATTATTATTAGTTGGTATGAACACTTCATGATATCATGGCTTTATATATATATAATGATGATGAGTTTTGAAAGCACCTAATATATAAAGATATAGACATCGCAAACACATACGATCTAACACACTCCTAAAAGTCACTATTGGGCAACACATGCACTATTTCGGAAATCTATGAATCGCAACCCTACCCAAATCAAACCCTTGACCCGTTGACGGTTTACCCAAACACATACACATCACCAACTGTCGACTTTTTTGCGATATCTGATATCATGACGTTGATCAAGAAACTACTCATTTAAAAGCCTAAAACTTACTCGAATATATGTACGGTAGATACGAGAATATTGTTCGTGAGTTGGTGCTAAAATTGGTAATTATTTTGGGTATGTTTTGATTTTTCAATTGTTTATCTTAAACTAATTCTCATCTTTAAAGTTGAATAAACGTAACTATCGTAAAAAACGTATTGACCCCAATATCGACTTATCAAATACTCTTGGCAATTGTTATTTTAAGTCTAATTCTAAACCATAAAGTATTGATGTACATGAGGACACATCCATTGGTTAAGGAAGGTGATGGCAATTCAAAACTTTTCATGTGATGGAACGCAATATGAAGGACGTGAGTTGATGGATATCTAGAACAACTGAGATTTGAGAGAGAGATATTAAATCACACATACTTTAATAATCAGTTACGTGCAAGTCTATTGAGAATTAAAAGTATGTCTCTAATTGAGTAATTGACCATATACTTTTGGTAGCACCACTACAACTAATTAGTGTTTTGATTCATGAATTCTAGAATTTGGTGCATCCTTCAAGTTTTTAGGTTGATATAAGAGTGACTGAAGCGTATGTTTATCTACGTATTCGGTTCTTGACATGAACAAAATTGATTAGAAGAAGTGTAAAAGAGAAAAGAAAAACAAAATAAGAGATGTGTTAACAAGAACTTTATGTCTTCCGTAGTGAAAGATTTACTTTTATTTTTCATCACGTACATACATTTGGATTTTGTCCTTATTCATTATTATGTTTAATTTGTTTACTGATATTTTTTAAGAATATTATTTAAATCATACAAAACTAAATATCATTGAAATAGAAGATAATTCTAAAATAAGTGTACATCGAGATTAACAACGATGTGAGACAATATGTGAAGGGTCTCGATCGGGATCGGAATGCCAACAAGGGCTCATAGCAATGAGAGAGGGTTGCTAATGAACGAAGGAAATAAAAGGTTTTCTTGGACGGTAAGTCTCCAATGCAAGAGTGAGAAATGAGGCAATTGATACATAACCTTTCGGCTGTAACTCATGTAGGTAAATAAGAGAAACAAAAATAAACTCTTTTTAATGATTACATTAAATGTTGAGTTTTTATTACCGATTTCTATTAAAATGTAAGATATATACATACACGTAACTACACAAGATACAAACAAATTGGTACAACTGATAAAATAATAAGACACGTTTATCTTAAATGTTTCTCAATAAAATAGTTAGACCTCTAACAAATCGACAAATTTAAGATCCGTACATCGCACGGGCATGTATATCTAGTAAATTAATAATTCAAAAGATATTAATAGTAACTTTAAGACATAATATTATTAATCAATAACTCGAAATATATTAAAGGTTTTCCTATCGGTTACAAAATAAAAATAGTAGTAATAATAACAAAGTTAACGTATGGAAATAGATATATATAGTCTCACGTGAAAAAGTCATATTCAAAATAATTATATGGAAGGGCTATGTAAAGAATTATATGGAAGGGATATTTGAAAAATGTAAGCTGTGAATTAACGAGGCTCGAGGGTTATTAAAGTAAAAAGGAGTCACTGAACTATTTAGTGGGTATTCTGACAATGAATGGTCGAGCGCCAGATTTTCTTTCGTTCAGCACCACCATCCATTCAGAGTTCATTAATAAACACACTGAATGCTGATCTATTCAGCATTCAGTGCTGAATCATTCCATTCAAATGTAATCAAACATAGCCTTAGTGTTCCGACGATTAAAAACACTTTAAATCTCTACACCCTTATAAAGGGTTTGCCCTATTTTCTTCTTTAACTTAAGTTTTTAAAGAACACAAATTACAAAACTGCCCCTATTTAAATTCAAAGAATTAACTTTACCCTTTCATAAATTTGGAAATAATCTCCACGTTTCTCTCATTTCTTCATTTAGTGTTAATAGATATAGATTTAGCCCATTGTGTATTGAGTGGGCTTGGCCCGTTATGAGTAGACTAGGGGTTTATATTTGCTATATATATGTGTGTGTGTGTGTGTATCGTGTCTTTGGATAATTTGAACTAGAAATAATATAATTCATTATGGTATTAGAGCAACAAATGAAATAAATGCTGAAGCAACGAGGGATTGGGTTATTTTTATACCGAGTACCCTACAAAACAATATATCCACAATGTACAACACCGGTGCCAAATATCATATCTCGCAATATATCATATCAAATCATATCTCACAATAACACATTGGTCGCGACTCCAGGTGTCTCCCCTAATCGAAAGGTGTGTATGCCACTACACCACACGACCGCTCTACACAAATCCTGTCATATCATAACATAGCCTAGGATGCATCCATACGCCTCCCAAATAATCCAAAAGCTCTTCCCGCGAGGACAGATCAAAAGCTCTCCCACGAGCATATATAATCACACAAAATCACATAATATCAACGAGGGGGAGACGCCGTGGACTAATCCCACCGCCACGGATAGTGCGACGTCATTGGTGCCGTAATGACGCCCCTGTGGTACCTCCGCAGGTAGTTGACTCGGGATACTTATCTCCTGTCTACACAACTCTAGGTATCTATGGGTGCACAGTGAACATATAACCAACCACACACCAGATTATGTTCACCATGCATATGGAACCTAAATCTAATGAATCAAAAATAGCTCGCAACAATGAATTGCCCAAGTTTTCCAAAATCATTTTTCACGCAAGTTTCTTAAAAGTTTCCACAAAATAATAAATCTCAAATAACACTTTAGCTCAAATGGGGGAACTAGATCACACAAGTATATCAAGATATCAAAAGAACCACAAAGATATCAAAAGAACGCAAGGATATAAACGAAGCATGTCAAGATAACGCTGACTATCTTCCTTTTGTAATTAATTTAGAATTTAGAAAGTATCTCCTTTACCTATTTTTCTTTGTGCAAGGTAAGAGGTCTAACAAAAAAAATGCCAACTAATTGTAATTGATTTCATTGTTCTATTACTAAAAATTTGACCACCTTATTTCTAAAATGGAATTGATTTTGTAATTTGCTATGCTTACAATCACCTTCTACCTCTGTTACATAATTATACATACATGTTAATTGCTTTACTTTATATTCCGTTACCTAATATTATGTCACATGTATCGGTATCATTGTACATTATCGATCATTGTTTAATGTAAAACACGTTCTTCGCAAACACTTGAATATATCATTTTTAATTAATATTAAAATCTTTAACACTGCAACGTGCGGATAGTCAACTAGTAGAGTATAATCACTACTCGTGCTATTCTGAGCACCAAATATCCTCAACAACAACATGGTGTGGCCCCATCAATATAACTATGACATCACTCTCTCTCACACACACAACCAGTTACCAGTCAACGACCGTTAAAACACACAGTGTCTAACTATATAACCACCATATTTACATTTTAAAAAAAATCAATATTTCGATATCGGAATAACAAAACAATTGTCAAATTAATTCTAACGTAAAATATAAACAAAAGAACACAAAACCCAAAAAATTCATATATGTCTTCAAACCCCCATAAAATCCATCTCCAGAAAAAACCAACCACCACTATCAACTCCCGTCGCCGGCGACCTAAAGAAACCACTGTTCCCGCCGCCGCAAACCACCAGCAACACCCAACTGTCGTTTCACCGGAAAAAAGTTCATGGTGTTGCCCCTCCGCCGTATCCTCACACAAACCGCCTCCACAACCAAGACCCATTTCAGTTTCACCGGCTGTCTCTCCGGCCCTGTCTCCGGTACCGGAATATTTATCCGGCGAGCCTTCGGTAAGTACTAAAGACATCCCATTTTTAACTCGTGACTTAAATCTTGATCATAAAACAAACATGATTACTAACCATCAAGAAACATTCCCGTCATCTTTTTCAAATTTTAACTCTGCACTTACCGCCGGACTTTTAAATCCGATGTCCCCGCCACCCCCTACCGCCGGTGATAAAACTCGATCCAGCCCGACCCTTTTTGAGATGATGGCTAATGAACCTGATTGTAAGATCCCCACTAGTAATAATAATAACAATAATTTAAGCAGCAACATTTTATATACAAACCCTAAAAAACCTAACAATAATCATTTGATTCCGCCACCAATTATTATTGACAAACAAACTTTGATGCAACAACGGTTGTTGGATCTTTTATCTTGTCGGAGCCCCGGGAGTCAATTTAATGACCCGAATTCGAGTGATGTGAAGCTCACATTGAGCTCTAAAGATGGTTTGACTGTTTGTATGAATGCTCATAGGCAAATCTTGGTGGGTCATAGTCGGTTTTTTGCGGTCAAATTATCGGATTATCCGTCGAAAGGTGGTCAACAAGGTCAACCACAACAACCTTACAGTGTTGAGATTGCTGATTGTGATGATATTGAGGTTTTTATTGAGTCAATTAAATTGATGTATTGTAAGGATCTAAGGAGGAAGCTAATGAAAGAAGATGTTCCTCGAGTCCTTAGGATCTTGAAGGTAAATTTATACTCGTATTATATTTATATATTTACATTACATTAATTTGTTTACTTTTAATGTCTTTTCATGATAACCATAACTAGGATGTACTTGTGATCTAAGCCTGATTAGTATATTGATAATTTGATATGGTGTATGCACTTTCATATATATTTACATGATTGAAATCAAGAATCCATGCGTACAAGACAAGAATTTTATGTTGTAATGATAGATTTATCATGTAGATGAATATGGATTAAACGTAGGTGTTTGTTTAAGTCCCTGGTAGGTAGGAAGTTAGAATGTATCCTTTTTATAGAAAGAAGTTAGGAGCTATAACTCTTTGCTTTCATGTAATTCATGAAATGTTAGCTTCTGAAAAGTATGGATAACCATGAATATAGGCAAATTGCTTAAACATACAAATGTTGTGTATTCCATCTTTTCGGCAGTTTTAACTTTTTGAGAATGTGTAATCGTTGTTAGTTATATGTGTTGCGTCTCCTAAAAAGGCAACATCTTACTAGGCATAAATGGATACATTAGAAAATATGCTTATTGTTTAGGAAAAAAAGAGGGACAGGACATATTTGATTATTTTCAACACATATGGAGAATATTGGATATTATGTATCCAGTTGACACTTTCCTTTTTTAAACTATATTTTTTATTTTTTTCATTTGACTTGTTACTTTGTTAGAAAAAGAATATAACCTCAATTAACCTATTCATAAGTAATTGGGTTGAAGTTTTCTAATCTAGTTAAAATGATTGTTTTTTGCGTCTGGACTGTAGGACATTTAATAAGTCTTCTGAATGTCAATTTTTAAATAGGTGTCAGCAGTGATCGGATTTGATGCCGGGGTTTTATCTTGTTTGGAGTACCTAGAAGCAGCTCCATGGGCTGAAGACGAGGAAGAAAAAGTATCATCTTTGTTATCTGAGCTTCATCTCGAAGGGCCGGGTGCCAATGAAGTATTAAAGCGTGTTTCAGTTGATTTTACATCTGGGGTTGATGAAAGTAACAACAATGAAGTTCTTCTTAAACTTTTGTATGTCGTTCTTGACGGGAAAGATGAAAAAGCAAGACGAGAGATGAAAGTATTGGTTGCAAAAATGCTTCGTGAGAATTCGTCACATAATGATTTAAGAAAAGAATCTTTATATTCTGCTTGTGACAAGTGTTTGATTTTGTTAAGAAAACATTTCCTGAAAGCTTCTAATGGAGAGTTGGAAGATGTTGCCCAAATCACACGACAAGCAGACAATTTACATTTTCTTCTTGATATATTGATCGATCGACAGATCTCTGAGGATTTTTTGAGATCATGGGCATCTTTGACTGAATTATGTGAAGTTCATTCTAAAGTACCACCCCTTCATAGATATGAAATCAGTCGAGTTACAGCAAGATTATTTGTGGGAATTGGGAAAGGTCAACTTTTGGCCTGTAAAGATTTGAGATGTTTACTATTACAAACATGGTTGGTTCCATTTTATGATGATTTTGCTTGGATGAAGAGAGCATCGAAAGGGCTAGATCGTCATTTGATCGAAGAAGGATTGGGAAATACTATCTTGACACTGCCATTGTCTTGGCAACAAGAAATCTTGACGACTTGGTTTGACCGGTTTCTGAATTCTAGTGACGATTGTCCAAATATACAGAGAGCCTTCGAGGTTTGGTGGAGACGGGCATTTTGCAAAACAGGTCAACAACAGCCAGAAAGATTGCGACAATTTTGTATCACAAATGAAAATTTCAACAATTCTTGAATTAAGGATCCTCTGCAGCCTGTTAGAGATTAGTTAGAGATTAGCGTTTTATGTCACAATATTCTGAAGTAAAGATTCGATTATTGATCCTGGTTGGTAAAGAAAAATTGAGCTTCATTCAACCCTTATTTTTGCAGTCTTAAAATTAGGTATCTTTTTTATTTGCGAAGACTGCTAAGTGCAATTTGCTTTGTGCGAGATTGTACCATATTTCGTGTTCTTAAAAATCGGAAACCACCACAATGCCATTTTGGGCTAGGTTGTTTATAGGTGGCAAAATCTTGAAGGATGTGAATTCTTGATGTTTTCCTGTAGTAGAATATGGTGGTTGCTTGTTGATGGTGATGAGTTATTTTCAAGATTTAAGATTGTGTCATGTGAGATGTGACCCTCACCCCACTAGCTATATTCATTTATGTTTTTTCTATAAAGTTATTCCTAATCAACATTGTTGAAGAGCTTTTAATGGTTGTGATGTTGATGGAATCAACTTGTTGATTATGAGTTTCTACTTTTTATGTGCATGAATAGGGCTCGCAACCAACCCGTAAACCCGAAACCCGACACGAACTCAACCCGAATATTATAAGGTTAGGGTCGGGATTTTTTAGGCGCTAACCAGTCAACCCGAAACCCGCCAACTCGATATTTTTTTGGGTCGGGTCTGGGTCAGCAAATGCATTTTTAGGTTGAACCCGACAACCCGAAATTCAGTTAATATCATTATAAATTTATTTTAATTTAAATATGACACAAATTTAGACATTTTCAGTTACTGATTTATAATTTTTTCTTTGATATCTTTACGTTTTGATATAAGTTAGTGAATTAATGAGGTTTTGATGATCAATTCAAATTAATATAATATTTATTTTTATTAATTTTGAAAATTTATATTATTTATGCTTATAAATGATTAGCTATTTTTTTCAAAAGATTGATCAATGTGACTTAATTGACCCAAAACCGACCTTAAAACTCGAAAATAACGTGAAAATTTGTTGAATTATTATCAATTCGGGTTGGGTCGGGTTGGGTTCGGGTTGTCGGGTTTTGGGTTGGGTTGAAATAGCCAACCTGATTTTAAAATCAGGTTGGGTTCGGGTTGACCATTTCTGACCCGCCCGAATTGCCACCCCTATGCATGAACAATAACTTCTAATCTTATGGTAGCCCAAAGAGTGGTTGCCTTTGTGCCCGATGTTCAATTGCACATCGATGTTTGACAAGGATATGATTATAAGGGGAGTGGTTCAATGTTCAACTCAAAATTCAAAATGATCTACACTTAGTTTTAGCAAATCAAAAATGAGGAAAAAGATTAAAAAGGTTAAAAGCATTAAATGCAACGTTCTTGATTGAACGTCAGGCTTGAACACTAAAGTTGAACATTGGTGGGGAGTGATTGAACGCTGATCCTGACATTCAAGTTGGTTGAACGCTGAAAATTTGACTTTCCGCTCCATTTACTCTAACTAGAGTAAGGAATGCATGTGGTTCTGGCTAACTCGCTGGCTTGGATTTCATTTACCTTCACATTTACTATTATATTTTGCAGGGTTTTTAAATATACGTCTTCAATTCTGGACATAAGTAAATAGTTTTAGCCTATTGAAGCTGTTAGACTGTTTACCTTAAAATCAATTTTAATTAAAAGTTTCTTTCACACAATCTTTACTAGAGTAATGAATTAGGTATCTTTTTTATTTGTTGTTATTTACATGAAATAATTTTACTGAATTGAACCCATTCATTCATAAAGAAATTGTTATGTAAAGTTTAAGGGCACGTAACCTCATGGTGCTGTGAGGCTAATACTTCTTGATTCAGTAAATATCACACATCGAACAATAAAAAGTGTATAATTTTAAAAAATTGTTACCACGGTCAACTGCAAGGATGTTATCCCCTGACTCATGCCATAAACATTTCTCGAAAACTGCACACATTGGTTTCTTGTAAGCTTTGATTTCACTATCTACAAAACATTGTCACTGTTTCACTAGCATTTTGTTCATAGGATGCCAAATCCTTAACATTCTACCAATATAACTCACCGGCCTGTTGAATTCATATATAGTCCATCACCTAATATTTAGTCTTTTGGTGTTGCTTCCATTCATGTCATCATCTAAATGAGTGAAGAAAGATGGTCCACTAGTCAACCATTCGTAGTTCAGTTCTCCCGGCTTTGCAGTTTTTTGCCTTCAAAAAACCATGAACGATAGCATTGTTAAGTTCAAAATGTATATATTACGAAAGAGTATAGAGAAGGGAAGAATGTGAGGAAGTAGGGGTTATACCATTGTTGATCGTCAAGCATTTCTTGGGTCAAACCAAAGTCCAACATTTGTTGTTCGGTATGATGCACTAACAAACTGTATCTTCCACCTTGACCTGTTTGCATAACAATCATATTCCCATTTTTCATGTTGTTAAGCCTCTCAAATTGCTCAACTGTCCATTTATACCATCTCATTAAGAACACTCTCAATGTTAATCCGTGTGAAACTATAACCAAGTTCATATTAGGACTTTGTTCCCCTGGTGGCTGAAATCGGCCTATGTCAATATCTGTCCTTAGTGTCTCCCGAAACCCTGAGGCAATCTTAATGATTTTAGTTTTTGTAACAATGATATACTTATCATCAAAATATCGCATTTTCATAGTCACGTGCTATCTTTTATTTAGTTAGTTTTTTTTAATGTTTTGTTTAGAAAGGACTAATATGAATCAAGGACAAACCTGTGATTCGATCATAGACATCTGCTGCAGATTCTCCATTTGGAAAACGGTAGAAAAATCGGCCATATTGAACTCGAACTGCCTTTTGAATCTTCATTTGTTCTTGATCTTGGAAGTTACCTATGGTATGTACAATATATCAATCACAAACATACTTTAATTAATTTTTGGAACACTCATTGAATTGTAACCACCCATGAAAATGAGGGGGAAAACGTTCTACAAGAAAGCAGGGTTCTCAAGAAACTAGCTAAATTCAAGTCAGAAACCAAACACACTACTCAAGAAAATAACACATTTTAATAAACTTGATTTACTCGGTCTTTCACTATACTAAAATATAGTTTAACATAATCCAATCCAATTACATACTAAAGGATAAGGATAGAATGAGAAGAAAACACTACCAAAATCCTGTTCGCGCAACCGTGGTTCTTCGCGGACGCCCGCGATTCTCGACGGTTGAAACGCCTTCCCTAACCCTCTCAAAGTCTCAATCGTTCTTCGATAAGGCGAAACGTAGAAATAAACTTTCCAATCATCAGCACCATCGGTCTCAATCATTTCTCGTATTCTTTGTCCACATTCTTCAGCTTCACGTTTTCCCTTTTCAGTCAATCCAATCCGTGGGTCCGCGACTCTCGTGTACGCGGTTTCATCCACGTTTCCTTCGCTTTGTCCGTGTCGAATGAGAATGATTCGACGGGGACGAGGTGGTTTGATTATAGGAGAATGGAATACGAGGTTTTTTTCTGGGAAGTAGGAAAGTGTGGTTTCGTTGACTCCGAGTTTTTGTCGACGGCCGATTGTGTCTTCACAACATTTGATTTGGTTGATTATGGATGATGATGATATGAAAAACATGGTGGGAATTGGTATTGTTTTGTTTAAATGATACGGAGTAGTAGGTGAATGTAAGTAAGTGTGCACCGCTAATGTGTTTTTTGTACTTTATCTACTAAACAATAAACAACATTTTTTTCTATCGAATTATAATTACAATTTCATCCTTAAAGTTTCTAAAATATGTACAATCGTCATTCTTTTATTGTGAAGGCCGCAAACGAGCATAGTTGTTAAAAATGATTCTATTGGGAAGAATAATGTTTGGTTGGATATTTATATAGCTTTTTAACTGAATATTGCACACAATATGGGCTAGACTTGACCATAATTTTTAACCGGACCAACCTTTTATTGAAATTGATCGGTATATGGGAATGATTAACTGAAAGTTCAGTCAATGGTTCGGTTTGGGCTATAAACGACCTATGCTCACCCTGTCACCCATATCGATGGCATCTCATGTACTTGCAAGCGACCAGTTTTTACCGCACGACTAGTGCAATGTTCATATATGGCTAATATCATAAAGGAAAATGATTAACTCACAAATTTTTTACAAAATTTTACCCACAAAATGATTTGTACCAATATCATTAAGAGAAAGAAATATGATAGACAACAAATAAATAAATGTGATTGGTGAATTTTCCTTGACATATCATTTTGTGAAAATATATTTATAAAATTTGAATGAAATACTCAGCATTGGTTCATTGGTTGATTACTTGATTTCGACACTTGCTGAGTTGGTTAGTAGGTTTGGGCTTTACAAATAAATTCATGGGCTTGCTGCATTTGTTGAACAGCCTAAACTTGGCCCAATCTGAAAGTGAGTTCAATTACTTTGCTAGTATATGGTATTCAATAGTTTTCAAATCTTGTATAATTTGGCTATTATTATGTACGGGTTATAGATAGATTGCACAAAATAAAGAATTTGGATGAAGATTATTCGCAAATCATAATAATGAAACAAAAACGGAAACGAATTTGTGTGATATATCTGAACTTATATTATTGTATTTTATTTTAAATTTAAATGGAAAACTTTATGAGAATAGTATATCATAGGATTATCCGATTATGTCATGTACCATGCGTTCTTCAATATATCAAAACACTGCCCTTGATGTTCTCCAGTTTCTACTTTATCAAGAATGACATAAAATTAAAATACACATAATAAGGCTTATTGAGTATATTGAGAAATATTGCTTTGTTGCAGCTACAAATTCATACGATAGCCTTCGATTCTTCATCTAACTCTTTACTCTTTTGTTGAATATTTTCACTTTTTGCCTCATCAGATCGCCCAAAGAAAGATGGACCAGATGTTAGTCCGTCCTCGTAGTTGTGTTCGCTTAGCTTAGCTGTTTTTTGCCTTTAAATTAACACGGAAAAGTAACATTTGTTAGTGTCTACAGAGTATTTTGAAAAAGGAAAAAAATGTAAACCATACCATAGTTGATCATCAAGCATTTTTTTATCCAAACCAAAGTCCAACATTTGTTGTTCGATCAGTATGATGCACTAACAAACTATATCTTCCACCTTGACCTCTTTCCATAACAATCATATTCCCACTTTCCACATTATAAAGCCTCTCAAATTGCTCAACTGTCCATTTATACCATCTCATTAAGAACACTCTTAATGTTAATCCATGTGATACTATCACCAAGTTCATGTTAGGACCTAGCTTCCCTGGTGGCTGAAATCGTCCTATATCTATATCCGTTCTTAGTGTCTCTCGAAAACCTGCAGCAACAAGCATATTCATAGCACCAAAATATCATCTTGTTCTAAGTTGTGAAGAAAACGGAGATATTGAAAAGAGGATATTGGAGAAAAGACTAATTAACCTGTGATACGATCATAGACATCTGCTGCGGATTCCCCATTAGGAAAACGGTAGAAAAATCGACCATATTGAAGTCGAACTGCTTTCTGAATCTCCATCTCCTCTGGATCTTGAAAGTTACCTTTGATATGAAAAATACAATAAGGGCTTATGGTCTAGCGGTATGTGAGGAACTTAACAACCTAATGGTTAACGGTTTAAACCTGGTGTTGTTTGACAATCTAATTCCCATGACTATATGCATACATTTATACTTATCGAAACTTTGAATTACTTCATCGCACTTTATCTTGTGCCCGATCGAGGTAAATGTGTTGAGGGGGCTTAGACATCTATGTTATTGTCTACAAATACATTACGTATGGGAATCTTATCATATTCAATTTATTGATCCTAATTATTGTATTAAGTTATTAACTATTAAGTTATTTTTCTACCAATCATATATAATTATATACTGCCTTCTATTTCTATATATTTTCTTTGTAAACAAAAACATAAAAGAAGCTACCCCAATCCTGCTCTCGTAACCGCGGTTCTTCCCTAACTCCTGCAATTCTTGACGAATGAAACGCTTTGCCCAAACCATGCAAAGTCTCGATCGTCCTTTGATAAGGAGAAACGTAGAAGTAAACTTTCCAGTCATCGGCTCCATCCTTTTCAATCATTTCTCGAATCCTCTCTCCTAATTCCTCTGCCTCATGTTTCCCTTTATCTGTCAACTTAATCTTTGGATCCGCGACTCTTTTGTACGCTCCTTCATCCACGTTACCTTCACTCTCTCCGTGTCTAACTAGGATAATTCTTCGTGGCCGTGGAGGTGTGGCATTTAGTATCGGATTCTTCATCTGGAAAAATGTATGGTTTATGTCGTCTTCGTAGCACTTGTTGCACCTAATCTTTGTGTATTGACGTGGTTTCGGATGATTGAAAAGCTATTTATCATCGAAACAATATGATTTTTCAAAAATATTTTTACAGAAAATATATTTTTTTTATAAAAACTTGCATCAGAGATGCTTTGAGGTATAATAAATGTTGTCCAAATGAAACAGATGGTTATTTAGCTTTTTGAATTACATTATAAGGACACCACACGTGACAAGGATATATCGTTGTCACTTATCTGGAAAATTTTATCAGCCATATTTGTCGATAATTTTATAACCTACCGTTTTGTTACATAAGGATAATATGATGATTGAGTTCATATCACTTTATCGATCTGATGATTTAGCCATTTATTTATTTATTTAGTTACACTCTTCTATATGAATGTGACAAGCAAGTATATGAAATTATATTAACATTTATTTATTTGTTATGACTTAAATTAATAAACATTTAGTTAATTTGATTTTATCGTCTTCTTCAAAATATATGTTCAACTTCAATGTTGCTCATTCAAAGTTCAAACAAAAAGCTTTGGATCGAAAGTAACGTTCAGGGCAAAAAATGAAAAGTCAGAAATTACTCACACTCGTAGAGTCGTAGTATGTGAATTCAGTTTGGGTTTATTGATATTAATTTGGGCTATTATGACTTACTAGTTACTAGACAACCCAACCTTAGAGCCCACTACTATAGAGCAGGGGTGAACAAAAAAACCGAACCCGGAACCGAACCCGATTTAAAAACCGAAACCGGAACCGATTTGGAACCGGTTTTTGAATACCCGGTTCGGGTTTTTTCAATACCCGGCGGGTAGGACCCGGTTTGGGTTTCGGGTTTCAAAATCGGGTTGGGACCGGGTAGGAAGCGGGTCGGGTTGGAAAACCCGGTATAAAACCCGAAAAAACCCGGTTTAAAAACCAATATTCATGGGTCAAAAACCCGGTTCGGGTCGGGTCGGGTAGGTCAACGACCCGGTTTTGCTTCCTTTGACTAAAAACCGGTTCGGGTACCGGGTCGGGTCGGGTATGCCCGAAACCCGGTTTTGTTCACGGCTACTATAGAGGGTTTTGATTTTAGTTTCGGGAATCTTAATTTGAAATCCTAAAAAAAATAATTTTATATAACGGACTAGACTTTAAACCCGTGTATTCATATAGGACGTTGATTTTTAATATGAAATTTCGTGTTTAATATCTTGTTTTTAATAATAAAGTGTGTAAGTTAATATGTATATTAAGCATTTTGTTGGATTCATGATAATATTAATTTATATAAATGAATTTATATAAGCAGAGATTAAAAATAAAAAGTTTTTGAAACCAAGTTAGTGAAAAAAGTTTAATTATTTTAAGTCTATATTAACGTTTTTAAGTAAATTTATTTTTACTCGGTGAATTAATAATAGTAACATTACAGATCGATTTAGATAATATTTTAATTAATGAATTAATTTTTTTTTATATATTTAAATGAGTAGTTGATTAAAAAAATTATTTTTTAATAAATTAGGGATCTTATTTTTAAGTTTATTAAAAATTAAAGGACTTAATTGACAAATTAAAACTTAATTAGAATGATGACATCATAAATGTGTTTTATATATCATTTAAGTTTTTTAATTATTATTTTTTTTAGAAACTGCAAAAAATTTCAGTAATTAACATTTTATTTTACAAAAATGAGTAACATAATCTTGAAAGTATTAATGCAAGGAAAGCAACGGTTTTTTGTGTTTAAACTCTTAGAGAATCATTTTATAAAATTGAGTAAAGAATAAAATTGTCAACCTTTTTAATTTACATTTAGGTTTATATTTGGAGGATTAAGAGGTTTTTCTTGTTTTTTCCATTACGAACAAAAAGGATTAAGTGGATGTCGATGATGTTGAGGCTAGAGAATGTTCTATTTTGCTCAATGGTTTTTATTTATAAAACAATTCTAGCATCATGTCTTCCAAAAAGAAAAGAAACAAATGGAAATTTTTGCGAACATGATTATAATTAATATCAAATACTTAAAAAAGTAATAGTAATTACAAAAATAAAATTATAGAGTTTTTCCACTTGCTTCTTAATAAATGTAAATATTTCTGTATCCGTACCCTACTTTTTCTCAATAAATACGAAAAGAAAAAACAAGTAGACTCGTTCGCTTAGCAAATCTCTTATCAGTCTTCTCGGGTATCAGCACAAGAAGAAGAAGCGATTCACCATCATTCAATACTAGTTCTCTCTCTTTTCTTTCTTTGGCTCGTTTGCTTCTTTCTCTTTCTTTCATCTATATCAACAAAATTATGGCTATATTTAACTAATATACTAATGCTAAGCAAATAGTACTTGACGCTAAATAAATTAAGTTTAGAGCGGTGCCATCCGTGGTTGAACCACTTCCAAACCACTTCCGCCACATCAGCGCCACATCAGTTTTCCACCAATTAATTCAAAACTGATTCATCAATGCCAACCATTTAACCACTTCCAAACCACTTTATTTACCCTTCAATTATTTAATATATAAACACACACACACAAATAATTAAAGCAAAAAAAAAAAAAGGAATCTTATGAATGGGGCCACTATTTCAACTGGTTAAGCAAAGTGATTCAATCACTTATCCGGTTTGAAATTTCTCTCTCCCCAAAGTGGTTGAAAACTGATTACCAATGTCATTCCCTCAACCAACCGGTTGGTGGAAAGCGAATAGCGATGGCACCCCTCTTACATGCATGGGTAGTTGGGTACCCACAAGACTTGTGTTAAAAGAATATGATTAATTGATAAATAATATTATAAAACAATAATAATAGTAGATGCTATCAAGATGAAGATGAATTTGAAAACAAGGAGTAAAACATGCCACCAGCAATGAAGCAAAATGAATCTTATAAACTAATTGATACTTACAACCGAAGTGAATGTTTGTTTTTTCATGATTATATATATTCCATAAAATAATATAATAAATAAATCATACGTACGTAGACAAGAACCTTTTTATTATAAAAAAAGTACGTACGATTAGTTTATATAGATTTCTTTGGTCACTGCATGTCTTTATTTTTCTGTCTTTTTTCATTCTACACAAAGGAAAAAATCAAAACTTGTTTTTACAATTAATTAAATGGAACATTATCTATCCATGCTAACTGGACGGTCATTGTTTTACTTGGTATGACGTACTATATTAACATTTCTATAATAAAATATTATTCATTAGAATAGATTTCAATTCACAAACCAAAATACTGTTGTTATTGTTGTTGTTGTTGTTGGGTGCAAACCCAATCCCACATCGGAAAGTGAAATATAATTATGTCCGCATATAAGCTCATGTGCTACTCCCACTATCACCAACTGGTTTTAGAGTGGAACCTCAGTGGGCTTATATGTTGGACATGTTGTTGGGCTAAAGTATCGGTCCTAAAGTACATATCCACCGCGACATGCTGATCCACGATTGGTCTATTAGGTTGGTGTTGGGTTAGCCCTTCGCCCGTAGTTTCATTCCTCTCCTTCTCTTTCTGGGCTCGCTTCTCTCATCTCTAGTTTTTCGTCTACTTCTTTCATCTCCGCAATCATATAGCCCGGATGTGGATGGCACAACGTGATGCGCGGCACGCAGTGGCGCATGCCCCCTCGGTTGACCTCAACGGACGATGAGTCGATCCTGGAGCCTTGTACCGAAAGTCTCCCTGATATGGACCCAGTCAGGTCAAGTGCCGAGTTTGCGGCGGTAATAAATAATGTTGGATCAGGACTATCATTGGAGGGGAGGCCCAATGGACTTGGGTTTGAGGGGAGGATTGTTGGGTGCAAACCCAATCCCACGTCGAAAAGTGAAAGATAATTATATCTGCATATAAGCTCACGAGCTACTCCCTCTATCAGCAACTGTCAATGGAATAACTTTGATGAGAATTAAATTAAGTTTTAATTACACGTAAAAATTGTGATATTAATAGACAAAAGAATTGCAATATAAGAAACACAAAATATAAACAATGATGATAAATTGATAAAGTTATTTTTCTTTCTTGTAATATAATACTCCGTACTACTACTATTGAAAGGTCTTTTTTTGTCTCTTGTAAAACTGTAATTATTCTATGCTCGGCAAATTAATGATTTTTCCAATATCACATCTTTATAGAAGAAAAATAATAGTTATTATAGGTAAAGAATCCCCTAGACCGATCGAGTTTTAATATTCTAAAAGCAAATAATAAACAAAAAATAAATAAATAATAAGATAACTACTAACAGGATTTGAACACTGCCATCTTAAAAACTCTCACAAATGCATTAGTTACCGAATTTTGTACCCAAAATATTTCACAAAAAGATAAAACACACACTAGTATAACGGCGTGTTTGTTTTGTGAGATCTTTCTGATGGGATTGTAATCTAGGAAAGAAATTAGAATGGCAATAAATGTGAAATATAATGAATAAAAAAATTTAATGACTTGTAAATTAATTCATTCATAAACAAACAACCTTATGGAATATAATTGAAATTCCAATTCTATAAAAATTCTGTTGAATTCCGTGAACCAAACACGATCTAAGTGCTTGATAATTCATATCAAGAGATAAAGGAATTTCTTGAGTCGCATAGGAGAAGAAATTATGGTACTCATATTTGATAGTTCTTGATTGTATTAATCACTCGTTATTAAATCAGTACGTCTTGTTGATCTATCGTTCACAATGTTATTATTACTAATGCCATTTATGATTTATATGTAGGCTTGCTCCTCTTTCTAACACTACTAGAATGATTGTCGCAACTAATTTGGTGTCTTGTTTTTGTAGATTCTTACATTTTTCTTATGTAATTTTTTTTTATAAATAAACAATAAAATAAATAAATAATACTACTACTCGTAGTATATAGAGGCTAGGATGGTCCAGGATGAACGGATGGACCCCTACCCACCTGCCCAATATTGATTACTCTTCTAGTTGCTACAAGTTTCAAAAAACACCCTACTTATGTGGGTGATTCTCTTTTTCAGTCATCACCTTATTACTTGAAGTTAGGGGTGTCAATCGGGTGAGTTAATCGGGTTTCGGGTTATTCGGGTCGGGTAATTCGGGTTTCGAAGTTTATAATCTAACCCGAAACTCAATTCAAATAAGGTCGGGTTATTCGGGTTACATATTCGGGTTATTCGGGTTATTCATTTAACTCAAATAAGATGATATTTCAAATTTTCGTATTTTAAATAAACTTAAACTTTACAAAATGACAGTAATAGCTTGTATAAATCATAATGAATTACTTATATATGTATATTATATATGTATAAACCATAAATAACTTATATATATAATTATATTTTTTAAAATAAATAATTAATTAGCTTATTTGGGTTATTCGGGTTATTCGGGTTACCCGAATTGAAAAAAATTTATCTGAAACCCGACTCAAATAAGAAGCGGGTTATTCGGGTTATTTGGGTGGCCAAATAAGCTTGGAATTCGGGTTGAGTCGGGTCGGGTTTCGGGTTACCTATTCGGGTCGGGTTTTTTTGACACCCCTACTTGAAGTTGTAAATCGTACACTACTATATTTCCTTACTTCAACTTTCACCTTTTAATTTAGTGTAAATTGTCTAATGAAAAACTTAAGTCATATACTACATAATTAAAAGGTGTTGGAGACGGGGAAAAGGTGGGAAATTATTACGGAAAAATCGAGTTAGACCATGTAAGTATTAGAATTGTGAAGCTTAATATGATGAAAACGAGAAAAGCTGATTAAAAGAATTTCGCCGGGCGAAATCCTGGATCGCTTGTCGAATATTTGACCAGAGCATGCTTCACCTAGCGAAATCATTGATCACCTGGCGAGAATTAGGTTGGTCAGAAAAGATGCTTTCTTGTTCCCAAAGTTATGTACATAGTATCTAAGCATACCATATGTATTGTAAACCATTGGACTACGAAATTAATAGTAAAAAAACACTCATGTTTGGCCACGTGGATTAAACTGGTCTCCAAGTTGGAGATCGGATATAACAACATATGATCGTTGTGTTCATATTGTTCGTTTATCTTGTTTGTTTGTTGTTCTGTATCCGTTATTTGTTTGTGGGTGTTACCTCGATTACACGAGTCTTGTTTGGGCTGGTTAATTACCAACAACAAATATTAGAGTGATTAACTAATCGTTATTGGTTGTTTCCGCTTGCCATTCCTTAGGGTACATTTGAGTTAAAATACTCGTTCTCACGGAAGAATTTGAATTGGAAGAGCTTTTTCCGTTATTCGTTTAAAAAATATCAAATTACTATACATTTTTTTTCTTCTTCCTTTTCGTGTAGTTAAAAACGATAGTTCATTTATGATAAAAACAAGCCAAAATAGAATTTTGACACTTACTTTAAGGTACTACTCCCGAATTAATTTCGAATGCACTCCGTACATGATATGCTTCCGAACTTTATTGATTATGCTAATAACTTTTTTTTAATTGCATTTTAAGTTAACTTCTTTTAATTTAAGTTCACCGACAATTAAATTACTCAATAACTAAAAGAGAAAGTTAATTCTTGTAAAAAAATCAATAATATAGCTCTTGATGTTAGTCTTAAAGGTTGAACGCTGGAAAATTGAAATATAATAAAGCAAGTCAAATAAATGAGAAATGATTTGATTACATAAATTTTACATAAATTTAGATACATAATGATGTGGCACCAATAAAATAAAGAGAGAGAAAGAAGAGAGAGAATAGGTGAACCAATGTGATGATGACAACTCATTATGTAAACATTTTGTGTATGCATTTGTGTGTAAGCATAGCATTGCTCCCAATAAATTGTCACACGTTTGATTTTCATCTATCTCAATTTTGAGTACTAAGAACTGCCATTAACATTTCCCCATCCTTAAAACTGCCAACGGAATCTCATTCGATTTTTGAGATCGTAACACTCTAGAAAATCAAATTGGTACTCTGTAAATGGCTATACAAATATCAAATCAGTTATGAACTGTAGTTTAAAGGTCCCTAATGAACGTACCACTCTTTTGATATATGTCTATTATTACCATAACCAGTGATTAATAAGATTATCCATTTTTATTAGGACATAATCGAAAATCTAAAAAGGAAATTAAGATTATGAGTGAGTTATAGTATTGTTAGTATTAAATTACACTATTAATTAGCTATTTATTAAATTACACTATTTGCTGTTTAAAAAGAGATTTCGTCAGAAAATTAAAGTTATACTCGTACTACAATTTGAGAGCATCCTTCCATATTTACGTTTACGTATTTAATAAAAACGACACTCACAATATTACAAAATATACAAACGATATTGTGTGTGCGCAAAATGGCAAGCGGCAAAGGAAAACGTTTGGTTTATGAGGGGGGCCACCTGCTTTTTAAAAATTATAGCTTATGATGTTTGGTTTAATCAAAAGTATATAAAACAACTTCTTGATAAACGTTTTTATTTTTATCCACTAAAAATGTTTCAAAGCCTTTAGATTTATTATTATTATTATTTTTTTTATTTTTTTTTGAGAAAGGTGATTAGCAAGTTATATAACTTAAGTTAATTTTGTTATCTTTATACACCAAATTTTTTTTTATTATTTTTTTTATTTTTTAGTAAATCAATTGGAATAATGCTAGGGTTTAAAGAGGTAAGAGTAATAACGTACTACTTATATTATTAAATTATATTTCTAACCGTAAATTATAAAAGGATCGATGAATATAAATGGACGCAAATGGCGTGCATAATCAAGCATTATAGACAAATTACTGAACATGAAATTTATTCATGTTCGTTCAAGTAATAAAGGAACATAACTTTTGGTTCATATTTGTTAATCGATCGACTAAGTGAACGGATGTAACCGTAATCTTGATAGTCGAACCACTTAATTATGCCCTAATCACACATTCACTTTGGAATTGGTTTTTTATTTTGTGTTAGTAAAGTAAGCTAGGGCAATTTTGTCTTTCACTAGTAGATTGAGATCATGGTGCACCGTCAAATATGGACAAATCTAAATGTGATCCCCCATACTTCACTTTTTGCTGAGAATTTTGACATGGGAAAGTTTGATTATTATATGTTGTCATTGATATTTATAAGCAACACTATGACCTCATGTCCTATATATTCTAGACTTCTAATCATAATATCCTTTTTAGACTTGATCTTTTGTTGTTCTACATAACATTATCGATCAACTAAGCATAAACTTTACATAAATATAATGTAGAAATTCATCAAAAGAAAATGCGACGAATAATGTAATTTCGTCGATCGCCTAAATAGGTGTAGATTCTTTGAGACTCGTAGTCTCAAACTTAAAATTATGTAATCAGAGGTAGAATCAAAATTATGCTTTATGAATATAAGGTTGCAATATGAATATATCTAAATCCATGACATTTTAAACACAACAAAATGTTCAGGAAGTCATTAAAACGTACACCCACGCATTCCATTATATGTTCCTAGTTAAGGTTTCAGACTCTTAGAATTATAAATTAAATAAATGAATAAAATACATGATTCATATATGTTCACATGGCACGTCACATCCACATTTGTGTGGCACATGTGAAACCAATTAGTGATACACAACCGACATCAAGTTTATGAACGGTTTTGAAACTAGTCATGAATCGAGGAATTACCCTAAAAGATAGCACACGAACAAGTTATTAATGAAAGGACTTTACTAGACATGGAGATTCCGCAATAGTGTTACGTTCCAATCGAAAAAACTTCGAAGAGATATCATAGTCGACGACATCAAATTGTTCTCTTTTATTTGGGTTTCGAATACAATGAAGAATAGGAATCTAAATTGGACCGCATGGTCATGTAACCTGAACTTGACATGTTTAAATTTGTAATTCTCTATTTTTGTTGCCCCTAGCATCTTGCATGGCTGTTTTTCTTAATATATTTCAGCTGTTAAAAAAACATAGATTAATTAATTTTAGAAAACATAATTCTTTTTCCATATTATATGTTAATTAATGGTTTTAGATTTTCACTTTTTCAAAACTATAAAAGCAGACAAAATATACTTTTTTTTTTCTCTCTTCATTTAAATTTTTAGCTCCATGGAGTGATAGTTTATAAGTTTATATATATGGCTCATTTGAGAATACAACTTTTTTTTTTGTAAGAACGTTCAAATGAGCTTAAAGTGATATTCATTTTGTATAACTATAAAGCTTTTAATTTAATGTAAAAGTCATTTTATTATAATCTATCAAGATAACAACACGTTATTATAAAACTCGTGGGAAAAATAAAGATACATAGTGTTTTGATTGGATCTGTACGTAGTTATGTGTGTATGGTCCCATTTATGGTCATTTCCAAGGCTACAAATTTCGAATCCAAAATATTAAAGTTGTAGCAAGTGGTATTCTATTTTAAAAAACTTTAACATCGTTTTGGCATCAACTTTTGTTATCTAGATAAAGTGTTACTTTCTTGTTTGGAACATATATATATCATTTTAATGATTATTTGACCTGAGATACTTTCAAACTATAAGCGACGTCGTCAATCATGTTCTACATTTTGTAAGTGTGGATTAATTAGATGCATGGTATAATTAAAAATGATCACGGTGTTCTGTTAGGAAAATTAAGTGACATTAATTTTCATGACATACTATAGATTTGATGAGATAAAGTGTAAACTGATTAGGAAACACAAGTTGGAATATTTGCAAGTCACTACTACTGCTGGTGCAACAATTACTACTGCTATACAAATGTTTCTACTGCTCATGTAATTGTTTCTACTGACTGCTAACACAAAAGTTAATACTGCTCTTGGAGTTTCTACTGTCTTCAGTGTTTCTACTGCTAGAAGAACTTCAGAGTTAGTACTGCTAGAGTATCAAAGTTAGTACTGTCAAGCCAAGCTTCAGAGTTAATACTGCTAGAAGAATTACTACTACTCGCCATTGTTAATACTGTTAGTAGTATTCTAGTAGTTAATACTGCTTGTTGTAAATTACATGGTTAATACTGCTACTGTAATTTACAGTGTTAGTGTTGCTTAGATCACACCCAACGAGAACGTCGGTTTATCCGTCGCTTTTCGTCTCCAAACCGACATGGATGGCACGCTCCGTCACTTTGCTCCATCACTTTTGCTCCGTCGCCAGATCGACGCAACGTCGTTTTTTTTTTTTTGCTTTTCTTTTTGTGTGTGTATAATTAAAGGTAAATTGGTAAATGTGGGCCCAAAATTTAAAGTGACGGAATCACTGATGGCAGGGGTCCGTCAGTTTCAGTCGGTTTTGTAAAAAGCTTACGTGGCGCAGACGTGGCGCATCAGTTTCTGTCACTGTTGGGAATTGTCTTAGTGGGTCTGACAGAGTACCTAATCTTTACTTAGTCAATTTCTAAAAGCAAAACATGTTGTACTATAGCAGACCATGCTTTCAAGTTTCAGACCATACTTGGATATATTTTCTTCCATACATTAATTAGGAATTAGGAAGACATGTAAAGGACAACTCTATGTTTTATAAATAGAGTTCCTTGTTCTTAGAGGTATGTGTAGGACATGTACTTGGTTTGACTTTGAAAGTAATTGTAACACCCCCAAATTTGTTTAGCGGAAGCATTTAGTTTAAGTACTGGGGTGTCACAATAATAAAGCATGCATACGTATCAGAGCTTATGATTACAACAGAACATAATATATATTAAGATGCCAAAATGTTAATTACAAGATTTACGATTTATCAAATCGTACAAGTTAAAAGTAATATGTATACAAAAGTGGATTTCTAGAATATGACAAAACGGTTTCAGTTATACTAGAGAAATCCATGTGTTTTTCCAAAAATGTTGGCATCCTAAAGCTTCACGGGTCGCCTAATTCTCCATGTGTTGGCGATTCTTACATGCGCAGCTAATTCCCTGAAAAACATAGTAAAAGTCAACAACGAGGTTGAGTGAATTCACAGGTTTTATATTTGTAGTAGTTGAACCAAGTTCGAGTAAGTTTATTGACTCGGAGGTCAAATAGTTTCATTTATGTCGTTTGTTTAAGTACAATCATAGTGGGATGTCACCCAAATCTGTCAGTGTGGGATGTTGCCCAATTGTTTTGTATGAAAATGCATTGTAGGAAAGCAGTATCCTAATAGTTCCGTAGGAATGTCTGTATCCTAATAGTCATTGTAGGAATGTCTGTATCCTAATAGATATCGTAGGAATGTCTGTATCCTAATAGTCATTGTAGGAATGTCTGTATCCTAATAGATATCGTAGGAATATCTGTATCCTAATAGTCATCGTAGGAATGTCTGTATCCTAATCGTCATTGTAGGAATGTCTGTATCCTAATAGTCATTCAGTGATCCATGTCAGTAGGATGCAGTGCCCATGTCAGGAGGGACTTTTTAGCAGTTTAATAGTAATAGTGGATCCGTGTCAGTGGGATCCAGTGCCCATGTCAGTAGGGACTTTTCAATAGTAGGGAGTGTCAGTGTCCCTTGATCCATGTCAGTAGGATCTGGTCCATGTCAGTAGGACCCATTTGTTACCCAATCAGTTTCGTAAAGCGTGTTGGTTGTTTTCCAACGTTTCCAAAACATGTTTATGCGTTTACAGTGTTTATAGTATGAAAATGTTATTTCAAAATCATCAGTTTGCGTTTCAGTATATCAGTTCAATGTACTCCACTTGTTTGAGTAAAGTAGTATACAATCATGTTTGTATAGAAATGATTGACTATGTTTTCCACCCTAAAAGTAATTAAAACAGTAAAGTAGGGGCTGTGAACTCACCTGTTCGAGTCAAGTAGTTGTGCGAGCGCTAGCAAACCTAAGCCCAAGTACAGTCCGAGATCTCCTAACGTCCTAAACGTATGAGATTAATAAGTATGTGGATGTCTAAGCTAATCATCCATGTTAGTGTTCGTACAACCAAGTTATGTCCAAAGTATTTGTTAAACGTTTATGTTGTATTTCGTTGTTTGTGAAAATGTATACGACTTGTTGGTGATGTTTTGAAACAATAGTTCAAAAATGTTATTATCTCATTTGCTACAGTACTGCTACAGTAAAATTTGACTTTTCTACAGTAACTTTGACTTTTTAAAATGTGTTTTTAGGGTTCTGACTTGTGCGACGTTAGGTACGACGTCGCGTGCGACGTTGCGTGCGACGTAGGCGCTTATGTCGCTATATGCGACGTCAGGGTCTAGTGCGACGTAAGGGTCGGCGTCGCTATGTGTGATTTCGCAATTTAATGCGACGTTAAAGGTGACGTCGCAGTATGCGACGTTGTGAGATGTTCTGCGACGTAGGGACTGACGTCGCATTTAGCCCAAGCCAGATGCGACGTAGCGGACTGTTCGACGAACAATTCGGGAAAAACGAGTTTTGGGTCGATTTTTGGACATTTTCAGTTGTTAGAACACTAAAGCATGGTAATCTAAGTATTATAAACAAGGAATATTGGAGGAAACGTCAAAATCTAAAAGTTTACGAAGATGTCGGAAACTTACGGGTGTCGGATTTGAAATCCGAAAAGATGGTTGGGTAGATCGTTGCAAGGTGATCGTTTTTCTCTAATTGGTTAGTTGATTCGGCGCGTTTTTGATGTAGTATTTGTATGATTTGTGTGATTGTTGGTTGAGTTTAGAGAGAGAGAGAGTTGAGAGAAAAAGAGATGAGGAAAGAGAGAAATAAAATGAAATGAAAGAAAGTTGGGAGGTGGGAGTGGGATTTGGTTCCCCATTTTCATCTCCTGCGTTTTCGTCCCGTGTTTGTTTACCCGATCGTTAAATGTTACATTATTTTAACTAATGCATTTTTAATTACATATTTCATTATGTTTTTAATTAAGATCTTTTTATGAAACCAATTTAATTTAGTTACAAAATTTTTAAACTTTGGTTCATTTTAATTATACAAATTTACGTTTTATGTTATAAAATGTTATGTAAATATTATCGACATAATATTAAATTGTAAATGACGTTATTTAATAACTTTGTTTTATTAAATAATTTCGTTCACCAATAGCCGTATATTTTTGTCGCGTTTGCTGAATTCGTTTCGTATGTAATTACATCTAATTACAAATAAGTAATACTACGCGTATTAACTAGTTGGGCTTTGCTAGACTTACCTCTAAAATGCGTCGTAAATTCACTCAAGTAGGGAATTAGCCTAATAATGCAAGTGATTAATATTAATAATCGCGTTCAAATTTGTGGAGTGTTACAGTAATTGTGTTTTCAATGTAAGTCTTGTGGGTCTCTATAAATAAAAAGACCCATAGACAATTAAAAAGTGTCTTACCTGGTATGTTTTTCTATTGATGCACATGTGTTTTCATAGTGATGCACCTGTGGTAAACCCGATCTCATAACTTGAGATCCTTTCCCATGTCTACGCGTAGATGATGGTAGATATCCCTAAGGTTTCTTTGTAAACCCCGATACAAAAGAAGTTGTATCCGTGTTGTTAATTTTATTAACAGGATTAGGGATTTGGTGTGTGTGTTCTTGTAACTTGGAACATACCCAAAGAGATAGAGATTTCCCTAAGTTTGTAAACCCTGATACATAGCAGTTGTATCAGTCTTGTTAACTTTTATTAATAATATTAGGGATTTGGTCTCTAAAATCTTCTTTGTGTTCTTCATATTGTTCTTATCTTATTTAAATTCTTATGCTTGGTGTTTAAACGGGACCACACATACACAACTTAATTGCCATATTGAAACAAAGTGTACGGTTACAATGAGCTGAGCCAGTTATAGTTAGATTCAAATCCTGTTATGATTAATAGTGCGATATATTGAACTCGGTTCAATTATAAGTTAGAGTCACTTTAAAAGATTACGTATATATGGATAGTTTAATGACTTGACGCTTCATGTTTAATTACAGTAGCTCGATCTCTATGTGTTTAGTAAAACTAACCGATAACTTACAACTATAACTTATAACTAGCTATAAGATTTTTCTTTTCATCAATATATTTTAATTTTATTTACTTGAATGTACATGGCAAAATATTTTATTTGGAATAACGCAAGCAGGCAGCGATGATCTGATCCCATTGGGTGGAATCTCTGTGTTTGATGTGTACTTACTTGATCAGGGGCGGATGCAGCTAGCAATTAGGGGGTCACGGGCCCCCACTCAACTTGGCCCAACAAGTGTTAATTTATTGAGCCCAGATGTTAGGCCCCCAAACTAAAAACTCAGTGGCCCCCATGTGAGCCCAAATGAAGAACTGAAAAGGGAAATATAAAATTAATAACAGTATGTTTGTCTTATTCACGACGTGAAGATGGGAACTGACTTGATTCACATATATAAAACGAATCTACACTCGATGTCTCCTTTTATTTTACATGTAAACAAAAATGATTGAATACTTTGATATTTAATCTACATATATGATATTATAATTATAATATAATACATAATATGAAATATTACAATACAAACTTAATTTGGAGAGAGTATGTTAACTAAATTGTTTAATGATATAAATTCCACTTATAAAGCTCTAGTGGTTCATTAAGTATATATTGTTATAAATACATCATTATGTTGGTTTTTTTATAGTGTTTTATTAAAATATTATGTGTGCATTTTTATTCTATCTAAATCAAACCTCTAAAAAAAATTTTAAAAAAAAATTGAATACATTATATCTAAGCAATCAAAACATGAAGTACAACACAAAACTTGGATACTTTGAACTCGAAAAAACTCTAAAGTGATTTATATAGTGTTAGAATTTATGTTACTTGTTCTTTAAAAGTGACGTTTGATATACTCATATGGTTTTTTGTACGTGACTTGTTTGACCCGACCCGTTTTGACCGGTTATTAAACCTTTCATTAGTGCTACCTCTAATGTCAATGACCAAGTGCCCCCCTAAACAAATTTTCTGGATCCGCCACTGTACTTGATACTTTGATCAGAAAAGTTTGAGGCCCACCCATCCTTATGCTAGCTATGCCCACCTGCAAAAACACTGGTTCAAACTCTTACTTAACTTATTGTTTTTGGAAATCGCACCCTTCTGCTGCAAACAACTACGTCTAGGTCTGAATTTTGTGATCCCACAATATCATTGAATTAAGTTACGTTTGATCCCGGCCAGTAAATACTTTATTTAATGTGACAGAATTGAAGCATCATTCATTGTTATTTAATTTTTTAAATGTAACATTAAGGGAGTTGATATATAGGGAGTACAATACAAAAATTGATGTTTACATCACACATTACAAGTATTCAAACATACAGTACAAGTATATTATAGAACAGTTTTGACGTATGTATTAATTTGTATGTTGTAGATATCATCACCCAACATCAAAAGTATTCTACGTTGACACCTTTATTATTGACACTTATAAAAAGAGTGGTAAATGTTATATATTAGCTACATTTGTAAAAAATAATAAGTGTTGGTATAAATAACTTTTGCCCACTCTTTTTATAAGTGTCACTAATAAAGGTGTCACTATAGTACTTTTCTTGTAGTCCATATAAAATAATACTATATCTAGGTTAAATTTTGACTCTTTTAGCTCAAAGTGTTGGTCAATTAACACAGCATGTTCAAACTAAATAAGTACAATTATTTAATAATTATGTGACTTCTATATATAATAATTTGACACATAGTGTGAAAAATCTAGACTTCATTACAAATTGCAAGTGGCCGGTTAACGAACGGTGTCATTTTCTTTGTAGGAACAAAAAGTTCATCAATGTTACATTGATAAAAGGCAAAGAGAGTATGAGTGTGAGGAGGTGGTCTTAATTTAACTTAAGATATTTGGCATGGAAACAAATTTCAAATGAATGAGTTATTAATATATTCTAAAATATTAGTGCTGGCAAATTCTGTCCATTTGCTCTACATCTGGGCAATTTTGGGTATGATGACATAAAGTTTGGGTTCTTGTGGACTAGATAAATTTTAGGAATGAGCTTAATTGGGTAAAACTCAAATCATCAATGGATCTAAATGGGTGGCCATCATATTATATTTTTTATATTATATAGTTATAAATGTATAACTTATTTTGGAAGATATATATATTTTAGTGAATTAGAACATTTTTTTATGAAATTTTTAAAGAGTCCGTTATGGCCCGAGCCCGTTTAGACCCGAGCCCGATTAGACCCAAGTCCGTTTATACCCGCGCCCGTTTTAACCCGTAGCCCATACCCGCCCGACCAGCCCATTTTGCCAGCTCTATAAAATATATATATATACTCAAATTGAATATATTTTGTTGAAGGAGTTATAATAACCAGAGTTTGGATATAAAACTTACCCAACATAACTGTTCATATTTTTGATTGTTGCTCTTAATAATTTAACATTCATTCATTGTTCAAAAGAAAAACATTTTTTGTTCAAAAAAAGAAAAAAAAAACATTTTAATACATAAATTATTGGCCTTTTGTTAAACAAATAATTTCTGGTATACTAACATCTGAGTATATAACTTTTAGGATTTTACTATTTGTAGCCCTAGGGGCTATGTTTAATAGTTTTTTAAATGCAGTATTGGGCTCAGCGGCATTGCCTCTTCATATACCCATCACCAATTCCAGGGGAAACCCGAATTAATTCATGCTTTAAGAGGTGGTAAATTAAGGTAGTTGAGAGAAGTTATATTCAGGAAGTGAGTGGTTATTATTAAGTTACAAACATTCCATGCGTGTCTGAATTTCTTATTAATAGCCCTTAGGACTACGTATAACATTTTCCTAACTTTTATCATTAAATATCTGGCGTTCTTTGTTTAGTCATTTAGTTATTGATGAGGGGCCATAATGAAATAAGTAGGACCAAAAACTTTGTTTTTTCTAAGAAGTCTATTTTGGATGTATTTATATCTGTTTGCATTGACCCCCCTAATAGCCTTTTAGGAAGGCAGAACATATTGATATATATTTGTGAAATACAAATGATATGATGATCATGAACATGATCATATATACCATGAAAATCATCATCATCACCATCCTTAATTAACACTAGAGAGGTCATGTCATTAAATCATCACATATATATTAAAGCTTTATTTTCCTAGGTTAAATTTTCATGTCACCACCCTCTTTTTGACACTTCCTGCTTCATTTTCTCCACCATCAACACCACCTATATTAAAGCTATCTCTCTCTCTCTCTCTCTCTGAAACTTTTTTAAGTTTTTGCACTTTTTTTCTTGACATAAAGGTGATACTTTTAAATTTGCTTTTTGTTCTTGTTGAATTCCCACATGTGTTTCACCAGAAAGATGAGGTTTATCTAGCTAGATCTTGATGAGTTCTTTTGTAACTTCAAAAGGAAGAACTTTATAAAGATAAAAACTAGATTATCTTTTTCATACTTTTTGAGTTTACACCATCATCATATCATACCATAATATCATCCATCATCATCATATATGAATGAAATGGCTGAAGAAGAGAAGATCATGAGAGGAAATAATGATATTATGATGGATAATTCTACTGGTGATTACAGTTGTTACTCTGATGATAATCAACATCATCATCATGATCATAATCATCATGTGAATTCATCAAGTAACCCTAATGTTACAACTAGCTTTGAAACAACCCCTTTAGAGATGTTCAACTTTGAGTCACACAACTCAGTGAGTCACAACTCAGTCCTTTTTTGGAAAGGTCCTTCTTCTTCCAAAAACATCACTGAGTCAGATTTTTATCACTTTGATGACTCATCTCTACAAAGATGTATATTTCCATCTTGTGAACCAAATGAAAGGCCAACTCAAGGGCTCTCTCTTACTCTCTCTTCAACTAATCCTTCCAGCATAGGATTACAGGCATTTGAGCATGTGAGACCACAAGAACACCATTATCAACAACACAACCACCAGGGGTATATTGGGAAATCCATAATTATGGATCATGACCAACATCATCAGGACATGATGACTACTCAAGATTGTTTTCTGGGAAAGCCAGGAAATATCATCAATAGTAGTGGTGGTTACAACCACCATCAAAGTGTGGAGTACAACTTAAGAAGCTCAAGGTACTTAGTTCCAGCACAAGAAATCCTTAATGAGTTTTGTAATCTTGGATCAAAGCAAAGAGATGATTCACCAAAAGAAAAGGCTGCAGCTACAACTTCCAATCAGTGGCAAGATCATGATAATAACTTGAATAATATTGCTAGTTCTTCAAAAACCAAATCTTTATCTTCTATTGAATTTATGGAATTGCAGAAAAGAAAAACCAAGCTACTCCAAATGCTTGAAGAGGTAAAGTTACAAATTATTCTTTCTTAAAAATGGTTTTTTATATGATACATATTTCATGCTTGCTTAGATCACATACAAACTGTTATGATTATATTGTTGCAAAGTATCTTTTTCTGATCGTTTCCATAAATAAAGATTCCCTTTTTTGAGTTTAAAGAATTTGATTTGTTTTAAAGAAATTTGATCTTGAACCATTTGAGTGATTGAAAACCTTCCTACAAATGCTCACATGATGACAAGTTGGATGCTTCATTTAATTTAAGAAACCTCCATTCTTGTTCACTGATATTTATTTCCATTGTGATTATTACTCACCTTTTAAGTTTACTCTTGATATTAAACACAGACCGTGAAAAAAGATCTAAACTTTACTTTGTTTTTATTGATCAAAGCAGGTTGATAGAAGATACAAGCATTATTGTGATCAAATGAAAGCAGTTGTATCATCGTTTGAAGCAGTGGCTGGTAATGGTGCTGCAAAAGTTTACTCATCCTTGGCTTCAAAGGTAATGTCAAGACATTTTAGGTGTTTGAGAGATGGGATTGTAAGTCAGATCAAGACTCTGAAGGTTGCAATGGGTGAAAAAGATGTTACCGCCCCGGGTTCAAGTCGTGGGGAGACTCCTAGGCTCAGGGTTCTTGATCAAACGCTGCGACAACAAAGGGCTTTTCAACAAATGACCATGATGGATAGCCATCCTTGGAGGCCTCAACGTGGGTTGCCTGAGCGTTCCGTTTCTGTTCTTCGTGCTTGGCTATTCGAGCACTTTCTCCATCCGTAAGCTCCTACAAATTCATTTGAAAACCTATTGGTATTATAGTTCATAAACTATATTAAAACAAGAATCAAACAAAATTTTTTAACAGGACTTAAAAATAGTCCTCAATCATATGTTTCTGAACGACAACTTGATTATTTTGGTTGTTTTCATCTACCCTTAATTGGATTCCTATTTATTTTGTCATACTATCTCCCATCATAAACTTATTTAATTTTATCTATCCCTTTGGGGCCTTTCTAATATATTTTTTGTGGATTTGATTCTTGTTACAACTTTCATAGGACCCATAAACGTGTGTATTCATATGCATCTACTTCATGCCTCATGATCCACATAATCCTTTATGTTATTTTTTGATTATTCTAGCAAAAAATAAAATAAATATTACCAAGTTAGTTTAAATATATTGCAGTAAGTTTAAATTTTAATCACCTGATTTCGTTGAAACATTTCAGGTACCCTAATGACGTCGATAAGCACATTCTTGCACGACAAACCGGTCTCTCTAGAAGCCAAGTATGTCATTATCGACTTCTTATTATATGATTATATATTATATATAATTTTCAATAATATATAATACGAAACTTTCATTGGAAAAAACGCGTAGATTAAATTATATGTTATCAACCGCAACCAACACCCTAATAAGGTTGAAATGTTTCTTGAAAAAACTGATACTGTATTTTTTTGTCCTAGATTTTTCATATATACATCAATCAAGAGAAACCCCACTAGTAAGACATACAAGAAGTAACTAAAGTTTTGTACACATACTTCTGAATGTAGGTATCAAATTGGTTTATTAATGCAAGAGTGAGGCTATGGAAGCCCATGGTGGAGGAGATGTACATGGAAGAAACAAAAACAAATCAAGAAGGAACCTCAGATGGGTTAAACCCGAACCAACAAATGGACCAAAAGCCGACTGCTGATGAACTTGTTCGAATAGATTCTGAGTGTCTTTCTTCCATTATCAACCACCCTGAAAAAGTAGATCACCAACACCCCAAGACCCAAGATCATGATCTCTTTCACCATAGTTATCCTAGGGTTACAAATTCATTTGGAGCGTTAGAGCTAGACTTTTCGACCTACAACAACAACAATCACAATTTTGGTGGTGGTGATGTGTCTTTGACATTAGGGTTACAGCAACATGGTGTTGGCGGAAATGGTGGTGGTGGTGGTGGTGGGGTGAGTCTAGCATTTTCGACTGCTTCTCAAAGTTCCCTATTTTACCCTCGTGATCATATGGAAGATTGTCAAACAGCAGTCCAATATTCTTCTCTCTTGGAAGGTGATCAAGGACAAAATCTGCCTTACAGAAACTTAATGGGTGCACAACTCCTTCATGATTTGGCTGGTTAAGACAAAATTAATTATATATATATTTAATTTGCTCTAGCTAGGCTCTAGCTATCTCTATAGATATAGATATTAAAAAAAAAAAGAAAAAAGAAAACACATACGAATTTAAGGGCATATTCTAGTTTAAGGGTATACTTAAATGGGCTTTAGATTACAATCATTTTAATTAGAACTCCATAGCTAGCTAGCATAGCTTTTGATTTCTTGTTTCAATTTCAAGGGTATTTTAGTTGCTTGTTTTTCTTGCTATATGATGATTAATTAAGACCGAAAAATCTGTTAAGAAAACATTTCTAGTGATCGATTTATCGCAAGACCCAATACGAAACTTCTTTAATCCTCCTTTCAAGCAATATGTTGCAAATGTAGTGTTTTACACAAGAATCATTCATATAGTTTTTTATACATCAAAGACTTGTCACCTTAAAAGAAAGGGTTTATTTATTTAATTAAGATAATTAAATTTTCTTGATTATATCTTGTTTTGATGGAAAAAAGGCAAGACTTAAACACGAGTCAAATCACAGGAAAGCACAAGCTAACTGATCGAGCTTTTTGTGGTTGTAATTTACATCAATGGAGTTCTAATTTCTTATGGGCATATGCACATTTAATAGAAAAAACAAATTTTCTTTATTTTTTGGATTCATTTAATTTATTATTTTTGAAAATAGTTTTTCATGATATTAACTTAAGCAAGAAAAATCTGTTAGGGTTTCATTTTTCAAAGATTACGACAGATATTTTAATAATAATAAAGTTTTATATATTAGGTCGATCGTTCGTGGTCCTTCTAAATGTTCGGTTTTCTATATTAAAGACGTACACCCGATAATTTTCTCTATTTAATGTGTTTAAAATGTTCATTTTTCATTCAACAAATGAAGAAAAACGTGTATTTATTATTCGCCCTTTTAGATAAAAAAGATTTATATATAGCATGCGTGCATGAAAATATATAGGTAATCCTTTAGCTAGATTTGATAGTATTTGGTCTTTTTAAGTATATATAAGTGAACACATGACACATCTATTAAGGGAAATAAGGAGGGCAAATACATATTATCGACTCCAAAAACAATATGCTGACTTAACTCTAATATTTATGAAACAATAACAATATAATCATTTTCATTACCGTACATGTTATTTAAGTCGATCCCTAAATAATCTCCATGCATGATCTAACATATAATTTTATGTATTATTAGTATTTGAGATGATAAATACGTCTTGACAAAGGGTGATATAAATTAAGAGAACAAAACATCAGCTTATGCATTAGATTACAAATTCAAGTTTCCGATAAATGGAATGACACTTTCAATGTGGCGAAGATCGATCAATAGTTCATGTATTCACGCATGATAATATGCAACTTTATCGATACGTCTTCAAACAAACGTCAAAAACTATCGTATAACTCTCTTTTCATATCTTCTTTATGTATTTTTCATATAAAAAAGATGTTTGCCATTAATTTTCATTTTTCATTTCTTCTCTATAAGTTTATACGGAGTAATAATAATATAAAAATAATAAATCCCATTTCTAGAAATAGTTATATTCTTCTTTTCTTTCGTACCAAAATACCAAATACCTATCGGTAATTATATTTACAAACCAAACATACCACAAAGGCCCAAAGTTAAAGAGGTTTGGATCTAAGAAAACTGAGAACCAAAGTTATTAATCTTGGCCCAAAAAGAAACTTGGCCCAATTATATGTTTCCGTTTTATTTGACTGAAAACAGAAAACAAAAACACATTTGACTTTTTACCCTCATCATTCACTCTATCTGAGATTTTGGTAATTTAGGGCCTTTTCTAGTTATCGTCAATTGATCCTAATTTTCACTCACCATTTCAGGTAACAAATTCATAATATTATCTCGCTGTATCATGATTATGTAGATTCATTTTTCGCTGATATAACACGCATTTATTGATTGATCAACACTTTGTTTCAGGATTCAGTGTTCATTTTGATTACAAAAAGTTAGATATCTAATTCTAAATAGCTTCCATTATTGTTGCAGATTACTAAGTTAAGTGTTATAATTAATTTGGATGAAGAAAATGGATTTAGTTTCTGGTTACAAGGTAATTACTGAGTTTTAGTGTGATAATTAATAATAGGTATATTTAATTGGTATGCATATACCTTTAGTGTGACAGTTTAACTGAGTTTATTTTATTTTTTTATGCGTAGGGAGTTGTTGGACTTGTCTTTGGAAATGAAGATTCAAGTTCTAATGAAGATTGGTTGGTTTTCATATTTCTACCTTCTTTGTTCCGCAGTTTATGATTTCATTTGAAAATATGATTATACATTGCCAATACAAGATGAATGGTGTAGTTTAATATAGCATGTATAGAATTACTCATCCTTCAGTTTATCACAAATTTGAGGAAATAAGTTGTTGGATAGTTTGTTGCCCATTTGCATGTAGGGTAAATTACTATTTGATGAAGTTATGGGACTTTTGACTAGCTGGCTATCCTCTTCTGTGACTAATTTATGTGTTTGTGTGATAGCTATGTTGAGCGCTTGCTAGATTGTATTAATAATGGTAAGTTGGCGGATGATAGAAGAAATGCCATGGCGGAACTTCAGGCCATCGTTGCAGACAGTCATTCTGCCCAGCTGGCTTTTGGAACAATGGGTTTGTCCACTTTGAGTAGATTGTGTGTATTTCATCTTTTATGCAGAATATAATTGTTTCCTTCTATTGCAGGATTTCCTGTACTTTTTGGAGTCCTCAAGGAACGTGAAGACGTTGAGATGGTTTGAAAACTTTTTTCAATAGCGCTTTTCTTAATCCTAGATATACATAGTTATATAATGTTACAATTTTCACGCTTCCTGTATTTTTAAAAGAGCAATTAGTATATATTATGTATTATTCTCTTTTAAACTGTAGTACAGACATAATATAAAATCAGAGCACTTCTAGGGCTAATAGACTAGCTCGTGATATTAATACACCGGAGTGTGTGTATAAAATCTTTCACTTTCATTCATTGTTATCTCTTATATTTGTAATTTTGTATCATATACACAGTGCTCTCTCTCTCAGTTAATAATGTTATATAGTAATTAATAATTGAAGGTACGTGGGGCTGTTGAAACTCTTGTGAGTGCCTTAACGCCAGTCTCACATGCAAAATCACACAAAAATGAAGTCCAACCAGCTTTGATGAATGCAGATCTTTTATCAAGAGACGAGCAAAACATATCTCTTCTTTTAAACCTGCTGGTAAGACGTCTATCTTGATCCTATATATATCGCTTTATTGCGAGCCAAAAATATTGAGAAATTTCCCTTTCATTGGGATCGTTGTGGCATGAACTCATTTCTGCCTTTCCTCACCCCCGCCCTACCTTTTAACGGAGACTAATGGGTTGAAGGAGGTGAGGCATGGTCAGAGTGTAGGTTCGAATCCTGCCACCTTTTTTGTCAGTCATCCTGAAACCACAGGATGGGAATAATAAGCAGAAATTTTAATATATATATATATATATATATATATATATATATATATATATATATATATATATATTTGCTATCTTCCTACAATTGGTAATTCAGTATTTGGCAGTCAGAGGATGACTTCTATGTACGATACTATACACTTCAACTCTTAACTGCACTGTTAACGAACTCGCCCGTTAGGTATCCTCTCTTCCCAGTTTTTTATTTACGTTTTCCATAGATGCCGTTTTTTAAGATATATGTATTGACCTTTTTCCAGGTTACAAGAAGCCATTCTCACAATTCCTCGCGGTATGACTCAGCTTGTGGATATGCTTATGGATCGTGAGGTGGGACCCGCATAACTGTTGATGTCATATAGTATCTTTGTGATATGTGTTGTTCCTTTATCCTTGTGATATGTGTTGTTCCTTTATCTTTAAACACTATAGATTTCCTTGTAGGCCATACGGAATGAGGCATTGTTACTTCTCACTTACTTGACCCGTGAAGCAGCGGAAATCCAAAAAATCTTGGTCTTTGAAGGTGCTTTTGAGAAGATATTCAGTATCATTAATGAGGAGGGAGGTTCAGATGGTGGCGTTGTTGTCCAGGTGATTGGTTAACTCCTAGTTAATGATCATTTAGACAATGTATTAGGAACTCTGGATTTAAAATATAGGGAATTTTCAATTTTTTGGCAATTTTGATAAATCTTATAATGTCTATCACCTCGCAGGATTGTCTGGAATTGTTAAATAATCTTCTTCGCAACAATGCATCCAATCAGGTTTGGCTCTTCTTTCACTTTTTATCTATAAATCTTGTTGGTGAAGCTTCCAATTTATTATGTTGCTTTGGACTATGCTATAGGTGTTGCTGAGGGAGACTATAGGCTTTGACTCATTGATATCGATTTTGAAACTCCGAGGAAGCACATACAGCTTTACTCAACAAAAGGTTAGACTGTTAGACATATCATATGCTTCTTTAATTATTTTGACATGTCTTTTGACTAGTGTTTTATATAAAATGCTGACTGGTTTCTATTGTTGTATTCAAAACATAATTGATGCCAGTAGACAGTAAATCTACTGTGTGTTTTAGAAACAATTAGGTTACTGCTGAATGGAGATCCTGAAGCTGATCCAGCAAAAGACAATGATAGATTGACTAACAAAACAGTTCTGGTTCAGGTCAATTTTATATCTCAGTTGTGCCAGCCACTTGCAGAATTATGCTTTTTCTTCCTTCCATAATTTTTGCTTATCATATTTTTATAACAGAGAAAGGTTTTGGACCATCTACTTATGCTAGGCGTTGAAAGTCAATGGGCTCCTGTTGCTGTCCGTTGTGCAGTAATATGATCTCTCTTAGTTGCTTCATTATGCATAATTATAAGTGTTTTTTGTTTTAATATTTCAAGAGGTGACAACTAATCTTTTATGACATCTATACATATATTTTCAGGCTTTCCGATGCATAGGTGATCTGTTATATGGACATCGCCAAAATCTTGACACCCTTGCAAGCAAATTTCTTGGTGATGAGCTGCAGCAGGAGCCAGCTCTGAATTCCATCCTGCGGATTATCTTACGGACATCTAGCATGCAAGAGTTCATTGCAGCTGACTATGTTTTCAAGAGCTTTTGTGAGGTTCTTATTCCAAACGTCGTCACTGAATTATTTTGTAGTTGTACTCTATGAATATTAACGTGTCCTCAGTTTTGATGTTAAAATGAACTCATCTGCTACATTTGGCTTGAACAGCAAAACATTGATGGTCAAAAAATGCTAGCATCAACCCTAATTCCACAACCTTTGTCAATGACCCACGCTCCACTTGAGGAGGATGTTAACATGTCATTTGGAAGGTTTACTCTCCTTACGCTAAAACAATATTGTCATGTTTCTAAAGGCTTCTTGCTGGATACAAATATTGTGCTCACAATTTATTTATTTTTTTGCAGCATGCTATTGCATGGTCTTGCCTTGAGTGAACATGATGGCGACCTTGAGGTAATGTGAACCTTCAAACCGTAGATCTGCTTTTAGATGGACTTTTTAAGGGGTTGTTTGTAGTTGCATTTTGGAACTGATTATCTGATCATTGTGACATGTAGTCGCAATATTAAATGTTCACTATTTAGGTCGACATGTTTGCTTCTGATTATCTGAAATAATTGGTTTCATTCTAGCTGCTATAAAACTTACCAAGGGAAAATAGAATTCCTTAATTGGTTCCTTTAAACCTAGTTAGAGAGAACCAGGTTTTCATATCTTTGGTTTTCATAAGAATCTCCTAATTTTATTCTTTTTCATCTTATGAGCTTTCAAAATAGTTACAGCTTTCAAATACTCAAACAGCTGATTATTTTATTCTTACGACTTAAAACAGCAAAAGCACATCCAGACACCATCCCATACGTCATGTTTTTATACAGTTGATTACCTGCTTCTGCTTATTTTAAATCACATTATCACCTTAAGAGTTAAGAACACTCATCCTAACAACCCTGACTACACTTGGTTTTTGTTCCACTCCTTGCATAATTGTTTCCTGTGAGTGCTGTTTATTACTCTATTGTTTCTGTTAATCATCTGTGCAAAATCATGTGATTTAGTGTTATATTTCAGACAACTTGCAGAGCTGCTAGTGTTCTTTCGTATGTACTAAAGGATAATATTCAGTGCAAGGAAAAGGTACACAATCTCATGTTGTACGTATGTCTTACTTCTGAAGAAGAATGCTAAGAATTCTATACTGGTCTATAGTCCCTTTTACCCTTTCATCATTTTATGCAGGTTTTAAAAATTGAACTCGAGTCACCAACACCCTCTTTTGGATCCCCTGAACCCCTATTGCACCGGATGGTAAAATACTTGGCACTTGCATCTTCCAAGAAGGGCAAAGATGGAAGTTCAAGTACTCCAACAAATTCATATGTCCCGCCAATAATCTTGAAGCTACTCGTTACATGGCTTTCTGATTGCCCAAATGCAGTGCATCTGTTCCTGGATTCGCGCCCTCATTTAACATTTCTAATCGAATTAGTATCAAATGTCGATGCGAGCGTTTGCGTGAGAGGGTTGGCAGCTGTGCTTCTAGGGGAATGTGTTATTCTTAATAAATCAATCGAGTCGGGGAAAGACTCCTCTGCCGTAGTTGATGCCATAAGTCAAAAAGTTGGTCTCACAGCATATTTTCTTAGGCTAGATGAGATGCAGAAAAGCTTCGTCTTTTCATCCCCAAAACCTGTGCAATCCAACAAGCCATTTACGAAAACAAATGCTAGTATGATGGATTTGGAAGCCAACGGTGATGACGTGGCAAGTGATAGTAAGAATGAGGACCACCCTATGCTTGCTGAGATGTTCGACTCTCAATTTCTTAACCTTATCAAGAATCTGGAAAATGGTATTAGAGATGGGATTGTAAAGATATATAGTCACCCGAAAAACGACGTGTCTGTCATTCCTGCAGAACTGGAACAGAGGAAAGATGAACCGGATGCCGACTATATCAAACGGCTCAAATCCTTTTTGGGGGAACAGTGCTTAGAGATACAGGTAGAGTCTTATTGCTACTGGATCTGTAATTAACGATACCCCATTCTTACTTGAACCCATATTGCCACCTCCAGTCATGGTGCTTAATTCGTGTTGTGTTCTGACAGGACCTTGTTGATAGAAATGCTACATTAGCCGGGGACCTAGCCAACACAGGTGGAGGTGGTTCATCTTATAGTGAACCTAGACCTAATGGTGGTTCTGAGCGGGTCCAAATAGAGAAACTTAAAAGAGAACTTCTAGAAGCATCTCAACGAATCGACATGCTTAAAACAGAGAAATCCAAGATTGAAAGTGAAGTGTCTTCTTACAAAGCGTTGTCTGTAAAAATAGAAAGTGATTTAAAGAGCTTATCTGATGCCTACAATAGTCTAGAACAGGCAAATTTCAATTTAGAAAATGAAGTCAAAGCATTGAAGAATGGCGGGTCAACATCAGGTCTGAATATCGATGCTATAAAAGCAGAAGCAAAGGAAGAAGCTCAGAAAGAGAGTGAAGCGGAACTGGGTGATCTGCTTGTTTGCCTTGGTCAAGAACAGAGTAAAGTGGAGAAACTGAGTGCACGGTTAACGGAGTTGGGAGAAGATGTGGATGCGTTGCTTGAAGGCATTGGTGATGACATGGGTGCACCTGAAGAAGAAGAAGAAGAAGATGAAGATGATGAAGATTAAAAGTGACATGTGGGTTTTAGTAAAAGTTTGTTTTATTGACTTGAAATCGGCATACTTGTTATGTTTTGTACAGTTTATGTATCGTTTTAGATTGTGCACTAATGGATAAATGGAAATCGAATTCAATTCTGTTATCTGAATATTATGTTTTAATGATGGATGCATATGTATTTGTATCTATATGCGTATGTATGTGTGCGTGTTCGTGTGTATAGGTGTGTGTGTGTGTTCGTGTGTATAGGTGTGTAACTGTGCGGGTCGTATGATCAATTCTGTTAGTATAGATATTTTTGCATAGTATATCACTGTCTTCAACCCCTTAACGATCCTGAATGGTGTAAAACTACTCTATGTAGGGATATTTGAGTAACAAATGATGTTTTTGAGATTTTTGCATATTAAGGTACGTTTTCTACCATCCAGAAGGCATAATACTACCTTTTGTTATCACGTTTTCGACCCCTCAGGTTCAACGATCTTGAATAGTCCAATAAGTAAAAACACCTTATGGCATAGGCGCATAGCAAACCAATAAGCTTCCCACAAAATTGTACGTTTTTTTTTCCGGAAAATAATAGGATCACAAAAAGTTTACAAAAATAAACTTACAAAATGAGGAGTACCAATGATGTGAGGAGAGATAACCAAGAGAGAGAAAGTCATCAACAATTTGATTGGTTCATGCACTATGCCACATCATTTAGTGGATATTTTTTTGTAAAATTTTTGTAGATGTAACATTGCTCTTTTTTTTCCTATCAGAATTATACTTTAGGTTTCAACTTTGACACACAAACAAAAATATTTAAGGTCAAAGTTAAAAATAAAGACTTTAAAAAGTCAAAACTGGACAATTATTTTGTGATGGAGGGCGTAATTGTTTATTGAAAGTAATAAATAAGGGTAAAATAGATAGATAGTAATTAGTAATAGAAAAAAAAAGTGAAGATAATCTCTTTCAATCCGAAGGATATTTACCTTTGTATTTTTTTTATTTACATGTTACTAGCTTATTACCCGTGCGATGCACGGTTACACCCGAATGTTGGTTAAAAATCTATGGTAATTGATTATTTTATAAAGAGTATATGATATGATATTTATTGAAGTCATACAAACTGCACAAAATCAATAACATCGATGATTTTTAACGTGTATCTGAAATAGTGGTTCCAACATAATACTAAACCTAAAGATAATAGTGTATGCAAGAAAGAATTACGTTGGAACTTTAAGATAAAACGAACATGTTTACCTTGCACTTTATCATAATCAACACCAATTTCTAACGGACTCGATCGTAAACATTTGAGTTTAATTTAAGATTGGAGTTATTTTCAAGTGTAATATATTCAACCATTTGAGGCTATAAAGATTCAAATAAAATTAATAGAAGCATAACTAAATATAATATGCCTATTCATCTTCATTGAAAAATGTATACATAAGCTAATTGATTGAACCATTTCATATACACGCTTCCACTTTTTTTTAAAGAAACTAAATATCTCAAAAACCGTATATCTATAAATTATAAAAATTACACCATTGGAATCAACATCTCTTTGTCTTTAATTGGAGATATGACATGACATACTTTTGAAGCACTTCTCTTTTCCAATTTTTGATGGGGGTTTAAAATTCGTAATGTTAAATCACATGTGATTTAACACTCAAACGTGATTATATTTACAATCACTAGCTATAATCACATATAAATAATCAAATATACAAATTTAAGTTTTAAATCACATGAAAGTAAGTTCATTTGATAATTTAAACCTAGATCAAATTTTTAAGTTATAATTACATGTATCTAAATATTAAATTACTAATCACATGTGATTAAAGTATAATTAAATACGAATTTCAAATAAATAGCTATAATTATACACTTATATAGATATGAAGGTGAAATCACATGTGAATTATTAGTTATCATCACATACTTCAAACACATGTGATTAAGCCTCAAATCGAGAATCACATGTGATTTAAGCCGTAAATGTATACAATTTTTAAAATCTTATTTATGGTTATTTGTGTTAATGAATATTAAGTAGTATTCACGTGTTAGTTAACATCTACCATCGATGAATAATTGTGTAGTAATGTAAATTGTAATTATAAATCACATTAATTATACATAAAAACACATAACATGTGATTATATAAGCCGTGTTTTGCAAGACCCAGTAAAAATAAAAGAAATAAACTTTGTCGAAAGTATAGCTTGTATGATATCTAATTGAAGAGAAAAAGACGCTGATTTTGAATATGTAATTTTTATAATTTTTAACCATACCATTTTATAGATATTTAATTTTAAAAATTAAAATGAAAGTGAGGTTTTGAAACAAAAGAAACATTCTATTCCAACCATTCTCCATATTTTTAATGTTACCTATTAAATTCATCTCTACTCGTTTTACTACACACATGTTTAAAAAAAATCATAAATAAACACCCAACAATAAAAATTTCCGCTATTACACCCGCAGACATTCTCTCTCATATAGATTGTGGGTATGTTTGGTACAAAGATTTTAGAGGATTCTAAGGGATTGAGCTTCTAGAATTAACAATCTCAATCTCCATCTCTGTTTGGCAACAAAAATATAGAAGAGATTATTGATACCGGTTCCAGCCACAATCTCCATCTCCAACTCTAGCCATAATCTACAACTGCAGCTAGTTATTACCAAACACACCCTCTCTCGTTTGCACTCTCTCTAGCATGACATTTGCACTTTCTCTCTCATAAATGTGTATTTCACTGCTGTATCGATTTTGAATACACCGCCATACACTCAAAAACACACAAATCAAACTCTCCAAGACTCCAACGTATCTCCAAACACAAAATTCCGGTAGCAACACCAATCGTTCCGGTAATAGGAATGGCCGCAGTGGCGGCGGAAGTTACGGCAGAGGTGGTGATGACCATCAATCAAACCCCAGTAATCAACGACTTTTACAACAACAACAACAGTTCATTCATAAGAGGCTAAAGTATAATCCTAATAATGCCTCTGCTTCATCTTCTGTCAAGAATAATAATTCTGAAGTTGGAAAAACCGTTGAATCAAGGTTAATTTTACTTTTACCCTTGTTTTATTGATTTTTCGTATTCTTGAAACTGCAATGTCTGTAGAGTTATTGATATCTTATAAAATTACTTATTTGTTTATAAGTAGATTTTAATTGTAGTGATATTAGGTTTTTTGTGTAGACAGGGTAATGGCTGTAGATTTATCAAAATAGGTTTCTTAATGGACATCTACAGTGTGAAAACGTTGACAGACTGTTGTTATGCACTATCATCCTAAATTGGTTTGAATTAATTGATATAGGGAGGACGGTCACTGCTAGAGATTGATGAAGGTCATAGGGATCAAGAGGTTAATTAGGAAGAGATAAGAGTGATAGAGAGAGAAGTGACTGTGAGTGAAGTTACAACTAGTGTAGAAGCGACTCTTCATGATAATGAAAAGGAAGCAGAGGCTAAAAAGAATGAGGCAGAGGTGGCTAAAAATAATGAAGCAAAGGCTCAAAGGAAAATGGCCAATTACTAATAGAATGCTTTTTAGTTTAGTTGTTTATTAAATTGTGTTAATGATCGATGATGATCATGACTCTTTGGATGTGTGCTTTTGATGATTGATGAATGATGAATGATGAATTGGTTCAAATTCTTTTTAGTTTATTATTTGTAATGTAAACGATGATTGTAGTTAATAATCCATAAATTATAGTTATCGAAATGTTACGTTTGGATATATATGCATTTTGACGGTCGATGAATTTTAGCGAATCTACATTTTATATAAACAGATCGAGTTTTACAAAGAGAACTATGACATCCATCCACCTTATCGAGTTTTACATATATATTGGTCAACTGAATGATCCAAAATTGAAAAACTAAAATTGACGCAGGTTCTCATTTTCGTAACACGATAACTTTGCCCAAGACCTCTAAAAGTTTAGAGACGGCCCTGTATCGTATATGATAAGGTAAAATATCTTAAATGCTTTTTAATTTATTAGGTGTCTTCAAATATAAACTTTTTCTTTTATTTTGAGTTCGTGCTCATAGGATATTGGTCTCTCTGAATGAAGATGGTAATATGATTTATTGTCCTCCATCAGTGGCCGAAATCTTATATATGAAGCTTAAGAGATCTTTGGGAAGTTCTTATGCCATGACTGAGTCTAAAATTGCAAAAATTGAGGCTGAGGTATGTTCCATTTTTCTTTAGTGATACTCATTTTAGTTTAAAGATAATCTACTTTGTTGTCAATTTCAACAGGAAGTTCTTACGCTATGACTGAATCCGAAATTGCAAAAACTGATAGGACATAAACGAAAAGAGGTTGGGAAAGAAAATGAGCAACACCATAGCCGGTCAGTTTACGAGCTTGTGCATGATTCTCGTCGGCTATCCAAACCTGACCGTATACCAGGTTATGTGACATACAAACGGTCTTGAGTGCCTTGGTAATCTGATCGACATTCATCCCTCCTATTTGTGCATCCATGGTGTACCAACCTTTAACATGACAAAACCAAATTAAAGTGACTATTTAATTAAACTAGATATATATACATCATAAGCATGCAGATTCATAACCCACAGTTATTGTTCTACTAGAGATTTTAACAAACACCATTCGAAACTAGAGATCAAGAGGTTAATTAGAAAGAGATAGGAGTGATAGAGAGAGAAGTGACTGTGAGTGAAGTTACAACTAATGCAGAAGTGACTCTTCATGATAATGAAAAGGAAGTATAGGCTAAAAAGAATGAGGCAGAGGCGGCTAAAAATAATGAAGTAAAGGCTAAAAGGAAAATGGCCAATTACTAATAGAATGCTTTTCCGTTTAATTGTTAATTAAATTGTGTTAATGATCGATGATAATCATGACTCTTTGGATGTGTGCTTTGATGATTGATGAATGATGAATTGGTTCAGATTTTTTTTAGTTTATTATTTGTAATGTAAATGATGATTGTAGTTAATAATCCGTGAATTATAGTTATCTGAATGTTACCTTTGGATATATATGCGTTTTGACGGTCGATGAATTTCAACGAATCTACATTTTATATAAACAGATCGAGTTTTACAAAAAGAACTACGACATCCATACACCTTATCGAGTTTTACAAATATATTGGTCGACTGAATGGTCCAAAATTGAAAAATTGAATTGATGCAAGGTCTCATTTCCGTAACACGATAACTTTCCCCAAAACCTCTAAAAGTTTAGAGACGGCCCTGCATCGTATATGCTAAGGTAGAATATCTTAAATGTTTTTCAATATATTAGGTGTCTTCAAATATAAACTTCTACTTTTATTTTGAGTTCATGCTCATAGAGTAGTGGTCTCTCTGAATGAAGATGGTAATATGATTCATTGTCCTCCATTAGTGGCCGAAATCTTATATCTGAAGCTTAAGAAATCTTTGGGAAGTTCTTATGCCATGACTGAATCTGAAATTGCAAAAATTGAGGCGAATGTATGTTCTATTTTTCTTTAGTAATACTCATTTTAGTTTAAAGATATTCTACTTTGTTGTCAATTTCAACAGGATGTTCTTATGCCATGACTAAATCTGAAATTGCATAAATTGAGGCTGATGTATGTTCTATTTTTCTTTAGTAACACTCATTTTAGTTTAAAGATATTTTATTTTGTTGTCAATTTCAACAGGAAATTCTTATCCTGTGACTGAATCTGAAATTGCCTCAATCTATAAATCGATACACACATCATTATATCATATAAACGCAACATAAATGAACTAGAAATTTCATGTAACTTAATAATCATCGACCTATAAATCAACAGAAATAAACCTTAAGAATAATCAGAATATAATCATGAAATGAGGTTGGACAGAGGTAATTTGCGTTCAAAAAACAAAAGATAATCATGAAATAGCCTCAATCTATAGATCGATACACACATCATTATATCATATAATAGCAACATAAATACACCAGAGATTTCATGTAACTTAATAATCATCGACCTATAAATCAACTGAAATAAACCTTAAGAATAATCAGAATATAATCATGAAATGAGGTTGGACAGAGGTAATTTGCGTTCAAAAAACAGAAGATAATCATGAAATAGCCTCAATCTATAGATCGATACACACATCATTATATCATATAATAGCAACATAAATACACCAGAGATTTCATGTAACCTAATAATCATCGACCTATAAATCAACTAAATAAACCTAAAGAATAATTAGAATATAATTTTGAAATTTGGTTGACAGAGTTAATTTCGGTTCAAAAACAGAAGATAATCATGAAATTGCCTCAATCTATATGAAATTAGGTTGGACAGAGTTAATTTGTGTTCACATGTGTCTATATATTAAATTACTAATCACATGTGATTAAAGTATAATTAAATACGAATTTCAAATAAATAGCTATAATTATACACTTAAATAGATATAAATGTGAAATCACATGTGAATTATTAATTATCATCACATACTTCATTTGGAAAACACATGTGATTAAACCTCAAATCAGTAGTCACATGTGAATTAAGCCATAAACGTATATAATTTTTAAAATCTTATTTATGGTTATTTATGTTAATGAATATTAAGTAGTATTCACGTGTTAATTAACATCTACCATCGATGAATATTTGTGTAGTAATGTAAATTTTGATTATAAATCACATGTAATTATACATAAAAACACATAACTCGTGATTACATAAGCTTATATTTGCACATAAGAACTCACCGCAACATTATGTCCATAATCATGTTGAAGGGTCCATCCAAGGAGAGGCTTGTGTATTGGCTGATTCCATGGCTATGGAAGTTATCTCTAATGGAAGGAAGGAGTTTATGCTGGAGCTATCTAAGAAGGTCGAGTTGAGGTTGAGTGAGTTCGGACTCCATATATATAATGCGGATTGTGAATTGGATGACAGAGCTAAGAAGGTAAATTTGTACTTTAATCTAACTATTACTATATCCATGAATTATAGTTATCGGAATGTTACGTTTGGATATATATATATATATATATATATATATATATATATATATATATACACGTTTTGACAGTCGATGAATTTCAGCGAATCTGCATTTTATATAAACAGATCGAGTTTTACAAATAAAACTATGACATCCATGCACCTTATCGATTTTTACAAATATTTAGGTCGACTGAATGGTCCAAAATTGAAAATTTGAATTGACGTATCAGAGTTTGATTAAAAGAGTTAAGAACTAACAACTGGGATTTGGGACAATAAGTAACAAATTTATATATAAATTATTTGAAAATCGGATAGTTAAGAATCATTTTCATCGAACTTTTATCATACTTGACATCTAGTAATAGGGTCTCATTTCCGCAACATGATAACTTTACCTAGGACCTCTAAAAGTTTAAAGATGGCCCTGTGTCGTAGATGCTAAGGTAAAATATGTTAAATGCTTTTTAATATATTAGGTATCTTCAAATATAAACTTTTACTTTTATTTTGAGTTCATGCTCATAAACTTGTCTAACATTTAGTTTAAAAAAGAAAAATCGGACACGTGGTAGGATAGTGATCTCTCTGAATGAAGATGGTAATATGATTCTTTGTCCTCCATTAGTGACCGAAATGTCATATGTGAAGCTTAAGAAATCTTTGGGAAGTTCTTATGCTATGACTGAATCTGAAATTGCAAAAATTGAGGCAGATGTATGTTCTATTTTTCTTTAGTAATACTCATTTTAGTTTAAAGATATTCTACTTTGTTGTCAATTTGAAGGTTGAAAGTTGAAACCACGCATGCTGTTTATTTTGCATTTTTTTTTATCCTAAACTGATTAAGAATTGATAGAGGTAGTGTTAACTAACGACTTTTTGTCATTCACAGTGCAATTCAACTCTGGGAGTCATAAGTATAGTCTAGACACATTTTTTTAAAAGGTTCACAGTTACATAAATCGAGTTGCTAAATAAGAAAAAATTACATTAATCCTTAAATATGATGTTGGTATTAATTTATCCATGCATGTCCTATAGTAACTTGTAGTAATCGTTAGTCGCATAGTCCAAAATAAATGTTGAAAATTAGTGATTTTGCATCATTGCTTGGGGATTGGTTGTATAAGTTGTTTCAATGGTCATCTCGAACTCTAACTAAAATCCATAATAAATTACAATCATTTTCACATCCTGCTCCAAACTTAACTCAAGTGAGATTTCATCATCTTGACCATATATCTCTTAAAATTGATAAAGTAAAGGACCTAAGTTTATCCAGACTCCCTTGTATTCAACAATAATGTGTGTTGTATCAAAAAAGAAACAGGTCACATACTTGTGTTATAAACTTCAACAAAGTCACGACCACACATAGAGAAACCTTGTGAAATTCCTACACCGTCAGGTGAAACGCCCTGAATCTGAATTTTTTTTTTTTTTTTTTTTAACACTGAAACGTATTTCTATTGGTCCCACTATCTATACTATTGAATTTGTATTCTATTCTTGTGGTCTGTATTACTTTTTAAAACTTTAAAATAAAAGTTTGCTGAAACCACATATACCCGCCGGGTAGATGGGTTACCCGCCGGGTACCCATAACTAGCCGCCGGGTTCTGACTATAAACCGCCGGGTAAATTAGTTTTTCGGTAACAGAACTTAACTCCCCTTTTAAAGGCTACAGAAGCCGCCGGTTAAGCTTGGGAAGTCGCCAGCTTGTTCCTGGTTTTAGGTTTACCCGCCGGGTACTCCGGCTGCCCGCCGGGTACTCTGGCGTCTACAGTGCCTGCAGCCAGCTTTCAAACTATTTACTATTTTCCTAACTTTGAACGTGCATATCTTTCAAACGACAACTAATCAAGTTATGAAATTTTGCAGGCACCTTTCTATGGTCAAAATGACACTTTCCCTTTTTCCACTTTTTCAAAATACACAATAACTAAAAATCTGAACTATAAGTCATTTTTAGGCCAGTTCGGCACTTTTTCTTGATATGTCAAAACACAAACCATATACTTTCTGACTTTCATACTTTACTAACATTTCCGACTATACATTTGACACTTAAACCAATAGCAACAAGTTTCGTATCTATACTGTGGCTTGTTTTGACTCTTTGACCCAAAATGTATCCATTTGGACACTTTTGACCCGTTCCTTCCTTCAAGACTGTTCTAAATCTTTCACTTACATCTTTCACTCGATTTTGACCAACTCAACATAGTTGACTATGGGTCAACACTAAATTCAATCCCAAAACACATTTTCAATACTTTACACTATTACAATTCTTTACAATTTATGACACCTTTATGATTACTAATCATTTCTTCTTTTTTCTTTACTTTGACTTTATTAAGTCAAAGACTTACATACTACATGTCACAAAACTCTTTTGGGCGATTTACACAGTGGCTAATCATAACGATAATTCAAAAGAATAAGAAGCTCATCTAACCATAAAGCAAGCTACTTATCCACACTATCTTCTTGCAAGCAACCTTTATAACTTCTATCCATTGTGTGTAACCAAATCGAGCACCTACAACATAAACACTAATCGGGTTAAGCATAAAGCTTAGTGAGCACATGATTATCTAATCAACATAACTACTAATAAAAAACAATGCATTATTATAACTAAACAATAATAAGCAAAGTATTAAAGACTCGTCCCTTTCTTGAATTCACTTTCGCTTTCACTTTTACTTCCACTTGAGCTTCCACTTTCTCTTTCACTTGAACTTTCACTTTGACTTTCATATGTGCACATCTATCATGATTATACTAACTAATATCTAACTAGCTAGTATAATCATATTCTAGCCAATATCTAATTAGCTAGACTAATCACATATGAGCTAACAAAGTTAGCTACTAATCACATCATGGCTAACCTTGGTCAACCATTCTAATCATCACATGGCTAACATGAGTTAACCATTCTAATCACATGAATCTTTTCATATTAATTAAAGCTAATCAATTTACCTTTTTACCCAATTAAGTGAATCTCTTGCCTAAAAGCAATCCAATTCACTTAATATATATATTATATATATAATCACTTTCATATAACTCACCTTGATGAATTAAACAACTTGTGGCTAATTGATCACTTGAGGATAGCACATCTTTAGCACCTAACACATGAACACATAACACAATTAAGTACAACTAATCACACTTTCACTAATAATCATCTAACACCTCTTTCTTACTTTAATTAACTTTCCTTTACTTTAACTAAACTAGCTATTTACACTTTCATAATTCTATTCATACTATACTTATTCTTTTAACTACTAATCATTTGAGTTATCACTAATTCATGAATTCATAATCACTTTTCATTAACTAATCACTTTCACCTTTCATATTCATAATCAAGCTTTACTCAAAACATCTCATAATCAACTTACTACTTTAATTACTTGTTCTATCATCATAATCATAACCTACTAACACCTCTAAGCACACTTTGAAACTTATTACATGAATTTACAAGGATTTAGCAAAACCCCTAAATTCGCTCAAGAACACTAATCATGGTTTCATCACTTTCACCATGTAATATGGTTACTAATGATCATAATAATACTAACTAACATCAAACTAATCAATTACTAATCTCAATTTCGAATTAAAACTAACTAATCAACAAAAACCCATTTTCTAGGTTTAGGAACTTGAAGAACACTTACTCTAGAGCTTGCAGAATCAAAGGAAGATGAAGAGAGTGATTAACTTGAATGATTCTAGCTTCAATTCGATGTTTAAAAGGTTTTCCTGTGATCTCTCTCCCCATCTCTCTCTGTATCGATCTCTCTCTCTTTCTCTAAATATTTCTGGAACCAAATGGAAATGGATATGCACGTATGTGTATTTAGATAATTATGTTTTTAGTTTACACTCCGTACTTATCATTGTCTGGAACTGAACAACTATTTACGTTTTCCATTATAACTTATTATTAAAAGATCTACAATTAAAAATAAGTATATATTTTTGTACACTAAAATAATACCTTGAAAACTGGGGTGTTACATCAGGATGAATATCTGGAACAGAAACTTGACAAAGCTATAAGCATTAAAGAGTAAATTGCAGTTACTGTGCGTTAACCAACAGCTTGAGTCTGAATGAGAATAAAACTTGAGCAGATCATCATGTAGTATAAAACTTCATTTCCTTAACTTGGGAAATCAAGACATTAAATATCTAAGGCCAAGACATGTACTTTAGCATTTCTATACCAACTTCACATTCTATGTTGAGTAGTAATTATTAATATAATAAATTTATTAAACAAGAATTTAATTTTTATTACAATCTTAAAAAGGATGACATTTTAACGTATTGTATTAAGTTGTTTGTGTTTATGTACTCACAGGAGAGCAGTTTGACTTTTTCTGCTTTCGTTTATGGAGACGAGTTACTCATCGATCCACCGATTGACTACTTTGAGGTAAGTTGGATGAATAAATTGATTTTAACTATGATACCAAGTATTATGTTGGTTTTGTTGGTACTCCATGCTTCTTTGAAAGTACCGTATTACTTTTATTATTGATCCATGTGTTTTTTGGCTGTGTATCAGGATGAAGATGTAAGTCAAGAAGAATGTGCAGAAGACGATACTATTGTTCTTGGTAAAAGACTTCTTATCAAGAAGAAGCGGAATAGGAAGAGTGCTAAAAGGAAGAAATCAGAGGAATAAGAGTTTGTTTGACGTGTGGTGCTAGAAGTTCATGATGAGATACGTCTCGCTCGTGTAGGGAAAGAAGGTAAAGGAAACAAGTGAATACAAGGTCTGTCTCAACGTCATTACCAGATGACAATGGGTTTTAATTCTGAAACTTGTGGTTGAATGCAAGCTCCTGTGATCAGATTGATACCGATTGCCCTTATAGAGATGATGAACTTAGATACCTATTGATGGAGGCCCAAGTATTGAAGAACGGGCACATACGTTTATGGAGGCCCACGAGCATGCAAATAAAGGGGCCTCACGAAAAAGGCCATAACTTGAGCTACAAGACTCCGTTTCAGGCCCATGAGCTGTCGATTCGAAGCTTGAAACGAGGCTCACCTCTTGGTAAATGGCCATAGGTAATTTATCCAACTTCGAGGCCCAAAAACGGCTCATAGAATAAGTTATGGGCCATTTTATGTTGTTTTAGTTATTATTGGGCATTTGTTTTGGGCTTTTTGGTCGGCCCGTAATGTTTTTCCGGCCCATTTTAAATTCTGTTTCCCTTTTTAGGGTTTTTTGATGTAATAGACTTCTCAGTTTATGTTTTTGATGAAATCAAATGTTCTCTCAATTTTTTGTTAATAATTAAGTTGAATTATTCTAACAACGGTATTCGTTTGAATCAACGTTTGTTGGAAGATATTTTTCCAGTTATTCACTGGAATCAACAGGCTTAATCTTGTTATCTTATTTGCAATCTACATCACCTATTGTGTGTTCATTCCTATGTACTTCTATATCTGTTCGTATATGAGTTATTAGCTTTCACTAATTGCTGAATGATGTCGTATGTAAGTACCGAGTTTGGCTACATAAATCTTTTCCTGTCTAATCGTGCTACCACTTGGACTTTGGGTTGGATTTTAGTACATATATCTTAGACTTTAAGTGGTTTCTTCTGCAGTTACTTGAAAAATTCAAGTATCGATAAATCGGTATGTTGTTTTCTAAATGATGATTTAGCTTCGTGTCACTAGATTGTGTAAACTTCATAAAGATAAGATGATAAATTATTAATCAGGGTAATTCGGGTCCTCATGCTTCACTATTTGTTTGTTCATTTCGGTCGGGCTTGATGCAAACATTATCGGGCTTTCCCATTTCAAAGTTGAGAGTTGGGTCAACCACATGGTTCCTAAAAAAGGGGGGCATTTTTTTCCATATCTGTTTTTGTTTCCAACAATAAAAAAGAAAACCAAACTTTCAATATATTCGGTTTTGTATTGGAAAAGATTGTTAATATGTAGAATGCTATGATCTCTGTCTACCGAGAGAGAGAGAAATATTATGAAGATATTTAGTTATCTGGAAACGACGCATGATGACATCAAGCCTAGTATATATATGTTTACTTCTATGCCTGAAATCCTTTCTCCCGTTATAGTTGGTGATCACCATCATAAGTACTATACTCCTGTGTTTCAAGAATCTTGGTCCAAGGTATGGTTGTTCATGGAAGTGCAGTAAAACTTGGTCCCGATATTTCTCTGGCCAATGCTATTAGCTTGTAAATGAACTATCGGGAACTTGATAATGGGAAGTTGGTCCTCGATGTCGTGTCATTGAATGCTCTTATCATTTTCACGGACTAAAAAAATAGGGGATTGGGTTGCTTGCTTATATGATGAATGATGATTATAACCCTAATCAAGTAACCATGTTGCCGATGTGCACATCCCATATGCCAGTGATCGAAGGCGATTCATGGTTATGTAGCTAAGAGATGGAGTATCATGTTTGAGAGCATGTTGGTCACATGTCTCATGTCCATCTACGGACGTACGGTCGATTCTGTGATGTATGCTCATATAATTTTGTGTTCCAAATAGGAGAAAAAAGGGACATCGAATGCTATCATAGCTGTTGCTTATCCAATTTTGAGACTAACTTCAGCGTGTGCTTCAGTTAAATGTAACGATCAAACTCCGTACTTGATTGGAAGAGGAACGAACCTTAAAATTTGAAATTCGAAGAAAGAAGAGAAAATTTCAGATTAATAACCCATACAAGAACTGAGAGACAAAAGATTATGATTTCCCAAGTTTAAATGACATTATGACGACTATCTATTTGATTTTAATTATAAACTAAATAGACTAAAAATAGATAAAACTCCTAACTAACTAATCTTGAATCAACTAACTTTCCCACCTAATTCTCTCTTCTAGGAATAGTTATGCAACCATCATCAAGTTATTATTATGTATCATTTTACTGCATAAAATACAAGATTATTGAAATGGAATCGGCTCGATTTCATCAAGATTGTTTGGTTAAGAAATTCCTAACCAAGGCAGGGGCGTCTCCAGCATATTGAAAGCCTAAGGCGAGAAAATTTCAAATGAGATGTTTTCAATTGTCCATATATATGGTTCCAGGTGAGTTGACCTAGAAGTTATTAGTTGACTTTCAATATCATCCATACGATCTTGCTAACATTTAATCGTCACCGTCGCAACCTCTAATTGTTGGTTACATTTTTGACGGTTTCTTTTGTGGCGGTTTCTTATGTGGCGGTTTCTTTTGTAGCGGTTTCTTATGTGACGGTTTTTTTTTTCCACACACGGAGCTTATTTCTCATAATAGTCTTTAATAATATTTATATGTTACTTATTTAATTTATCTAATATTTTGTTTTTCTTTGATAACTTTTTATATATAATGCGTGGAATAATTCTGAATATATAATTATAATCAGTGTAATTTTATCTACATTTCGATATAAACTTTATCGTCATATAATACATATTTAACGAATGTATTTTTTTTGTCTCAAAATCAACTTTTTTATATCAAAATGTAGATAAAAATAAACTGATCGTAGTGGTTTATTTGGATTAATACAAAACTTTATATAAGAAAAGTTAAAAGCGAAAAACACAATAGTACGTGAACAACATTATTTGAATATAATATACATTTTCATATTAATGCCGATGTTTGTTTTTTAAGTTGTATTAGGTCTGCATACTTTCAAACATCCATTATCAATAATAACAATCAAGGAATAAGAGTAACGTCGTCAATGCATTGTTGACACAATTAAGGAAGAATAGTAACATCGTCAATGCATTGTTACGTTTTCACTTTTATGAATAGCAAAGATAAGATTCAGCATATGTGGGCGGTTAGTCCAGCGACAGGAATGCACTGACATGTTCGGTAGGTATTGTGTTTGAGAAAGGGATTTTTTTTCCTTCCCTAATTGTGTTAATGATATGTAAATAAAAAACATCATGCTAGCCTAACGTAATGAATAATGAACCAGATTATGCAGAAGGCCTGGAGTTCGAGACTTAAAAGCCCCATTCTTTTTTGGGCTGACTCGGATGCTTTAGGTTGTGATATGTGTATATTGCTTAAGGGTCTCTTTACAGGTATTATCATTTTACATATGTAATTATGTCAATGGTAATGTTCTAATATGTTTTAAAAGTTTTTAGGTGTTTATAATTCACGGGAACAACTAATAATTTGGATTTTAGATAACGGACGTCCAATCTGTAATGTAATTGTAATAAAGGTCCAAACATAATTCAGCTGTCAAACTTCTGTGTGATCGTGGTAGTATCTACCAGGATTAATGTTAAAGATATGCTATTGTTACACACAGACGTATTGTTACACACTATTATGCTCAAACATTTGTTATATGTTAACATCTTTCATGCTAATAGAGTTGTATATGTACATTAACTTTACGATATTACTTAGGTTTTTTTATGGCATCCATTTAACTGGGTAACGCCCGGGTTAAATACTAGTTAAAATTGTAGGTAGCCGATAACAAATACTCCGTATATATATAAACATAAAATTAAGGCTAACAAAGTGTATGAAAGATAACAAGTGAAAAAAAAATCTTTCCATTTGGTGATTATGAAATGAATAAAGGTATTGAAAAGTTGTATGTATTAAACTAGTTCATCAGAACATTCAATTTTTTTATTTTTTATTTTTTATCTAAATGAACCTCCTCTTTTCTTGTAGATTTGGGATGGGGCCAAATGTGTTTGAGCTGTGCTTACATATACTATGAGCTAAATGTATTTGGGCTGGGCTTAAGAAGATATGCTTACAAGGTTGTTATGGGGATGAAAAAAGATAATGGTTCACTTGTTCAAGTCTTGTCATTGAAATCAAATAGTTGGAAACTAATCGGACAACTCAAGTATCGGTTCCTTCATGACAGGCCTGGTATCTTATTCAATGGGTCACTTTATTGGTTTGCGTTTGATTGTAATTGTGATCCTAACAAGACACAAAAGGAATTAATCCTTTCTTTTGATTTATCGCGGTAGGAATTTAGCGTAATCCCCCAACCTGATGACTCTAGATATCTACCGAAGTCATTTATGTTTTGCACACTAGGGATTATGGAAGGCCAGCTATGCGTAACTTGTACTGAAAAGGGCATCAACGATGTCCCCCCGTGACATATTGGTAATGAGAAACTATAACGTTAGGGTACTGTTGCCAAATTATTGCGACAGGAAGTATGATGTTGTACACTATATCAGATTGTGTGATTGCACCTCACCTAAGATGACAAGGATGAGTTTCTTTTGTGATGATAATACACGTATGTCAAGGTCTCCCGAATATATTGATACTGATATATTGGTGCCAAGCCTTGTATCTCCTTTTGTTAATAGTGAGAAACCAAGCCACATAGGGAGTGATAAGGTTAGTTTTGCTTACTGTGTACGTTGTTATTTCACCCTCCTTTCTTTTAATACAATATAACCTATACTATAGATTCCTCATGTTCATTTAGATTTACATTTTACCTTGTTTTTGATCAGTGACTCAATATGTATAGTACTTGTTGTGTATCCGCTTTCCTGTTGACCTCATGGTTTGGACTTTGGGCGAAAACAGAGTTGTCTTACTAATTTAGACACCTTATATGTTTATATGTGTAAATGTACCTAGCTATTACCTAATAGTCTATAGTAGTATAATTATTTATTATTTACTACATTCGTTATAGAAAACTATCCTCGATGAAGACTACGCTAGTATGACCAGTGGCGGATCCAGAAAATTTGATCGCCGGGGGCGAATTTAACTAAGCCAAAAAATCTTGGATCATGAAAGCGGCTAAAAATTATTAAAAACTAAGAAATAGGAAGAAACTTTGAGACAGTTAAACTATGGCTTATATAACAACTGAACTTTAATAAAAAAATGCAAAACTTTCAAACCACATTTGTTTTTATAAAGGCTACCTTACAAATCACACATATGTACACATTATTTCTACTGTAAATTGGAACCTAGTTTTCGGCAAGTTCTTCACGCTAGTCCAATGGTAGTTTACCATTACACACACAAACATAAACACTTAAATAAAGAAAATTGATCTCTACACTACTATAATAAGGCAATATGAGAACAACAAATTTTAAAAGTACTAGCGAAAACTAGTCGACTTTTAAAAGTATTAATGAATAAATAGTAAGAAAATATACTAATGAAGAATAAACATTGGTGTAATCTGGTTAACTTGGAAAACTAGAATATAACAACTAAGCTTAACACTTCTTGAGCTAAAAATCAAATGTTAATCACTCAAACAAAAAAACGTTCAACCTTTGTTACCGTATATAACAATTACAAAAGCATATACATATACGTAATATATTTATGTTTACAAAAATATAATTAGAGAGTTTCAAAAAGCATATGGTGAAACTGTGTGAGTTTTTTTAATAACATACACAAAAGGAAAAGTAAGTAAAACATACTGACAGAGAATTTGTTTTAATTGTTGTTTAGTTGAAAGTTTGAATTTTCCTTGTAAATATGTTCCCACATCGTCAAAGATGGATGTAAAAAGGTGTTGTGTGAGGGCAATCGGGCATCATCCATGTTGGGCTGGGGTCATGATCATTTGTCGGCTGAGGGCAAAACCAAAATAGTTGAAAACTTTTAATTCTAATTCGCCAAATATGTGATGGATCGTTGGGGGCAGTTGACCCCACTCCATCAGAAACAGATCCGCCCAGTAGTATCTATATGTTTGATACGAAAAGATATTACACACCGCATTATATATTTGTATTTGTATTATGAAGAGACGGTGTATTCTTTTGATGAATTGACTAGTTTGTAGATTTAGGAATTAGACAACTCAGATTCACGGATACGCAAACTGAAACCAAACTCTAAAATCGATCTAAACTGGATGTTAATTAAGCTACCAACTGTATGTTGTTATTTCAGTGTCCTTTCTTTTTATGCGTACTAGCTATAGCTATAGTACTAGTATAGAAGACAGATTTACGTGTATTTTGGATCAGTGACTTAATGCATGTGCATCACATGTAAATTGAATGTCTATCTTGGCTGAGCTTATTTTATATACTCAGCAAAGGTTGCTGAACGTAAGCGGCAGAGTTCCCAGACAAAAACGTGGAAATTCTATGAGCATTGGCCCTTGTGAACAGGTAAACTAGATTTTGTTCTTGTTTAACTTTACAAGTTATACGAATCGGCTCTCCATTTTATAACTTTTGAAATACAATTCAAGGAACTGAGGGATTGAGGAAATTTATAGGCTTGAAGGTGGAGAGAATGTGAGGCAAAGACGCCGAGTGTGACTCAATAACTCTTTGTGTAGAAAGAGGGAGATGATGGAAAGAATGAGAGAAAGAGGAACAAGAACAAGAAGTTATTTTAGAATTAGAAGGTTGTCCTCATTTTCTATACTACTCTACTAGATTTTAAACCCGTTTATACATACGGGATGTGTTGATTGTTTAATCAAAATAGAAGTTTTAATTGTTAATTTAATTAAAATAGATGGATATAATTGATTAATTGATTCTAATTTTAATTGATAATGTTATAATCTCGCTTCTTATATCATCACATAAACTAACGGCAAGACAAGGTGTAAATGTGTTAAAACACCATGTTCTATCTTCCATACAACATAAAAACGGTGCCTCGGCCAAAACGGTACTCAAACACAACAATAGACTACTAACTTAGATGTAACCAAATTAACGTCAAATACAAGGTGTGTCGATAAACTATCTAAGAGGCTTATATATTCGCTTATGTCTTCACTTTTCACATTAAACAACATAATCGAATCAAGGAAACCAACCTCAAGATCCATTTAATTCATATCATGCCAACTACGAGCAAATAAATCGTACTCCGTAATAGTTTTTAATCTAATCTAATTTGGAAATACAAAAACGCCGTTTTAACTATTTAACAGTCCAAAAGCCCTTTAACGTTATAGGGGAACAATCATCAAATATGTTCTTTTATATGTGTTTTTTTTCTTTCGAAGAAGCCATACCATACCTTACCATAGAAACAAAACTAAAAACAACTGAGAGTCACATGAGCCCACTGGGCAAAACAAAACCACAACATCAACAGCCAAATTAAAGCTACCCATGCTAGAATCTAACAGGACCTAATGCAACACCCCACATCACAAGAAGTAATATAGGGGCTAAAACAAGCATAGAACTAATTACACAAACAGGCTACATAATTTAAGCATTAAACAACCAACAAGAGCAGCAGACCAATACTCGAGCAAGAAGGAGGCTGAAAGCAAACAACCGCCCGGAACCAATGCGAAAAAGACAACTCTATTTGAAACCATCCTCCACATTTAGCCTTAACAAGGGTAGTGGTTGCCCGCGCTTCGCTTCGAGATTAGATTGGTACAATACAGGTATCTTGACGGTAAAAGTTTGCCGGTACAAAATACTCCGTATGGTGAAATCAATATGCTATACTCTCTAATTATATAAAAGTGATGAGTGAACATTTAATTAATCGTGGAGTGGACATTCAGGAATTCGAGTCATAGTGGGTGTTGAAAAAACACGTTCAACACTCAACGACACACTAAGAAAAAAAGTTTGTGTTTTCTCTTGAATATATTTGGCCGAAACACATAAATAATTGATAGATTTTTACGTTGTTTCAACTTTCAATAATGAACATTCATGTTTAAAATGCCACAAAAGTTATTTATAGTTTTGTTAATAGTGTTACCTATTGAATCAATATATCGGCCGACCACAATTGTTACGGATATTATTATATAGTTCCTATAAATAATAAATAAAAATTAACTCCGTATAAAAAAAATACCTCTAATGAGTACATTAAACGACATTTTAAAAAAAAAAAAAAGGAAAAAACATAAAAGCAAAATTACTAAAATACCCCTGATGAACAGTAACCAAAATGACATGTTTTGGCCAAAAACGACAGCCGACAGGTCTGCTTTTAATATATTTGGTAATTTTTTATCATGTTGCGAGCCCTTTACAACAAAATCGAACAAATTTAAACAATTGACATAAATAAATAAAATGAAGAAGAAGAATTAAATTGGCGTGTTATGCGGGGTACGTACTGTAGATAGAGGATGGTCCACGTTACGTTTATTTATTTACGTTATAATAAAATAAAAATACATGTGTCTTCCTGGAGATCCGTGAGAGGTCAATTCTATCGTTTTGTATTTATTCTTTGTCCTATGAAAATTACTTTTTGGTATTAGAATAAGAAATTGGATATAAACGAGATGTAAGTAGAAAGATGGAAATAGAATAGAATAGAATATAAATAATTATAATGCACTTTACATATAACTACGATGATGATACACTAATCAAATACTTAGGGTGGAAATAGGGCGGGACAGTGTATGCAGCTGTCCCACAAGATATTTTAAATTACGCAAAAAATAAAATAAAAATTCAGTATTAATGAAATTTTAAAATTTTCACACCCATAAAATTATAGAAGAAACAAAAATAATTTTTTTCCTCCCCCTCCATTCGAATGTCCTGACTCTGCCAAATACTGTATTCTTTTTTTTTTTTGCGAGTAATAGAACCTTTTTTAGGGACTTTAAGCTACTTGCTAAGTATCTTTTTAAAAAAATAATACAGAAGAAGCTTTTAATATGAGCAATTTCGAGAAAGCATAAAACGAACCTCAATAGGCAAGTCGTTGTCACTTGTCACGTAATCAGCCGCTTAGGTGGTTCATTTGGGTGAGTATCGAAAGCTTAATTAATTAGCTATTAATTATTTAAATGTGAAATAATTACAATTACAACTGTGATATGTCTCTAACCAACAGGTCCAGATTAGAAGAAGTTCTTCATTTTTAAAGCTAAAAAGGATGATGATTAACCCATACACGATTCAAATATCTAAAATTTACACTTTTATAGTTGCAACAAATATATTATCCCCTGTTTGCCAAATTAATTGTCCACTTCTTCATTTTCCGATAACATAAAATAGGTGTCGACTTCTATCGAAAAGCTTTTGTATGATAGTTATTAGATATTATTATTAATGACACAAAATTTTCCAAACATTACACTTTTCCTATAATGCGTACACTTTTATAGTTGCAACAAAAATATTATCCCCTGTTTCCCAAATTTACGTAAGTTTTTAACGTAATCTTTCAATCCCTTAAATATTAAATCTCCTTCATTCATTTACAATTCCAGAAGGCGCAAATTCTTTATTTTATTTTTTGGTTCAGTGATTGTTTTTGTTTCTTGAATTTTCATCAACAAGGTTTTCATAGGTTTATTAACGACTTCATTTATATCGAGTTAGGAACCCGCTACTACATACCAAAAAGCGTTTGTTCTAGCAGGATTAAGCAAAACTCGGCAATTATCATGCAAATGTAATCAATATTCCAAATACAATTGGGTTTGACTTTTTTATCAAAATCAATATTTTCCATTTATTTAATTTTACTACTGTAATAAAAGAACATAAATAACCAAGACGAAACGAAAGAATCGGACAAGTTTCGCACTACCAAGATAGCCTTTCATTATTGTCCCCACACATTTACCACATGTCACTTTCGACACCAAATTGTAAGTTGTATCCTTATAAACTACACCGGCAGCCGACAAGTTTCACTAATTATAGAGTTTTTGGCTAAAAATGGTGTTCAGGAAATAAATATAAATATTTACTTATATGGTGTTTAATCACACTTCTTAACCAAATAATTATTTTTCTCAACAAAATTACAAAAGACCTTTTCTTTCTCTTAAAAAAAGGCAACCATTATTATTTATTACTATGTACACAAAACCATGTAACATTTCAGTTCTCTATATTATAAATTTATAACAAATCAACCAATTTTACTTACGTCTGTACATATAGAAGAAAAAAAAAAAAAAAAAGGATCAAAGAAAAGATAATCAACACAACTATCTTCGTAGTTTGTACAAATCATTTGTAACAAACGTTAATGATCATTTTTTTATGAAAAAGAAAGTTTAAAATACTACTAGTATTTTCTTATTAAAAAAACTAATTACTCAATATTATTTTTTGGGTTTAGTGTTTGATCATATATCGAACTTTACATTTTATACTATTGTATGTGTTCAACTTTTAAAACCGTCTTTTGTATGAATTTAACTAACTACTGTATGTATAAAAGTTACAAAAAACATGCCAATTTATGTAGCAAAAAATATACAAAAAACATACAATAGACAGTTCAAAACATGTATAAAGTTAGATACATAGAATAGTTAAGTGTGTAAAGTTCAAAGCATAACAAAACAATAAACGCTTATATCGCACCCCCAAATTGTGATGCGGAAGCGGGTCGGTTCGGGGCGCGACTAATCAATATACAAAGCACACAAGATTACATAATGAACGACCACTACATGCGTCGTTTGATGAAATATATAGATGTAATAGAAATTACATAATTGTTTTCAAAAGATGAGTTCGCATAATTTACTTGAGAGATTCTAATACATATATAATTTATACAAAATATAGAAATGTAGTTAAATCTCTTGATGTTATTATTTGCATGCGACTCGAGCTACAGTATCCAGATGGGCAGTCCAACCTACTGCTGAGTACCTGTGATACATGCTAAAATGGGTCAGCGAAACGCTGGTGAGCTCACAGGTTTGTATGTCAACACATATTTGTATGAACCGCAAGATTTAATGATAATTGAATTTAAAATGCAATTAAGCAAAATAAAAGTTATACAGCCATGAGCACATAGTCTGAGCTTAACTCGAGATGTCAGGTTCACATTTAAGGTATCCTGATCGAGGTGCCTCCTACGAGTGCCTAATCAACACTCGTCTTCACAAATATTAATACATCCGTTTTACCAGTTAGTGCGTGCTAACCCGGATGAGGCTGGTCAAACCAATATGGTACCATATACTAATATTCACGCTACTACGTATTACCAAACTATGCTGATGGAGGGCTTTAAAATGATTAGTGAAAATAACTCATGTAGTATTTGATTTGATGGTACTTGCGTTCATATTGTAAAACAAAACAGAGCAATGAAATCACACCCCTAGGTAAAAGCATTTAAAAAGGGGCTATGAGACTCACCTAATGTAACACCTCGCAAAATTTAACGCGATTAATTATATTAATCACTTGCATTATTAGGCTAATTCCCTACTTGAGTGAATTCACAACACATTTTTGAGGTAAGTCTAGCATAGCCCAACTAGTTAGTACGCGCAGTATTACGTATTCGTAATTAGTTGTAATTATGTACAGAACAATTTGAAAACAAACGCGACAAAAATATACGACTGTTGATGAACAAAAATTATTTAACAAAACGAAATTTATTAAATAACGTAGTTAACAATTTAATATTATGTCGATAATATTTACATATTATTTTAGAACGCGGAACTTTAACTTGTATAAATTAAAATAAAACAAGATTTGAGACTTATAAAATTTATTAATTTAGTTTCATAAAATGAGCCCAATTAAAATATAATGAAAAATGTAATTAAAAACATATTAGTTAAAATAAAATAACATTTAGCGATCGGGCAAACAAACACGGAGTGTAACCACGGAGGCAGAAAGTGGAACAAAACCACCTCCCACCTCCTCATTTTCTTTCATTACCCTTTCATCATCTTTCTCTATCTTTCTCTTTTTCTCTCTACTTTCACCACCACCTACCAAAAACCACCACACAAATCACCACAAAACTACCATCAAACGACGCCGAATCAACAAACAAAATAGAGAAAAACGACCACGAGACTACGATCTATCTTTCCATCTTTTCGGATTTCAAATCCGACACTCGTAAGTTTCCGACAAATCCCGCAAATCTTTAGATTTCCAAGTTATAATTGCTACTTAGTGTTTAACATACTTAGAATAACATGTGTTAGTGTTTTATACAACCGAAAACGTTCCAAATCAACCAAAAATCCGACTTTTTCTCGCTGTTCGTCGAACAGGCGACTACGTCGCATTGGGACCGAAAACAGTACTGCGACGTAGGCCTTTACGTCGCATTACCCTTCCTTACGTCGCACATAGCGACGCAGACCACTACGTCGCATTAAATTGCGAGCGTCGCCTATGCGACGCAACCCATGACGTCGCAAAACCAGAATGCGACGTAGACCCGTACGTCGCACCCTACGTCGCATAACCACCCAGCGTCGCACCTTACGTCGCTAAAAACAGGAAGTTTAAAAACTTGTTTTCACTAAGTGTCGAACTAACCGGAAACGCATATCTTTATACAAATTCGATTCACGAGCCTTACAAACAATTTAAACATACTTGTTTTATCGAAATGTTGATTTCAAACTTTCACCAACGAGTCGTATACATTTTCATAAACAACGAAATACAAACATAAACATTAAACAAACGATTTGGACGTGACTTGGATGTACAAACACTAGCATGGATGATTAGTTTAGACATCCACATACTTATTAAATCTCGTACGTTTAGGACGTTAGGAGATTTCAGACCGTACTTGGGCTTAGGTTTGCTAGCACTTGCACAACTACTTAACTCAACAGGTGAGTTCACAGCCCCTACTTTTACTGATTTAACTGCTTTCGAACAGGGGTGGAAAACATAGTCAACTATTTTACTTATTGCCATAAACTGCTTTTACTTATATGATTGTTTATCATACTTGTTTACTCGAACTATTAGAGTACTTTGAACTATTAAACTGTTGAACAAACTGGTGTTTACGAATTAACATTTACACATTGATACACTGAACCAATGGGATAACTTATTCGACAAACTGTTTTAACTAGACCGGAGAACGACCGGTAAACTGTTTTGCAAACGACTGAAAACTCTTAATCTTGTTTGGTATACCGGAGAACGACCGGTACTTTTGTGTAAATGCTGGAGAACGACCAGCTACGTATTTTAGTGCCAGAGAACGACTGGCCACTGGACGGGAGAACGACCCGTGCGTCTTTGGATGGGAGAACGACCCATGCGTATTAACCGGAGAACGACCGGTACTGTATTTCGCTGGAGAACGACCAGCAGTGTTTGGACGGGAGAACGACCCGTGCGTATTAACCGGAGAACGACCGGTACTATTTGTAAATCGCTGGAGAACGACCAGCACATGTTTAACCTGATACTTTGGGCGAACAACCCACTAAACTTGCATTTGGATAACATTCCACTAAACTTATTCTCGACTATTATGGCAATACTATTTGCGAACGGATTTGGATAACAACTGTACTACAAACTTGATATAACTTGTGTAAACATAAAACCTGTGAATTCACTCAACCTAGTTGTTGACTTTTACTATGTTTTTCAGGGAATTAGCTGCGCATGTAAGAATCGCCAACACACATGGAGAACTAGGCGACCCTTGAAGTTAGGATGCCAACTTTTTGGAAACACATGGATTTCTTTAGTATAACTGAAATGCTTTAGTCATATTTCAGAAATCTACTTTTGTAAACTTATTACTTTTAACTTATACGATTCGAGGAATCGTAAACTTTGTAATTAATAATTTTTGGCATCTTATTATATATTGTTCTGTTGTAATCATAAGCTCTGATACGTATGCATGCTTTATTATTGTGACACCCCAGTACTTAAACTAAAATGCTTCCGCTAAACGAATTTTGGGGGTGTTACAGATTGGTATCAGAGCCAATGGTTATAGCGAACTAGGAAACTTTAGGTGACTTAGAAACCTAGAGACCTAGACTATAGCCTTGGCTAGAACGTACATGCATACATACATTTGCATACATCTAAACTATCGTTACGATACCTCGATACGCGTGAACTGTTCACCACATCCGACTCGTTCATTGTACTCTGATCTCATATGAACCTGATCGTGATTAAACGGTTGATGAAAAGAAGTATGTATTTGGCATCATATAATGACGCCTGGCCAACGTGATTATATCATACTAAGTACATATGGGTGTTTCATAGTCGTAAGATACGTGATGGGGATTCGACGAATTTTGCTTGACACTCGAAAACTTGAAATATGTGAAACTTTATTCCTCACATATTTTTCATTGGCATTGACTTCTGCATCTTTTCATCGCAGAACGTCAGCATGCCGCCTAAACAAAGAAAGACTCGAAACAGTCGACGAAATTCTCCACCTGTACCTCCAGAAACAACCGAACAAATCATCGAACGCCGCGTGGCTGAGGCTATTGCTCAGTACGAGGCTAGCAGAAATCGTGAAAACCCAACCAACAACAGTGGAGCTACCCCCGTCAACAGCGAAACTCCAACTAATACCCAGCAGGGGTGTTCCTACAAAACCTTTCAGTCTTGTAAACCCAGCACCTTCACCGGGACCGAAGGGGCCATTGGCCTGGTCCACTGGATTGAAAAGATGGAATCAGTCATCGACATCAGCGATTGCGCCAACGACAAGATCGTGAAATACGCCACCTGCACTTTAGCCGACAAAGCGCTAACCTGGTGGAACGCTCAGGTGCAAATCATGGGACGCCCAGCTGCTTACTCCATCTCATGGGAGACACTGAAACGAATGCTGATGGAGGAATTTTGCCCTCCCAACGAGATGCAAAAACTTGAAACCGAATTCTGGAACATCCAAATGATCGGCGCTGATATTTCCGGTTATACAACTAGATTCCAGGAGCTTGCACGTCTTGTGCCTCACATGGTAACCCCCGAGAGCAAACGCATTGAGCGTTACAACAGGGGTTTGGCACCACAGATCCGAGGCATGGTTATGTCCTCCAAACCCGCCACTTTTAGGAGCGCAGTGGATCTGGCTCACAGCTTAACCGACGACGCGGTCGAGATTGGAACCCTGAAAGCTATCACAGGGAAAACTGAACTTACCTGTACTGATGCGGGCGACTCTGGAACCCACAAACGTAAATGGAACAATGATGGTAACGACCGTCAGGGTCAACAAAACAGAAACCCGGGAAACACCCGAGCCTTTGCCGCAATCACCAACTCTGGACCCAAAACCTATCTTGGCAACAAACCAAAATGCGACAAGTGCGGGATGCATCATAATGGCAACTGTGCTTTCTGCCAAGACTGCAAAAACTGGGGTCATTTGGCCCAAAACTGTAAAACCAACCCTCCTCCTCGATCAAACGCGTGTTACGAGTGCGGTGAATCCGGACATTTTCGAAACCAATGTCCGAAACTGAACAACAACCAGAACAACCCCGGAAACAACAATCAAAACAACAACAATCACATCGCAACCATCCCACCGGCTCGTGGCCGCGCATACATCCTCCGTGCACCGGAAACTGTTGCGGACTATGGCAAACACGGTATGTCTTACCAACTCTTGCTACGATTTAACGTTTCTTTCATTCGAATGTCAATTCGAACACACCACTTGGTAAACGCTAACCACGAAACGAACTTGAACTATCAAACTATACCGCGAGTATACTAAACAGTTAAAACTATATTGGCAAACATAGATCACTACACAAACTATTACTATTATTGTAACGACATGACTTATCGGAGAACATACGCCGCGGGCGATCCGACTTGATTCAAATCTCGGGACGAGATTTCTCTAACATGGGGAGAATGTAACACCTCGCAAAATTTAACGCGATTAATTATATTAATCACTTGCATTATTAGGCTAATTCCCTACTTGAGTGAATTCACAACACATTTTTGAGGTAAGTCTAGCATAGCCCAACTAGTTAGTACGCGCAGTATTACGTATTCGTAATTAGTTGTAATTATGTACAGAACAATTTGAAAACAAACGCGACAAAAATATACGACTGTTGATGAACAAAAATTATTTAACAAAACGAAATTTATTAAATAACGTAGTTAACAATTTAATATTATGTCGATAATATTTACATATTATTTTAGAACGCGGAACTTTAACTTGTATAAATTAAAATAAAACAAGATTTGAGACTTATAAAATTTATTAATTTAGTTTCATAAAATGAGCCCAATTAAAATATAATGAAAAATGTAATTAAAAACATATTAGTTAAAATAAAATAACATTTAGCGATCGGGCAAACAAACACGGAGTGTAACCACGGAGGCAGAAAGTGGAACAAAACCACCTCCCACCTCCTCATTTTCTTTCATTACCCTTTCATCATCTTTCTCTATCTTTCTCTTTTTCTCTCTACTTTCACCACCACCTACCAAAAACCACCACACAAATCACCACAAAACTACCATCAAACGACGCCGAATCAACAAACAAAATAGAGAAAAACGACCACGAGACTACGATCTATCTTTCCATCTTTTCGGATTTCAAATCCGACACTCGTAAGTTTCCGACAAATCCCGCAAATCTTTAGATTTCCAAGTTATAATTGCTACTTAGTGTTTAACATACTTAGAATAACATGTGTTAGTGTTTTATACAACCGAAAACGTTCCAAATCAACCAAAAATCCGACTTTTTCTCGCTGTTCGTCGAACAGGCGACTACGTCGCATTGGGACCGAAAACAGTACTGCGACGTAGGCCTTTACGTCGCATTACCCTTCCTTACGTCGCACATAGCGACGCAGACCACTACGTCGCATTAAATTGCGAGCGTCGCCTATGCGACGCAACCCATGACGTCGCAAAACCAGAATGCGACGTAGACCCGTACGTCGCACCCTACGTCGCATAACCACCCAGCGTCGCACCTTACGTCGCTAAAAACAGGAAGTTTAAAAACTTGTTTTCACTAAGTGTCGAACTAACCGGAAACGCATATCTTTATACAAATTCGATTCACGAGCCTTACAAACAATTTAAACATACTTGTTTTATCGAAATGTTGATTTCAAACTTTCACCAACGAGTCGTATACATTTTCATAAACAACGAAATACAAACATAAACATTAAACAAACGATTTGGACGTGACTTGGATGTACAAACACTAGCATGGATGATTAGTTTAGACATCCACATACTTATTAAATCTCGTACGTTTAGGACGTTAGGAGATTTCAGACCGTACTTGGGCTTAGGTTTGCTAGCACTTGCACAACTACTTAACTCAACAGGTGAGTTCACAGCCCCTACTTTTACTGATTTAACTGCTTTCGAACAGGGGTGGAAAACATAGTCAACTATTTTACTTATTGCCATAAACTGCTTTTACTTATATGATTGTTTATCATACTTGTTTACTCGAACTATTAGAGTACTTTGAACTATTAAACTGTTGAACAAACTGGTGTTTACGAATTAACATTTACACATTGATACACTGAACCAATGGGATAACTTATTCGACAAACTGTTTTAACTAGACCGGAGAACGACCGGTAAACTGTTTTGCAAACGACTGAAAACTCTTAATCTTGTTTGGTATACCGGAGAACGACCGGTACTTTTGTGTAAATGCTGGAGAACGACCAGCTACGTATTTTAGTGCCAGAGAACGACTGGCCACTGGACGGGAGAACGACCCGTGCGTCTTTGGATGGGAGAACGACCCATGCGTATTAACCGGAGAACGACCGGTACTGTATTTCGCTGGAGAACGACCAGCAGTGTTTGGACGGGAGAACGACCCGTGCGTATTAACCGGAGAACGACCGGTACTATTTGTAAATCGCTGGAGAACGACCAGCACATGTTTAACCTGATACTTTGGGCGAACAACCCACTAAACTTGCATTTGGATAACATTCCACTAAACTTATTCTCGACTATTATGGCAATACTATTTGCGAACGGATTTGGATAACAACTGTACTACAAACTTGATATAACTTGTGTAAACATAAAACCTGTGAATTCACTCAACCTAGTTGTTGACTTTTACTATGTTTTTCAGGGAATTAGCTGCGCATGTAAGAATCGCCAACACACATGGAGAACTAGGCGACCCTTGAAGTTAGGATGCCAACTTTTTGGAAACACATGGATTTCTTTAGTATAACTGAAATGCTTTAGTCATATTTCAGAAATCTACTTTTGTAAACTTATTACTTTTAACTTATACGATTCGAGGAATCGTAAACTTTGTAATTAATAATTTTTGGCATCTTATTATATATTGTTCTGTTGTAATCATAAGCTCTGATACGTATGCATGCTTTATTATTGTGACACCCCAGTACTTAAACTAAAATGCTTCCGCTAAACGAATTTTGGGGGTGTTACAGATTGGTATCAGAGCCAATGGTTATAGCGAACTAGGAAACTTTAGGTGACTTAGAAACCTAGAGACCTAGACTATAGCCTTGGCTAGAACGTACATGCATACATACATTTGCATACATCTAAACTATCGTTACGATACCTCGATACGCGTGAACTGTTCACCACATCCGACTCGTTCATTGTACTCTGATCTCATATGAACCTGATCGTGATTAAACGGTTGATGAAAAGAAGTATGTATTTGGCATCATATAATGACGCCTGGCCAACGTGATTATATCATACTAAGTACATATGGGTGTTTCATAGTCGTAAGATACGTGATGGGGATTCGACGAATTTTGCTTGACACTCGAAAACTTGAAATATGTGAAACTTTATTCCTCACATATTTTTCATTGGCATTGACTTCTGCATCTTTTCATCGCAGAACGTCAGCATGCCGCCTAAACAAAGAAAGACTCGAAACAGTCGACGAAATTCTCCACCTGTACCTCCAGAAACAACCGAACAAATCATCGAACGCCGCGTGGCTGAGGCTATTGCTCAGTACGAGGCTAGCAGAAATCGTGAAAACCCAACCAACAACAGTGGAGCTACCCCCGTCAACAGCGAAACTCCAACTAATACCCAGCAGGGGTGTTCCTACAAAACCTTTCAGTCTTGTAAACCCAGCACCTTCACCGGGACCGAAGGGGCCATTGGCCTGGTCCACTGGATTGAAAAGATGGAATCAGTCATCGACATCAGCGATTGCGCCAACGACAAGATCGTGAAATACGCCACCTGCACTTTAGCCGACAAAGCGCTAACCTGGTGGAACGCTCAGGTGCAAATCATGGGACGCCCAGCTGCTTACTCCATCTCATGGGAGACACTGAAACGAATGCTGATGGAGGAATTTTGCCCTCCCAACGAGATGCAAAAACTTGAAACCGAATTCTGGAACATCCAAATGATCGGCGCTGATATTTCCGGTTATACAACTAGATTCCAGGAGCTTGCACGTCTTGTGCCTCACATGGTAACCCCCGAGAGCAAACGCATTGAGCGTTACAACAGGGGTTTGGCACCACAGATCCGAGGCATGGTTATGTCCTCCAAACCCGCCACTTTTAGGAGCGCAGTGGATCTGGCTCACAGCTTAACCGACGACGCGGTCGAGATTGGAACCCTGAAAGCTATCACAGGGAAAACTGAACTTACCTGTACTGATGCGGGCGACTCTGGAACCCACAAACGTAAATGGAACAATGATGGTAACGACCGTCAGGGTCAACAAAACAGAAACCCGGGAAACACCCGAGCCTTTGCCGCAATCACCAACTCTGGACCCAAAACCTATCTTGGCAACAAACCAAAATGCGACAAGTGCGGGATGCATCATAATGGCAACTGTGCTTTCTGCCAAGACTGCAAAAACTGGGGTCATTTGGCCCAAAACTGTAAAACCAACCCTCCTCCTCGATCAAACGCGTGTTACGAGTGCGGTGAATCCGGACATTTTCGAAACCAATGTCCGAAACTGAACAACAACCAGAACAACCCCGGAAACAACAATCAAAACAACAACAATCACATCGCAACCATCCCACCGGCTCGTGGCCGCGCATACATCCTCCGTGCACCGGAAACTGTTGCGGACTATGGCAAACACGGTATGTCTTACCAACTCTTGCTACGATTTAACGTTTCTTTCATTCGAATGTCAATTCGAACACACCACTTGGTAAACGCTAACCACGAAACGAACTTGAACTATCAAACTATACCGCGAGTATACTAAACAGTTAAAACTATATTGGCAAACATAGATCACTACACAAACTATTACTATTATTGTAACGACATGACTTATCGGAGAACATACGCCGCGGGCGATCCGACTTGATTCAAATCTCGGGACGAGATTTCTCTAACATGGGGAGAATGTAACACCTCGCAAAATTTAACGCGATTAATTATATTAATCACTTGCATTATTAGGCTAATTCCCTACTTGAGTGAATTCACAACACATTTTTGAGGTAAGTCTAGCATAGCCCAACTAGTTAGTACGCGCAGTATTACGTATTCGTAATTAGTTGTAATTATGTACAGAACAATTTGAAAACAAACGCGACAAAAATATACGACTGTTGATGAACAAAAATTATTTAACAAAACGAAATTTATTAAATAACGTAGTTAACAATTTAATATTATGTCGATAATATTTACATATTATTTTAGAACGCGGAACTTTAACTTGTATAAATTAAAATAAAACAAGATTTGAGACTTATAAAATTTATTAATTTAGTTTCATAAAATGAGCCCAATTAAAATATAATGAAAAATGTAATTAAAAACATATTAGTTAAAATAAAATAACATTTAGCGATCGGGCAAACAAACACGGAGTGTAACCACGGAGGCAGAAAGTGGAACAAAACCACCTCCCACCTCCTCATTTTCTTTCATTACCCTTTCATCATCTTTCTCTATCTTTCTCTTTTTCTCTCTACTTTCACCACCACCTACCAAAAACCACCACACAAATCACCACAAAACTACCATCAAACGACGCCGAATCAACAAACAAAATAGAGAAAAACGACCACGAGACTACGATCTATCTTTCCATCTTTTCGGATTTCAAATCCGACACTCGTAAGTTTCCGACAAATCCCGCAAATCTTTAGATTTCCAAGTTATAATTGCTACTTAGTGTTTAACATACTTAGAATAACATGTGTTAGTGTTTTATACAACCGAAAACGTTCCAAATCAACCAAAAATCCGACTTTTTCTCGCTGTTCGTCGAACAGGCGACTACGTCGCATTGGGACCGAAAACAGTACTGCGACGTAGGCCTTTACGTCGCATTACCCTTCCTTACGTCGCACATAGCGACGCAGACCACTACGTCGCATTAAATTGCGAGCGTCGCCTATGCGACGCAACCCATGACGTCGCAAAACCAGAATGCGACGTAGACCCGTACGTCGCACCCTACGTCGCATAACCACCCAGCGTCGCACCTTACGTCGCTAAAAACAGGAAGTTTAAAAACTTGTTTTCACTAAGTGTCGAACTAACCGGAAACGCATATCTTTATACAAATTCGATTCACGAGCCTTACAAACAATTTAAACATACTTGTTTTATCGAAATGTTGATTTCAAACTTTCACCAACGAGTCGTATACATTTTCATAAACAACGAAATACAAACATAAACATTAAACAAACGATTTGGACGTGACTTGGATGTACAAACACTAGCATGGATGATTAGTTTAGACATCCACATACTTATTAAATCTCGTACGTTTAGGACGTTAGGAGATTTCAGACCGTACTTGGGCTTAGGTTTGCTAGCACTTGCACAACTACTTAACTCAACAGGTGAGTTCACAGCCCCTACTTTTACTGATTTAACTGCTTTCGAACAGGGGTGGAAAACATAGTCAACTATTTTACTTATTGCCATAAACTGCTTTTACTTATATGATTGTTTATCATACTTGTTTACTCGAACTATTAGAGTACTTTGAACTATTAAACTGTTGAACAAACTGGTGTTTACGAATTAACATTTACACATTGATACACTGAACCAATGGGATAACTTATTCGACAAACTGTTTTAACTAGACCGGAGAACGACCGGTAAACTGTTTTGCAAACGACTGAAAACTCTTAATCTTGTTTGGTATACCGGAGAACGACCGGTACTTTTGTGTAAATGCTGGAGAACGACCAGCTACGTATTTTAGTGCCAGAGAACGACTGGCCACTGGACGGGAGAACGACCCGTGCGTCTTTGGATGGGAGAACGACCCATGCGTATTAACCGGAGAACGACCGGTACTGTATTTCGCTGGAGAACGACCAGCAGTGTTTGGACGGGAGAACGACCCGTGCGTATTAACCGGAGAACGACCGGTACTATTTGTAAATCGCTGGAGAACGACCAGCACATGTTTAACCTGATACTTTGGGCGAACAACCCACTAAACTTGCATTTGGATAACATTCCACTAAACTTATTCTCGACTATTATGGCAATACTATTTGCGAACGGATTTGGATAACAACTGTACTACAAACTTGATATAACTTGTGTAAACATAAAACCTGTGAATTCACTCAACCTAGTTGTTGACTTTTACTATGTTTTTCAGGGAATTAGCTGCGCATGTAAGAATCGCCAACACACATGGAGAACTAGGCGACCCTTGAAGTTAGGATGCCAACTTTTTGGAAACACATGGATTTCTTTAGTATAACTGAAATGCTTTAGTCATATTTCAGAAATCTACTTTTGTAAACTTATTACTTTTAACTTATACGATTCGAGGAATCGTAAACTTTGTAATTAATAATTTTTGGCATCTTATTATATATTGTTCTGTTGTAATCATAAGCTCTGATACGTATGCATGCTTTATTATTGTGACACCCCAGTACTTAAACTAAAATGCTTCCGCTAAACGAATTTTGGGGGTGTTACACCTAAGACTAATGAATTGTTAGCCAACAATTATAATGATTCACAATGATTTGATGTCGTTACAACGACTGAACCTGCAGGGCGTCTTAGACGCGCAAGGTTTTGATAAATGATTAGATTCTTGAAACTTGCCGGGCGTATTAAACGCGCAAGGTTTAATTGATTAGATGACTCTACAGACCATCTATGCTAGTTATCCCATTAACTAGTTATGACCAAATACTTTGGTTAATGATTATGTTTGAGTTTGTGAAAATGTTTACGGCCCATTGGTGATTGTTTGAAATAATAATTCTTCAATTATTATTACTACTTTCATTTGTTGTGAACTTATAAAAGCATATTTGATGTGTTTAAATGTTGTATCGTATAAGTATGAAATATGTCGCGTTGTCTGACACTTAGTGTAAACCTTTAGTTTTTAGTTTATGGAAAAACGGAGGTCCGAGAACTAAAATACGCCATTTTCGACCCCTAGATGACTCCGGATGGCCTAAAACTGACTAGGCTAAGGTACTTAGCCTTGACCATTGGGTTGTTTTTGAATGACCGAGCGAATTTGAGCCCAATCCGTTACAATAAATTTTTCATCGAGAAGCTACACTGTTTTGACTTGTTAAATCTTCGATGTTTTCAGAAATTTATTTGTTCCGTTTTAGCTAGAATTCGCCGGGCTAGTTTATTGTTTCGTTGGATCATGAAATATAAGGGGGGAATCCGCCGGATTCCCTTGAATCCGCCGGATTGGTGACAAATGAAGGGAATCCGCCGGATTCCCATGAATCCGACCGGATTCATGATAATTTAAAGGACGCGCCGGGTACAGACTGCACGCGCCGGCCGCCGGGTTGTTCTTGGTTCTGGGTGGGAATCCGCCGGATTCACCATGAATCCGCCGGATTCAAAGGTCTGTAACGAGTCTGTCGTTTCAAAATCATACCCAAACCAATCAAATCCGCAATATAACTAGCGATCATCAATCCTAGCACTAATACATGATAATATACGTTATTTAAACATGAAATCACAAAGATTAAGTTTATGATTTCCTTACAATGATTTTTGAACGAGATGATGGTGATGAACGGATGATGGTGATGATGAATCCAAGATGATGATGAAGATGATGATGATGCTTATGTTTGATGTTCCTGATTTCTTTGTTGTTATTGTTAAGTTGTTGTTGTTGAAAGTGAAAGAGACCGAGAGAGAGTTGAGAGTGAGATTGAGAAAGAAAATGAAAACAACAGGAGGGTGTTTGATCGGTTTATGCCCAGCTCCAATAATTGGAGTTGGGTGGCTCCAACTCGAAGTACAAAATACCCGTGTTTTTGTACCCGATCGAAAAGTAGTAAAATGTTTTAATTCGATAAATTTCTAAAAATGATATCGTATTTACTTTTATTGGAAGTATTTCATAAAAATACTTTTAGTGAGATAAAATAATATATCTTTGTTTTACGTTTGAGAGACGGATATTATTTGGATAATTGAATCGCTTTTGAGAAAATGAAATAAAATGAAATATGCTTTATTTTAATCCAAGTAAATAATAATTATCATTTTCAATAATAATACATTATTTATAAATGTTGTCACGAATGTTTTGATTTTGTATGATACGAATACTTTATATATTATCAAAATAATACGGAGTATATAATAAATAATGAGTTATATTAAATAATAATTCCTATATTATTTAATATTGTTTTTCACCAACGCCATATATATATGAATCGGAAATTTGGCCGATTTGAAAATGAACGATTAAATATAATCGCGTACTGATATATATTCAACAATATATATATTGATACATACAATTAGCCTAATACATAGAACTAATTACACGTATTTCTAAATGATTAGGAACTAAAAACTAGTCCTAATTTTTACGGGTGTCACAGCTTATTTCTAACACCCCATTTTCTTATAAATCCTATTAGTCTCCATGAGATAATTAAAAACAAGAAATGATAAAGAATCTTACAAAAACTAAGCTTTGGATCATCGGATCGACTAACAATAATAAAACAAGATACATTCAAAAATCATTAAAAGTTATATCATCATATAAAAAATTAGCAAAAATTTTGACGGATCTCTAACAAATAAGTTATCTAATTCGTTAATTACTGAGTAGCACAAACTAGTATCATTACAAAAGAAAAAATAAGTTATCTAATTCATATATGCAGATGCACATTACGATAAGATATGTAAAAGAATTATATTGCATATCATTATTATTTAATTCATATATGCGGATGTAGATTACGATAAGATATGTAAAAGAATTATATTGCATATCATTATTATTTTATTAATCAAAATCATGATATGATATATAATATGATGCACTACGTATGTGTAGCTTCAGTATAACGAACTAAAGATGTCAAATGTTAGTGTGATTATATTTTGTAATTAAAAATTAATTGCCATTTTTTAAGCAAAAAGAAAAGAAACCCATGTGTTGTAGAAAACACATATTTGGTAAATGAATTTGAATAAGCACCATCATGGTAAATATTTATTTCGTAAACACTTTATTGGTTAAAAACTCACTTATTATACCATATATTTGTGATGTCATAAATTTTATAGTGATAATTAAATAAACAAGCACAAATGTATATAACTACTTTAATACGATATTATTTAGTTGTATGTGTCAAATAAATTAGATGGTGTATTCATCAATTTACAACTACACGATTACTATACGTATCAAACAAATGGTGTTCTTACCTTTATGACAATTACATGACAAGAATTAGGGAAAGAATTGGTATTTCGTTCAATTGATAATTATCGATATATTCATCTATTTAATTTAATTTAATAATTATTATTAATTATTATATGAATATACTCGTATTAAACACTAATAATTAATAATATTATTAATTATTGTACACTTCACTGAAAAAAACGACATAGGATGCTAAAAAGGTAAAAAGTAGAAACCATTCATTCCTCTATCTATATATCCGAATAAAATAAGATACGGGACATACTATTCCGGAAACCACGACTGTGACATATCACAAAATAACAGTGCAAAAACAAAATGACCAAAGGCCATAAATTTTAGTATTAAAAATTAATGGAAAATACAAACAAACAAAAAAAGTTGTTTACTTCCAAATCTCTGACAAATAATTATAACGGAGCAGAGTGTGACCCAATGGCCCAATTATACTTTAACATTCACCAACCCCAAACCACAATGTTTCCATTTATCTCTGTCGGTGCTAATTTTTTTAAATATTATTATATTCAATTAGCGCCTGTTTAATCATCATATAATTAGGTAAACAAATACACAAGTATACAGCAAGTCAGCAATTAATTAATCATTGATTTATTTACCTGGTTGCAACTAACAAGTCAACAAGGTGCCTTTGTTTTTCAAAGGTCACATATAAACCAATCACAATATATATATATCGTTAAATAGTGTTTCCAAACGTAGTTTTTTGTTACATTTGCAGGACCATGTTTTTGCCCAAAATTAAATTAATGAAACTGACTAAACACATGGTCCACATGGCCATTTCACTGTAGCTACTCATCATTGTAGAAATCTAAAGACATTAATTTTGGATGCTTAACATACAATTTACGCTAAAAAGCATCATTAATTAGACTTGCATTACAAGCACTGCTTTTACCCAAAAACACATGGATTATTATACTACTTTAAGGTTGCATACAAGATTCAAGACGTAAGACATACTAGAAAGTCCCATTTTGGTTCCACGATAATGGGATGAACACGCGCACTATGACAACTATTGCAGGGTTAACGAGACTAATACGAACTTAATGATCGTGTTTATTGCGTGTCAGCCTCAAGAGTTTATACATTGACATAATCCCTAATCTAATGTGTCAGTGAGAACTTGGAAGGAACAACAAACCCATGTACGATAGTAGCTAAATGCGTGACATTTCAAGATAAATAAAAAAATTATACTAAGAATCGACACAAACAAAAGTACCTAACAAGAAAATAAGCATTGCTTGTTATTATACTTCACTTATCTCGCCGTCAGCACATACGCCAACATCAACGACCAAACCTTTCTTCTTCGACTCCAAAACCCTGCAACAGTTTCTCCTAGGCGACTGCAAAAAAATTAAAATAAATAATTGTATAATGTTTGTACCATGTACAAGATCATATTAATACAATAACACATAACAGATAGTTTTGAAAAGAAAACAAAAAATATTGTACTTACCCTATCCCATAATTGTGGATCGGGCCTTTTATATACGACAACTTTATCAAGATTTGAAGGATCAACCGTCTTCCATTTGCAAGCAGGATGAGGTACACGATGGCGTGCATATTCACTGATGGTCATCTTTGTTGTAGAATTTAACCGAACCTTTGTCATGTAAAAGACAAATGGTTTTTGACAAGGGTTTCTAGCAACAGGACGTGTGTTGAATGCATAGGCCGTGTAATCAGCTCTTCGGTACCAATTCAAAAAAGTTCTAGATGGCATTTCCACTTCACGAGGAGACAAGATTCCTCTAAAAACTTGAATGGCAAACCCCCAAGAAACCGAAACCGTCCAACTCTTTGACGGAACGTAACAAATTGATTGTTGTATGAGCCCAGCTGAATCGAGTTTCATTGGTTGCATTAGTCTTTTCAGGGCTTCGACCCGTGTCACTTCTGGGAAAATTGGCTCGACAACATCTAAGTGGTGCAGTGAGACGAGTGGTGTAACCGGGTGTGCAGCAAGCAACCCGAATAAATTCCCGTACACATCATACTGAATGCAGCAACAAAACGTTTTAGAATCATGACGTAACCAATTTTACATGAGAAGGTCATCTTTGTAAAACTCGATAAGTACAAAAGTTACCGAAAACAAGAAACAAATTGTTGTTCCATGGTATGGTTCAGTAGACACACACACACACACAAAATTAAAAAATCAAGATAATATACACGAATTTTGAATTTTATGACCCATATGGCCATATCAGACAGACTTTTTATCACAATATGGGCAATCCATTCCTCTACTAAAGTACCAAGCTTTACATAACAATGTAGGGAAGGGAACAGTAATTAAAATATTAGGGTAAAAAACACCATAAGCCCAACAGCAACAGTACCATTCAATAATTCAGGATTATTGCCAAAAATCACAAATAGAGTTCCAACAAAAAATTAATTCAAATCAAGGCTTTCCCTACCACAAAAAAATAGACAAGTAGTCATATGTTGTTGGTCTGCAAAAAAATTTATGACGACATCCATACCATACCTTTCATGGAGCCCCGAGTAAGTTTAGCATCACCAGACCCACAATAATGGTAAAATATTTGACAAGAAAAGGTATAAATGATCGATTTTTCAACAATTATAGCCGGGTTTGCAAATCTTGCAAATAACAAGGAAAAATGTAGATAAAAGTTGTAAACTTGGGAGTACATTGTGTCGGTTACCACTTATGAAGCTTGATTTGGTCTTCAAACAGGATTATGGCTTTGTAAGTAATAATAACACAGTTAACATGACAATGTTCAATTTATATAGTATGAGTCCTAGCAAAAAGCCAAAAACCATCCTAGTGTGTCAAATTTCTAGTCACATAAACCGTGCACTTGATTATACGTCTCCTACAACTAGTATTCTGTCGGTGTGTGATTATAAATTCTAAAATTTGATAATCTTCTTTTACTAGACTTGCTAATCATGATATAAATAGCATAATGTACTACTAGAAATGTTTTCCTATCAGCTTAACATCTAAACTACCATTCAATAACAATAAAATCATGGATTTTCTTTGAACAAAAAGCAAGAAAACAATGCTAAAAATGTAGCTAACTTTAAGTAAAAGAAATTAACATATGTAGCAAGATCAATAATAAACCCATTACACCAAGTCAACAACTCACCAAGAAACCTCTGTCCTTGACCATTATGCACAACAAAAAACATGATCTCCAACCCAACACTCAGAAAAGGGATTTTGCCCAATTAGTGAACTAGATCATCACTCTTTGACTACTTCAAGATTCAAAGTACAACTAAACTGGCACAATGTACAACCAAACGAAGCAACAACAACCACAATAACAAACACAATAAGGGTTCTTAAAATCATAGAACTAACCTGATGAAATCCAGTTTCTTTAGTGAGTGGAACACCAAGTTCAGCCATACAAGCCTGCATCCTATCATCAGAACCATACAAACCAGGATACCTCTGAATACATCTATCTTGCATCTTAACTAAAGCTTTAGCTAATGGATAGCTAATAGCAAAACCACCACCACCATAAGCCATCCCATAACTAAAATATATATTTTGTAAATGACTCTCTGACAAACTCCCAATATAATAAAACTGATTATGATCATATTTATTCAAAACCCTAACAAGATTCTCAGTTATAAAAACTGTATCATCATCTCCCATCACAAACCACCTCACATTACCCATACCTAGTTTAATAGTCTCTGATATTATCCTTGATATCCTTATAGCTGACCTATGACCCTGTTTATTCTTATATGCGAAATGTGATGTATCACCGGAAATTTTCAACGGCGGCAGATCATCGTCGATCTGGGTGTTCACTGGATTATCTAACCAAACAATACCCCTCATTTTGTTCTCCTTTTTCCACCATAACTTTATGTAATTTTTCCTCTTTTCCCATAACTTTGCTGACGCTGCAATCCCAAACACTATATGTTTAAGCTCTGTTTTTTCCGGCGGGATGATCTTCGGCGGCGTCGGTAAATGAGTAATGTTGGGTATTGAATTATGAGTTGAAAAGATTAAATCTTGATCATTACAAGAAAGATTTGAACTTGTGTTAAGAAGCTTAAGAGTGTAAACAAGATAAGTTGCACAAACAAAGAAGATTAGAAAAAGCATACACTTTGGATAGGTATATCCTCTGTTTGATAGAATAGGTGATGTTGTGTTGGATCTCATTTGTTCCCATATGATTTTTTCTGAATCTTTTTGAACTAATTTCATATTGGGTGAACAGATCTATGGAAATGAAAATGAAACCAAACCCTAATTAAATTAACAAATCTTGAAACTTTTAGCAAGAAATGAAATTAGGGGTTTTAGAAAAAAGAGTAAAGTTTTGATTTTTTATAAAAAAATTTATTTTTATATGAAGGAGAGCATGCAATGGTGCCAGCTTGCACACTCCCCTGAATGAAGGTGAAAGATGATGACTACAATCGGTTGATAATTATACATACGTATATTATAAGTGTATGTATAATGTATGTACTGTGTGTATATGAAAATGTTTATTGGTGTTTGTGCCGCCGTGTGAGTACAGAGAGAGAGAGAAGAAGAAAGGGGTTAAAATTGTAAATTAAGAAAGATGGGTCGGTTCCACATGGTGAACACAAAGAAAAAGAAATAGGAGGTTTTTGATGGGAAAAAGGGTTTTTGGGATGTAAATAAAATAAAATGGTAGATATGTAAGATAGAGATAGAGATGGGTATATATAGATATCCACACACTTAAAATTGCTTTTATTTCTATCTCTTAGTTGTTACTATAGACTATAGATAGATTAGATGAGATGTGTTGTAAATTTCAAATAGTGTTTGATTGATAACTAGTTAATTAGCATGAATTTGAGTATCTCTATTTATTTATAATAATAAGATATGATATAAGTATAAGATTATAGGAGTTGGTTAAGTGTTAAAATGAAATGAGAACTTTGGAAGATCCAAGGTTCAAATTCTACTTGGTGTAAAATAATTTCTACCAAGCACATAAGTTTCCTTTGAAAAAAAAAATAGAATGAAATTCACAACCTATAACTTTATCCGATTAGTATACAATCTTCTATCTATCCAAACAAATAAAAAAGGATAATTAGTCTCTAAGAGCATCTCCAATGTGTGTACTATTATAGTGCATCAAATTGAACTATTTTAGTGTAAAAAATGCATCTTTTAAGAATATGTTTGTACTAAAAAAAGTTACTCAAATGTGTTACACTAAATTTTTGCACTAAGACTTTTTTAATTAATTTAGAACACATAACTAGACAATGTATTTATAATTTTAATTTGGCTTAATACTTTTATTTGGTTGAAAAATAATCTTATATAAAAATAAATTTTTTATATAAATAGTATTATATATAATAAGAAAAATATTATATTTAACATATGATTACATATTATTGCAAAACACACAATTTAGCAAATTAAAACGATTACTATATCTTTATTAACTAATTCTTAATTTCTAGAGTTCCCATATCGCTCCCATACTTGGTCGATTAGTGCGTTGCGAAGTTCATAATGAGCATCTTTATCCTAATTTGTTTATGTCGAGCAAGAATTCCCGAAACCTAGTTGTATCGTCTCCTTTTAGACAATTGTACAAACTATATAAACAAAATTAGTTGCACCAAAAAAATCTTTTAAGACTTTTGAATCATTAGATTACTGATTAAATAGTAAAAAGAAAAAAACAATGTACGCTCAACATATTTACCAAGTAATATACTCACATATACGGAGTATATATTAATTATATGCTCTCATGTCTTTGTTATTAAATTATTATTATAATGTGAATAGTGTTTTAGTGCTAAGTTTAGTGCTACATCAAATATAGTGTAAACTTGCATTGACTTTTGATTGCACTATAATGTTGCAAAGTTTAGTGCATACATTGAAGTGCATTTTTTGCACTTTTGAACTATTATAGTATAAAAAAGTACAATTGATGCACACATTGAAAATGCTTTGATTATGGCTTAATATTGTGTTGCCACGTCATACTAAAAATCTCCTTTCCCGCCAAAAATGTAGGCCTCCAATTGTAAACACTTACTCCGTATTATTTACCCAATCGTTACATCGATAAAAAATTGTACGTATTTGTAGCAAGCAAAATTTCCTCCAATCCTCCTATTGGTTACAAATAAATATATGGATAACTTCTGGATAACCACCTCTATCTTATTAACTCCCAACGAATTGGTGATTCTACTCTAAAACCATCCCATTATATATAACTTTATGCTACTTTCCAGAAAATTTGAATTTTATTACAACTATATCGATCAAATCAATCGATTATAATCCTTTTGACCATATATTCAAGTTTAAATAGTTTTTTTCACATGATTTTATTGACTAATTATAATTTGTAGCATACGTAATCTTCATATATCCCACTGGAAGAAGAATGACAATATATGTTAGATAGATTGTTACCAAGTGTTGATTGTTTTTCTTTTTTGCCCTTTTTCTTCAATTTTTTTTATATCTTCGATATGGAGATGATTCGGTACGATAGAGAAAGATAGGTTGATGTTATATGGGAATTTGGTGACTTAGACTTTGAGCATGCCATTCGAGATATAATGACAATATAATAGCATTACTTAATCGTCAACTTTGTTGATATAAAATCTGGTATGGTATGCTCTTCTCTAATTTAACAAATTATTGATCAATCTTATAGGATTTTGCTATATGTAGCCCTAAGGGCTATGCTTAAAAGTAGAGGTGACAATTTAAGACCCATGGGTCTAGTTGGGTTTTTCTAATCTTTATATATGGGTCTAGTTGGGTAATTAAAAAAAAGCTTAAGTATATCATTATTACTCATTATGACCCAATAGGTAATAATGATATACTTAAGCCTTATTTTAATTACCCAATTAGACCCATTTATAAAAATTAGAAAAACCCAATTAGACTCATGGGTCTCAAATTGCCACATCTATTTAAAAGTTAAATTCGTGCATAAAAATATTGTATATCAAGTTGGTTGAGGGAAGTTGTATTCAGAGGGTGGGTGATTATTATTAAGGTACAAACATTAAATAAATGTCTGAATTTTTTATTTATAGCACTAAGGGTTATGTATAACATTTTCCTTATATTTATTTAAACTTGCTATTTTGGAGAGGTTTCTTTTCGGGTTTTTAATTTTGGAACTTGATTGTTATTTATTCTTCTTCTTTTTTTTTTCTTTTGCAAACTTTCCAAAATCTTACTATTGGATACGCTTCTATACATTTGTCTTATGTAGGTAGTAAACTCTATAGTCATACATTATATGACAGTTTTTAATTGGATTTTTGATGGACCGAACTACATTAAAATAATCAATGTTGTTGGATTTGATCGAGTGTTCGGCCATAACTTAATGTTAATGTATATGTCAATCACTCACGAGAACTAAAAATGTAGAAAAATGGACATCACATGCATTTCAACGTTGTCATGTCGAAAGGTGCATATTGAATACTTATAAATTTATGTTTTCCTTTGATGACATGTTTGTACAACTTTTATTATCTACACTTATATATTGTGATTGCAAGAAAAATAAATCATTATGAGCTCTATTTTTTTTTACTACTTTTATATGACATTATACTTATATTTTATAATTTTAGATATCATCTTGAAAACAACCGTGCATCGCACGGGTAATGAGCTAGTATAATTATAATATGGTGATTAATAAAACCATTATATTATGCAACGGCAATGAACTACACTAAATAGTGTTAGAATTGTTATATCATATGATAATGATTATGATTATAACAACATAAAATATAACGTTCAACGAATTACATCAATTTTAGCTACTTGACTCCATCTTTATTACCGATTAAGGTTTTAATTTTTATTGTTTTTTATTGTCTTTATTTGTTATTCACTTATTCGTGTCTCTTTCTTGCTCGTACATATATGAAATAAGCGGATCTCTTTCTCCAATTCATACTTCAAGTTCTTATACGTCGTCCGTTATCTCAATGAAAATATTAATTTGTGCTATATATATAGCTTAATTTTTATATTGTAATTATAGGTTTTTCATTAAATGATGGTTATCTATTATTGAGTCGTTCCACGTATGTTAATGTACTAAAAAGTATAAACGTAGGTCACTTTAGGTTAAGTTAACCCCCAAAAAAACATACATTAAAATACTTTAAGATACGTTTAACTTGGTATAGATTGGGTATTTATGCGTTGCTATTAGATTAGAATTAATTACGTATACTGTACCTTCTATATTTTGTGCACGAAATTATCATTTACTACTAGTTTTTGCTATACAAATCCAAATTTGGTTTTCGGAACTTCTATTAACTAATTATAGCTTAAGTATTTGTAAGTGTATCTGGTACAACTATCGTGATTGTATGTATACAATGAATTCTTCATTACATAACCCTTTTTAACAACATTTTCGACATATAAATTGTAACGTCATCTTAAAAGTTATCAACACCAGTGCCATGTAAATATAAGTTTCATTTATAGTTCGAAATCACTAAGGATTATGGATATATGACTTTAAAGTGGACTTAGAATGAGTGTCAATTAATTATGGAATCATTATTACTAATATAATTGTTTGGTTTAAGGGTTTAATTTGAAACTAAATTTATACATTTAGATGGGTTTGAGTCTATATCATTTGAAACCCACATTTTAATTCATTATTAACCTCTTAAACAAACAAATATTATATGTGTGTCAATCTCATTATCCCTTTCGACACCCTCCAACCGAACACACCCGATACCTCCAAATACTAGGTATTAAATTTCGTAATCTTTTCATAAGTGAGAAAGCCATGTGTACCTCAAATAATAAAGAAGTGTGTTGTAACTTGTAAGTTATTTTTCTTGATATTTACATAATATAATATTGTTTAATGTCGTATATAGTTTATTACTTGGTTTGACAAGTGGAATCAAGTTTAGTAAGATGAATTTGATAAATGAAATTGTTACACTTTAAGTTTTGGTAAAATTATGTTTAAACGGTTCGAGTTTTTGCCTTCTCTTAGAAATATTAGTTTCGTAACTTTAAATTTTTATAATACGTGGATTGATCAAACCCAAACAATGCTATATATTGATCTCTACCAACGTGAAGAAGTTGTATAACTGAGAGTTGTAGACACTCCTCTCACGGTTCTCAAAACTTTAATGATCTCTGTCGACATATTTTGCTCAAAAAAAGAATTAAAGTCGAAGTGTATCTCAACGACTCTACCGAAAAAACTTGTTTTAAAGATGAAATCGACAAACTCTTACGAATATATTTTCGATTAAAATTCGCATTTTTAATCATTAAATATATATGGCATCTACATGAACAATTCTTATTTCAAGCTTAACGACATGAAAAATAGGTACCGTTAACTTCATTCCCATAATAAATTAACTAGTTTGTGCAAAACGCACGTCATAAAAAATAACATTAAATGTAACATCCGTTCTAAAGACCCAAGGGTATTCTGGTAAATTTTCTAGTTTAAATTGTTATTTATTATGTTAGGAAATTTGTGCTCAATTTGAGTAATTGTGATAAGTGAATTATTATTTGTTTTAACTTTCTGTAGTTAACGGTAAAATAAAAGTGTTGGAACCGTAAATGGTTTTTAAGTTCCAGACAATAGGTGGAACGAGGACTAGTTTTAAGTGAATACGGAGTCGGTTAAAAGTTGGACCGACTTATTATTTAAACCTTTCAAAAAGGAAAAGTATTTCATTCTTTGAAAAACCTAAGAAAACTAAACCTAAAACCCTAGAACAAAGAAATTATCAAATCAACAATTTGAGTTGTGATTATTAACATAAGTTCATTATCATCACCATCTTGCTATTAAAGAGTAAGTGATTTCTTGAAAATAAGTTTTGAATTGTTAGTTTAATTGAAAGCTTTGAATAAGTGATATGTACATGAAAATGAAATTTTATGATGTTGTATGATGATGTTGTAATGAAATTTAGTCATAAGTCATAGCAGAAATGAGTTTTGTGATTTGGGTATCAAATTTCGGATCTGGTTTTGGTTCAGGCGAAAAGTGCTGGAAGATGGGTAGAACCCGGCGGGTAGGGTGCCCAAATGGGTACCCGGCTGGTGAATGGGCTACCCGGCGACTTCTCCAGCCTTTAAAACGCGAATTAGTTCTGTTACCACCAAAATGTAATTCACCCGGTTGCTAACCCGGGAACCCGACGGGTTAATGTGACTACCCGGCAGGTAGTAAGAGAACCCGGCGGCTACTATTCTGTTTTCTGGAATTTTAGTTGTTGACAATTTATGATTCATGTTAGCTCTAATAATTGTATTATAAATGAATTGTACATGATTAGATGATCTAATACTAAATTGTGTTTAACACTTAGTGTACTTATTGATATTGAGTTAAATGATACATTTTAAATAAAATGTATGATTATGAAATGAGTTACTGATTGTGATTATGTTGTGTTTTCAGATCAACCAAAGACTCAGTAACATAAGACCTCTGAGTTTGGATCTTGAGATACTCAGGTGAGTAGACTTGTGACTCTCAGTGTAAATTGGTGTAACATATTTGGTTACTACGAGTAAACCTGGTTATGATGTTTATAGACTGTTAGTCTGATTTGACACGTGTGACTATGTGATATTTGGCCTTTGAGGCATGATATGATGAGAGGTCAACTATGGTTGGACTTGATTGCTATAGGTTAGTCAACATAGGAATTGTGAACATTTGTTGTGAATGGATCCTATGTTGATTGAAGATAGCAATGAGTTATCGGTAAAACCACTGCGTGGCCTGTAGTTGGTTATAAGTGTTACTTGGAGGACCACCGCGGCAATGAGGGTTCCTCAAGGAACACCGATCCTCTAAGATGTTTGTGTGTTGACGGTTAATTGTTGTAAACAGATTGTTAAGCTGAGTTAGACTGTTAATTGCTTGTCTATTCACTTAGCTTCGTGTGATATCGCTCATTTTGGATATATAAATCTATCGTGATATCATTGTTTTGCATATATATTTGAGTAGGTTTCAAGAACTTTCGATACTTATTTTGTTTGGAAATTTATCTCAGGTCAAAACATGGAAATGCATGGAATTGGTGAAGTTTTGGTGAATTCCGGAGCTAAGTTTGGAAGTTGGTGAAACTGTCTACACCCGTCCGGGTATGGACACTTACCCGTCCGGGTAAGTTGGTCCACCCGTCCGGTTAATATCGCGCGAACGGGTTGTTTAGTTCAAACATGTCACAGCATCTGGCCTTAGCTGAGCGATGTGTTTTCTTATATGCCACCCGTCCGGGTAACTCTACCAACCCGATCGGGTATGGGCGGCTACCCTTCCGGGTACCTTTGCTCACCCGATCGGGTAATTTGGCGGGGTACTGTAGACCTTCTTCGCGGATAAAAGGGAGCTCGATATCTGTTGGACTTTATCTGCGTGTGAAATTCTCCATGGAGAAGCAATTAATGCTCCAACCATTTTTTGGTCCAAACTTCTTCCCGCACAAGAAATGTCCACTGGTCTTCTGGAATTTGAGAGACAGGGGTTTTTATAACCCTAAAAAAAAGATTATTAATATATAATCCGAGACTTCACAAGACATTGGAGGATATACCACTTTGGTTCTGGGGTTTTCACTCTCAGCAAAAACCATGACCAAAAACCCCAATTTTCACTCATCTTTCACTTAGCAAAAATCACAGATTTTACTCTAAAGATTCTTGTATCTTCTATCATAATTTGTGGAGAACATCAGCAACAAATCTCACTGTAATTTGTGCAAGCACCTTTGGGTACAATTTCATTTCATTTTAATTTAAGTTAATTATGATTCCACTTATTTCTTGTAATTGTTTGAAGATTGTTGTCACTATGAGTGGCTAGTTACTTATATGCTTGTTTGGATGAAATAGCTAGTTGATTAGGGGTGTATATTTTGGATGTTAGTTTATGCTTGAGTTTGTGAATCATCCATAGATTTATATGCATTTAGTTGGTTGTTGTTACAAAACTTTCGGCATTTTAGCTCAACAATTATAGCGAATGTTCGTTGCTTAGTAAAAATACTTCATTAAGTTGTTTTCATTTGTGGAACAAAGCATTTGATGATTGTAACAACACTAGTTAGATAAATACAAGTTAACGATTATAGCGAATATTTGTCGTTTGGATGACTTGCAAACTCACAAAAATCTAAATTCACGTTTAATCGGAGAACCTTGTGTGATTGAGCTTAATCTCTAGAATTTGGCCATTTGGTAATTTACTAATTGATATAGCGAACGTTTTCAACCTAGTGAATTGCTATTGATTTTTTGTCTATAAACAATTGAACAAAATTGCGAACGTAACTTTGAAATGTGTCAAATGATTTAGCTAAATTGTGCAAGTTTGTAACCATGGCGAACGTCCGTTACTTGATTAAATCATGGGTTTGTTAATAGAAGTTGAACGATAGGTCTTAGCGAACGTTGAGCTTATGTCTGATGAATGTTACCTTAGCATATGTCTTAACCGGTTATAATTCTACACCCCGAAATCACTAGTGAAATAATCCAAGCAAGCATTGTTTTTAATATTTGAAAGTTCCAAACAACTAATTTGACTCTTCCTGAGTCCACCGTTCTCATTGAAAGATAAATTGTAGTTTTAAGCATCGTGACAATTCGGTCACACAAACCAACCACATATTATTTTCTCTCTTTAAATTGCTCACACTTATCTTGATTGTATAAACCAAGTTCCCTGTGTTCGAGCCCGAACTTACCAAACTATACTACCATTCGATAGGGTCCACTGCCCGGTTGTGTTTTGGTCTAGCTCGGTACTTTTTGGTTTACTTATCAACGATAAATTTTATAACTGGATTTAACACATCAAGTTTTTGGCGCCGCTGCCTGGGAATTTGATTTGTGATCTTGATTTAAGTGTGATTAATTGATCCTTTCTAGAATTTATTTTGGAAAGTTATATTTTGTTTGTATTGTGCCGGTGCATTGATGGTTTTATCTTTTGTGATCTTTCAGGTTTGATTTGGTAGTGGATGAACACAAGGAGCTCCGGTAAAGAGCTTCTAAGTCCTTTGTCCAATCCGGAAAATACCAAAAGGAGCAAACGAAGGAGGAAGCCAACGCAAGGATCATCGGATTCATCTAGTAGTCAAACGGATACCGATACATCTTCGGGAAACACCGTTGAAGTGGAAGAGACTTTTGTGGACGAACCTCAAACCCCCGAAGAAGATACTTCTACACCTTCCGAAGGTGAAGAAGAGATGGCGGATGAGGATGATACCCCTATTTTCTCACGGACGAGAACCGTGGCACCGACACCCGAGTCGGCCATACGGGTTCAAGAAATTGAAAATGATAATTTCTCTTTGAAGGGGCATCATATGCAACTCATTAGAGATAAACAATTCGACGGAAGGGTTCGGGTCGATCCGCACCAACACATTGCTAGCTTTCTTGAAATCGGGAGCTATTTCAAGTATGGGGCGAATATGGATGAAGTGATTTGCCTACGGACGTTTCCTATGTCACTTTGTGGTGAGGCAAAAATTTGGTATCAAGAATTGGAACCAAACACCATCACTACTTGGGATGAGATGAGGGAAGCATTCGTTAGACGATTTTATCCTCCGGCTTTGGCCGAAAGACTTTTGAATGAGATTAGAGCCTTCAAACAACAATAAGGCGAAACTTTGGTAGAGGCATGGTGTCGGATGAAAAAAATGTTGAGGAATTGCCATGGTCACGATTTGAAGAAAAGAGAAATCATTGTGTTATTCTACAATGGTCTTAACTTGGATTCGGCAAGTATTCTTGATGCCTAGGGAGGAGGTCAATTCCTCTACAAGACACCGAATGAAGCATGGAGGGTTCTTGAAGACAAAGTTATCCAAAGCTTAAATTGGGCTGAGGATAAAGGAGGAAAACCGGCTAAAAAGCATGTTGCTTTCGTGGAAGGAACTAGTAGTGGAGGTGGAAGCTCCAATGACTCGGCCATGATGAAAGAAATCAAGGCTTTATCTTCTAAGTTTGATGCACAATTCAAGACAATCAAAGGTGAAATCAAAGAGCTTAGAGATGGTTGCGGTAATTGTGGCGGAAATCATGCCACGGCTAATTGTGCACAAGACGATTTGCCCAATGGCGGGGGATGAGGAAGATGTAAACTTTCTTCAACAAGGTAATTACCAAAGCGGGAACTACCAATGGGGTGGTTATCAAAACCGAAATTCGGGAGGTTACCAAGGAGGAAGCTACAACCAAAACAACCGATTTTCTCGGCCAAATCAACCTTACAACCAAAACTCCAATCAAAATTACAACCAATCCCAAAACCAAAATTACAATCAAAACCAACACCAAAACCCTTCAAGCCACAATAACCCACCACCGGTTCAAAAACAAGAGCCAACCCTATCGCCAATGGAGCAAATGATGAAAGACTTCATGGCAAAACAAGATGCTTGCACCGAAAGGTTGAAGACCCAAATGACGAACATAAGGTTAAGCGTGGAGCAAGGTCAAAAGAACCAACAAGCTTCCATTCAAGACTTGGAACGGAAGATGGATCGCTTGTCGGAAGGGCAAAGTAGTCGGCCAACCGGTGGCTTACCAAGCAATACCCAACAAAACCCGAGACAACCATCTACCTCTAGTGGAGGATCCAAACCATACCAACCACCACCCGCGAGGAATGAGCATGTGAATGCTATTACAACACGGAGCGGGAAGGAACTCCCACCACCACCTCAAGCCAAAGACAAAAATATTTCTAACTCTTTTGTGCAGGAAATTGAGGAGGAAGAAGGAGAAGAGAATGTTGAGGCGCCTACACCAACGGAGACACCGGTGTCACCTACACCGGTGGTAAAAGCTTACAAACCGAAGATCCCCTTTCCTCAAAGGTTAAGGAAGGAAAAGATGGCGGCCCAATACGGGAAGTTTGTAGACATGATCAAGGGCATCCGAATCAACGTGCCTTTGGTTGATGTATTAGCCGGTATGCCGAACTATGCCAAATTCATCAAGGATTTGGTGAGCAACAAAGAAAAGCTTTCGGAAGCTTCGGCTATGTTTTTGAACGAAGAATGTTCGGCAATTGTCCAAAACCAAATTCCACCCAAACTCGGTGACCCGGTGAGTTTCATTATCTCGTGTACTTTGGGCAAAATCATCACTTGTGATGCTCTTGCGGACTTGGGTGCTAGCATAAATCTAATGCCATATTCTCTTTATGCCAAATTGGCCCTAGGATCCTTGACCCCCACCCACATGAGTATTAGGTTAGCCGATAGATCCTTCCAATATCCCGTCGGGATTGCGGAAAACATGTTGATTGAAGTTGGCCAATTTACCTTTCCGATAGATTTTGTTTTTCTAGAGATGGAGGAGGATAGTAAGGTACCATTGATTCTAGGAAGACCGTTCTTACACACCGCGGATGCCATAATAGGGGTTAAGGACAAGAAATTGACCTTAGGTGTAGGGGATGAGAGGATTGCTTTCACGGTCGACAAGGCCATGAAGCATCCTTATTCTAATGATGACTCTTGTTTTAGAATTGATGTGATAGATGATGCGGTGGATGAGGAATTGGAAAGCTTGCTTGGATTGGAATCGGAGTTTGTTGACTTACTAGAGTCAAATGTTGAAGGAATGACCGAGGAGGAGTTGGTCATGAGCATGGAAGAGACAAATGGTGAAGAAGAGCTCGAATGTGAGGACACTTTTGAGGAGCTCACAAAGGATGACAATATGAGGATCAAGATGTCATTGGAGGATTCACCACGTGATTTGGAGTTGAAAGAACTTCCAAACCATTTGGAGTATGCATATCTCCATGAGGAAAATCTCCTACCCGTAATCATTTCCTCCTCCCTTGTGAATGATGAAAAAATTAAATTGTTGAATGTACTCAAGGCTCACAAAGGAGCTTTTGCTTGGCGAACATCCGACACATCGGGAATAAGCCCATCCTTTTGTAAGCACAAAATCAATTTTGTTGACGATTTTAAACCCGTTGTCCAAAGACAACGGAGGCTTAATCCCAATATGGTGGATGTGGTCAAGAAAGAAGTAATTAAGCTTCTTGATGTGGGTATCATTTACCCTATTGCGGATAGCTCTTGGGTGAGCCCGGTACATTGTGTACCGAAAAAGGGGGGCATGACTGTTGTGGCTAATGAGAAAAACGAAATGATACCCACAAGGACGGTCATGGGTTGGCGAGTATGCATTGACTATAGAAAATTAAATGATGCTATACGAAAGGACCATTTTCCCCTCCCTTTTATTGACCAAATGCTCGAAAGGCTTGCGGGAAACGAGTTTTATTGCTTTCTTGATGGATTCTCAGGGTATTTTCAAATCCCAATAGACCCCGAGGATCAAGAAAAGACCACGTTTACTTGCCCTTTCGGCACTTATGCCTATAGGAGGATGCCTTTCGGTCTTAGTAATGCTCCGGCCACTTTCCAAAGATGCATGATTGCCATTTTTCATGATATGGTTGAAACCTCCATGGAAGTCTTCATGGATGATTTTTCGGTTTTTGGCAACTTATTTGAGTTATGTTTGAACAATTTGGATAAAATGTTGGAGAGATGTGAGAAAGCCCATCTAGTGTTGAATTGGGAGAAATGCCATTTCATGGTGAAAGAGGGCATAGTGTTGGGTCACAAGTTGTCGGGGTTGGGTATTGAAGTTGATAGGGCTAAAATTGATGTGATTGCCAAATTACCCCCACCCACAAATGTGAAAGGCATTAGGAGTTTCTTAGGTCATGCCGGTTTCTACCGTAGGTTCATCAAGGACTTTTCCAAGATAACGAGACCAATGACCAAGCTTCTTGAGAAAGAAGCTCCTTTTGTGTTTGACAAACCGTGTTTGGATGCCTTTGAGACACTCAAGGACCAATTGACCAAGGCACCTATCATAGTCTCCCCCGATTGGTCCCAACCGTTTGAACTCATGTGTGACGCTAGCGACTTTGCTTTAGGAGCTGTCCTAGGACAAAGGATTGATAAACATTTCAAACCCATTTACTTTGCTAGCAAGACCTTGAATGGGGCCCAACAAAATTACACAACCACCGAAAAAGAATTACTTGCCGTGGTGTTTGCCTTTGACAAATTTTGGCAATATCTTGTGCTATCTAAAATCGTAGTTTTCACCGACCATTCGGCTTTAAAGTATCTATTCAACAAACAAGATGCTAAACCCCGTCTCATCCATTGGATTCTTCTTTTACAAGAATTCGACATTGAGATTAAGGATAAGAAAGGAGCCGAAAACCTTGCCGCCGATCACTTGTCAAGATTGGAAAATCCACATCTTGACAAGCAAGGCGATACTAATATTGATGATTCCTTTCCTGAGGAATTTCTTTTGCAGGTAGGTGATGAAAAGGAAGATGAGGCACCATGGTATGCCGACTTGGCAAATTACTTGGTTGGGGGCGTTTTGAGGAAGGGCATGAGTCACCAAGAGAAAAGCAAATTTTTCTCTAACTTGAAGCATTATTTTTGGGAGGAGCCGTATTTGTTCCGTGTTTGCGCGGATGGGATGATAAGGAGATGTGTTTCGGGTGGTGAAACAAGAAAAATTTTGGATGAATGTCACTATGGACCCACCGGTGGACATTATGACCCTTCGGTCACCGCTAAGAAGGTTTATGATGCGGGTTTCTATTGGCCGACGATTTTCAAGGAAGCGAATACTTTGTGTCAAACTTGTGATGCTTGTCAAAGAACCGGAAGCATCTCAAAAAGGGATGAAATGCCACAAACTAGCATTCAAGTTTGCGAAGTGTTTGATATTTGGGGCATAGACTTCATGGGACCGTTCCCACCATCTTTCAAGAATGAGTATATTTTGGTGGCGGTTGATTACGTGTCCAAATGGGCGGAAGCCAAAGCTTTGCCCAAGAATGATGCTCGGGTGGTTATTGACTACTTAAAGAGTTTGTTTTGTCGGTTTGGGATGCCTAAAGCATTGATTAGTGACCGGGGAAGTCACTTTGCGAATGCTCAATTAGAAAAAGTTCTCAAAAAGTATGGGGTAAATCACCGGTTCTCGACTTCCTACCACCCACAAACAAGTGGTCAAGTCGAGAACACTAACTGTGCTTTGAAAAGGATTCTAGAGAAAACGGTGAAAGACAACCGGTCCATATGCTCTAAGAAATTAGAAGATGCATTGTGGGCGTTTCGAACCGCCTACAAGACACCTATTGGGACGACACCCTACCGGTTACTTTATGGCAAAACTTGCCATTTACCTCTTGAAATTGAGCACAAAGCTTATTGGGTGTAAGGTCCACTCCTTACGCAAACCAAAACATATCATTTATATATTATATTTCGAAAATCGGAAGCGCAAGTCCCCCAAAACAAAACATTTACCGACTTACAATGCTTCCAGGTTTAACGACTACAAAGTATGACAACATTAGTTAAACATTTACAACCATATTAACACAAACGGGCTTATATAAAACGTTTTCCAAAAGACATTCACAAAAGGTCAGAGTTGCGCCAAGCTTTAGTCAAACTTCCAGTCAACATCTACAACCCGAACATCTACATCTACATCAACTAACCACAATCTGCAAAACATTAAACAACGAGGGATTAGCCAATGCTAAGTGAATGGAACCGTAACCGACGGTTCAACCCACTCATAACAAGTCTTACAACAAAGCAACAACAACAATTAAACACATAAGCACATAACGTCAAGAGGACCGGCGGTTCCTGGTATCCATCCAACCCAGAAACAACGACTACTGGGCGCCAAGCCAATCCCAGTAATCAACCGATAGCTTGAGTACTACCTTCACTGACTAGGCTTGTTCTCAACTATGTGTCTCAAAGAAACCTCGACAACTACACAGTAGTACCCAAACCCAACCTAGACAGCAGTTGACCTCTGAAAACAACCACGTTGCATTCACAATGCAAAAGCACACAACAACAAGCAACAGTTCACAACTGTTCACAACTGATCAACAATTCAACAACAATCACACAACAACTCATATATTCAGCAACATAAACAAACAGACAAGACTGGTACCGGTACGACCAATAACAACAACCTACTGATATAAACTATCCTGGTTACCCGTTGTAACCGAACCCGTTACAACTGGGTGGAATCGAGGACTACAATTCCACTCACCAAATATTATCTTCTGATCACCAACTCAGTGGTCTAATCTTACTGAGTGGCCGTCCGCTTATCTGAGAACACAAAGATAACAAGTTAGTATCTTGTTCCACAACAAATACCTCATGTTATAATCATATAATATATTCCATATCTAACTTAACTTCAATAACAATAAGTTATAAAGACTAGCCATACTATTTTAAAATCTATCATCATGACATATCTTTATTTAATTATCCAAGATTATAGTATGATCATGACTAATATTATTTTTATATCAATCATTATATTATCCACATTATAATCATCATTCACTAATAACATCACGTAAACAGTTCAACTATACGCTTAATTGAATCATTGAATGTCATACAAGTTAGAACCTAACACAAACTCACTGCAACATGGGGAATACGGTCGTATTCATCTGAATACGCCCGTATTCATGGGAATACGCCGTATTCAGATGAATACGCCGTATTCCTGACCCAAAAACAACATCAGAACAAAATTAAGGGAATACGTTCGGGAATACATCAAGTGAATACGCCGGATTCACGGGAATACGTCCGTATTCAAGGGAATACGTCCGTATTCCCAGTGCAGATCAGACCTGCACTTTCAGCATAAACACAACACGAACCAAAACTCCAAAATCACTAAACTCAGTTGCAAACACGAATTTTACCAAGTAAATAACCACAACTTCAACCATAAACATACAACAACATCAAACAACATTATCTAACAACAATCTAACTCATGCATCATCATCAAAATCACTAAATCATCAAACCCTAACTCATGAAGAACAATTACAATTTCTAGTCATAGATCCTCATGTAATCACCTCATATCAACAAATAATTATCAAGTAATCAACTACTCATGTTATTCAAGCTTTAATCCCTACAATTACATATTTCCATCTTTTACCTAATTCCTACAAAATAAGTTCAAGAACTCAAAATACTTACAACAAATGATGAACAAGATGATGAGAATGATGATGATGTTAAGATTTCCCTGTCTAGATTAAATCTCTCTTTTGCTTTCTTAATTTCTCTTTGAATTTGAGGTAGAGAATTTGAGATAGAGATGAGTAAAGTTTGAGAGGGTTTCGAAGAAGAAAAGGAAAATGGGTTGGTGAAATGAGTCGGTCACTCCACCGACCCCAACTCTTAATATGTGTATATTATACCCGTTCCTAGCCTATTGTCTGGAACTCGAAAATACCCGTAAGTCAAAATACTTTTATTTTACCGTCAACTTTGTTTATTTAAAACAAACAATATTTCATTAATCACAATAAAAACTGAGGCTCTTTTAATTGTTTATTCTTAAATAAACCAACCAAACTTATTAAAATACAATTTATTTCCAGGCCCAGAAACAGGATGTTACATTGGGCGCTCAAGAATTGCAACTTGGATTTGGTTGAAGCGGGAGAAAAGAGGATGTTACAACTCCATGAGTTAGATGAGCTTAGATTGCAAGCCTATGAGAATTCCCGCCTCTACAAAGAAAGAACTAAATTTTGCATGACCGGAAGTTGAAAACAAGGAAAGAATTCAAAGCCGGCGACAAAGTTCTTCTTTTTCAATCACGTTTCAACTTAAAACAACCAAAGTTCAAACCAAGGTGGACCGGTCCTTATACGGTCAAGCATGGTTATCCGTCTGGATATGTTGAACTTTTCGGTTCGGATGGAGAAACTTTTATTGTCAATGGTCATCGGTTAAAGCTTTACCATGAAGAAGAAGTTGATGGCGAGTGGGAGGAGCTCGCAACTTACCCCAAGGACAAATGAATTCGGGGTCGAGTCTAGCTTGGACTCGTTAATAAATGAAGCCCGATCACGAGGAAACTAGTTTTGATATCCTTTTTGTTTTATTGTTAATATTATTTTTGGTATCATTTTTGCTACATATCTTGTGTTGATGCTGCTTAGTGTTACTAAATTTGCATCCTGAAATGCCTATGTGCTTTACCTGGTTGCTGTGTGAATGTGTGATTTTTAACTGGAAACGAAAGTCACCCGTCCGGGTGAGTCAACATACCCGTCCGGGTATGTCATGTGAGCCGATCGGGTAAAAGAACGCGATCGGGTATTTCTTTGAAAAAGTGTCACAGCACCGAGCCTTGAGCTATGTTGAAAAATAGCACCAAGCAACCCGTCCGGGTATGTTTAGTGACCCGTCCGGGTATCCGGTTTGACCCGTCCGGGTATCCGGTTTGACCCGTCCGGGTGTGATGTCGGCCAGCGTGTTTTTACTAAGGATTTAAGGGTTTCTCTCTGTACTTAATTCATAACCCACAAACAACCCGTCCTGCTGTCTCTCTCTCGCTGCCGACATCACACTCTCACCCCCACTCACTAAAATCACGATCTCAGCCCCAATTTCTTGAAGAATCTTGAAATTAACCACTTTCTAATCATGTCTAGACCTTCTAAGGTACTCATTAACTGCTCTTATTTGCTAAATCGCTCAATTTTTTTGGTATGAACACTTAGATACGGGTTTAGCTTAAATCAAGTGTGGGGATATTTTCTTGTATGTAATTGTTGATTTACATGCTACATTCATGTATTTAACTTGTTTCTATCACGTTTTCATCCCTGAATTGCTTGATTTTGTTACTTTGAAAATTAGGGTTCTTATGACTAATTGTTGGGTACTTCGAATTCTGTGATAATGGCTTGTTATTTGGTGATGATTAGCTTGTATTACATGATTGCTATGGTTATTGTTGCTTATTTGCAAATTCTAGCAATTAGGGTTCTTAAGAAATTTGGGGAAGATGAAGTTGACTTTTCTGGTCAAAGTTTGACTGATTTTTATGACTTTCGATTTTAAGGCATTGATTAAGCTCAAGTTGTGTTTATAATGCATAATTGAAGTAGATGTTTGAAATTGAAGTTGTGAACTTAGTGGAACGTGAACGATGGAATTGAAGTTGATAGTACATTACATGATTGAGTATGAAATTCTGATGGACAAACTTGTTTGATTAGATTGTATGTCATTGGCATTCTTCAAGCATTGTTTTAGATTAGACTTCATACCCCTCTATGCAACTTTAAGTCTTGATTGGAAATTGTGTGTTATTTTTGCAAAAAGTTAACTTTGAGTTTAAGTGGTGTTGGGCATGGTGAGACTAGGAGCTGTTAGGTTATGGTGGTTGTTATTTGTGACATTAATCGCTCATTTTTTCAAACTTGGGCTAACACTAACATCTGTTTTGGACATTTCTGTATGTTTGTTGTGTTGTGTTGTGCAGAGAAACAGGAATAACCAGGGGCAAACTTTTCAGCCTCAATACCCTCTGAGTATCTTTGCAGACCTACTCCCTAGGGATCGCCACCCAAATCTGATCTTTCAGCCCCAGCACCACCGTTATATGGAGAACTGTGAGGCATTGTATAAAATACACAGGAAAGAGTGCAAATACCCGAGAATCATCGATTGGACACCTTTGAATGAAGTCGGTTTGGCTCGTGAGATCACCCGAGCTCTTACTCAGTCTATGCGTATTGATGGTGAAGTTATTGATGTCAGAGATTTTCAGAAGTTGATTGAGATCCAGGAACCAATTTATGAGGAACTCACTATGGAATTCCTTACCACCCTGGAAATGTTCGTCATTGATGGTATCGACTGTGATTTTTTGGGTTTCAAGCTGGGGGGAAATCCTCACTTCATGTCGCTTAGGCAACTGGCCAACTTCCTGTAAATCTACACCCGAGAGGAGTTGAACGCCGATTGGTTTGATAGATATATTCTGACAGGGGCTCGCCTAGACGAAGGCGAGGTCTCCGCTGAGGTTTGGGCTAGGTTTAGTGACAAAGAATATAAGTCTGGAAGAAACCCCTCAAGTGCCCTAAGGAATCCGAAAGATAAAGTTTTACAAAAAATTTTGTCTCACACCATCACACTTCGGGGGCAGAACACGGAGAAAGTATCGAAAGCAGATTTGTGGTATTGACTTAAGTTAAGAGACCGGGAATGAAAAAACCTTCCGTATTGTGTAGGTAAATTTCTTCATTCATATGCAAGCGGGCCTAAACCGGAGTCCAAATTGTGTGGGGGTCATTTTATCACCAGGATTGCTAAAGGTTTGGGAGTCAACCTTAGACCTCGGAACCACCCTTACACTGTTGTACCCAACCCGAAACTATTCATTGGTGTCGACATGTATAGACCTAATGGGATAGTCCGGATGCGAGGAGGAAAATACCTTCCTTATTCCCCTGCCGAGTCATCCTCACGGGTGAGGGTACCTCGGGAAGGATCACGGGGTAAACAGCATGTTTCACAGTAAGAATCTGAAGAAGAAGATGAAGAAGACGAAGAGGATGCTGAAGAAGAGGAGGACGAGGGGATCGCAGAAACCGTAGCTCCTGGTCAGGGTTCCCAATCTGGGAAGCCCGCGTATTGGCAAAGTTTTATGTCCAGATTCAACAATATGAAACTTGAGCAAGATCGAAGATGGGGAGAACAAGAAGAGTGGCAACGGGAGAATGTGACTTTCAGGGATGAGTCCAGGTATGGGTGAGGAGCTAATCAATACCAAAAAGATTGGCTCATTCACGACCATGAGCGGATGGGCCACCATGTGCCCGACCGTGTGCCTATCCCGTATCATCACCCACCTCGTTGGGGCGAGCCGGGGGGTGTCCTCCCTGCTCCTATTTATGATCGGGATGCTGCTTTAGTAGAGCTCCAGCGACACCATGAGCACATGCACACCTCAGATTATCATCAGCAGCAACAAGATTGGGGCACCACTTGGTCATCCCCTCCGTCTACCTCTCAGCCGCGCACCTGGACTGTCCCAGAGCCCTCTAACTGGCAACAGGAATCCCATCATCATTGGCTCTTTGGATCTCCTTCCCCATATCCGTACCAGCAGCATCAGCAGGACCCCACCCAAGACCCGCCCCACGGTGGGGGTTGGTTGTAGGGTGTTACTTTATTTTATTCTTATTTGGGTTGTAAACTTTTGAACAATTTTTGATTCTGTGTTATTTTCCCTTCTGGTACTTTGGACACTTAGCATTCATTTGCCCTTTTTATTTTTATTATTATTATTATTATTATTATTATTATTATTATTATTATTATTATTATTATTATTATTATTATTATTATTATTATTATCTATTATGCCTATTTATGTTAAAAAAAAAAAAATCTTGTGTTGTTTGCTTGTCTTACTTTTAGCATGCCGAGCTGGAATGGATCTCGCGCTTATTAAGAACCAGCTCGCGTTTCCTCGCCCTCATGCAAAACCCCCGGGAAGTTCTCGTTTCCCTTACCTCTGCTCTTTTGCGAATTTATTGATTATGTTTGCATTGGGGCAATGCAAATCTCAAGTGTGGGGAGGTTGATTCACTTGAATTTCATTCTTGGTGAATTGTTATTTTTATATCTCTTATTTGGGTTTGTGAAAGTTTATTGGTTTGCCGATCGAGCTTTACGAATCCTACTAACGGCTTTGAGCTACTTATTAGGTCTGTTATTGATCATTAGCCCGATAGGTTTTTGCAAATGGGAAATGATAATTCATTAGGAATGTGCTTGTCCTTAATAGATTGATTGCTTTGAAAATCTTAAACTTTGAAAATTAATTAAAAGTAAATTAATCTTCCCTCTTGCAACTTAACCTTTTGAGATGTGTCATAAAAGCAACCTAATAGGGTGAATTGCATGACTAGCACACTTGTAGCCTCCACTATGAAAATTGTGAGAAATTTGAGCATATTTAAGAAAAACACTTATCTTTAGTGTTTATATTGATTGATTGCTATGAGTGTGCCGGTGATTGTAGTTTGTTCTAGAACTTGCCTTAGTGATGCATTTTGAGACCGCTGTGGGATCACAGAAATGTGATATAGGTGGGGTCGAAGACGAGGAGGTATTCTTAGGATTTTTGATCTTATTTTGCTTTAAAACCATTTATATCCAGTTTACACAGGTCGTTAGCACTCATTTTTAGTGCTAAGAAACCCCTAGAAAACTTCCGCATTCAATCCACTAAATATTAGCTATATTTTTGTGTAGTCAATTCCCGAACCATCACTTTTCTAAGATGTTACCTAGTTGGAACTTATGATGAATTGTACCAAAAATGTGACTTAAATGGTTTTGAATTTGGATTCTAGTGTTAAATTCTATGATTGAGGTTGTAAACAATTAAATGCATAGAAGTTAATTATTGAGCTTAAAGTTTATGGTTGGAGGATTGTAGTCAACTAAATGGCCTTTGGATTCCTGAACAAGTAGTTCCCGAGGGGTGTTCTACACCTAGCCACCGAAGGCCTTTGCCCGGTCTAGGATGGTTGGTCCGAAAGTTCGTTACACAGGATTCATAGAAAGTCATAGAGTGCAATTATTCCAATCAAATGTGAAAAATCAATTTGAGTTATTTGTGTGCAATTGTTGAAGCATGGGTTATAAATGAGAACAAATAATAATTTGAATTGATTTAGCACGAGAATCCTAAGTTTCATTACTGTCACGTGTTTAAACCAACAGGTAACATTCCCACAATTTTCACGGGTCTTGACTACCATTTTTCACCAATTAATGAGTCTATCATACCCAATTCCATAATTAGCCTACATTTGTTACAACACATGCTAGAATACCTCCTTTGAGATCTCACTTGGTGCTCATGCCAAGTCGGTGGAGATTTGATTCTTTTGCAAGCCTATGGTAACAATGCATCACGACTTGGCTTGATTGAGTGTTACATTGCTTACTTCCTTACCTTGTAGTCTTATAGGTTGAAATTGAGTGACTAAACACTTATCCTTATGTGAGGTGCTAGGTCGTGCATTCAAGCTTGACAAACTAAAACATCTCGAGTTTCTAATGCTTATACATATGTTGCTAGCCTAACTGCTTTGGTAGTTAGTGTTAGTATTGTTTTGGTAAACTTGATCTTCACTCATAATGTTGCAAGAGTGGGGCTTTGAAATGGTAAAATTATGATTTGCTTGAGGACAAGCAAAGTTCAAGTGTGGGGATATTTGATATCGCTCATTTTGGATATATAAATCTATCGCAATATCATTGTTTGGCATATATATTTGAGTAGATTTCGAAAACTTTCGATACTTATTTTGTTTGGAAATTAATCTCAGGTCGAAACATGGAAATGCATGGAATTGGTGAAGTTTAGGTGAATTCCGGAGCTAAGTTTGGAAGTTGGTGAAACTGTCTACACCCGTCCGGGTATGGACACTTACCCGTCCGGGTAAGTTGGTCCACCCGTCCGAGTAATATCGCGCGAACGGGTTGTTTAGTTCAAACATGTCACAGCATCGGGCCTTAGCTGAGCGATTTGTTTTTTTATATGCCACCCGTCCGGGTAACTCTACCAACCCGATCGGGTATAGGCGGCTACCCGTCCGGGTACCTTTGCTCACCCGATCGGGTAATTTGGCGGGGTACTGTAGACCTTCTTCGCGGATAAAAGGGAGCTCGATATATGTTGGACTTTATTTGCGTGTGAAATTCTCCATGGAGAAGCAATTAATGCTCCAACCATTTTTTGGTCCAAACTTCTTCCCGCTCAAGAAATGTCCACTGGTCTTCTGGAATTTGAGAGACAGGGGTTTTTATAACCCTAAAAAAAGATTATTAATATATAATCCGAGACTTCACAAGACATTGGAGGATATACCACTTTGGTTCTGGGGTTTTCACTCTCAGCAAAAACCACGACCAAAAAACCCCAATTTTCACTCATCTTTCACTTAGCAAAAATCACAGATTTTACTCTAAAGATTCTTGTATCTTCTATCATAATTTGTAGAGAACATCAGCAACAAATCTCACTGTAATTTGTGCAAGCACCTTTGGGTACAATTTCATTTCATTTTAATTTAAGTTAATTATGATTCCACTTATTTCTTGTAATTGTTTGAAGATTGTTGTCACTATGAGTGGCTAGTTACTTATATGCTTGTTTGGATGAAATATCTAGTTGATTAGGGTGTATATTTTGGATGTTAGTTTATGCTTGAGTTTGTGAATCATCCATAGATTTATATGCATTTAGTTGGTTGTTGTTACAAAACTTTCGGCATTTTAGCTCAACAATTATAGCGAATGTTCGTTGCTTAGTAAAAATACTTCATTAAGTTATTGTCATTTGTGGAACAAAGCATTTGATGATTGTAACAACACTAGTTAAATAAATACAAGTTAGCGATTATAGCGAATATTTGTCGTTTGGATGACTTGCAAACTCACAAAAATCTAAATTCATGTTTAATCGGAGAACCTTGTGTGATTGAGCTTAATCTCTAGAATTTGGCCATTTGGTCATTTACTAATTGATATAGCGAACGTTTTCAACCTAGTGAATTGCTATTAATTTTTTGTCTATAAACAATTGAACAAAATTGCGAACGTAACTTTGGAATGTGTCAAATGATTTAGCTAAATTGTGCAAGTTTGTAACCATGGCGAACGTCCGTTACTTGATTAAATCATGGGTTTGTTAATAGAAATTGAACGATAGGTCTTAGCGAACGTTGAGCTTATGTCTGATGAATGTTACCTTAGCATATGTCTTAACCGATTATAATTCTACACCCCGAAATCACTAGTGAAATAATCCAAGCAAGAATTGTTTTTAATATTTGAAAGTTCCAAACAACTAATTTGACTCTTTCTGAGTCCACCGTTCTCATTGAAAGATAAATTGTAGTTTTAAGCATCGTGACAATTCGGTCACACAAACCAACCACATTTTATTTTCTCTTTTTAAATTGCTCACACTTATCTTGATTGTATAAACCAAGTTCCCTGTGTTCGAGCCCGAACTTACCAAACTATACTACCATTCGACAGGGTCCACTGCCCGGTTGTGTTTTGGTCTAGCTCGGTACTTTTGGGTTTACTTATCAACGATAAATTTTATAACTGGATTTCACACATCATCGTGCTAATCCCCCACTCTACTTCTTGAAGGTTATGTTTTGTTATGTTTTGAGCAAGAAGGTTTGGTTTGAAGGAATGTTTGACGATGGTGTACTCTTATAATGTTTTAAACTTATGTTGTGTTGTGTTTTGAAAGGTTCTATAACACCCAGTTGCTGTAAAATGTTTAATACACTTTAATTTTGTTATGTATTGATTAGGTCATGTAAATTAATAATATGGGGATTTGCGCTTCCGGTTATAAAAAAAAAAAAAAAAATTATCTTCGAATGAGGGGTGTTATATTAAATCTTCTAATTTATGCTAATATACTAATATACTTTGGATTAAAATGAAAGCTTTAAAGAATACGGCTATATCCAATTTAGTTATGTATCCATCAAATTTTCGCAAAATTTATTATTAAATTTTAGAATCTAGATTGATCGTCAACACCCTAATGTATATGATGGTATATATTTTAGGGGCCGGTTATCCTACAAACAATAATTATGGTGGTAACCAAAGGAACCACTCAAATGTTGCCACGTGTACCAGTTTCCAAATGTGAAACAATACAATAATTCTCAACTTCATCTTTCTCATTTGCACCTCTCTCGACACCCACAACTCATGATTTTCAGATCTACTTTCCGGCGCCGCAAGTCCTACCATTGTCGTTCTCCGGTTCCGGCTATGATCGCCGGTCCACCGCTGATGTCGTCTGGTTTGCGCACCGCCATCCGTTTAAGCGTCGCCTTCATCTGCCGATTCCGCCACCGCATTCTTCTTTTCCGACACCGTTTGATTTAAGCCTTTTCTTCTCCAATCAGATTCTTCATCTTCTGCGATCAAATTCAACATTTGCTCCTATCAGATCTGTGGTTCACTCGTATCTCTTGCCTGATATGTAGTCTTCATCAAGATCTAGTTGTTGTTTTCATGATACATACTGATAAAAGAATTTGTTAGAATCAAAGTATTTCTAAGTATCAATTAACGTATTAATGCTAGCACTAAATTAAAAATGATTTGTATATCTTGAAGAAGTCAAACGTAGGATTGAAAAAAGCTGCAAGATCTTCACCTTCTTGTTTTTACTTCTTTAAGACCACCCGCAACGGTATAGTTTTTGGGCGTTTTAAGCCGGGAGAACGCCCAGAACGCCCCCAACGAGGCGTTCTCGGGGCGGCGTTCTGGGTTTTGTGTTGTGCGAGAACGAGCCAAGAACGGGAGAGATTGTGGGACCCACGCAATTTTTTATTATTTTCTTCCCTTTTCCAACGGTATTGTGGCAAAAAAAAAAAAAAAAACACAACTATATATCCGTTTGGCAACGGCTAGTGGGGGAAAAAAAAATTTAATTTTTTTTTTAAATATATCTAACTCTATAAATATATACACACATCCAACCTATTTTCTCACAACAATTCAACTTACACACTAAAACAACCCAACCCAAATCCAACAATTCAACTTTATTTTTTGTTTTGCAAATATGCATTCGATTGATCTTATTTGCGATTCATCTTCGGAAGACGAAGCTGTAATTGAACTTCTCAAAGCTTACCGCGATCAAAAAAATAGCGAGGCCTGGTAAAGTTCAAGACCACCACGAGCTCGAAGATACATTCCAAGGGATCGTGAAGGTGCCCAACAACGTTTGTGGGACGACTACTTTGCGGAGAATGCAAAGTATACACCAAACTTGTTCAAGCGGCGTTTTCGTATGCGTCGAGAGTTATTTGTTCGAATCGTACAAGGTATATCAGATTACTCTACTGAACCTATTCCTGAACACTTTGCATATTTTAAACCAAAACCAGATGCGGCGGGTCGACTTGGTTTTACCGCACTACAAAAGTGCACATCTGCCATACGCCAATTGGCGTATGGAACATCCCCTGATATGTTCGATGAATACTTACAAATGGGTGAAAGCACGTCGATCGACTGTCTTAATAACTTTTGTAAGTGTGTCTTCGATTTATACACAGCGGAGTATCTGAGAAAGCCAACGGCTACAGATATTGCTTGCTTATACGCTGCACACGAGCAGAAACACGGGTTTAAGGGAATGCTTGGGAGCATTGATTGTATGCATTGGCAATGGAAAAATTGCTCCAATGCATGGAAAGGCCAATACACCAAGGGTGATCAAGGACACCCAACCATCATGCTTGAAGCTGTTGCTTCATACGACATGTGGATATGGCATGCTTATTTTGGCATGGCGGGGTCGAACAATGACATCAATATTTTAAACCACTCTCCGTTGTTCGATTCAATTAAAAATGACACCGGTCCACCGGTAGCCTTTGATGTCAATGGACATCACTACACCAAAGGGTATTATCTTGCCGATGGTATTTATCCGGATTGGGCTATTCTTGTCAAAGCCCCTCACACCCCTACTGATGACAAAAGAATCAAGTTCAAGAAAGTGCACGGAAAGATGTAAAACGGGCGTTGGGTGTACTGCAAGGAAGGTTTGCAATTTTAAAGATTGCGGGGAGAGCTATGAGTGTTAACAAGATGAGGCGACAGTTGTACACTTGTGTCATATTGCATAACATGATACAAGAAGATAACGGGTTTGCAATATCTTCACTCGAGCAAGAGATGATCGACAACCCTGAGAACCGGCCTTGGCTAGATTTTAGGAGACGCGTAGAAGACAGGGCTGCAAGAACCAAAGAAATACGTGACAAACGTGCACACGACCAACTACAAGAAGATCTCATAGAGCACATATGGGCGCTTCCACCAAATTTTCGGAGACTAAACGCGGCGAATAACGAATAGGCCTAATTATTAGTTCGTATTGTATTTTATTTTATTTTTAAATGTTTTCTCTTTTAAGTAGTTTTCGTAATGTATTTTTAGGAAGTTATCGTAATGTATTTTTAGGAAGTTATCGTATTGTATTTCAAATTTCTGATCGTAATGTATTTTAGTTGTTTAATTGAATTGTATTTTAATTTTTATGAAATGTATTGTTTGAAATTTAAATTGTATTTGTATTATTAAATAAGTGGAAATGAGGTGGAAATAAGTGGGGTCAGGAGAGAGAAAAAGGGGCGTTCTGGTGTTATGGTTGCATGGGTTTAAATTGTGTTGTGGTGTTGTGCTGACATGGCAGGGGAAAAAAGGGCGTTCTGGTGTTATGGTTGTGAATGGTCTAAGATATGTAAAAGTCAAGAAATTTGACTGCATGACTGCAAATTATAAAAATGTTACTTAAAAATGTGTATTTGAATATAATTTATTATGTCTTAAATTATTATTAAGTTGTGTATCAGTATGTTATAAAATTTAAAGTTGTGTATCTATACATTAATAATTATTGTGTATCATGAACTTAAGTTTGTGTATCACGAATTATTATAAAAAATAATTTTATATTAAAGAGCATATAATTTTAGTAATTTTGGTATAGTTTTTTAATTAAAAAAGTTAATTTATCTTGAATTTAAAAATAAAAATGTTGTTCCTACCATAATAAGTGTTCCTACTTGAAAATTCCCCATATATTAAAAACTAGCATTAAGTTCACGTAATGGAGTGAGTAATTATTTTTATATGATGTTAAATAAGATAAGATTTGATGGTTTTTTAATGTTCATTCATATTTTTATTTATAAAAAGAATTCGTATATTTGCTTAATGAACTATGGTTTAACTTATCATTTATTTTCGGTTATATAAAATATATATTGTTTAATTAAGTGAAGCCTATTTTGGTCATTTTGCTCTTTAAACTTGTAAGTCTTCAAGGGGAATGCTTAGAAATTTTTATAAAAGAGTAAATATTAATATTTTCTCCTGACATTTTAGGAATTTCAATAAGATTATTATAGTAATATGTTGTGTATAAAATTGTTCAATGGATTAATATTGATTTTTCACATATATAATAAGGTTTTGGATTAGAGATGGAGGCCTCTTAGCGAGGGAAGGAGTGACAAACAATTAATTTTAACCCTTATTTTTTGATCTACGACCCAGATTTGGTGCATCTTAAAAGCGTTGCATCTTAACAACATTGCATCTTACACCTATAAATTTGCCCTAAGATGTAATTGTTTCACCTGTCTTCTTTCCCTTTCCAAGCCACCATCCCCTCTTAACTGCACCCATATAATAATCATGCGAATAAACCAAAATATGTTAATAATATAAAACAAAAAGGTATTAGACATAACTCAAGGGTTAACTTAGGTGCATTGTATGAATTTTTAGTCGGTAAATTTTCTTATTCATGTTCGTTTATTTAGAAAATATGTTTGTTCTTGAAGATAAATGAACGCAAATGAGCGCTATATGCAAATTAATGCGCAATCACAAAATCAATGTACAAAGTCAAACTTATAAAGAACTTTCCTAATATTAATAACATTATTGATAAAGATATGAAATTAAAATTTATTATATAAGATGATTTAGATAAACAAAATAAAAATGAAGTATATAAACGTTTTAAGTTTACATCAAGTTAAATAGTTTATATATTATATACAAGATAAGATATATAAAAATAAAACGAACGGACCTTAACAAATGTTCACGAACGTAATTGAACGAACAAAAGATATGTCTATGTTCGTTCGTTTAACTAAGCGAACAATGAATCATGTTTGTATTCGTTCATTGAACGAACATATACGAATTTTCCGTCAAACACGAAATATTTATTGAACATTTGATTTGGTTATATGTATAATTGTTAGAAAACCCGATCTACCAGATCTAGTGATCCACACCTTTCACCACAAAGCTTTTGATGCGGGCCCAAGTGTTATGAATCGGGCCCTTGTGTTCCTGGAGGCCCATGACCGTATAACAAAAGGGGCTTCACGGAAAATGCCACAACTTGGGCTACAGGGCTCCGTTTCAGGCCCATGAGCTGGCGAATCGAAGCTTGGAACGAGGCCCACCAACCTCGAGGCCCAAAAATGGCTCCTAGAAGAAGTTATGGCCCATTTAATGTTTTTTTATGTTATATTTGGACTTATGTTTTGGGCTTTCTGGCCGGCCCATTATGTTTTTAGGCCCGATTCGAAATTCTTGTTTCCTTTTAGTGTTCATTTGAGATTGTGAAGAACTCAGTTTTGATTTTTATGAAATTTGGATCTTCTCTCAATTTGTGTTGAACAATTGAGTCGAAAGTTTGTCTAAATCGCGGTATTCATTGAATCAACGCAAATTTAGAAGGAATTAATCCTGGTATTCAGGAAATCAACATGGTTCAATTCATATCTCGTTTTATACGCTACATCAGGTATGTTCCCTTATGTTTGCTTTTAATGTTGAATGGTAAGGATACGTCAATCAGAACGATTAAAAGTGGTTGGTTGAAAATAGTACGAGTTATTATTTTTTTAGTAAAGGATGATAGAATAGTTTCTGCGCATATAAGTGGGTAATAAGTGGGTTATATCATGATTAATAGGTTTCTCGTGCAATGAACAGCATATATTTTCCATTCAATGTGCCCTTTCATATATTATAAACTTTAATTTAATTGTGCATATCGTATCTTCAAAAACGTAAATAAATTAGGGTCAAATCATCATCTTTTGATTAAATACCTTTCTATGCTAGAATATGACAAGATAAATCATCACAAAAAAAAAAAAAAAAAAAAATCTTCATGGAAATAAAGGGACTTCAACAATTCAGAACTTCGAAGATAAATAAAATAAATTAGGGTCAAATCATCATCTTTTGATTAAATACCTTTCTATGCTAGAATAACTATTTATTTTGCTATGGGTTAAAAGTAGCTCTATAAAAAATTCAATGCTTATGTGACATAAAGACTGTCATGAAATAATAAATAAAATAAAATTGGTTTAAAAAGAAGATAAAAAAAAACCAATCATGTCATCATGGCAAACTAAAGGGAACCTCGTTTGGAATAACCTGTCATGTGTCGTGTGAAGTATATCATCACTATACCATATGGCTTATCAGTTGACACTTTTTATTATCCATTAAACTCATTGTTTATACAAATTAGAACTCCGTATGATTATTTAACTTTGTTATACCAACTTTTGTTTTAATTACGGACGTCCTAACCTATTTTTTTGGACGTCCTAACCTATTCGATGAAAAACTGAACAATAAATGGTGATTAGCAAAATGAGACGTTTTCTTGGGGAAAAAAATGTGGATGAGATGTTTTACATTGAAGTCTTTGCGTGATTTCGGAATCAATAGCTCTTGAAAACGTATTTTAATTTGAGCACGGTGAAATTATTGATTACAAGGATGTGTGAGATTGCGTTTTCTAGAGATTATTGGATTATTACTTGCAAAACGCAAATAAAATTTTAAAATATGTTTGTCAAAAAAGTGATCACGTGCGTATGTTACTTTAAAGTGTCGTTTTGTAAACGTAAAATAGTTTTGAAAAAAATCCCAAAAAACCCTATGATAAGATTAGTATTATATGAAGTAACAATTAAAAGTACATTTAAAATCTTTTTTGATCGGGGATTAAAAAAGCAACAAACTTTCCCAACCTTTTTATAGTTCGAAAGTAAGGGTAAGGTTCAAATGAGACTAAAAATTTGTGTGAGAATGGAGGAACCAATGATATGATGACATGTGTACAAAGAGAATACAAAACCCATTTACACCTTAAGTTAAATATCTCACAAACGACAAATCGAAAAATTATGAAAATTGCACTATTAGATTGAGCGTTTGATCCTCTTCGATTTGCCGTCCATTAAGGCATACTTTCGACGAGTTTTTTTTTCATTATTTTTGGTGGGTTTCACATTACTAACACGTGTGTTACAGTGTTGCGTTTAGGGTTTAGGGTTTAGGGTTTGAGGTTTAGGGGTTAGAGTTTAGGGTTTAGGGTTGGGAGTTTGGGGTTTCGGGATCTAAACCCTAAATCATACTAAACCCTAAACATTAAACCCTGCTAAACCCTAACACTAAACCCTGCTAAACCCTAACACTAAACCCTGCTAAACCCTAACTCTAAACCCTAACCCTAAACCCTAAATCAAATGTACAATCAATCACTAACACATGTGTTACTAATATATAAAACCCACCAAAAAATGGGAAAAAAAAATCGTCGGAAGTATGCCTTGATGGACGGCAAATCGAAGAGGATAAAATGCTGAAAAATATGGTGCAATTTTATTGATTTTTCGACTTGTCGTTTGTGAGATATTTAATTTTTAAAAACGTTGATGAGAGAGAAAAAAGTGACACGTGGCATATTGTGGTTGGTTCCCCCATTCTCACACAAAATAAATGGTCTCAATTGAACTCTTCTCTCGAAAGTAAAGATTAAAAAATAAAAAACCAAAATTTTGTCATTGTACCTATGGCCTTATGGGCCATCATCCTCCAAAGGTTTCTACTCTTCATACCACTTCCTTTTTTTAAATTACCTTTTCTGTACTTTATTCCATCACTTTTTCTTACATTCTGTATTATTCTGTACTTTTTTCCCATTTTTTAAATTAAAAGTGGTGTGGTGAGTAATTTTGGGGGGTATGGAGAGACAAAGCCTCCTCCAAATTATACCCATAGTTCTGCCCAAATTTGTCCGATTAATGAACGGCACTAAGCCACTAATAATGATGTCCCTGATTTTGATAACGTAATACGGAGTAAAATATATGGATCCATTATAGTAGCGTCAAAAAGCAAATAGAAAGTAAAGGACCCTATGACATCAAATCATGTAATTTTAGTAAAAAAGAACCTATCAATAGTATAGTCAAATTTTTATAACTTTGACTCCATTTTAAGACACTAACATATTTATCTCACTAAATAAATAAAGCTTTGGACATAACTTATATAACTTATATATATTAAAAAGGGTAATATAGACTCTATGGTGGCACTCTTGACCGATTCCACGACAAATATGACAGTGGTAAATCGCATGAACTTCCATTAAAAAAATTAGAAAAAAATACGTTTTATTGTTATATTATTATTTTACATTATCTTATTCATGATATCACCTACGTACTTCTTTTTTATTTCATTGAGGAATGCGAAATTTGTTTATGAAAAATGTCCCTGCAAATATAATTGCTTTACTCATTATTTGATTCCTTTGCATTTTATTTTTCCAAATCTTCAATATTAATTTCATGAAACATTATATAATACATCTTACTGATTAGTGTTTGGAATTATTTATTTACTTATTGTGGGTAAAGAATCACAGGAGAATGTCTCAAATGAGAAAAAGGGGCAGACCAAATTCACTCCATTTTAAGAATAAATTTATAGGTATAAAATGTAGTGTTGTTAAAATAGAGTTAAATTTTATAGATATAAAATGCAGTGTTGTTAAAATAGAGTTAAATTTTATAGATATAAAATGCAGTGTTCCGTTAGTAAAATACGGTGAATCTGACCGATAATTTTGTCTTTAAATACAGTGAATTCAACCCGTCCCTTCTTTCTAGGGGTGTAAACGACACGATACAACTCGTGAGCTACTCGAGATTGACTCGAAAAATACTCAAAATCGACTCGGTACAAGTCGAGTCGAGCTCGAGCTCGAGCTACTCGAGTAAACTTTCGAGTCGAGTTCGAGCTCGAGCTACTCGAGTAAACTTTCGAGTCGAGTTCGAGTATCAATATACTCGGCTCGAGAAGCTCACGAGCCTAATCGAGCTTGCATTAATTTAAATTTTTACCCTCCATTTATATAAATATTAACACATTTACCTTACTTTTTATTAAACTTCGAGTCGAGTTGAGCATGATAGTATCGAGTCGAGTCGAGTCGAGTCAAGCTTGAAACTACCGAGCCGAGTAGTGTTAAATGTGAGTTAACTTAATATTAATATTATAATACAAATATAATCGAGTCGAGTCGAGCCGAGCTCGAAAGTGTCGCCACAATAGTCGAGTCGAGCTCGAGCTTGAAAATACAAGCTCGATCAAGTTCGAGTCAAGTTTCGAGATTCGAGTTTTCTAATCGAGTCGAGCTCGAGCTTGGTACTGTATCGACTCGACTCGATTACACCCCTACTTCTTTCCCTCATTTAATGCATTCTCCTCAAAATCTACACTTTATTATGGATTTTGGCAACAAATAAAAATATGAGTAAATTATTTAAATCGTCCATGTGGTTTTCAATTTGTTCCAATGGTCGTCCCTCACTTTCAAAAATTATTTAACCTTCCATGTGGTTTTCAATTTTGTTCAACGATAGTCCAAAATGGACTACTGGTGAACAAAACTTTCCAAAAATAAATTATTTAAATAGTCTATTTTGGACTATCGTTGAACAAAATTGAAAACCACATGGACGATTTAAATAATTTTTGAAAGTAAGGGACGACCTATGGAACAAATTGAAAATCACAGGGACGATTTAAATAATTTACTCTAAAAATATCTAAACAATTTTATGAAAACTAATTATCACTTTATTGTAAAACAAAAAATATTTTAAAATAATTTTGTTTAAATCACCCACCCGGTTCAACCCGGATCCGATTCGAAACGGAACATACCTTTTGTTCGAACGAAACCCTCACATCGCGCATATCGGCACGAAATAACGATTTGCAACTCCAGTTCGTCTTCTTCAAAGGTACCCTCTACACGATCAATTATATGTAATGATAGATCTGTAATATTCATTAGATACATATGCTGTAATTATAACAAATTGATCTACACGTATGTTCAGATCTATATGTGTGATTTGAAAACCATAAGACCTTGCGCCATTGAAATTTGCAGATGCATATGCGTATAAATTCATTCTGCAATTTGTACGAGATTTATTATTTTGATGATGTGTAATTGTGTATGAAATAGCGTTAATTAGAAGTTTTAGTGTTTGTGTAATTTTGTGTTCGTGTATATCAGCTTATGAACAATTAGGATTCAGGTATAAACATTGTTCTTGTTGTTAATTCACTTTTTATTCTTGGTATCGTGGATATTGGTGGAGAATCTGATGGTAAACTCTGTTTTTTTTTTTTTTGGATTATATTATTGTCGGCCTGATAGTTAAACATAAATAACTCAGTGTTCGTAGAAATTGAATTTGGATATTGAGCGGTTTGTTTGTAACATTAAGTTGATGGAATTTGTAAGCATTTGTAGCAAAAAGTTTCGTATGCTAAATTGAACATTGTAAAACATTAAATAGAACAATTATGGTCATAGAGGATGTTTGCGATTGCTTATGTTAAGTGCTTGTCGGCTTACAATATAAGCATGGACCGGCATACTTATTTCTAAGTGCTTATTCTTTATAAAAATAATGAGATAAGCAGTTTTTCAGCGGGTGTTCGGATTTGCTTATCTGCTGTAAAAAGAAGCATTAAGCAGATAAGCTCTTAGTCACTTAGATATGCAATTCAGACACCCCGTTAAGGTCTCATTCTCAACCATTTTGCAAATTTTTTGAATGTTTCTGAATAGTATTAGTAGTAATGTAGGTTTGATCGTGTGTAGCAATATAAGTTAATACTATATTTTTGAAACCACACTATACTTGATCGTGAAGCACTAGCTTTAATTTAAAAATTCTAAGTGTTTCAGTTTTTTAGAAGGTTTGAAGTAATGATTATCATCACAAAGCATGATAACTTGATAACCATAGTACATACCATATAATGCTTCCTTAGAGAGATAGTTCCTTCTCTTTGGATGAAATACAAACATCACCACAAGTTGAATTTGTTGATGAGTTTCAATCATGCATCCTATTGAGGATGCCATACTTCACAAAAATTCAAACACAAAAAGAATTTGTAGATGCAATTTGTAAATCAGGTAATGGGATCTTTCTCTGAGTGTTTTAATCTGTCTAACTGCATGCACAGTGATAATATTAATCATGGTGTGGTACTATAGTAATGTGCCTGTGATAGAGATGGGAAACGTTCAGTATCTTTTGAAATGTAAATCTGAAATTCTATCACACCTTGTCTTTCTTTCAGTTATTCAGTTGTTTTAAAAATCTGAATCTTCTGGAATTGCAGGATTAAAAAAAATATAGCGAGGTGGTAGATAATCATGCCTGGGCAAAAGATCGAAACGGGTCACACCGACATCATCCATGATGTCAGCATGGATTATTACGGAAAGCGAGTGGCATCTGCCTCCTCTGATGCCACTATCAAGATAATCAGTGTAAACTCACAGCACCTTGCGACTCTCACCGGTCATAATGGGCCCGTTTGGCAAGCTGTTTGGGCCCACCCCAAGTTCGGGTCACTTCTCGCATCGTGTTCATATGATGGCACTGTGATCATCTGGAAAGAAGGTAATCTAAACAACTGGACACCGGCTCATACCTTTAATGATCACAAATCATCTGTAAACTCAATTGCATGGGCACCGCACGAGCTCGGTCTTTGCTTGGCCTGTGGGTCCTCTGACGGAAATATCTCAGTTCACACTGCCAGGTCAGATGGTGGTTGGGACACCACAAAGATAGACCAAGCTCACCCTGTTGGGGTCACCTCTATTACTTGGGCCCCTTCAATGGAGCCTGGTTCATTAATTGGGTCAGGCGGTTTTGACCCAGTTCAGAAATTGGCTTCTGGTGGTAATGATAACACCGTGAAAATCTGGAAGTTTTCTAATGGAGAATGGAAATTGGACTGCCTTTCGGCTCTTAAAATGCATACTGATTTGGTTCGGGATGTGGCGTGGGCTCCTAATTTGGGCCTTCCCAAGTCCACGATTGCAAGCGGTTCACAGGATGGTAAAGTTGTAATATGGACCGGGGAGAAAGAAGGTGAGCAATGGAACGGTAAGGTGTTGAATGACTTTAAAGCCCCTGTTTGGAGGGTCTCATGGTCTCTTACTGGAAACCTGTTGGCTGTTGCTTCTGGGGACAATAACGTCACGTTATGGAAAGAAGCTGTTGATGGAGAATGGCAAGAAGTGACAACTGTTGATTAATTTCTTAATTTTCTGGAGCATACATAATTTTTTAGTGTTTTTGGTATTTGAACTTAATGCAATTGGTGTTGTTTTGAATTTGTTAATGATTATCAGAATACTTGCTTAACATTTGTTAGAAGGAACAAAAATGATGACAATGTTTACTTGTTTAATGTGTTGTAAGGTTTTAAAATTTCTTTTTATAACTAAATAATGCAATTTTGTTCGGATATAAATTTGTGTCACATATATGTGATTGTGAATCATATAATATGACATTTGGATCTTTTAATTAGAGTAAACTGGTTCAAAGACATACGAAGAGTCAAAGTATTGGTTCTTCCATTATAGATCAAGCAACACATAATATGATTCATTTCTTTCGATTTAAGGAAGCCAGCTTTTATTAATCGGAGTTTTACAAACTAATCCAACTTATATACAAACATAGACCTCCATATAGATTGCTAACACCGAGTTTTGACTCTACTCAAAATGGCTACCCGAATGCCATTTTCACCTCTTGGTGTCCATATTTCAACATCATACAAACAAGAAACAAAACGCAAAATGCAGCTGTGTGTGAAAAAGAGAAATGAACACATACATCACAGAACGAAGATCATATCATCTGTTGGGAGTTCAATCTTTGCATTTGATCCTACCCCATCAAATACAATTAGAGAATTCTACAAATGCATGAATGAAAAGAATGTAAAGCAACTCGAAAACTACATTTCGAATGATTGTTTCTTTGAAGACTACTCGTTTCCCAAACCGTTCAAGGGCAAAAAGGTCATACATTTCTCTTTGTTTTAGTAATTGATTAAATTCTTCATAAGCAAACAGATAGATGCTAAAAGGCCAAATCGTTATTATTTTTCAGGAGGTTATTGGTTTTCTTGATCAACTAATCACAGGAATGGGCCAAAACATAGAGTTTCATGTTGGTCATATCTATGAAGGTGGTGATGATCTGATAGCTGGAGTCAATTGGCACCTTGGTATGTACACCAAATTGAAGCCATAGAACTTGACTCTGCCGTGTTTTTATTATTGTCGAAGACTGGTAAATATATATGGGCCGGTGATTTGGTAACGGGTTTAAATGGCTTGTCTTTGATACGTGTCGCGTTAGTTTCTATCTTTTTTTCTTTTTTCTTTTTTTTTTTCTTTTTTTTTTAAGAGGCTTTATGCATTAACAAGCCCTTTTGGCAAATTTCAACCTACTTGATTCATTTGACATGTTTTCCTTTTATCTACTTTTTTATACTACACGTTGGAGATGAAATGGAACCTGAATCGGCCCATTCATAAGTAAAATGGATTGATATTGACACCTGTTTAATTACTAATGTTTTACGGGTGCATGGCAGAGTGGAAGAACAAGCAGGTGCCCTTCACCAGAGGCTGCAGTCTCTACAGATTAACGAGAGAAGGAGAAAGATTAAAAGTTAGGTATTAATTCTTACCCAGGAGGTAATACACAGGCATAATTAACTAATAGGGCCATTAGGCTAACTTGATGATCATAATACTATACATTAAATGCAGGAATGCACAAATTTTCGTTGAGTCACCAATCAAACCAGGACATCTGTTCCTGGTATGTACCTATAACCGATTTAAATAGTCCTAAAAAATCAGTGATATTATATATACTCACTGTTCTTTGCATTGTGATTTGTGAGTACAGATCTTGTTGAAGATTGTGACTTCATTATTTGATGCTTTCCCAGCGGCTACCGAATGTATGTAGTTAATTAACCCCATTGATTACTATGCATAATCATGTCCACTAGTGATTATGCTAATTTAGAATGCTAAATCTGTTTCCTTTTCAGGGTTCTTTCAGAGTCAAAATGTGATAGTGCAAGTGTTGTTGAAGATTTACAGTATACTTTTGGTTCCGTTCATAATGAGCCCAATACTGTCTTTTTATATCAACATTGGGAATTTGATTGTGCAATTCGTGAGTATAGCATTGAAGATATTAAAGTTTTGCTCCAGATTCTTTGCTACACACGATGACTAGTACACATTTTAAATTATTTTCAAAAGTGTATTTTAGATGGTTGTATGTGATTTTCCTCAACCTAACTCATTGCTACATTGTCTTTGCCAACTGTAACGTAGTTTATTTCTGTTAGTTTTAAGCAACTCTATCAGCAAGCTAATTTCCAGGTTGGTTAGAATTGTTCATTTGCCATTTTTATTCCGAAATCAACTTGTGATTTGTTTTGTTGATCTAATAAACGAACCATTGAAAGGTATTCAATGAGTGGTCTTTTAATTGTTTTAATTTGATTGCTAACTGATTTAGAAGTAGTTTTAAAACTCTAATATATCCCTTTTACGATATAACTATTATACAATATTTGTGCGTTCTGAACACAAAATCCAACTAGTTTAGAGTTATGAAAAAAGATGATAGAAAACATTGTTATATTTCTTTGACGTCCCAACATACATAAGTGCTACTCCAAGGTTTCCTCTTCCACATTTCAGATTCACCCTCAATGGATCAATTTGATATTTCTTGTACATAATCGTGGAGGCAACATGTAAATGTGGAGGATGCAACATGTCATCTAATACTACTTCCGGTACGAAAGGATAATAGAAGTTGTCCCTAAAAAGTGTCTACATTAACTTCAAAAGACACATTTCTTTTAAATTTCTTACGGATGAATATTTCATGTATGGTAACTATTTATATGTTGTTTGTGTATATTCATCACGCCCAATAACTTATATGATACATGTGATCTTTACATGGGGCATAGAAACTTTGCCCGTTTGTATACATTTAGCAAGTGACAACCTTAAAATTCATTTTCTCAGTACACATTAAGAAGTATGATTTTATATTAAATACCTCTATAATTTTTTATATACTTAAACGAGGAACTATTAATTCATGTGGTATAAAAAGAGTATCCGGCACTCCATCATCAGCAAGTGAGCCTTCTCATCCCTGATAACATATGAATAATTGCAAATCTTGTGATCTAACACGTTTGTAGCAATATTATTGTTCTCTTTGACTCTGATTTTAAATCTATCTTTGAGTGGCACTAAACTCTTTGAGTGTCATTTAACATTTTAGGTTGCTAACGTATCGTAACAAATAGTCAAATACTTAACAAAATTATATATAGACCATTTCTAATTTTTCTAAGTTACTAAACAGAATAGATGGAGATTAATCCATCTAAAGTATGTATTAGTGCATTGTATTATACACCCGTTAACGCAAAATTTTTGTGTATTTATTAAAAGTAGCGGTGAATTTATCATTATCCAAATATAAACGGGAATTTTCTCTTTGCAGTAACGTTTACAAAATTACTCCATATATTTAAATAATCAAAGAATTATTATAAGGGGGTAAAATACCATTAAAAGAAATTACATTACTACAGTCATGGAATATATATATATGGTTGGGTTCTGGTGAGAACAAGGGGATTCCGTGAGAACAACGAGAACAAATCTTAGCCACCTATTTTAAATCAATGGTCTTAAAAGGTGATGGCATTTTTGTAATTATTGGCAAATCTGGAAAAAGGAGGTGGCATTTTTGTAAATATGGGTAAACCTCAATTTTCATTCACAATGAATCATTTTTTGTTAATATTAGATTTTTTTGTTTCACAAACATTTATTATAAAATGAAGCTAAAATTTGTTTGTTAATATTAGATTTTTTTGCTTCACAAAAATTTCTTATACAATGAAGCTAAAATTTTATTTGTTAATATTAGGCTTCACAAAGATTTCTTATACAATGTAGCTAAAATTATAACATTCACAAAAGGAAACTTGTGTGAAGCAATTTATTTTTACAATGAAGCTAAAATTTTATTTGTTAATATTTGTTTTTTTTGCTTCACAAAGATTTCTTATATAATGAAGCTAAAATTTTAACATTTACAAAAGGAAACTTGTATGAAGAAATTTATATGTACCGTATGAAGCAATTTATATGTACCGTGTGAAGCAATTTATTTTACAATGAACCTAAAATTTTATTAAGACCATTCGTAACGCGGTGATGTGGCACGCGTTGTCAAGCTCGAGAACGCCAGAACGCCGGTAACGGGGCGTTCTGGATGAGGCGTTGTGCGGCGTCGTGAGTCGAAACACGGAGGAAGAACGGGCATTCATGTGGGGTCGGCGAGGTTCTTTTCCTTCTTTTTCGTATTTCTTTCCTTTCCTTTGTTTAATTTCCTCTTAAAAAAATACAATATTTACGTATAAGAAGGTAGAAGAATACGGAAGAAGAAATGGAGAAGAAGATAGAAGAATTGGTTGAGTTGCATGAACGGAGAAGAAGAAGAAAAGGAGATGATTTATTTTTTATTTAATGGTTTGTGGGCCCCACCTGTGAATTTAATATCTTTCCCTTTTTATGTTTTTGGTGGAAAAAATAAATAAATGTTTTTATTTAAATCTATTTTATTAAGTCTATCAATTTATATAAGTATTGTAATTTATTTTATAGAATTTATTTAGTTTAATTAAATTGTATTTGTTTTGTTAAATAAATGAAAATTAAATTTAGTTAGTGGGTGGGTGGATCCCAGAGGGAGGAAAATGGGCGTTCTGATGTTATGGGTTAGGAAGGTGAAATGAGCGTTCTGGTGTTATGCTGACGTGGCACCTGAAAAAGTGACGTTCTGGTGTTACGAGTACGAGTGGTCTAACAAATGATTGAGAAGAAAACGAAATTTCCGGCAAAATGCTTACCCAAACCAAGTCTATAAATTAATATATACATGGAGCTATAAACTAAGATACTGATTTCATATTGCTTTCATATTTTTATTTGAGTGGAGAGAGATTTTATAAATCTATAATTAGTAAGCTCCAGGTCGGAGTTTTGGGGCTTAATGATGATAAATCATAAATGGGAGGACAGCAGCAATCCTTGATATTTTTTAATAGATTGCATGTGACTCTTCACTTTGATGTATTGTTTATTCTGTTGTTGGTTGCAGAGACGATGGGGAAGCAATTTCAATCAATTTAAATGACCATGATCCAAAGGAAGCAGTTCGTCTTTTAAAAACAACTGAAATCAATGTGTGGCATACCATGTACGTAGACATCCATTTACCTTGTTTTAAACTTTTTATAAATTATTCACGATGCAAGTACATTTTGTTTGCTGGTATTTTGCAGCCATTCAATATCTGAAAGTCATGCTTGGGACCAATAAAGATAAAGCAAAAAGTGCTCGTAAACGTCTGGTAAGAATCGAATTTCTCGGAAATCGTATATAATGAACTCTGAAAGTTATAAGAGTTGTAGACGTGGTGGTGGTTGTTATTATGGTGGTTGTTAATAGTTGTTCTTTTGTGAACAAGATTTCTTTTGTGTGAAGTAATAACATGTAAAACATTCACATGTTAATAAAAAATAATAAATCTTAACACTGTATAAATTTGTGTGAAGCAAAATCAAGTTAATATTAACACTAATCTTAACACTGTATAAATTTGTGTGAAGCAAAATCAAATTAATATTAACACTGTATAAATTTGTGGGAAGCAAAATCAAATTAATCTTAACACTACTGAAAATTGTGTGAAGCAAAAAAAAAAAAAAAAGATTAACAAACAAAATAAGTTGTGAATAAAAACGAAAGTTCACTTTAATTACCAAAATGTCACCGCGTCAGAATGCATCAGAACTTCATTTTAATTACGAAATTGCCACCCCCACTTTTTAATTTAGATGAAATTAGTGGTTGAGATGTATTCTCACCGTTCTCACGGAATCTCCTTGTTCTCACAATCTCACATGATCCCAACTCTCTCTCTCTATATATATATATATATATATATATATATATATATATATATATATAGTTGGAGGATCTAAAAAGAAGGATTATTTTCTAGAGAAAAGGGAGAAGGATTTCTGACCAATCATTATATCTTAAGGTCAAAGGGTATATTTGTCTTTTCTTATATGATTATTAAATCAATTAACATTAATTGTTGTTTCCTAATTGTTGCAAACGGTTTTTTTTTTCCAATACAATAGGATCGAGAAAAACAACCACATGATCTTCAAAAGAAATGCAATCTTAGACTTATTCACTTTTTTGGTCTGGGCGTTTGTGTGTGTTGACATTCACGAAGATAGTGCAAGATTTTGATGAATTGTGTATTTTATTGATTCTTCAAGTATGTGTATGATATATTTCATCGATTAAAAGTTATTTCATTCCATTTCTTATTCAATCACCGATATAGTTGAGCAATTTTTTTAGTATCCTTTCTTTTGAAATCTGTAAATCCAATTGATCGTGGGATAATACGGAAACTAAATGGCGAACGATGAGGCTACAATGGAGCTTTTAGATACGTATTCAACAAAGGAAGAAGATGATATGGCTAGTACATCCGAAGCAAGTAAGCTATTTGTATTGTGTTTTTAAGTTGCCGAATATTGGGCATGGTTTGGTGTTGTTGATGTTTGTTTTTGTGTAACGATGATGTTCGAAAATAAAGGCACGGGTTTCACGGATTTTTTGTTGAATTTCAATTTACGGTAGATACAAAATGCTTATTAGGTGGATATTTTTTGTTATCGAGTTTCATGGTTGGGTAGCAACTTAGCTTTATTTTGGTGGATAATATTTGATGTCTAGTAGCATGTTTTGTTGAAAAACCAAGTTGATTCAGTCTGCATTTTAATTGATTCGAAAGCATAACACGATATGTTCACAACCGATATATTAACATGGATCTTGTTAGTCAATCATGTTTTAATCCAATTATGATAATATGTTTAAACAGATAGTGGAAAGGTACCGAACACAAAGTCAATTGGGGTGATGCAAGTATCTCCTGGAGGGGTACCATTTTGGGCCCCCGATGTCCCTGATGAAATAAATCGACCATTGGAATGACATTCGAGGATACAGGTGTTGCCTATGAGTTCTACAAGCTATATGCAAGGCTGGTTTTCCGTCAAAAAAATCATCGAACAATAGGAACAAAAAGAGCATGGTTTCCCGAAAAAAAAAATTTGTGTTCTAAACATTGTTACCCCTGCGAGACACTTTCAATGTGTACACTGATTCTACTACATTACTCATTGATTCATATACTTTACCACACTGATTCAGACATTATACCTATTAATTCAATGTATCTATAAGATCATTTTATTGGACTAACACATTGAATCAGAAGTCGCTAGTGTGTGATTCATTACCTTTTAACCCGCTGATTTACTTTGTAAAACCCATTTAAATCCTTGTTTCAAAATGTGTAAATTTATGCCTCATGCACAAGGAAGTATGCTCTGATTCAACAACGGTTAAACCGTGAATAACCAATTTTGTGCACTGAATCGGCATAAAGTAACCTATGGATCAGCCTCCTAATAACTTTTTTAACTCCTTATACACCTTAAATCATTTATATGGCAAACAGAATTGCGTAGCTATGGTTTAAGATCATACATTTGTAATGATGAACCCTTATTTTTACACCTCCAACATAAAATCGTTACTATTATTACTATGATTCAGCAGAAAATTCACTGTGATTCTCTACATTTTGTTCACTGATTCAGCAATAAACACACTACGATTCAATATTACCATAAATTAAAACACTGCAGCTTTAAGAAGACCTACAACAAATTTCTTGCATATATGGTTACACACCAATAGGTGCAGTAAAATTCAACAATACACAGACTAGCAATAGTTAAACCCAAAACACTCGTAAATCCAATTCGACAAACAACCGCTTTTTGTTCCTCAGTGAACTTACTAAGCTCATCAACTAAGACATTGGGCGGGTTCCTAATGGCTACCGATGCCATTGTTCCTTTTACAACAGTAGCCTTACATATGTCTCTCTTTTTCTTCTTCTCGGCTTCCCTTTTTTTTTATGGTTGTTCCCTAACTTTGGAGATGGTGTCATGAAAGCGTCATCCGATTCATCCTCACATTGTCTGCTCTTACCTGCAACATTTACGCCAAACAATTACTAATAATAAATAGGTTGTATTCATAAGCAATCCACTCAACATGCTTACATCCTTTTGATCTTTTTTTACACCCCGTTCAAAGCCACTACCTATAAAATTGCTTTCAAGGTTTAACTTCTACTATAGAACTCACACGGTGATTCAATAAAAACAACTTCTGAGTCGAGCAACCAATTGTTAACCAACTTTACAACAACATTTCAAAAACACAACTCCCCTATTTTGCTACAGTACACATAGTTTTTTTCATACCAAACATTGGGCCTTAAGATTAGTTTCCTCACACTATGATTCGCAAGTACAATAAACTATGATTCTGAGAAAATATGATTAATCAAACGGAAAAACCACCACTTTCCTGATTCAACACATGTTCTTCATTACGGTAAACTAAACCACAAAAACTAATGTCCCAACATCATATAATAATTTCGCTACACACCCAGACTTACGCTAATATAATTTTATTCATGCGACCTACATCTAGGCTACTTTTGGGTCGAACTTAAAAAAGTAAATACACAATGATTCATCAACGGAACAATGCCAAAACGAACATTAAACAAGCATAGAATCAGCACTATAATTAAACTACCCCCCATTTACACAACCAAAAATCAGCATCAAAGGCAAAACTATAAATGCATTTTTTTTTTTAGCTTTGGCAACAAACAATACCCACAACAAACCATTCATCTTACAACAAAATTGTTCACCAAAAATATTACCTACTAAACAATGATTCGGCAATGGTTCATCAACATAACATAGATTAAAATCAACATTGGTATAGCACCATTAGAAAACTAAAAACCATTATACAACTAAATTAAAGCATCATAAACATAACTATAAATACATATCTTAGTGATTCAGCAACATATAATACAAACAACAAACCATTCTTCCTACACTACAACACACCATTGCATAATCACATTCTTTTATCAAAAAATCGATTTACTCAGAACATAAAAACCCTTTTGATTCTAACATCAGAAAAAAAACACACCATTATAAGTTACCTTTGCCTCTCGCTTGTTCTTGAATCCTTGATTTCGACATATCGCAACTTATGAGATCGTCTCTAACGTAGTTGATTCAAAATTCAACAAAAACGCTACTTCGCAGACCAACAATGGATAATGCGTAAAATAGTGTGTAATTTTAAACATACAATTAGGGTTTTTTCCGATGTTGTTTTTACGCGGATTACGAAGGAGAATCACGAGGATTTGATCGGTTTATTTTGCATGTAAATCGAAGACTTTTGGGTAGTTAAAGAGAAGTTTATTTGTTTCCTTTTTCAATTAAAAAGGAATGGACACTAATGCCCCTAACCCTTCAAAGTTCCGCCCAATTTTTCAAGTATTCCCATTGACAGATCCAAGCCGTTGAATCACAGATCTAGTGGTCAATATACCTTCTCCCCTTTCTCCACTAAAAAACCTTTCTCCCTTGATCCTCATCCTATATATACATATATATATATATATATATACACACACACTAAAACAAATGAAAGAAGGAAAGAACTATTTATAGTTAAACGTTTCCCTGCTATTGAATCTACTATAGACTATTATATATTCTGTGATACTTGTACATTATAATATGTGGGAGAAATCTTTTACATATTACATACAAGCTTTTCCATCATCTTCATTATCCTTCTCGAGAAATCTCAAGTCTTCATTAATTCTTTCCGGAATTTCAATTACAACATTCTTTCTTGTAAATCTACGATCTTCCATATATCATATATGGGGACTACTTTTACCAAACAAATATAATTTCAAACTATATTTTCATGTATAACTTTGACATTTCACTTAGCAAATAGGAATTGGACTCGACCCATATAGATTCTTATGTGAATTTGTTAGTAGTATAATTTTGTATTTAACAAAGGTATCATATATAGCTTACGGATGCAAGCCTTTTTATGTTGCTCTACACGATAATTATTATATGGTATATTCGAGATTTGTATACATTTGCATTTATTATAAGCTTCAAAGAGGTTTTAATTGTTTGGATCAAGAAAGGAATTTACATTGATGACCGTAGTTGACTTTGACTTGTTGGATTCAAATGTGGCTTATGGGTTGTCTCTTTGGGCCTAATATCCAATTTTTGGGCCAATTCTTACACACAACTCAAAAAGGCCTTTTGGTAGATTTACAGGCCCATTTATATATGGTTTCATGTTTGAGATTGAAAATTAAAATGGAAGACGATGATGTTGATGGGGCACTTGTGAAGTTCATCAATTATAAGGAGAATTAAGAAGGCTTTCTATTTTCGAAAGAATTATAAATTCATCTGAAACTAGCTTCCCTTGGTTCACAATCTCTGCAAGCTGTTGAATATACATAAGACAGTGATAAGTAGTATAAAGTTAGTTATTTGGCATAAGACAGTGATAGATACAATGTGTCATGAAATACGTAAATGGACGAAATATTTTATAAGAATTAACAAGAAGAGTATTTTTTGTTACACATAAAACCATTTCACGTGATAATGGGGAGTGGGGTTAAGTTTAATCACGCTTGGTTTTTGTCTCGTGCCTCTTTTCTCCTCGATCCCATCCCGTGACTTTTTACCCCCACTCCGATCTTAATAATTGTCATATTCTCTACCCACCATTTCTGGCTATCAATATCTGTACTTTTCTTTTAATCATTTCATACAAAAGTGGTGGTTAATATGTGGTATTTATGATATATATAGTAGATAGATGTATATACTAAGGGTCTGTATCGATTAATATTTCGGATAGAATATTCAAAAGTATATATAAAAAGTTCAAGTGATCAAAGGTCACTCTCTATGCACTAACACAAGTGGGGACAACCCTTGTTAAATTGTGAAGTCTCTTGTACTCAAGGAGCCCTTTTATCTTTAATGCATCGATAGGGCCATAGGCCATAAGGGTCCTAGACCCACTAAACCCTTAAGCCCGTGGTACATTAAGTCAATGCGATGAGATGTATATATCGCGTATAAATTTTCTACTGCAAGGTACGCGGGTAATACGATAGCGGGTCAAAAATCGTACATTTATTTTAACTATAATGAAGATAGTCTGATGATGATCATAGTATGAAACCACTCGACAATCTTGTCTCAAGAGTCGTATTCCTGTTATTACTCGTATTTCTTTGTTTGCATTGACTTTTAGTGTAATACGAACTTATATTTGATTTCAAATTGATTGAGATATCATGTACGTATTTATTAATGACATTTGACAATGTCATAAGATTATAGGAGAAAATAATATCTGAATCAATTAGGTCGAATATATGCGAATTTATACAATTAGTTGTTATAAGAATTTGGCAATCTTTTTTTTCTTCTCATGAAGTAATACCAAGTTGAAACGTAGCCGCATCCACCGATTAGCAAATAAGATAAGTAGCATTGACCATAAATAGGGATTTTAATTGTGTATTAAATCAAACAAAAAATCATGAGGGGTTAATTTGTACATATAAAAAAATACAATAACAACACAACAATGAGATTATAACACATAATATGTATTATTTTGGTAATACAAAGTCACTTCCATCATTATTAATATATAACTTTTTAAATGGTACATGCTAACGCTTCAAAGTAAGAGCAAGACCAAAATAGTATCTTTCTAGCTAGTCAAAAACCAACAATAGTTGCATAATTCATTCACAAAACTTCAAGGGTTGTATTTGACTTATTTGTAATCTTAAATTAGCTAGTTTTCCGCTACTTCAAGTTCCAATTTTTCTACACAAGAAAGCAACAGAAAAGTAGTTACTACTACTTTATATAAGAATAAGAACATGGCTTCATCATCCTTATATATATGCTATATATATATACCCTCTCCCCCAAATTCAGAATCATAAAATAATTGCTTCCGAATGGAGTTGCTGAAATACCCACAAAAATTACATGTACGTATATATCCATTCTTCATTTTTATTTTGAACATGTCAATTAATGATCTAATTATCTTTTAGTAACGTATTCTTGCAAAACCCCCCATTACAAACATAGGGTTCTAAGAATCTCGCACAATTTGGTCAAGATCATGATTTTTGAGTGGACATTTTCTAATTGGGTTCTTGCAAAATCAATAAATTTGCATCCTTTTTCTCATGGTTTTTGTTACTACGAATTTGTTGTTTAGATTCTTGGTTCTGAAAAAGGAACCCCATTTCTGTTTATGTATCTTCTTGTAATGGTTCTTAATGTTGATTTTTCAAGAATTCCCAGGTGATAGGAAGTAGTTATCATATTTCTTGATCTTTTTTTTTTTTTTTTTTTTTTTTTTTTTTTGTAATCAGACTTTTCATATAATAGTAGCATCTTTTATAGGTTCTTTAATCTTGAACATTGAATATATATTTTCTTGATGTAATTTGCAGATAATGAAGTTAGTTTTGATTGTTGTTTTGGCTTTCTTGAGTGCCAAATATGTTGATGGAAGAAAGACTCATAAGCATCATGGTCATCATCACAAGCATATAAAAGGCTATTTTGAATACTCTGCCACAAACTGTAGAGCTCATACAGCTTCACTGACTGATTTTGGTGGTGTTGCTGATGGTATAACCTCTAATACTAAAGCTTTTCAGACAGCCATTGATCATCTCGGTCAATTCGGATCCAACGGTGGTGGTTCATTGCTCTTTGTACCTCCAGGAAAATGGTTGACTGGTAGTTTCAATCTCACTAGTCATTTCACTTTGTTTCTTCATCAAGATGCTGTTCTTCTTGCTACTCAGGTTTGTATTTTTTTTTTTCTATCACTGTTCACAATTATTATTTTTGTTAATTTCATGATTGCCCTGTTATCAATACAACTTAAAAAAGTTCCAAGATGTTAAGTTTTTTGATAGACATATTATAGTAACAACCACCCAAATATAGTACAATGAAATAATAATATCATATGCACAAACTTGTGTATTTGACCATTGTTGTTGAAAAGTTATATTGGTCACCTAGAAAAAAGAATAATCAAGTACAAACAACCAAATTAAGCCAAAAAGCAGAGTATAATTGCACACTATATGTATGTTAAACTTTGGCTAGTTCTTATTAGAATTATTCTAGCTCATATCGCATTCATCGAATATGTTCTTTTTTTAATCTTCCCTTGGTGGAAATATAATAATCAAATTTTTAGTTATTTAACTGTAAATACTAGTTACAATGGTTTTGGACTTTGAAGACTGCATAATCATGTACACTTGCTTAGAAAACAGCATAGGTGACGTTATAATACAATAGTTTGACAAATCAACAGGATTTGATAATGCTAACAATTTAACGAGTACGCTAATGATAGTTTATATGATACACTAATGCTTTATTGCTTTACATACTTGTCCTTGATTGTAGTAATATACTGTAAAAGTATAAGTGTAAATCTTTAAATTGGGATTTGGATGCTCCTTGATATTCTCATTCTCGATTTTTCAGGATGTGAACGAGTGGGCAGTGATTGATCCTTTGCCATCATATGGTCGAGGACGAGATGCTGCTGGTGGGAGATACATTAGTCTAATATTTGGTACCAATCTCACAGATGTTATAATCACTGGTGAGTTTTTATCAAACACATCATAACTTTAGTCTAATTTTTTTATGATTAAATTAATGAGCTATTATGTTTTAACATTAGATATATATGTGTTGGTTTTGAAGGTAACAACGGGACGATTGATGGTCAAGGAGCCACATGGTGGGACAAATTTCACAAAAACGAGTTGAATTTCACTAGACCATACTTAGTTGAATTAATGTACTCGCAAAACATTCAAATATCAAATCTTACTTTTATCAACTCCCCCTCTTGGAATGTTCATCCAATATATAGCAGGTATGGCTAAAATAGACCAAATATATCGAGTAATGTTCTCAGCTTTATTTTTTAAAATATAATGAATGAATTTGTTTAATTTGGTTGATGTAGCAATATTATCATTCAGGGAATTACAATTCTTGCACCCGTTAGATCTCCCAACACTGATGGCATCAACCCAGGTAATGAGTGATTCAAGTTTAGGACTTTTTATGCTGAATATTACAGTTAAAGATACATTTTTTGACCAGGAAGATGTTAGCAATTTGGTTACAAATGTCACTTACCTTCCTATGTAAGGGTTCTCAACAATGGCCAGACTAGTTATCAACAATTTATTAGAATTTGATGGAATTTCATTTGTAGTGTTTTAAAAGTCAAACTTGATCAATTTAAAGGGAATAAGACTTTGACTTTGAGTATCAAAAATACTTTCCTTCAAGAATGAAATTTGAATGATTTTGAAACAGATTTAACTGGTTCTGTTTGTACACTTTGAAACCAAGATTTAGAGTGATTATCCATGCTTTATTTGTACATATTATTCAGTTAATTTTATATATTTTGATTAGTCAAATTTAATCGGTTTGACTTGAATTCCTATCCATCCTTCCAGATTCTTGCACAAACACACGAATTGAGGACTGTTACATTGTCTCTGGGGACGATTGTGTGGCTGTTAAGAGTGGTTGGGATGAGTATGGGATTGCTTTCGGGATGCCAACCAAACAACTCGTGATCAGACGACTAACATGTATTTCACCAACAAGTGCAGTTATCGCATTAGGGAGTGAAATGTCAGGTGGTATTGAAGACGTTCGAGCTGAAGACATCGTAGCCATTGATTCTGAATCAGGAGTCCGGATTAAAACAGGTATCGGAAGGGGTGGGTTCGTGAAAGACATATATGTCAAAGGGTTCACCATGAAAACCATGAAGTGGGCGTTTTGGATGACGGGTAATTATGGGTCCCATACTGATGACAAGTGGGACCCGAATGCAATACCCATTATACAAAACATTAACTACAGAGACATGGTGGCAGAAAACGTAACCATGGCAGGTAGATTGGAGGGGATTGCGGGTGATCCGTTCACAGGGATATGTATATCAAATGTGACTATTGGGATGGCGAAAACTGCCAAGAAACTTATTTGGAATTGTACTAATATCCAGGGGATATCGAGTGATGTGACACCTCAGCCTTGTGCTGCGTTGCCTGTGCAAAGCGGAAAAGCGTGTGACTTCCCAGAAGATAAGTTGCCTATTGAAGATATTAAAGTTCAATTGTGTTCTTATAGACCAAAGTACATGTAATGTGAATCATGAATTGTAAACTTCCATAGGTGCTTTAATGAAGTTTATAGAATCTTTGAAATTTGAAGGTAGTGTTCTTTAACTACTTGAATTCATGTGGGTTAATATATATGGGCCTAGTTAGGCAAGCCCATATAACCTTTGTGATAGAAATTTAGAACTGCAATAATGTTAAAGCCCAAAATACATGTGTGTGATTGTGATTTAGCCATTTAGGTATATTCTTTGTTTATGTTATGTGTGTTCGATATTAATTTTTATTAGCATAAATCTAAACTATCAAAATTCTCGTATACCGTTAACTCATGGCGTTAGTTGGGTTTACGAATATCATCATGGTTATAAGATATTTGTGAATTAGAATACATACTCAAATCGTCATAAATGTTTTCAAAGCTTATGCATGTATTCACGCTACTTATTTAATGATTATAGAATAGAATGAAAATCAAGTGACTAAATGGGATTCAAGTTAGTTGGTAGTCAATTATATTATTAAATCGACGTAACTCAACGAACAAAAGATGACAAATGATTCTACATTGTCGTCTATTAAAATTTCGCTCCCAATTTTGTTCGTTTTCATAATATAGCAGTACTAATTCGTATCACAATTTATAAATATATATATAGTATCATATCAAGTGATTGGCAATATTATATTATTTTTATTTTATGGTATTTAATAATTCAAATTTGAATACAACGTACGTGTGTTGCTAAAATGCGTAAATCTAAAGGGTGCATTTATTCTTTGTTACAAAGTCATTTAATGTCGGAAGATTGAAGGAAAGCGATTGTTTACGGTCATTAATTAAGTTATGCATTTTATTACTTATATATATATATATATATCAGAAAAAGGTCAATCTTGTATTCATGGAATCAATCAACTAATTGTTGACGCTTAATTTATTCAATCTATTAGAGTATAGAGTATAGACTAGCTTAGTGAGTTACACAATTTCCTCTTAATTTAGCATATACAAATTTTATAGATATATGTTCTTACGAGTTAGGAAAGAGTAGAAAATACATTCATGTATCTTTTTATTTTATTATTATTTTTACATAGCATGTAAAAATGATTCATATACACCAAATTAACCAAAAAAAACTATGTGAACAATTTTACCGTTACATTTAAACACTACTTTTTGTTAGTATGTAATCAGACGTGGATCAAAAAGTTTCAAATCACATAAAAAAGTTATTTTAAAATTAACGTAGACGTTTTTTTTTATACTTCTTCCTTCACGAAAAAAAGTAAAGGTGGAGGATCATGGGAAAATGAGGTATATGAGGAGAAGAATGAGAAGATAAATTGTGAACCATTGGATCATTATTTGCTTTGGATCAATGGTACATTTTTATAATCTATCTTATATACAATATGACAATGAAGCTGACATCACTTTTGCTGATGTGGCCTCTCTACAGCCTTTGTTGCTGCTGACATGTATGCATAAAAAACAATTGCTGATGTCATCTCAACAAATTAATGCTGCACCAATTTAAATTTATGGGTTTTTTATTTTCCATCTTTAATTAATTATTTTTGATGTATTTGTGAGTTCCAATAAATCATATACAGACTGTATAATAATATCTGTTGCTCCTTGGATTCGCACAATCTTGCACGCCTGTGATACTTGCTTTGAATCTTGGAAAGAGGTCTGCACGCCATTTTTTCCTTCCATACAATCGAAAATTCAAATTCAACATCTTCTCCATGATCATTCTCCATTTCTTCTCTTTATTTCTTCATCCTCTTTCTTTTATCTTCTCTCTTTTTTCTTTTTGTTTTCTCACAGGTTTGTCGGAGGATATTAGGGCTTCTCAGTGAGAATTTTTTTCAAAAAATGCAGCTGCTTATTCAGGTAAATACATGATTTTTTTTTTCTAAGTAACACAATGGCCAGGATTTAGGGTAATGGGTTGTGTTTTCTTCTTCTTCTTTGAATTTGAAGATACATAGATAGATGATAAACTGGACCGTTTGTTTAATTAAAGGGGGTTGATGAAGTGTTCAACAAGTGTTTGGTGAAATGTCTCAAAGAAAAAAGTATTTCTAAGATAGTTGTTTGACACTCATTTGTTTTCTTTTTTGTTAATGATGATGAAATTTTTTCTAGATCAAGAAAATCAGTGGCTCTTGATGTTACTTGCAGGAGTTCGTTCTTGAGAGTCTCGGATTCAAGTGCCTCTTGAATTTTATCTCACTAGCTTCTAAATCTGCAGGTTGGCTTCACACCTTTCATTTTTGTTTTAATATTTTCAGTGTTTGGTTATTAGTATGATACCAGGGTTCTAATTTATATATATATGCTACGTAATTGTGGTCTTAAATGTTGTATGGAATGAATAATTGATATTTTGCCACTACAAATTATGAGTTCGTGATGTTTTTTAGAAATTTGAGTCATTTTGGTTGTGGGTACATATATCATTCTTTAAGTGTTCAAGCCCAGTGAAATAAATGTGGCAAAGAGACATTCTATTGAATCCTAATGAAAGGTAATTAATCATATAACAGAAACATTAAAAAGCAATCCAACAAGTAAAATCGCTATTTTTATGCTATTCTTCGCGTAACAGAATACTACTAACCAGTAGGTACAATGTTTCACGATAGGGCCATTTATGAAAGTTATATGCTATAGTTCATAACCGCAGTTGGGTTGAAAAGTATAGTTAGGTAACATTTATACTAGATAGATAGATTGATGCTTTTAATTTAATTTTCGGATAAACAAATAGGTAGTGGTCCATATGATATGTGCTCGGTTAGTTGAAATCGGTATATACAGTAAAGTTGTAGTGGAGGGGAATGTATTCAACTATAATACAGTGCTCGGTCATTCTAAATAAAGTTTTGAGCAAGTGTGATTAGCTTTATGCTTTGCATTCTGATTATTTTGACCATAATGTAAAAATAATTAAAATGCATGCCCAAACACCACAGGTATGTGTGGTTACACAAGAACCTATTAAAGTTCACCGTAATTCGATGTCCAAGTAATGAGAATTATTATTATTGAACTGATGTGTTTTTTGTTTTCTTAGGTTAGTTGAGATTAAAGTACCTTGAGCCTATACTTCTTTCGAAAGAGTAAAATCAGACATTGAACAGCTGCACTAAAATGATGATTGTGGAGGACCCAAATCCAAAGCTCTTATCTAATTTGTCAACTATTTCTTCATCAAATTTTTAAAAAACAGTCGTTTTAGGTGGAACATTTGATCGCAGACGATCACCATCTTTTCCTCAAGATTTTGTTGCCTTTATCTCTATAATGACACATACATAAACAGTTGTTTACTCTGTTAAAAAAGCATAAGATGAGGTTTGGTTGATTCCTTATGTGATGTGGAGACTTTGAATGTTAATTACAAATAGCTGCAGGGTTGGCCAAAGATCGTATTATAGTTGGTGTTTGTGATGAACCTATGCTGTCCAAAAAACAGGTTTGAAACTTTATCTTTTCCGCTTTTTTCTGTTATAAATATATATATGTCACTTTTCACCATTGTATGTCGGCACTTTTATAGCATTAAAATATACAGTCATTCAAATTCTGCCGCTTGGTTGTGCATGGTATTGTAGTTGGTGTTTATGATTTGTTTGGGCATAGAGCTCAAGGGTGATAACAACATGACAGAGAAGGTATGTGAAGCTGACATGAAAGTTCAGTGACCATGTTATCTTTGTGCATATAATTTTTCAAGCACACCTTAAAAATTATAAATGTTAGTAGTTTGGGCAGACCAATTTACTTTTCTTTGTGCATTCCGGAATATTTTAACCATGATCTACCAGACTTAATTATTTTGTGCGTCTTTACTAGCTTAGAATATCTTGCATCTAGACTAGATATGGCAGCCTCTTTATATTAGTATTTGGTTTTCTTAATTATGATTAGCCAATGGTGGGAACCCTTTGTAATCTAATCCCTGATCTTCATACCAACTTGGAAAGTACGAATCTGAAGTCTTTGTGCAATGTTGAAGCAGTTTGCAAAGCTCAACAAAAGGAAAATAAAGCCTCTTCACACAGTCACCTAAACTTATGGTGGTGGCTGGGTACTAAGGAGGGATGGTTATGTTGTGAGGTTAGACGTCGTATGTGCTTATACTTTTGCACCTCCTTTTCTTCTCTCTTTAGAACCTGTCCGATGAAAGAAGGTTGAACACTATTCAAAGGTATTAAATAGAACTCAGTAGTCAGATTATTATGTTGTTTATGGAATCAGGTGCATTTTTGATATCTTGGATTTTATGGTTGTTGTTGTTATTATTGTGCATTTGATATTAATTCAATTTTGTGTACATGAGCATAAGTTCAAAGTGGTGAAGTTGCTGTGAGGCTGATATGTATATAGGACTTGAACCCGATTGATAACATGATATAATGCATGATATAGTTCTTTATGTGGGATGGTCAGATTGTATTTATGATTATGGATATATGGTGTAGGGTGTTTATGATCTCAAAGGTGAAGATTTGCACGCAATGGTTAGTAGTAGATATAGGTTAGTAAACAAGAAATTCAATCAAAAATATCATTTAATTAATCGTATAATTTGAATCATTTAATTAATCTTATTCATTGACTGATCTTTCAAATTTGAGCATGTTCATAAGTCATTTGTGAAACTTTTATGAGTGCTTGAGATTTTTGTACTTTAGCTTAACAAATTTAGCATAGTTGAAAATTTTCTGTTTAAAATCTATGCCATCTCCATTGATATTGCTGCATATCTTTCCGACTTGGGAAAGCACTTGCTAGACTGAGGCTAAATATGCTGAAGTTAATGAGATATCATGGTCAAGGTATTTGGAAAGAAGAGACTGCAATTGCATATTTACATAGGTTTGTATGTGCTACTTTTACTTTGCTGAGAACGTGCATCATCAGTACATGTTATAGCCTGACCTGCCCATTTATTGCACCTTTTTAGATTACTTGGCACTTCAAAATTTCATTTGACTTATTTACTTACTATATTGATCTTGGATACTTCTCAGGTTTTAATTGTTGGACGTATATGCTTAATTGTATTGAACGTGAAGATACGAAGATACCAAGAATATTAAACATCTGATTTAATTGTTAACTACATGGTTATTGAAAGTTTAAACTGTTGAACATCTGTTTTGACTTTTGAACTATTGAAATGGTTGAATATGTTAAACATATGTTTTATATAGCCAAGTACAAGTAGGTAGTCAAGGGTAAAGAGACATCTCCTTCAGTATGGAGTCTAAATTATTGGGATGCCAATACTTGTGTATTTTGTATAGTGGATATGTAAAATAATAATAATTGTGTATTTTGTATGTACAGTTTATAAGTTTTTATGCAATGTAATAAATAAAGTGTCTTTCAAATAAATGGTTGAAGTTTACCCAAATGACCCATTTGACAGATAAACTGTTTTGATCTTTTGGTGGCTAAATATGTCTCTTTACTTTTGGTGGCTAATTCAAGCTTAAGTAGTCCATTAACATTAAAGGATGGTGATATAAAAGATGTTGAATTTTTGTACATGGAATATATGGATGTTTAGATGGTGGTGAACGTGGGTTGTAATTTTCAAAAATTTTGAGTCATTCATCTAAATTGAAATGTTTCGGTGTATTTGCTTTATAATATTTTCAAGTTTTCATATGCATATTATCCATCTATAATGGTAAAGTATATCAAATGTTTTACATCAAACCCGTGTAATAACGGGTCAATAAACTAGTTAGTTTGAAAAAAGGGGTTAGAGTTAACAAAAAATTTCACGTTACACCCTTTCCACTATTTTAATTTATACATTTTAGTTCATCCACTTTCTTTTCTTCCCCCTCCTATCTTCTTCTTCCCCCAACCCCACCTACCACCACCCACATCACCTGCTGCCGCCAGCCACCGCGGTTGCCATTGGCCATCAAATTTTATTTTTTTTCAAAAAAAAAATTTCGAAATTTTTCTTTACAAATTTTTTTTTCAAAAAATTTGATATATACAGTATCCCTTTTAAAATGCATTTTGAAAATAACTATAAGCTTTTTTCGCTGCTTATTATATATTATTGTTTTTTACTACAACTTGTATATATATTTTACTGCATATTCTATACACGACGTCAGTAAAATACAATACAAATGGATAATATGTATAATATAAAATGCAGTAAAAAGATAACATTATGTCTAAAATGAAATATATACAAAATGCAGTAAAAACAACAATATGTAGTATACTTTTATACAAAAGCAGTACAAATAGATAATATGTACGGAGTATAATATAAAATGCTGTAAAAACAAACAATATGTAATAAATGAAATATATGCAAAATGCAATAAAAATAAAAAATGTAGTAAAAAACGAACAATATGTACTAAATGAAACTTATGCAAAATGCAGTAATAACAACAATGTGTATTATACAGTTATACAAAATATAGTAAAAATAGATAATATATATATATATATATATATATATATATATATATATATATATATATATATATATATATATATATATATAATAATATGTAGTAAAAAAAAAAAAAACAATATGAAATAAATGCAAAATGCAGTAAAAATAATAAAATGCAGTATAATTCTAACAAAATGCAGTTCAAAATAGATAATGTATAACATAAAATGCAGTAAAAAATAAGCAATATATATTAGATCGAGTTGTATATATAAAATGCAGTAAAAACATCAAAATGCTGTACAAAAAGGATAATGCATATAATACAAAATGTATTAAAAAAATGAACAATATTTACTGAACATCTTAAATTATATATAAGAAACATCATATGATGTCATCAAAAAAATCAATTAACCAATGAGATTGTTTGATTTTATCCAATTAGAGAAAATTAAGGAAAACATGACATCATAATTTTGTAAATAATCATAATTAATTAATAAGATAAACTATATTATATAAAAATTAATAAAATAATAGAATTATTAGTTACTAATAAACATCGGCTAATTTTTTGAGGGTACAATTCGAATTGATCAAGAAACCTTATTTGGGTCCAAATATTTAATCAATTAATTAATAGAATATGTAGTGATTGTATCATATTCTGCTAACCAAAACATATGAATATTTTTGCTACGGAAAAAGGTTTGAGTAAGAATATTGTTGTGGGAACGATAAAAATAAACATTTTTATTTTTAACTTTAAAACTAAATAATTTTGTCAATAAAAAATTTATATCAGAATTATTAGAAATTTATGCTCTTTAATATGAGTTAGATTTAAAAAAAAAAATGTGATACACATTATAAAGAATGTAATGTGTATCTGCTTTATTTAAATTTAATTTATTTCCATGTACTTTTTATTTTAATAAGTTATATGTGCATAGTTTTAGCTTTACCCATTTATAAATTGAGGTTTCAAATCTAATGAAAGTAAGTATGGTCACTAATGGGTTTAATTTTAATGTTAAGATTTGGAACACTTATATAATCATCATAAACGTTGATGTATTCGTACTTATATAGTTTAATTCATATGGAATATTACTCCGTATATCTTAATTTACAGTATATATCATTTGCTATATATTTTCTATAAACCAAATATACATGTAACGGTCCGTGTGTGTACACGGGTTTGAAGGCTAGTATATATATATATATATATATACAAAATGCAGTAAAAATAATAAAATGCAGTACAATTTTAACAAAAGGTAGTACAAAATGATAATATGTAAAAAAAATTGAAAGGAAAATTTCAAAAAAAAATAAATAAAAAAAGATGTTAAGTAATTTTTTTTCCAGCGGCCGATGGCTGCGGCAGCTGGTGGTGCGATGTGGGGTGGGGAAGAAGAAAGTAGAAGCGGATGAAAAACAATATTAAGAAAGTGAAAAGGTAAAAATGAAATTTGATTATATGATACGTGTCGTATTTTTAATGGTTAAAATCTTCTCCTCACTTCTCCTTAAAACACACACATTCTCCTCTAAACCTCATCCGTAAGTAAAAATAAAATAAAAAGCAACCCATAATCTAAAAAATAATACATCCAACCTATATCTAATCTAGTCTAATCTAATTATACATAATCAAAATAACTACTTGGCCTGAAATAATAGTTCAACAATTAATAACAAATTGTAAATACTCTTATATGAAGACAAAACAAGAAATCGTATAATCGCACATGAATTATGAAACAAATTAAACCATACCTATGATTGGAATCTATTTTTTAAACCATAACCAGACACAAAACAAATAACCATATAACAATTAAAATATACAAAAACGATCATTCAAGACCTCATTTATGCATCGGACGATAGAATTAGTATCTATATATGTTCATTGCCAAAATATCAAACACGTACTTGGTGATTGAAATCCACCCGTTATATTATTATAATTTATTACCACCATCAAAAAGACAAAAAATATATATCATATGAGTCTAATCTACATCAAACCTTTGTAAGTTGTACATTTTTTGTCATGTCAATCCTTAACCATAAACAAAAAAAAATTAATCTCGCCAATCCCAAAAAAATAAAAAGCAAATGAAAAAATTAAACAGTCAAACCCTTTTTATGGCAATCTCTATAATGATGTAGGGTAAGAAGATAAGATAGGTCCCATGTTCGAGGAAGAAGGTACAACCATTTCCTCAACACCAAGTTGTACTTGTTGATTTTCATCATCCCAAAATAAATAGTTTGGACATTGTTGGCTTGTTTGATCCACGACCCATTCATTAAACTCATGTTGCTTTTGAATTAAGCACTCCCTTCCGTCCCCATTGTTTAAATGACAATTTTGCCCTTCTACCATGCTCTCCAAATTCTCCATCAAAGGTGGCAAATAATTATACATGCCATTATTTGTGGTGAAGTTCAACACTTGTGTGGGCAATTCAGGTATTTGATTCTTGTTCAATTGCCATATTGTGTCACTATAGTATTCATTATGTGCAATGCAATCCTCATTTTGCCCTTCGAGTACGGAACCACTTGTGTGATCAAGCATGAATAATGAGCTCGAAGAAGAAGAAGAAAACATGGGCTCGTGAATTTGTTGTTGCTTAATGTTGGTTATGCCTAAATCTTGATTCAAGAAAGTTAAGTGGGTCGGATTGTATCCGTAATCTGAATGAGGTTGATCTATGCTTGTCGTATTTGTACTTAAACGTGTTGCCATGCTTGTCGAAGAGGGTTTACGGTTGATCTTCTTTTTGATCCATGAGTTCCAATAATTCTTGATCTCATTGTCTGTTCTTCCTGGTAAATGACTTGCTATATGGGCCCATCTATACACAAGTAGATAATTCATTGTCAACTTTTTGTAGGAGTTTATGTATAATATATGCATAATGATTAAACAATAAAAGCAAGGATAAAGAATGCATATGATCACATAATATATATATATATATATATATATATATATATATATATATATATATATATATATATATATATATATATATATATAATTATAATTATAATTATAATTAAATATAAGAAGCTTAATTAAGGTGTGACATTGTTATCAACATCCAAATATAGTGTCAACAACTTTTGAAAGTGATTATTGATCAAGGGCTTTCCAGCAACCATTTTGTAGTCTTACTCTGTATGGGGCTTCACTAAAACGATGTATGATGTGTCTGTGTGTGTCTATATATTATTATATATAGATAAAAGGAGTGTCAATTTATTTCATTCAGATAATTATTACTACCATATTTACCTTAACGTACTAGAATACAATTAAATAATCTAGCTAGTAGCTGGTGAATACTTCCTACTATGTATAGTATGTAACCACATTTCGTAACGATAACTTACTATTATAAGTCAAAGTTCGAATGATTTTGGTTCAATTAATTGGTATGGTAATTATATAACAGTAAAAACTAACTTGTTTCCTACAACGCTATGAAGGTTGATGATCAACTTCTCTTCCTCTGGCGTAAACTTTCCCCTTCTGATATCGGGTCTCAAATAGTTTATCCATCTCAATCGACAACTCTTTCCACACCTTTGAAGGCCTGAAACTAAAACGACGTTCTTTGAGACATGCACATTCCATCAATTCACTAAAACAACTGAAATGTGGTTCATCTTCATGCAATTCTAAACCCGAAATGCTTTTTACATTATAAAAGTGTGTTTTCGCTATTTTAACTTTCTGGCTTAATAAATCGTGATGCATATAACTTACAAATATATTGACAAGGATCAAATGTAAGTATAACAAAATCTATGAAGGTATTTAGCAAGTTTTATTTTCACATTTATTTTAATTTAATGGTAAGATCAATAAAAACATTGAACTAGTTGCATTGCTATTAAAAAAAAAAAAAAAGTTGCATGCTTGCATTTTACTATAATGAGATGTATACCAAGATATGTAGAATCAACAACATATATGAACTATATATTCAAATATATAAAACTCAAGAACACAATGTTAGAGAGAGAGAGAGAGAGAGAGAGAGAGAGAGAGAGAGAGAGAGAGACCAGCTTTCTCAGGAACTTCACTCCAGCAACCATAGCCATGAGTTGTGATGAACCTAATGAGCTTTTCATCTTCTTCAGGTGACCAAAGTCCTCTTTTTACTTTCTGTTGGTTACAACATGAATGCTGCCCCATTTTCTTTAATTACTTCTTCTATATCTCTAAGTGTGTGTTCTTGTGATTTTTTCCAAGTTATACAAGATCGAGAAACATGGCCATCCACCACATATCAAGAATTGAAGCAAAAGGGTGTCTAGTTATATATATGTGATGTGATGATAATAATAATAATAATTGGCATTTAAATGTGGTGCAAATACAAAAGTGAAATGGAGACGGGACCCACTGGTTTTCATCTAACCCTAAAACGACATTTGATCAAATTTATGTTAAAAGCCATACATTTTTCTACGTAGATTTGTAGTATTACGTAACCAACGTCACGTACTTGCCTCTTTTTCTCAAACACACACTATAAAACCACACACACGCAAATATATAAAAATATATTATACAGCCCCATTTACGCATATTAATTGGTTATTTTCTTCAAGTTGTTGATTGAAAACCCGGCCAGATAATTAATATCAATTAATGATCTAATATGGTTCATTAATGTTATATAGCTTCTTATTTGCGTAATATACATACATACATACATACATACATACAAGAATAAACATGTCTCAGATTTGTAAATATATATAATCAAAGACTTTTAATATAATCAACGAGTTTAATATAATTAACGTTAGTTAATAAAAATATATATAGTTTAATCTCTTGAAGTTACCAAATTCATAATTAGCCTTCGTTAAAGAATTACTCGTGCAGTGGACATGTAATATTCTGGCTAAATATTACTTCGTATTTGAATATATAGAGAGTCAAGCTAGGTTTGTCCCATATGTACTGTATCCATACAAATTAAATATAAATATTAGCTATTAGCTATATTTGCACGTTTTACATTAAAAGTGCATGCGTTTGACATATATCAGGCTCTTTATATGAAGCTTCTAGTATTGTTTAATACAAGTAATCAAAAAATTACGTAGTAGTACTTATATAGTCCGTAAATTCAAAAAGTAAGTTTTAGAAAAGTAAGCTATCCGAACTAGCTAATTATATAATCCTTCATTAGTTGATTATTCTTATTATTACGGGTTTTATTTAAATGTATACCTTTATGTTATTTTACATGTTGCAACTATACCTACAACTAGTTTGCCGGTACTTACAAAAGAAGGGAAAAAAACAAAACGAAATAAAGTTTTCGGCCCTAAATAAAAGTTTCAATCACCTAGCTAGCTACCGCTCTGGCTTACAAAATTTGGTAACATATAAACATATTTATTGTGATTACATAGGAGAGGGTAAATAAAAATTTAGTATTATACTCGATCTGTATATTAATTGCATATATTCATGAGTTATTAGAAAAGAAAACAAATTAACAAAAACTTGATGTCAGTTAGTCTAAAGGAAATTATGTTTTTATATCGAGAAATATGTGAAGAAGCGTTGGTACGAGTACATGTGGAACAAGCCAACTTTGGATCACAAATCCACTCAAGCCATTTAAGCCTAAATTTGCTACTTCATCAGGAATGTTAGAATTTTGTGTTTTGTATTTATTTTAAGTACTTGATCGATCTACAATGTAGTCTATAATGAGACATGTTTAACAATATAAAATTACTGTTTTCAATCCGACTTCCATTCTCATTATTTTACCAAAAAATTTAATTACTAATTCAATCTTAATACTAATAGAAGGATCCCACATGGGGATATATGGAAGACAATATATATATATATATATATATATATATATATATATATATATATATATATATATATATACACGCATGTTTAATATGGACATCGATATGTATTAATTTCTACAATATATAAGACAAACACGTTACGTATAAAGTGTTATTGCGAAATGGACACTTCACTAACCAAAATTTTAGTTCTGTAGAGAATATTTCCCTAATGGTGCCTATCAAGCAATGAATAAAAAGCAATGAATAATTGTTTTTATTGTTATTTTTTTCTCGAACGGTAAGCGATAATATATTACATATATACATCAATTATATATCTGTATAGTATGTAAAATGTATGTCTTAGGAAAGAAAAACGTGCTCAATTGATGTTAAAGTTTCATTCTTTTGAAACAAGAAAGGAATATATATATATATATATATATATATATATATATATATATATATATTTATATGGGAATGTTCAAATGAGAACCACTTTAAAGTTGAGAACTGTGAGAACCACATCGAATACGTGTTTGTTCACATGTGATTAACTTCAATCATATGTAAACATTGATGTACGTTTAATTGAAAAAGAAAAAAGTAAAAAAAATCTTAAAATCATATCAAAAAACGCAAAAAACAAATACATGTTCACATGTGAACGATAATGTGAACAAATCGGTTAAAATGTGTTTTAAGACGTAAATTTATGATTTTTTTTTACTTTTTTCTTTTTCAATTAAACGTACATCAATGTTCACATATGATTGAAGTTAATCACATGTGAACAAACACGTATTCATTGTGGTTCTCACAGTTCTCAACTTTAAAGTGGTTCTCATTTGAACCTCCCACTATATATATATATATATATATATGTATATATATATATATATATATATATAGGGTTTGGATCAAATAGAATAGATGCTAAGATAGAATAAATAGAATAGAGTAAAATTATAACTTCTATCCTTTGGAATTAATACTAGTCAAAGGGTAATTTTGGTATTTGAACTAAATAACTATTACAATGAAATGAAACAAAGAACTCCTATTCACTTTCTTCCCGGTCGTTCTTCCCCTTCTTCCCTAAACCCTACTTTTTTTCTTAATCACAAAACCTCCATATTTGTACTATCTCTTTTGATCAGCGACCACCCCCTCCTAACATAGTAACATTATTTTTCTTCTCCACAAACTACCCAACACGAATTTATGTAATCGTGTCTTCCATAAGAATTGTTACAATTGAGAAACCGACATTGAAGTGTGTCCGACTACGATTTTCGCCGATAGAAAATGTGGGTTTGGGTGAATGATTCCGTCGAATTGAAGACTTAATAGTATTGACCTAAAATCAAACACCACCTCCTTACAACCACGGGCCGACCACCGCCAGCCACCAACCAACTTGTGATGAATATTTTGATGTGCATCAATATTCCTGGGTGTGAATCAAGTGTTTTCTGATGTGCATCAAATTTTTTCGGTGTGCATCAATCTGTTTGTTGTGAATCAGTGTTCGATTTCTGGTGTGCATCAATCTGTTTGTTGTGAATCAGTGTTCGATTTCTAGGCGTGCATCAACTATTTTCAATGTGCATCGGGTTTTTCCAGGGTGTATATAGTGTGCATCAACGACATGTATAAACTGTGTATCAATTGTTTATGAGTTCCATTTGTAATATTAATGAATGCATGTTGTACTTTGAATTTTAGTTTGTGTTAGTTGTACATATTCCACTATTCCAGCTATGAATATATTTTTTTAGTTTATAGACTCTTTATATTGTTTAAAACATAAAATGTAAAAAATGGATGTCGAATGCCGATTTTGTCCTTGAAAGGCTAATAACGTGGGTTTGACTATAATAAAAAAAATATGATCAAATTTTGATCTGATGGTCAATATTTTATTTCATTTATTCTATTTTAAAGATTATTTCACAATAACCACACCCTATATATATATATATATATATATATATATATATATATATATATATATATATTCATGTTATATTAAAGCTTGAAAGTTGTTTTGTGAGCTTGAAAGTTGTTTTGTCATACATGATCATTAGTATTATGTCACAAATAGTATTAATATTTACATTAGCTATTATGTCACTACTTGTAATATCCAATAATATTTAATTAATACTTTAAACTTAATTAGTATAATAGTTATTTTGATGAATTGTTCAAGAAAAAAAAAGTTGTTTTAAGATTTTTAACCCAAGATCGATTAAATAGTTAATTAGTGCGTACTCGATCGGGGGATGATGAATTAAAAATAACTATATCTCTTTCAAGTTTCAATATATAATAATATATATATACAACAAAAGTACGTTATGATGAAGTGGACAAGATACGTATTTCTATAAAAGGAAATAAAAGAACCCTTTTTCACCAACATGTAATAATTACTATACTTAATAAGTAGACAACATTCCATTTCCATTACCATTAGTTGAGATGTTTGATTTCATTGGAAAAAACATAATCTACGTAACTGGGTTGATACAGCCAAATCTTATCTCTCTAGATTCGGAAATTAGTGGAGTTGTATGTTTAATTAACATGAGTAAGTAGTTAAACATTAGATATGATATTTTCTTTAGGTTATAATATTCCTTACAAGTTTATGGTATACGACTGTAACTTAACGTACTAACGGTGTATTTTTCATCCCAAACCGTACGTCTATATATATACACCTATATATTGACTAGATGAAGATACACAATTCCTATGAAATTGGCAAGTAAAAACACATTGCAATATAGGCATTAGTCATGATCAAGCTCCTCGAGCCCAAAAGACTTATAAGTACAACTACTTTACACGTAAAAGGGTAATTTAGAGGTTACTCCTGACCACCGTACTATATTTCAATAGTACGCCTCCGCCCCACCCGCAAGGAGGATCAACACCGGGCAAATCACATATCCATAAATCACCCACATCTGCTAAGGTACGGATTCGAACTCCTGATACGTCAATTACATATGTGGAGTCTGGACGTTTGCAGTGACGGTACCACTTGAACATGTATAAACAAGGACGGTACTATAAATCATTTTTAAGAAGACAAAATTTTGTATTAACCTTTATATAAGAATTAGACAAGAGTATGTATTTTTTTGACGTGAGAATACCCCTGCTCCTAATTAGTGTCTCCGCCCGTGAGTACAAATACGAAATAAAATTAAGAATGCTAGAGCCTAACAAGAGAGTGAAAGATGGTGGTGACAAGTGAATAATAATGGATGAAATTGGAGAGTATATATATATGTAGCTAGCTTAGGTTGATGCAAATATTTCACCATAATTGATAGTGAAGATAGAAGACTGTTGCTTGCATGAATCGCAAGCTTAAATTCAAAAATCTTAACACACACAAACACAAAATATAAAAAAGGTGATGAAAATGAATTAAGATGGATGATGTGAGTTAGAGAATCAAAGAGTGAATAATGATTATTATTCTTAGCTTTAAGGTGGAGCAACGGAGGCACGATATTCTTCGGTGGGTCCACCTTGTTTTTTTTTTTTTTTTATGTTAACTACTACACTCGAAGTTATCTTGCTAGGATTGTTTAACTGCTTTTTGTTCAATTTGCGAGATAACGACTCCTTATTAATAAATTTCATTTATACCCTTAGTATTTTTCTTCAATATGCGATTGACTTGCAAAACTTTTACTCATTCAGTCACATTTGCAATAACTATCCACCGGTAAAAAAAACATAACTACTAATAATTTAATAGTCATTAAACTCTGAAATATACCTTGATCGTCTGTTACTCTCAATAACTCAATTCGTAAATATTTCAAGTCAAGTTATCTTAAATGTAAGGACAAAAAATGGCATTTCGCTACTCTATCTTAAATCAAAGACTTTATATGTTGGAGGACAAGCGGAGGCATCAGAATAGTTAAAGTGTTGTGAGAAGTAACTTGGTTGTTCTAGAGGTTGTGCTTTTAGCTGGTTGTCATACACATGGTATGACATGTGTATGTACTTAATCTTTCATTTTGGTAGATTGAGTTCTATGTGGTTCTCCACAATCTTGTAATTGTAACGTTTAACATTCATTTATAATATATGTCGGGGTAAAACCCCTTTACCCATAGAAGTAACGTTTGCATATTATGTGTTGTAAAACATATAATACGTGAAATAAATGTAAGTTTGTGCTTCTAAATTAAAAAATATATATATATTTCATTAAATCGATGAATTTGCTAGATTATTCGCCGAAACTTACAACATATATTTACGAAGTAAAATAGATGTGTTACATTAAAATTTATTTTTTTAAACATCCAATACAAATAGTAATTTGTGCTAAGCTTGATACATTCCGATAAACGTTGCCCAAAAATTGTCACGAACCCCAAAATGGACATGAATAGCGAAAAGGATCGAGTCGAAAGGATATAAAAGGGATTATCAAGGATTATTTTTGATTAATTAGAATAGACATTTAATTTGGAGTTGCTTAAAGAGCATGGTTGGTTAAGTTATTAAGTCTTTAGATGAAATGTCTCCACCACTTTACATTGTTTTACAAACATTATATTGTTCATCTTTTATAAATCTCCATCAATCTTTTCTTGTCTTGAATTAATTATGCACTTCATATATATTTATATATTTATTTGGGTTCTATAAATTGTCGATTTCACTGATCGTGCATATTATTGTTCGCCTTTGGTTTATATAAACAAAAATCCATTATTTTATTTTATTTTGTGTTTTACACTCTAGATCGAAGTACATGCAATAGGTAGCAATATAATTCACAAAATTTTGTTAAAAACATATCCAGAAAATAAAAAATAGTATCATTTTTAAACTTTTGACAGGTAACTCAACTAACTACTCCGTATAATACTATATATACTTCATCTTCATAATTCCAAATGACTGAAATTTCGTAACCAACTGATTCATGCCATACCAACTTAGGCTCATCACGTGAGTGATAAACTAGCTCCCGCGTATATGGTATCACAACCAACTTATCTAACAACAACACGGAATTATTTTACATGAGTTAATTGTTTTGATTCAATTTACAGTTTTTGTGGGGAAAAAAAGATGCAAATTACGTATTTCTTTTGTGTTTAAAAAAGATTGGCATTAAAAAGAAGACGTGTAGTGTAGTATGATCGGTTATTGTTTGTTAAGAGAAAAGGATAGGGTATTGTTGTTTATGCAACAAATGAGAGTATAATGTGACATGTATATATAGTTTGTCGGTTTTTGAGGAATATGACTATTCGTATTCATAGATTGAAAATGAGTATATACAAGGGAGTATATGGAATACGATTAATTAATTAATTTGTCCTTTATTATACCTTCATTCATTCATTGCTTATAAATTAATATTTTATGATTACTTATAGTTTGACTTTAACTAAAGGACGGAACTACTTTGAAAGCGTTGTTAGGAAACTTATACCTAAGAATTCAGAAAAACAGAGCATATTCTTTGGGGTTTAATGTGTATAGAACTATAGATGACACACTCGAATTGTATAAATGAAACAGAGTACGTGCATTAGATTATAGGTTTGTATATTCGATAAATCTAACCTAATGCACAACAACTATATACTATAAGTAAGAAATGAGCTAATCTTCAATAGCAAAAGGACGTGTTGAATGACAATCATTTTGGGAATTGAGATCAACAGTTTTGGATGAGCTTTATAATCAATTAATTATTTAGTCTTACTTAACAGATACTGGCGTTTAACTCCTTCTGTTCATCCGGTTATATTATTTCTCATTTAATTCACCAATGTTAAGGTCGTGATTACATTGTTGACGCCTTAATAAACTTTATATATTTGTATTGTCAGAAACAAAATTTGAAGAACATTTTCTTACCTTTGTAAACTTATCTTCGAATCGTGTTATCGTTGAGCTTAGACGGTTATTTACTTAGGAAAATAATAGGTATATCCAAATTTATAGGTTTATATCTAGACCTACAAATATGATTGTTAGATGTGAAATATTGATCGGAAGAGATTAAAAAATAGAAAAAATCCAACTAATAAAAAAAGTACAACTACCTTTAAATATGTAATTAGACATTTAGACCTAACATTACTCATCAACTTGTTATTGGAAATATATATGATGCCAATATATTATTAGGCTTGAAAGCCCAGCCTGTTTGAATAGTTAAATAGACATAAGACATGTATGGATTTAGGCCCATTGAATATTCAAATGCAACTAGTTAGTTTAGGTCCTTTAGAAGTTGGACTGCATAGAACAGTTATTGGATTAGAGGTTGCATGATGAAGTTACAAGAATACCCATCTTCTGTTTATGACTTTATGCTTTATGAGTTTATGTTCACCTTTTATTAGGCTTACCTTGAAACTTACCCCACACAAACAACAGATACAATTTAGGTTGATAGGCTTAACTTATGAGTTATGACTTATGAGGTGGAGGTTAAGTTCAATAGTAATATATTAGCTTTCAGGCTTAAAAAGCCCAATTTAAAGAGTTTCATCTTAATTAGCTATAGGCGTGACCAAAAAAACCGGGTTGGGAAACCGACCCGGTCAATACCCCGGTTGTACCCGAACCGCTTCCAAAAACCGGTTTTAATACCCGGTTTGTACCCGGTTTTTACACTAGCCGTTGTGTTTGAGCTCCTAGCCGTTTTATATCCTTTTTTTTGCTTTTTTTTTACCATTTTGCCATCCTAAAACTAGTATAAATAGATACCTTGGGTTTGGGTTAGTTACAACACTCAAACTCACTCATTCTAGTGAAAAAACACTCAAAACGCTTACGATTTACATACGAAACTCTCAAAACATTACTCTCATCCTCTCAAAACGCTCTCATAATGGCAACTCAAAGTTCCTCAACTAACGATTTTGTTGGTCCGTCAAATGCACCAACCATTGTTCAAGTCTTTACAACAAAGCGTAATCCGGAGATTTGGTGTAACTTTGACAAAGTGTTGTTGTCGGATGGTTCGACTAAAGCACATTGTAAACGATGTGGGAGTTTTTTAAAAGCCGACTCCAACTCAATGTTGAACAAACATACTTTAAAGTATTGTAGTGCAAACAAAACTAATCCGGAGGAGGGTCAAGCAACCATGTCACGGGATGGAGGTATTTTCACATACCAAGCGGATCATTGTCGAGAAGCATTTGCCGGCTTTGTGATTCAAGAAGCTTTGCCGTTCAACCACTTCGACAACCCTCGGCTTACTAAGGTTATTCAAAATACTCTTCAACCCCGATATAATCATGTATCACGTCTTACTCTTAGACGTGATGCACTTAAATTGTGGAAAAATGCTAAAATTCAACTAATAACCGGTTTTGAAAACTTAACTACAAGTGTATCACTAACAACCGATGTTTGGTCGGCTCCTCATGGTTTGCCCGGTTCGTACCTTTGTGTTACCGCACATTGGGTTGATCCCTCAACTTGGCAAATGATGAAACGTACCATTGCTTTTGAAGACTTTGAGTATCCTCACACGGGTCAAAATTTATTTTGCATGTTACGGGATGTAATGAAAATGTTTAAATTAGAACAAAAGGTTTTTTCTATTTCGTTTGATAATGCGAGTAATAACACAAACGCCGTTCAAAAATTAATACTAAAATACAACCCACCTTTGAAAGGCATTTTCTACCATAGTAGATGTGTTGCACACATCATTAACTTGGTTGTGCAAGACGGGTTAGCGGTTCCACAAATAAGTCAAGTAAAAGACACGTATAAAAACATGTTGCAAGATATATTTTGTAAGGGTAAGGCTAGATACAAACTTTATATGAAATTGTGTAAGGATACGGAGAACATTTTTTTAACCCCTAATTGGGACATGCCCGTAAGATGGAATTCGACATACAACATGTTTGTATGTGGTTTACGCCAACGTGAGACTTTACAAGCTTTTCATTTACAACTTGTCCAAAGGGGTTATGCTACAAACGAATTTCCAAACGGATGTTGGGATATTATTGAAAAGATAACCGAATTTTTTAAACATAAACGTGCAAGGGGTGAAGGTAATCAAACAAACACTAGCGAATATGGGAGGTTTACCGGAACCGATTTTTTAAACACTATACAACCCGATGAATTCGCACAATTTGATATTTTGGCTTGGTGGAAAGGGAGGGAATCTCAATTTCTCGTTCTAACCATCATGGCCCGAGATTTACTAACCGTCCAAGCTTCTACGGTAGCTTCGGAATCCGCTTTTTCTCTTAGTGGCAGGGTACTATCTATACGAAGAACAAGACTCACACCGGCCTCATTAGAGATGTGCATTTGCTTGAAGGATCACTTAGACGCCGCGGAATGTATACAACACATTTCTAGTCTTGAAGGTGAAATGGAATACGAAGGAGATATACACGATATCGAGGTGCAAGCCGGTATGGCAATATCACTCTTCGATGAAGAAATTGCTCTTGATGAAGCTTCGCGAGAGGCTACCACCGATGAAGATTTCGACCTTTGAACAACGAAGACTATGTATTTGAAGATGTTAGAAGACTTGAAGATTAATAATACTTGAAGATTTTGAAGAAGTATGAAGACTTATTTGTTTCAAGAATATTTTTATGACTATTTATAAGACTTTGATTTAAGTAATTGTCAAGTTATGTTTCCATTCCTAAATGATGTTTTAAGTTGAAGATTTTATTATTTTTATGAAGATTATGAAGATTGTTATTTTTATGAAGATTATGAAATGATTAAGTGTTGTTGTTATGGTGAAAGTGTTGTTGTTATGGTCAAAGTGTTGTTGTTATGGTAAACGGGTCAAAAGGTGTCCAAATGGTTCATGAAAGTGTGGTTATGTCAAAACGAGCGATAGTGTAATTATGTAGCGGCTTGCAATTGCCTTAGGTGTTAAATGTATGTTAAAATGTGTTGGTAAAAAATGAAAGTCTGAATGTGAGGCGTTTGTGATTTGGTATGGTCACCAAAAGTGTCCGAAATGACCAAAAATTGTTCACACGTCCGAATTCTTCGTTGACGTGAAATTTGAAAAAGTGTAAAAATGAAAAGTTTTATTTTGTTATAGTGGAGGTGTCTGCAAAATTTCAGCTTCTAAGTATTTACGAGTCAAAAGTTATGCGCGTCGGAATTTCGCTTCTAAAAATTCTGCATACCAAACATTACCCGGTGCGTACACCTAGTACCCGCCGGTAACATGTTGTACCCGCCGGCTAGTTCATATTCTTCCGGGAACTAAACATTAGTACCAGCCGGGTATTATGTTGTACCCTCCGGGTACAACATTTAATTGCTTTACAGAAAGTCAGTAGCTAGATTGCCTTGAGTACCCGTTGCGTACAATGTGTACCCGCCGGGTACCAGGTATATACCCGTCAATATTCACACCGGGTAGTTCATATTCTTCCGGGAACAAATCATTAGTACCCGCCGGTAATAGGTTGTACCCGCCGGGTACTCTATTTTTCTAGGTTGTCCCTGACTGCCTTTCACGCTTTCCACACATTCCAAAACCCCATTTTCTCTCCAAAAAACGGGAGCAACACCACCAAAACCCCCACTCAACCATTTTTGAAGCAAAAACTCACGAATTAAACCGGCAAAACACTTCTACATCATGTTTAAGGTACAATTAACAATTTTTTAATTCAAAAGACTTAATTTTCATGGATTGATTGAAGTTTTTAGATTTAGGTTTTCTTGAAATTGAATGTGTGAAAGTTTTAGTTGTTTCTATTTCTGATTATATTGTGAGTTATGTGTACTCACACCTTCTTATTTCATGAATTCGTGTTTAATATACAAGATTATGAAAAATACGAATTTAGGGTTCTTGAAACAAATTTTGGGAAAAATTAATTATGTGTCATGCTATGCTTAGAATTGTAATCCATTTACATAATACTCACGATTGTAATGCTCACTTGAATCAAATTATGTGTTTAATTGCATAATTCGAGTTTAGCTTGATATTAGGGCATTGCTTTTGAAAGATGATAAGTTTGAGCTTTGTAGATAAAATGTGTTTACGGCTGTGTAACATTATATGATGTTAATCCTAATGAGTGTGTACATTATATGATAGCATATCTAGTTACTCATAATAGTATTGGTTGGTATTGCGGGAATGATTGTATAATTGATTATGTGATGGATGAATTGGTCAAGGCAATTCTCTCATTTGTGTTGTGTTTTGCAGGGAAGAAGCAAGAAACAAAAAGGCAGCACCTCTGGGACTGCTAACGATGAAGAGGGTGACCGCCCTCAGCCGATGAGCGTTGATGCTCTACTTGTTCCCGAGACAATTCACCAATGGCTGAGATTTAGTAACAGGTTAACAAAGTACAATACATACTGTCAGAAACTGAACTTGTTGAGGGGGAAAGATTGTGATTTATCTAGGGTGGTCGATTGGGAACCACTAGAACAAGCTGGGGTAGCCGCCGGAATTAAGGAACTGATTAGGCAACATTATATCGTGGATCACATACCATTCGAATATGAAGAATGGGAAGGCATATTTCAGATTAATGAGGAGGTATACAAAGAGCTATGTGTGGAATTCCACTGCACATATGAAATGAAAGAGGATGTTGAGTCGGCGTGTAACACCCCACATTTTCAACGTAATTATAAACGTAATTTGCATGCATTATTAGGCTAATTCCCTACTTGAGTGAATTCACAACACATTTTAGAGGTAAGTCTAGCAAAGCCCAACTAGTTAATATGCGTAGTATTACATTTCGTAATTAGTCGTAATTACGTACTAAACAATTGGAACAAACGCGACAAAATATACGACTGTTGGTGAACAAAAATTATTTAATAAAACGAAATTTATTAAATAACATTAACGTTTAATAAATATTATGTCGATAATATTTACAAGTATTTCGTAACGAATAACATTTATTTTGTTCAATTGAAACAAAACAAAGTTATAATTTTATAACTCAACTAAATTATTTTCATAGAATATTTCAACTAAAATATATTCGAATTCATAATTAAAAACTTAACATTTAAAAATATTTGTACATTCTACGATCGGGTAAACAAACACGGGTCTAATACCACAGAGTGAGGACAAAGACTCCCAACCCATTCCCTCCCTTTTTGATTTATCCAAACCCACACACCACCTCATTTCCCATCTTTCAACTCTCTCTCTAAATCACAAAACACTCTCACCTCTCTCTAACCACCACCACCGCCGGCTTCCAACCCCAAAAACCGCCACCAAACCACCCAAAATTACTAAGCTTCTTTGGAATAAAACGATCACGGGATCACGATCTACACTTATACCTTTCCGAATTTTCTTCGCGTTAACTTTGTAAGATCCCGACATTTCGTAAACTCTTAGATTTCGGTTTTTGTTTGATATTTCATGTTTAAAATACTTAATATACCATGTATTAGTGTTATATCAACTTATTATGCCCAAAAACACCATTAAAAACGCTTTAAAAGTCGAATTTTGCACAAAAATCGCGAACAGCGAGTTTCGCGAGTTGAGATTCAATCTCAACTCGCGGGGCGAACTCGACTCACGGATCTCAACTCGACTCGCGGATCTCAACTCGACTAGCGGATCTCAACTCGACTCGCGGATCTCAACTCAACTTGCAGAACTCAACTTGCGAAACTCAACTTGCAAATCATTTTTCCACTAAGTGTCATGCTTAACCGGAAACGAATACTTACACACGATACGATATACGAACTGTACAAACATTTCAAACAAACTTATTTTATTGAAATCGTGATTTCAAACTATTACCAACGAGTCGTATACATTTTCACAACTGCGAAATACAAACGTAAACGTTAAACAAACACTTTGGACATAATTTAGTTGCGTGAACACTACCATGGATGGTCAAACTTAGACATCCAAGTACTTATTTAATCTCATACGTTTAGGGCGTTAGGAGATTCTGGACCATACTTGGGCTTAGGTTTGCTAGCACTAGCACGTTACTTAACTCAACATGTGAGTTCACAGCCCCTACTTTTACTGTTTTAACTGCTTTTGAACAGGGGTGGAAAATATAGTCAAAGCTTTTGCTACGTGAGCAAACTTTTATATAACTGTTGTGATATAAATTGTGCTAACTATTTATGACTGAGGTCAAACGATTATAACTGTTAATTATGAAACGGGATTTCATACGAAAACTGGAATTGGGAATACACTGGAGAACGACCAGCCACACACGCTTTTACAAACTGGTTTTTATGAAACAACATTTTCATAAACGTATTTAAAAAGTCCCTACTTCTTGGGCACACACACACAGAAAGTCCCTACGTCTTGGGCACCCACACAGAAAGTCCCTACGTCTTGGGCACACGCACAGAAAGTCCCTACGTCTTGGGCAAACAGAAAGTCCCTACTTCTTGGGTAAGGTGTCATCCTACGTCTTGGATGAAGGCTCTACATCTTGAGCAGATGGGTCCTACGTCTTGGATGCCAGTCCTACTTCTTGGACACAACTTATACAAGTCCCTACGTCTTGGGCACATACATAGAAGTCCCTACTTCTTGGGCAGATACAGATGGGTCCTACGTCTTGGATGCCAGTCCTACTTCTTGGACACAACTTATACAAGTCCCTACGTCTTGGGCACCTACAAAGAAGTCCCTACTTCTTGGGCAGATACTGATGGATCCTACTTCTTGGACGAACGATTTAGTCCCTACTTCTTGGGCACACATAGAAAGTCCCTACTTCTTGGGCAACGATTTAGGTCCTACTTCTTGGACGCACTTGAAAAGTCCCTACGTCTTGGGCAAACGTTTTAAACTCCTACTTCTTGGGTAAACTAATAGGATATTGCTTTCCTACAACACGTGAACTGTCTTTTGGGTAACATCCCACCACGATTATACTTGAACAAGCATTCTAAACGAATCTATTTGACATTTAGGCCAACAAGCCTACCCAAACTTGGTTCAACTATTGCAAACATAAAACCTGTGAATTCACTCAACCTCGTTGTTAACTTTAACTATGTTTTTCAGGGAATTAGCTGCGCACGTAAGATCCGCCTGCACATATGGAACATAGGCGACCCTTGAAGCAAATAGGATGCCAACTTTTGACAACTGGATTTCTTTTATATAACTAATATGTTTTAGTCATATTTACGAAATCTACTTTTGTAAACTCAACTACTTTGACATTTGTACGATTCGATGAATCGTAAAACTTTGTAACTAATACTTTTAGCATCCTAATATATGTTTGGTTGTAATCATAAGCTCTGATACGTATGCATGTACATTATATATGTGGCACCCCCAGCTTATACCAATGCTTCCGCTAAACGAATTTGTGGGTGTTACACGGCGACTGATAAAAATTTCATGACTTTCCGACTGGGAGGTCAACCAAGGAAAATGAGTATGGTGGAACTTGCTGCCTGTTTGGGCATTTATACTCGAGAGCAGCTGGATGCAACTCATTTTGAGGATTATTTGATGAACAGTGATATGATCGGGCTGGAATTTTTCCCCAAGGATGTGTTATAACACCCCACGATTTAAGACACATTTTTTTTTTATTATTATTATTCGGAAGCGTAAATCCCATTCATACCAATATAGATATAACATTATATATACGACATTTAGTCATACCAAAACATTACAAGTTTATAAGTATTAAGTATAATTACAACGCTAATACAATAACTGGGTGTTATGTTAACAAAACATGATTTATCCGAAACGATCAGAGTTTCCATTGTCAAACATTTCTTCAAAACAACACCATTGCCTAATCATATCCCAAAAGTTAACCTGCAAGAGTAGGTGGGGAATTAGCACAAAGCTAAGTGAATGAACTAAATCTAACAATCTAACTTTGTATAACAATCAATTCACAACAATCATCTAAACAAACAATCAAACAGAGGATCGGTGGTTCTTGAGATACCCTCAGTCCGCGGTGGCACTCCAAGAACACTTAATAATCAACTGCGAGCCAATACAGAGATTTTTACCGATAGTTTATTGCTATCTTTAACCAATATGGATTAAATCACAACGAATGTTCATCCGACCCATAAAGATTAACCTATAGTAACTAAACCCAAAATTGACCTCTATCATTCCAACCTATCATGGAATTATTCACAAGAAATCAATCCATCCATCAAACCACAAGTTTAATCAATAATCCTATCATTAACGCAACGATAAATCAGTCATTACAAACAACTTAAAATTGATGCAACTAACTGTTAACACCAAGATTAAATTGTGAGAATCAGTCCACTCACCTGTCAGTCTCAGTCTCCAAACTCAAAAGTCTTATTTTATTGAGTCTTCGGTATCTCTGTAAACGCAAATTAAAACACAAGTTAATGACTTGTTTCATAATTTAATTATGACTATACTCAATTACATTCATTGATAATCAAGAAATATCGATAACTAAACAACATAAGGGTTAGATTCACATAAGTTCACAAAATCTCAAATTCTTCGAAATTACAAAGGAAAACGCGATCCAGCTAAAGGTGGTGGGATCGCGTTCCCAAGAAGAAAACTTTCTGTAACCATTTTACACTTTCGAACGCGATCCGGGTTAAGGTGCTGGATCGCGTTCCTATGAACAAAACCAACCCGACTCAATTAAACACTGACTAACGCGATCCGGGTAGCTGTGGCTGGATCGCGTTTGAATGAACAAAATCGTTCTTAAACCAAAATTCACTATGGAACGCGATCCGGGTGATGGAGCTGGATCGCGTTCACACGTTTTAAAGCAGAAGTTCAGACCTGCAACTTTTCAGCTCGAACCAAAACCCAATTTTCTACCAAATGTCATTGAAATGTATGGTTTTTACCAGCAAATAACCTCACATAACATGTAATAATATGTATTAACAACAAACAAACATCATCCAAATTCTAATTACTAACATGCATTAATCTTCCAATATAATTTAAACCAAAACCCACTTTTATACTAGAAACCTAAGAAATTTGCATTTAAGTCAAGAACAAGAAGATGATGATGTTAATTTCAGTAACTACAATCCATTCCAGCACCATTGATCATACATGCATAAGTTTTCTACTTAATTTCACCAATTGAGTTTAAGAACACAAAACAAATACTTACAATGGAAATGGAGAAAACTAGATGAACATGAAGAAGAAGAAGAAGATGAATTCAGTGGCTTTAACAAATTCACAGCTCCAATTTTGATCACATTCAGATTTGCAATTTGTTTATGAGTGTGTGTGTGTTCTTGGAGGTTTCTAAACAAAAATCAGGAAATGAAGGAAATAAAGGTCGACCAATATTACAACCTAACTCAAATACAGTGAAATATTATACCCGTCCTAAATCTATTGTCTGGAACCTAAATTTCAATTGCGCGAAAATTATTTTATTTTACCGTCACCTAAAATTATCTAAAACAGCTAACATTTCAATAGTCACAATATTTCCTGAGGCTCATTTACCTATTAAATTTAAAATCAAACACAGGTAAAAACTTTAAATCGCATAAATAATTTAAAGAAAATACCTTTTTCTTCTAGGCCCGATTTGGGGATGTTACAAATCACCCCTCCTTAGAAAGATTTTGTCCCGAAATCTAACTAGACACAAATAAATTAGGGTATCTAACCCGCATACTCTCCTCCGTTTCCCAAGTGAGATCCGCACCCAAACTATGTTTTCACTTAACCAAAACCATAGGAATTTCTTTTCTACGTAATTTGGTCACTTTCCTATCTAAAAGCTCGACAGGTTCTTCTACCAATTTCTTACTTGGGTCAACTCGAAGATCTTGCAAAGGAAGGATTTGGGATTGATCCTCCACATTGCACTTTCTTAAATAGCAAACATTAAATGTATCGTGAATACCAGCTAATTCAGGCGGAAGATCTAAAGAAACCGATTGTTCATTAATCACCTGACGGATTCTAAATGGGCCAATATACCGGGGAGCTAACTTCCCACGTTTACCAAATCTAATAACACCCTTCCACGGAGAAACCTTTAAATATACAAGTTCCCCTTCAACAAAAACAACAGGTCGTCTACATGGGTCAGCATACTGTTTCTGTCTATCACGTGCTGCTTTCAGTTTCTCACGAGCAATCTTAACCTTGTCAGCTGTAATTTGAACTATATCGGGACCCGCAAACTGCTTTTCTCCCGCTTCTAACCAACATGTAGGTGTTCGACAACGGCGCCCATACAACATCTCATACGGCGGCATACCAATGCTAGAATGATAAGAATTGTTATAAGCAAACTCTATCAATGGTAAGTGTGAATCCCAAGAACCGCCATACTCAAGTACACAAGCTCTCAACATATCCTCGAGTGTCTGAATAGTACGCTCTGACTGCCCGTCTGTCTGAGGATGATAAGCTGTACTAAGATTTACTCTAGTACCTAATTCACGTTGCAAACTCTGCCAAAAACCAGAAACAAACCTGGAATCTCTATCGGAAACAATGGATAAAGGAATACCATGTCTAACAACAATCTCATGAATGTACAATTGAGCAAGTCGAGTCAACGATGCCATCTTACTGGTGGCTAGAAAATGTGCACTCTTGGTTAATCTATCAACTATCACCCAAATCATGTCATTACCTTTCTTAGTGCGGGGAAATTTGGTAACGAAATCCATAGTAATGTGCTCCCATTTCCATTCCGGAATATCTAACTGTTTCAATGAACCATAGGGCTTCTGATGTTCTGCTTTAACCTGGGAACATATATGACAAGTCTCCACCATTCGAGCAACATCGGTTTTCATAGTTGGCCACCAATACAATGGTTTCAAATCATTGTACATTTTCGTACTCCCTGGATGAACAGATAACCTTGATTTGTGTGCTTCCGACAATATCAAATCCCGAAGTCCCCCAATCAATGGAACCCAAACCCGAGACTGGAAAGTTTTCAATCCTCGAGAATCATCAATCAATAAATCTTTCCGTTTCAACAAAATCTCTGATTTTAAATTTTGATCCAACAATGCCTCTAACTGTGCAGCTTTCAACTGAGAAATCAAATCAGAAGATATTTCCAAATGCATAAAATAAATTCGGTCGGAAGGTACATTTCGGCTTAAAGCATCGGCAACCACATTAGCTTTACCCGGATGATATCGGATTTCACAGTCATAATCCTTAATCAACTCCAACCATCGGCGCTGTCTCATATTGAGTTCCTTCTGAGAAAACATGTACTGGAGGCTTTTATGATCCGTGCATACGACACATTTAGTTCCGTACAAATAGTGTCTCCAGATTTTCAACGCAAATACCACAGCTGCAAGTTCTAAATCGTGTGTGGGGTAATTTCTTTCATGAGTTTTAAGCTGGCGAGAAGCGTAGGCAATAACGCGATCATGTTGCATTAAGACAGCACCCAAACCAGCATGAGAAGCATCACAATAAACCACAAAACCCTCGGAACCATCAGGTAATTCTAACACCGGCGCCTGACATAACAACTGTTTAAGAGTCTGAAAAGATGTTTCTTGTTGATCTCCCCACTGAAATTTAATATCCTTCCTAGTTAGCTTGGTTAACGGGCCAGCAATTTTGGAGAAATCCTTGATAAATTTTCGATAATATCCCGCTAAACCAAGGAAACTTTTAATCTCAGAAGGTGATTTAGGAACGTTCCAATTCATAACGGCGTCCACTTTGGAAGGATCCACTTTGACACCATCCTTACAAATAATATGCCCAAGAAACTGTACCTCTCGGAGCCAAAATTCGCATTTGGAAAATTTAGCAAAAAGATGCTCTCTTTTCAAAATCTCAAGAATCAATCTTAAATGATGTTCATGTTCAGCCTCAGACTTAGAATAAATCAAGATATCGTCAATAAATACAATCACAAACTTGTCTAGAAAAGGTCGACATACACGATTCATTAAGTCCATAAAAATAGCAGGAGCATTAGTCAATCCAAAAGGCATAACTAAGAACTCGTAATGACCATACCGGGTACGAAAAGCAGTCTTAGGAACATCTTCCTCACGAACTCGTACCTGATGATAACCGGATCTCAAATCGATCTTAGAAAAATAGGATGATCCCTGTAACTGATCAAATAACTCATCAATTCTGGGCAATGGATATTTGTTTTTCACTGTTCTTTTATTGAGCTCTCTATAATCAATACACATTCGAAGAGTACCATCCTTTTTCTTAACAAACAATACCGGAGCACCCCACGGGGAAGAACTCGGTCGAATAAACCCTTTATCTAACAGTTCCTGAATTTGACTCATCATCTCACGGATTTCAGAAGGAGCTAATCTATAAGGAGACTTAGCTACAAGAGTCGAACCAGGAATCAAATCGATCTGAAATTCTACATCTCTTACAGGGGGTAAACCGGGCAATTCATCCGGAAAAACTTCCGGGTATTCAGAAACCACCGGAAAATTTGTCAAAGATTTCTTTTCTAACTTGCTATCTATCACATATGCCAAATAAGAATCACATCCCTTAGATAGAGATTTCCTAGCTTTCAACAAGGAAATCAATGGTAGACTACCCTTTACTCGTTCTCCTCGAGCCATGACGTATGACCCATCAGAAATCGGAATTCTTATAATCTTTTTATGACAATCAATGTTGGCCTTATTCAAACTTAACCAATCCATACCAATAACTACATCGAAACTAGGAATTGGCATTAACAAAAAGGAGACTAAGAAATTATGACCCTCAATAAGTATACTAGCTCCAGCTACCGATGTGGTAACAGGAACTAATTTACCGTCAGCAATTTCAACTTCTAAAGGTTTAACAATCAAAGAGGGGATCAATTTCAGTCTATCACAAAAGTTCACAGATATAAACGAACAATTGGCACCAGAATCAAACAATACACGAGCTGGTATATAATTTATGAGAAATGTACCAGTGATGACATCTTCAGTGGTGACAGCATCATCAACTGTCATTCGGAAAGCTCGGCTAGCAGCTATTGGTGGATTTTTCCTCTTTTGACCAGAGGATGGCGAACCTTTACCCGTACCCATACTCTGTCTCTTCGCCTCAGGACAATCCCCTGCACGATGCCCTTCTTTATGGTAATTCCAACACACGCTATTTGGGTAGGTACAATCCTTTGCAGCGTGACCAAAAATTCCACACTTAACACATCTAGATGTCTGGGGAGTACAAGGACCATTATGTCTAGCTCGACATCTATTACAATAGTTACTATCCATTGGAATACCAGAATTCGATCTCCTGTTTTGTTGACTACCTTGTCCTTTCTGTTTACTCGAAGAATCTCCTTTGTTTTTCTGTGAATACCTTTCTTTATTCAACACTCTTTTAGCCATAACATCCCCATCAACCGAACGAGCTAAATCATAAGCTTGAGGAAGTGAACCTGCTAGTCTCACTGTGGTACGGTAATCAGGAGGTAATGTTTTCACAAAGTGATCAATTTTGGTCCGGTCAGTTGGAACCCACTGTTGCACAAACCGCAATTTATCTGAAAACTGCTTAATTAATTCATCAATCGTCATTTGATCAGTCTTTTGTAAGTCAAGAAACTCTTGTCTAATCCGTGAAAGATTATACTCCGAGCAAAATTGCTTACAAATTTCAGCATGAAAATCTGGCCATCTTATAGCATTCAACTGTTGTGGAGTTAATGGAGCGGTTATCGAATCCCACCATGACATGGCTTGACCCTTTAACAACTGAACCGCATAAGGTACCTTATCCTCCTCCTCACAATGACATACATTTAGTTTTCTCTCTACATCACGAAGCCAGTCAAGAGTGACCGTAGGATCGGTACTTCCAGAATAAGTTGAAGGATTGCAAGACATAAAGGTTTTAAGAGAACAACCTTTCTTCAACTGTTGAAAAGGTGGAATAGGTATTTGATAATTAGTATAACCAGACGAAGGAAAAGGACCCGAGGCCTGATAAGTATAACCCTGTTGCTGCTGTTGTGAAATAAAAGGATTAGATACCGGAATCCTTGTAGAAGATACAATAGGTGGTACATTAGTCACAATGTGGGGACGAGTAGAAACTGGATGTTGAGAAGATCCAGCTCGTTCTCTCTGAAGTTCCAACACTCTATTCTCCAATCTCATAATATACTCCTGATCAGTTTCAGTTTCTCCACCGGCTAAATTAGATGTACCATTATGACCCTGGTTCTCTGGTGGTGCATCTGTCCGCGTAGTATCATTGAGAGTATGGGAAGGTGGCTCATTATCCGCCATACCTGTCATCACATCACATCTCAACATTCGTTAATTGTTAGTACTAGCAACTAACCAAATCAACTATCATAACTAATCCCCACCACAAGAAATGTTTGACCAACATGACTAAGTTTAGGATTGAACACTTTAAATATTCAATTCACCTAAACTTACGCTCTGATACCAACTTATAACACCCCACGATTTAAGACACATTCACTAGAACAAAATTGAGATTTCGTTACACCAAAAAAGTGTGACGATATGCATATAGTCACACTTGGTTTTTAACGTAGGTGTGACGAAAGGTCGAGCGACCATAGGGTACATACGGTGACATTAGCAAGTTAGTTGCCGTATCCATTTGAAATCAGTAACCAAAACCATAAAATGTGTGTCTAATTATGTACAAGTTTATTTTGGTTGAATCAGTTTTAGTGACCGTAGAAACTTTATAGTCACACGAGCGGTTTTTTAGAGTAGCTATTGTTCGTCCTTTGGCTACATGAATATATAATACATGTGGCATTTGCGATTATTTAGTCACACAACGAATGTATTTATAGGGAATTAGTCACATACAATTAAGCAAAAAGTGGCCAAAACTGTTAATGAGTGTGACCATATGATGGGTAAAATCAAGTAAGTATGTATTTTGTATGACTATTGTCCGTCCTTTGGCCACATGAATATATAATATATGTGGCCTTTGCGATGATTTAGTCACACAACAATTGTTTTTTTTGGTGAATTAGTCACATACAATTAATCATAAAGTGGCAAAAAGTTTTAATAAGTATGACCATATACTTTTTAAAGACAAGTAATTGTGTTTATTGTGTGACTATTGTTCATCCAATGGCCACATGAATTTATGTTTCTGTGGCGTTTTGTAATATTTAGTTACACGACACTTTTTTTTTTTTTTTGGGGTGGGGGGGAATTTGTCACATACAATTAAGCAAAAAGTGGCCAAAAGTGTTAATCAGTGTGACGATATGCTTTTTGAAGTAAAGTAAATGTGTATTTTGTGTGACAATTGTTCATTCAATGGCCACATGAATTTTATATTTGTGTAGCGTTTTGTAATTTTTAGTCACACAAGGAATGTTTTTAATTGGTATCTAGTCACATACAATTAAGCAATAAGTGGCCAAAAGTTTTATTAACTGTGACCATATCTCATTTAAAGACAAGTAAATGTGTTTTTTGTGTGACTATTGTGTATCCAATGGCCACATGAATTTTATGTTTGTGTAGCGTTTTGTAATATTTAGTCATACAAGGCATGTTTTTTATGGGGATCTAGTCACATATAATTAAGCAATAAGTGGCCAAAAGTTTTAATAAGTGTGGCCATATGCTTTTTAAAGTAAAGTTAGTGTGTATTTTGTGTGACAATTGTTCATTCAATGGCCACATGAATTTTATGTTTGTGTGGCGTTTTGTAATATTTAGTCACACAAGACATGTTTTTTATGGGGATCTAGTCACATACAATTAAGCAATAAGTGGCCAAAAGTTTTAATAAGTGTGACCATATGTTTGTTAAAGACAAGTAAATGTGTTTTGTGTGACTATTGTGTATCCAATGGCCACATTAATTTTATGTTTGCATGGCGTCTTGTAATATTTAGTCACACAACAAATTAAGTAAACAGTAGCCAAAAGTGTTAATAGCGTGACCATATTATGTAAGTAAATCTTTTAGCCACATTTAAGAAATAAATAATTTGTGTCACAATATGAATTATATATATATATATATATATATATATATTTGCAATATATAACAAAACATAAGAAAATACACAAAACAAATTCAAACAAAACAAAATTGGAATGTCATAACTAAACCAAATATATAGTTGAATGTCGTACATAAAAAAAATGCTAAAATAACCATGATCTATAAATTAAAAAATCACAAATTTAAAGACTTTTGACTCTTCAAGTTGGGCCTCGCTTGCTTTTGCACGCTATCACGAGAGATAAATTTGCGCTTTTTTTTTTTTTTGCATTTAGGTGCAGCTTTATTCTCACCAACCTTTGGTATGGAAGTTGGTGGTGTTACCTGTATGAAACAAAAGTCAAATGTATCAAACATTAAATTAAATATGAAGAATAGGTTTATAAAACAAATATATTTACCTTTTCATCAAAAACCACTTGATTCTTTGGCCAAGCAACAAAACTACCTACTACATCCTTAACTGTTTTGAAACCATTATTTCCTACGTCCGGTGTGCATGCTGCATCCACTAACGATTCTTCAATTGACACTTTGTAGCAATCATTTGGGAGTTTTTTGCTATGAAGCATTTGTTTTCCATCTGACTGGTATACAGTACCCAAAGCAATAATACTTGATTTCTTTAAGTGCCACAGTTTACACTTAAATTCCTAATACACATTGATTTTTGGCTTATATGCATCTGAAAGTAATTAAAGTAAAGAAATTATGAACATGTTGAAGTACATACTTGTGGTAGTAGTAGTGGTTGTGGAGACACATTTTCATTTGATTTGGACTCTGGACGTGGATATGCGTTTTGCTGTGATTCTGGCATTTTGTAAGATACAACGGAGTTATGCAGTTCCTATATATATAATATACTGTAAATAAGTCATGTATGTAAAATTCAAAAATCACAAGGGGTACTTGATTAAGCTACATGTACTTTCTCATGTGGAACGTCCGGCAGTTCTTAAGAGATACAAGTATACAACCATACTACCATGACTATAAGTCTTGTTTACCTACTATTACCTACATGTAGTTGATTAAGCTAACTAATATGTAATGTAATAGAAAGTTAAACGGGAACAGGAAACATTATCAGTAATAAGGGCAGAAAAAATCGATAATTATATCTCGAACAGGAACAATTTACATGTGTTAGGAACAGGTTCCGGTAACGGAACTAGATCATGCAGGAACAGGTCTGGTCAAATCAGAAATAGGTCTGGGATCAGGTCAGAAATGGGTCTGGGTCAAATCACATAAATGGGTCTGGGTCAAATCACATAAATAATATAAATAATAATCCCTAATCACTTACCATTGTTTCCATTTCATTTTCCGAAGTCACAAGTCGTGTAGAATTCTGAATGCTAGCATCCTTCTCACATCCAACAACACTTAACGGTGATCCGCCCTCTTGATCAGTACTACATTGTTTAAGATTAATGTCCACCGGAGACACCTGTAATATAAGTTAATAAATGCATTTGTAATTAGCAATAGCAAATGAAAATGCTGGCAGAATTACAATTACTACTGGCAAAATCTGCCAATAAAATCAATAAAATGAAACCCGTTTTAACTCGAGCCCGTTCAAACCCGCGCCCATTCAGATCCGTGCCCGTTCATACCCGAACCCATTTAGACCCAAGTCCGTTTAGACCCAACCCATTTAGACCCAGCTGCCTGAACCCGCCCACCCAGCCCACCCATTTTTCACCGCCTGATATAATGGTACAAAAAACGTTAGAACCTTTTTTTGCAGAAACATCAACTTCTTTAGAGGTCTCCTCAAGGTGTTCAGAAATGGGTGCTCGGTCAACAGACTTCTTTGCTTTTTTATTGGTTCTATCTTTTTCGATGAGAGGTCCCTGCCTCTTTCTAATATGTTGTGCATTACCATCCTGTTATCCATGGAATCATCAGTGTGTCAATTACGGCCCATATAATTTCTTGTATTTTTAATAGAACATCTAAGGATATTATAAACATGTCATTATGTCATGGGCTATGTGATAGGGGTGTCGACACGAACCAAAATCCGACCCGAAACGGACAGAATTTAATGGGTTATGGTTAGGATTCTCAATCCACTAACCTGTTTAATTTCAACCCGGGTTTGGGTCAACAGTTTGACCTGCCAACCCGCAAGATCACCCCTTCAACCCGAAACTAACCCATCAAGTTTGACACAACCAGAGCCAACCCGAGTCACCACCCATACTTTCTCTAACCTGTTTTCCCCTTTGGTTAAGTTTTTATACTTCAAGTGTTGGCAGTATAATTAAAGTCCACACACTAGGCAGAGTCACAGAGAGTTACAGTTAGTTTAAACCAGTGTGAAAAAACCGGAGACAGTAAAACAGACTGATAGATTGATGACCAGTGTGAAAACAGACTGCAATTTAAACAAAAGTGTTAAACTATGAAAATGACTATAATAACTTGAAAAATCAAGATTAACATCATATAACGAGTTAGTTTGAAGCCAATGATAGAAAGATAATGTTAAAGTATTAATTTCCCCAAACACTTCCAATATTAGAAAGAAGATAAATACAATAAATGTCTTACATTTGATGCTGGCAATTGAGTTGACAATGTCTGTAACTGCAATGATTTTCAAATATCACATAATTGCTATTAAAATGCACATCCAAACACCCTACAAAACTTGATTGATGCTGCTATATTAAAATGCACTTCAATCAAGTTTTGTACGGTGTTTGGATGTGCATTTTAAAAGCAATTATGTGATATTTGAAAATCATAGCAGAGGAGCTGTAATACTAATAATGGACTGCATATTGCAGAAGATAGTGTTTGGATAGACACTCCTGCTGTTTAAAGTTGTACGTAATAATCAGATTATAAGATGTTTAGGTGTCTAACAATTGATTATTACGATTCATAACTGAAATGTGGGAGGAATGTAGCTGAAGGTAGGTGTGCAAGTGCAGGAAATAAAAAAGCAAACTCCAAAGTTGAACATGCTGGAGATGAAAGTAGTAAGCAAGAGAAATCAGCAACCACTAAACTTGAACATGATGTTCCAGAAAATAGTAAGCAAGGCACAAGGTACGAAAGTAGTTTAGATACTTACTGGTTTATTGAGATATTTAAATGGCTAGATCTTTTGAGATGACATGTACTTGGCATGTGGCGTGTCGAAAATACTATATCAAACTTCCAATGCTCGGTTCATGATATTTCACTCCCCTTTATAACACAAAATAGTCAATACCAGAACTCATGATAGACTAATATTAAAGAAGAGAGCTATGGATTACTTGTACACTTCCATGAGAATTAGCAGTGTTGAAAGTCAAAACTGGTCTGGCTGGCCTTAGTGCCTGACCCGAAAACATTTTTGTCTGTATAGTTTATATTTTCTACATGACAATAGTAGTCAGCTGTCATCTATAATTGCAAAAAAATATAATAATTCAGTCATAAGATTGACGATAGAGCATACTAACTGAAAACATGAAGTTAAAAGTGGCAAAAACCTTTACGTAGTACCATGTGATCTCTATGTTTTAAATCCTATAGAGTTAGGTAACATTGTGAAGAAATCCTATTAGTACCACCATAGTATTGACCTGCACAATTGAAGTCTAGTTAATTACCAATTCAACTAGCCATGGTCATAACCAACTCAAGTAATTGAAGCAACATTTGGAGAGACTAATGTTTTGTACCTTGATCAAGTCTATTGAGACAACTTCCTGTAAGAACATATACAATACTTACATTAATGAATGGAGGTTCAAAAGGTGAATAATTCATACATGTGAAAGAACAAAAAACAAATGGATAACAAAATAGATTAATGGATTAGTAATCCCCTAAATATGTGTCAATATAAGTAACACAAGCATTTGAATCTATAGTTGAATTACATCAATTACAAAATAATGTCTCTGAATCCGACTACTATACAATCTGTCCAATTTTATAAATCATCTTGTTTGGCTTACTTAGAGTCTGAATTGGCCAAAAGTTTAAACTTGAAAGTTGGAGAGGACATCGAGTTCTAGAAGGATACCAAATTTCAAGTCATTGCAATTTTTCTGCGATTTTATACTATTTATTGAACATAACTGAATCAAGGAATATATAATATCATATAAGCAAACTGCACTTCGTTAAATTTCTTAATCGAATAGCAAGAACCTTAATATCAAATTTACAGAGATCCTTACCATTAAATTGATGATATTTGAAAAACTTTATTCGCTCCATGTTCTACCATGTGAATTATCTTGATGATTCAAACGACTCTGGTGTTAAAATCAAACAACGATTGTCTTTCAATTAGAGCCGCCCACTTTTCCCTCACCTCCTTAGTCGGTCGTCTGCTCCATCAGATTTGGAAGTGATATTAGGGATTGAAATTCCTAATTACTGGAGTATATTATTGAAGTTTTGTGTTTAATCACCTTTAATCCCTAAACTTCTTAAGTTTGCATAATAACCTTAAATACGCTATTTATTTACGAATTTTCCGTGCATACTGAATTATATTACTATTTTAAAAGGTTCAGTTAACCTGTTACCCTTAATTCTTCACGTTTAGGATGGTAAACTAGACTAGATACGTTTAGGATGGTAAAATAAACGTCCTATAAAACTCATTGTATCAAGTGTCCTATTAGCCTCATCTATAATAAGATCAAAGGAAAAAATGTCCTATAAAACTCGATGTAATAAGACTCACATATGGAGTGTCCTATTAGCCTTTACTATAATACGACTTTAATTAGGACTTACATATAAGGTGTCCTATTTATATATATGTAAAATGTGAATAAAAAGTTGTAGCGTCCTATTAAATACTTTATAGGATGCCAATTTAACATTATCCTATGAAAAAGATCCTAAAAAGTTATTTTTGTTGTAGTGTGACCAATAAGTTAAATTTTATCCTAAGTTTGATATTGGTAATGTCATATATCATATATTACATTATTAAACTTAGAATAATGTCATATATTTCAAAATGATGAATTAATTTTATCCTAACTTTAATAGTTACATATGTGATATTGGTAATGTCATATATCATATATTCCATTATTAAACCTAGGATAATGTCATATATTCCAAAATGATGAATTAATTTTATCATAAGTTTAATAGTGACATATGTGATATTGGTAATGTCATATATCATATATTCCATTATTAAACTTAGATAATGTCATATATTTCAAAATAATGAATTAATTTTATCCTAAGTTTAATAGTGGCATATGTGATATTGGTAATGTCATATATCATATATTTCATTATTAAACTTAGGATAATGTCATATATTCCAAAATGATGAATTAATTTTATCCTAAGTTTAATAATGGCATATGTGATATTAATGTCATATATCATATATTCCATTATTAAACTTAGGATAATGTCATATATTTAAGAAAGAAGATGATGAATTTATTTTATCCTAAGTTTAATGGTGGCATATGTGATATTGGTATTGTCATATATCATATATTTCATTATTAAACTTTGGATAATGTCATATATGCTCAAATGATGAATTAATTTCATCATAAGTTTAATAGTGGCATATGTGATATTGGTAATGTCATATATCATATATTCCATTATTAAACTTAGGATAATGTCATATATTCTAAAATGATGAATTAATTTTATTCTAACTTTAATAGTGACATATGTGATATTGGTAATGTCATATATCATATATTTCATTATTAAACTTAAGATAATGTCATATATTTCAAAATGATGAATTAATTTTATCCTAAGTTTAATAGTGACATATGTAATATTGGTAATATCATGTATCATATACATTATAAGTGTTTGATAAAAGTAGCTGGTATTTAAATATGTTAATTGACATAAAGGTCAAACAAAACATAATAAATTAAATCAACTTTAATAGGGGTATTTATATAATTTCTCTTATTATAAGCTTCAAATCAAATTTATATGTATATGTATAAGTTACTTAGAGTAAGGTTCAAATGAGTACACCAATTTTGAGTGAGAATGAGGGAACCAACAGATTTCTGCCATGTGTCACTTTATTCTCTCTCCTCCACACTTTATTCTCATGCCTCCACATTTTTAAAAATTAAATATCTCACAAACGGTAAGTCGAAAAATCATGAAAATTGCACCATAAAATTCAACGTTTTCTCCTCTTTGATTTGCCGTCCCTCAAGGCATACTTTTGACAACTTTTTTTTTTCTCATTTTTTGGTGGGTTTCACAAATTAGTAACACATGTGTTAGTGATTAGTTGTACATTTAATTTGTGGTTAAGGTTAGGGTTTAGGGTTAGGTTTAGGGTTTAGTAGGGTTTATGGTTTAGGGTTTAGGGTTTAGAAGGGGTTCAAGGTTTAGGGTTTAGAAAGATTTAGGGTTTAGCGTTTTGTAAAGCGTTTAGGGTTTAGGGTTTAGGGGTTAGGGTTTAGGGTTTGAGGTTTGGGGTTTCGGGGAGAAACCCCAAACCTCAAACCCTAAACCCTAAACCCTAACCCCTAAACCCCAAACCCTAAACCCTAAATGCAACACTTTAACACATGTGTTAGTAAATGTGAAACCCACCAAAAAAATGAAAAAAAAAAAAACTTTTCGAAAGTATGTCTTGAGGGACGGCAAATCGAAGAGGAGAAAACGACGAATTTAATGGTGCAATTTTCATAATTTTTCGATTTGTCGTTTGTGAGATAATTGATGTTGGGGGTAAATGGGTTTTGTACATGTGGAACATTCTCTTTGTACACATGGCTTGATATCATTGGTTCCCTCATTCTCACACAAATTCCTATTCTCATTTGAACCCTACCCAAGTTACTTAATGTAACTTATTTTTAAAGAGTTTATTGTTTCATTAAGCTATTAAATTTACGTTGATAAAAAGAAGTTTAATAAAACTTGGTACTTAGGTAGTATGCCCAATTATTAATAGCGTGAATGGGCGGGTAATCAAAAAATTTTAGAAGTTCCCTCTAAAAAGAGATATAGCCTCAAGACTCGCTCTTGATTTCTATCTATAATCCAATCATCGGATCTGTTGGTGAAGCTCAGAAAAAAAATCAAATTGATACTCTATCGCCTCTACCACGGTTATAAGATTGCCACTCGTTTACCAATCGAAGTCAAGGTTAGTCTTTTGATTATCTTTATTATTTTAGATTATAGGGTTTTCAATTTCTACTTTTAGTATATCTCTTGTTTTATTATTCTCATCTTAATCAGCTTGTTTTACATAAACTATCAATGTTAACTCTCCCAAAAATTAAATATTATTGATCAAATTAATTAATAATTAATGTTAAACAATTGACAATAAAACTCCCACCCGTCAACTACATACAATGAATTTAATTCGCTTGGATTTCTCTTTATTCAAATGCAGTACCGACTTCATGGAGAAATTCAAAGATTGGGATACATACAAGCTTCTTCGATCTCTCATAGGTGAGTTCAACTAAAATCATATTTAATTGAAATCTTTAAACTACACATAATTTCAATTTGGAACAATGGGTTATAATTTTATGATTTCTAATTTTTAGTTCAGATCGTTCATTTTAGTATTCTTTTTAGTGTTGCAATTTCAAATGTTAATTCAAATCAATCGTTCATATGAAACGAAGTAGTCAGATTTTCTCGGTGTGTTTTATTAAATTGTTAGAATGGCGATTTTCTTTCTCCTTTATAGTGTTTAAGTTTATATTAAGTCTCAAAGTCTAAATTGATTCAAGTTGATTCAGATTTATCAATTCAGAAGAACGAAAAAGTGATACATCAGATCAAAGAATCGAAACTGGTATTAAAGAAAACCTCATAAATGTCGGTTGACTGTTGATAATCACGTTTAATGAACATCAACATGATGCACACCACATGTTTGATAAAAAGTCAATGTGAATTCTCTAAATTTATTTTGCGATTGATTGTGTTTTTCTTTTTCTTTTACTGTTAGGGTTGTTATTATTTTTAATTTAGTTTTTTTATGAATGAAACTAATTGCTAAGTAACAAAAAATCTATTCATTTATAGTTGTTCTTCAGGTGAGGAGCAGAGGCAAAGTTAATGAAAAGATGAAGTTGTTGCAAACGATTATTCCATGTTGTTAGTGTTCTATATTTTGGTTCAAATTTTGTCATATAAGTATAACTAGAACTTTGAGATCGCTCTTTAAATGACATGTCACATTGTCACTAACTTTTTCGACCATTGTCAAATGCAGAATGTCTTTTTCGATTATTGCAGGAAATTCTGACTAATACGGGTATTGCCATTTTTCTGTTTTCAACGCTAGATTCTGATTAAGAAGTCGTATAAGTTCAGAGGTAGAAATTGTTCATTAATAGGTTTGAAAGCTCAACCTCATTACAATTTATGACTTCCGCTTATAACATAGTGTAAGCTGATTTTAACTTTCTAGAAGTGCAATTTGTCGCACGTGATTCATGATACCCAGGATTTTATACCAATGTCGAGTCTTTTGAATTATTGCATTACCATAATTTTGGGGGGTTTTCATATATTGGGAGGTAAAAAGAAGACTGGAAATTTAGATTTTGAATATGGGTTTTTCAATTGACATGTGTTAAGAGGGAATTCAATAAGGAAGGTATTTGTTAGACATGAAGTCAGTTTTTTTCTGAAGCTGTTGTTGTTGGGGTTAGCAGGATGAAGGTTTTCGGGTAAGTGGATCTTTGAAAAACAAACACTATATAAAAAAAAAATCCCAAATAAGAAGGCATTATTACTTGCACGGTATCCACTTGGTACTACGAAGGTTGTGCCTTTTCAAAAATTGGATTATAAATTTATAATGTGTTTCTTGACAAAGCATATGAAGGTGGTACTTGGAAGTTTTTATAAATACACTATGTTTGACTTAAGTCATTAACCATTAGTTCAAACATTCTTTTGAATCTACTTTTTATGCCCTAACGTCTTTATTTGTTGATGCTAGAATGTTTCTAGTTGCCACTCATTAGTTGTGTAAGGTGAAAATATTTAATTATCATTTCAAGAGTGTATCAATATACTACAGCGGACAAAGAAACACTTGGTAAAACATCTGGTACTATATGTTAGAGTGTATCTAGTTTCCACTCATCAGTGTACAAAGCCTCCACCTAGCTCTCATATAGTGTTCCTGTCTTTATAAGAAGCTAATGGATTCTGACATTGACAACATTATCTGAAGTGTATGTTTAGAAGGTTCACCATTTTCTCATTTTGTACTGGAACTAGCTATAATGCCGCTTTAGCTGCCAGACCTATTTTTGAAGAACTTTCTGATAAGTGCTTTATAATATCTAAAGGTGGCAAACAGGGTGGGCTGGATAATGGGTCAAAAAGGGGAGGGTAGACCCAAAATACATACCTGCAGTTTTTAGTTTGTAAATAGTTACTGTGATAATTTTGATTGCTAATTTTAAGATACTTTTTTCTTAAAGTGTTTTAGATGGTTGTTTGCATTTTCGGAACTTTCATCCTGTTTCTTTTCTTTAGAGGGTGGAAAATAAGTGGGTTGGGTAATGGATCGAAACGGGCAGTTTTTGTATGTTTCAGGTTGGCTTAACACGTAACACTTCTTTTTGTTGTTGAAAACTCAAAACTTTTAGTTATTATTATTTTTTCCAATAAATCAGTGTACCAACTGCAACTACATAAATGTTTTTTTCCTTTCAATAATGATATAGTTATTGGAATTAAATGACTTTGGAGGTTTTAGAAATATCAAGCGACAAAGCTTTGGATGACTTCGACCCATTTTGCCCATTTTTTTGAATTTATTTCACCTGTTTGTGATACAACATAAATCCAGTCAACCCATTTTAAGCTTCTTCAAATATATTTATTTAATATTATCTGCTTAACTGGTGTTTTTTAGGGTCTCATTTGACCCACTAAAGGTGAAAACGTAACCCAAATTGAGTTCAAAGTTAACGAGTCGAAAGTGCCACCTCTAATAACTTTCTGCCAAGTACTACTTAGTATATAGTTTGTGCTCACTATCATTGTGGATTAACAGGTATACCTGTTATGATGGAGATTGCAAGTGATCTGCTTGATAGGAAGGCACCTGTGTACAGAGACGATACAATTATTTTTGTTAGTCAATCGGGTGAAACAGCTGATACTTTGAATGCCCTTGAATATGCATTGGAGAATGGTGCTTTATGTGTCGGCATTACTAACACTGTTTGTAGTGCTATTGCCCGGAATACACACTGCGGTGTTCATATTAATGCTGGTAGTGACATTAGTAAATTGCTTTTTTATCGATATGGCAATGTTGACTCTGTCATATACAAATGGGTCAAATTCGGTTATGTTTAGTTAGGTCCTAAACCCGCCTGATGTGTTTTAAACACATTAGTTATATGTCAAAGTGAAACAAAGTATAATTGTTGTTGTGTTGACCCAACTGTACTAAAAAAGTTGCGTGCTTTGCTATTCAGGCATATACAAGTCGCTGACACAATTTCTACTAAACAACGAAGAGAGGAAATTATAGAAAGTCTTCTAAACTTACCAGGTATCGATCAATGCAGGTTATTGTTAATATCAAAAATGTTAAACAAGTGAATTGTATTGTTAATGTGTACGACTTTCTAATTCTTTTTGCTAACTAGGCTGCTGTTAGTGTAACCATCCTATTTTTGGTAACTTCCTGTTGTTGATGCTGAAGTTGCAAACCATCTGGGTTCACATCTACTTCCTCTTCATTGTTCCAGGTAATATCGGTTCCTCTATGAAATTTGTAAGGCTCCTCTATATTGATATTCTAATTTCTGTGTTCACAATCACCAGCTTTGGCCTGCTACCTAATCTGCGTGTCCTACCCATGCCACCTCTAGTATAAATGTATCTAAATTTAAGTATCTAAAATATCACTTCATGTTGGATTAATGGTTCCTGTTTTATATGTAGTGCCTTGTTGATTGCTCCCTAAACTTTGTGGTTATTGTACAATATAGTAACAAGGTATATTGTTTGCTTGTAAAGGGAAGCAATGGTCTCGGACTCGTTCCTGCCAAAGTTAACCTTTTTGACCAGCAACACTAACCGCCCAATCTGCCACCTCTGGATACAATATAATTAGTCAAACGAAATCCATTGATGTCGGTAATTCAATTAATTACTACATAAACTGTAGATAAATATTCATGTGTACGCATCGGTGGGTGAAGTTGATTGTATTAGACGGGCCAAATGTTGCATAAGCCTGTTCAAATCCTCAGTGTTGTATAGTATTGTTTGAAGAAATTTTTTTTTTCCTTAATAATATACTGTAGTTTTTCTACTTCTCACCAAAAAGTACATTACTACTCGTAGTAGGTTCCAAATTTGACCTGAACCAGTTTAGAGTGGCTACCCAACCCGTCCGGTTTACCACCACCACTAGTTTCTCATGTTTTACTTAGATTATGTTAGAAGCTTGCTTAGCATAACTGATGCTAATATTTTCTTGTTATTTTGAGAATGTCTGGTGCCCTAACAGGGATTAACGATTTGTCCCTTGAGTGTATCCCATGGTCACTCATCAAAATATTAGTGGAGCAAGTCTTTTTTGTCTTGGTTTGGGGTGATGAGAATGTTGTGCAAATAGTGTTATATGTTGCCAGTTTTTTTTACAGTATAGATATCTGCAGTTTAACATCAGGGACAATTCAATATGTTCTATAATGGAGTATTTAATAGAGGTAGCAAAATGGGTGGGTCGGGTAAGGGTTATTACTCACTAGATCAAAACAGGTTTGGGTCAAAAAGTACTTTTTAAGTATGAATTGGCCAATCGAATTGGAGTTTGCAAACAGTATTGTCCACTCGTTAGAAATAATGAATGCTTAGATTGACCTACTGGACCCGTTTGAGATAAAATACACTAACATTTACTGTCGATGATATGTTGCAGGAGGAAACTTTGTCTTTTAAGAACACCTTGGCATCCTTCCAAACCAACGAGAAGAGACCTGCTGCTGCTTCTATTGATGACATCTCCCCACACCTTTGTTTCATCCATTTACTGCATTTGGCTAACGAACATGGATTAAGTATACATGGCTCTCCTGACTTGGATAAGCTTAGTATACATCTTCCATAGGATTCTGACTGTTTATAAGGTGAGGTGTTGTCAACTAGAAATCAAAAAAAAAAAATTGTATGTTGTGCTTAGCTTTTGATCTTCTAGTACATAAACTTTTCACTCTAATACTAGTGCCGGGTCTCCCTAGTCATATATACCATTGTAACAATGATCGTCAAGTCCAAACCAGCCTCCATACCAAAAACTCTAAGACCCAAAAAAAAAAAAACAGTGTGGGTATTGGTATTAAAATGTCAAGCTTTATGATCCGTATGTTACATCATTATAATTAGGCTAGCCGTTGGAGTGTTTGGTGCAAAGGAATTGCTGCTTGTCATTTTTTTGTTGGAATGACAAAATGGTTAACTTTGACGGTTAACGTGGATTTTAATAGCTTCTATGGACTGCTTATGATTGGATATGATGGCCTGGTAGTGGACGGTCAACGTAGTAATGGTGTGAAATCTGATTATAAGTTTGGGTGGGCTGTGAATGTTGGGTCAGAATGTATCGAGTCAGAAGAGATTGTGTAGTAAGGAGAAAAAGGAAAATGGATGATGCTAATTGATGAAAGATATTGGAGTTTGTTTTGATGGGAAATATAGTTTATGTACAAATAATTCTGTGACTAAATTTGAGTTATATTGTCATAATCTTATTTTTGCAGGTGGTAATTGGAGGGTGTGTAATTGGTGGATGTCTAGTCAGGTACACATGCAAGACTTGAAGATTTTTTGTTGTTTACGTTTTAGGATGAATTGTAAAAATTGTCATATTTGAAGCCATTTTAGATTGTATTTTCTTTTTTTAGTGTTGGCCATTTTAGATTTTATAGGTATTATTGTAAAAATGGCCGATATAGGAGTTGGATTAGATTAAAGCTAGTAATAGGAGATTTTGTATGTGTTTGGGACGTTCACTAAAAACGTCCCTTCGGGAATACCTGTCGTATACATGTAATTACTATTTTTTGATCTAATAAAATTTTGCTGGGGTACGGTCCCCTTTACCAAAAAAAAAAAAAAACATTTTATTAACCTCTATCTCTTGTAGTATACCTATCAAATTTTACATTTGTGACATAATCCACAAAAACAAAAATTGCATAAAATGTTTCGAAGTACTATTTAAAAGCTCAAATATGAACTTATATTATCACTATGCAAGTAAAACATACCTAATCTCAGGCAGTTGAATAAACTCGAATGTAAAATTTGGTTACATATAATCACCTAAAGTGTCACCATAAACATCATTTAGATACACATTTGTGATATTGTGTGGCTATTATAAATCCATATAGTCACATGACCGTGCTAGAAACAAATGTGACTATATACATTAGCTTTTGGCAAGCTAACACACGCTAAAGTTTAGACACACATAATAGTTATGTTGCCATATGTACCAGATTTTGGCTACACTAACATGTGTGACAAACTCGACTCTATGATTTAGACACACAAACAATTACCTCATGTGATTATATAAAGTCTCATGAATTAGACACACAAACACTCAATGTGACTAATATCAAATTTAGTCATTAACGTTTTTGCCCATTTTTGCACTAAATAATAGCCGCATGAATATTTAACGACGTAACTGTTATAAATATATTGGTCACATATAATCACCTAGAGAGTGGCCATAAACATCATTTAGATACACATTTGTGATATGGTGTGGCTATTATAAATCCATATAGTCACATGATCGTGCTAGAAATAAATGTGACTATACACATTAGCTTTTGGCAAGCTAACACATGCTAAAGTTTAGACACACATAATAGTTATGTGACCATATGTACCGGATTTTGGCTACACTAAAATCATGTGTGACAAACTCGACTCTATGATTTAGACACATAAACAATTACCTCATGTGACCATATATGACATTTGGTCACAGTGATTCAAGTGTGTGATATAGATTTGTCACGTTTTATATGTATATCGTGACCAATGCTTCAAACTTACTCTTCATTCGTCACGTGTTCCAATTCATATGTGGCTAAATAATCAGTCAAAAAATTGTTGTGACCGTTAGCCACATAAATGTTTTAAGGTGTGGCAATACTTTCCTGAATGGTCACATGATCGGAGTTCATATGTGGCTAACTAATAACTTGAATTTTATTTTGGTACCTTTAGCCACATAAATATTCAAATGTGTGGCCGTTTAATTTTGGCTATGTGTGACCAAATCTCATTTTTGTACTAGTGATTTTTTTTTTTTTATTATTCGGAAGCGTAAATCCCATTCATACCAATATAGATATAACATTATATATACGACATTTAGTCATACCAAAACATTACAAGTTTATAAGTATTAAGTATAATTACAACGCTAATACAATAACTGGGTGTTATGTTAACAAAACATTATTTATCCGAAACGATCAGAGTTTCCATTGTCAAACATTTCTTCAAAACAACACCATTGCCTAATCATATCCCAAAAGTTAACCTGCAAGAGTAGGTGGGGAATTAGCACAAAGCTAAGTGAATGAACTAAATCTAACAATCTAACTTTGTATAACAATCAATTCACAACAATCATCTAAACAAACAATCAAACAGATGATCGGTGGTTCTTGAGATACCCTCAGTCCGCGGTGGCACTTCAAGAACACTTAATAATCAACTGCGGGCCAATACAGAGATTTTTACCGATAGTTTATTGCTATCTTTAACCAATATGGATTAAATCACAACGAATGTTCATCCGACCCATAAAGATTAACCTATAGCAACTAAACCCAAAATTGACCTCTATCATTCCAACCTATCATGGAATTATTCACAAGAAATCAATCCATCCATCAAACCACAAGTTTAATCAATAATCCTATCATTAACGCAACGATAAATCAGTCATTACAAACAACTTAAAATTGATGCAACTAACTGTTAACACCAAGATTAAATTGTGAGAATCAGTCCACTCACCTGTCAGTCTCAGTCTCCAAACTCAAAAGTCTTATTTTATTGAGTCTTCGGTATCTCTGTAAACGCAAATTAAAACACAAGTTAATGACTTGTTTCATAATTTAATTATGACTATACTCAATTACATTCATTGATAATCAAGAAATATCGATAACTAAACAACATAAGGGTTAGATTCACATAAGTTCACAAAATCTCAAATTCTTCAAAATTACAAAGGAAAACGCGATCCAGCTAAAGGTGGTGGGATCGCGTTCCCAAGAAGAAAACTTTCTGTAACCATTTTACACTTTCGAACGCGATCCGGGTTAAGGTGCTGGATCGCGTTCCTATGAACAAAACCAACCCGACTCAATTAAACACTGACTAACGCGATCCGGGTAGCTGTGGCTGGATCGCGTTTGAATGAACAAAATCGTTCTTAAACCAAAATTCACTATGGAACGCGATCCGGGTGATGGAGCTGGATCGCGTTCACACGTTTTAAAGCAGAAGTTCAGACCTGCAACTTTTCAGCTCGAACCAAAACCCAATTTTCTACCAAATGTCATTGAAATGTATGGTTTTTACCAGCAAATAACCTCACATAACATGTAATAATATGTATTAACAACAAACAAACATCATCCAAATTCTAATTACTAACATGCATTAATATTCCAATCTAATTTAAACCAAAACCCACTTTTATACTAGAAACCTAAGAAATTTGCATTTAAGTCAAGAACAAGAAGATGATGATGTTAATTTCAGTAACTACAATCCATTCCAGCACCATTGATCATACATGCATAAGTTTTCTACTTAATTTCACCAATTGAGTTTAAGAACACAAAACAAATACTTACAATGGAAATGGAGAAAACTAGATGAACATGAAGAAGAACAAGAAGATGAATTCAGTGGCTTTAACAAATTCACAGCTCCAATTTTGATCACATTCAGATTTGCAATTTGTTTATGAGTGTGTGTGTGTTCTTGGAGGTTTCTAACCAAAAATCAGGAAATGAAGGAAATAAAGGTCGACCAATATTACAACCTAACTCAAATACAGTGAAATATTATACCCGTCCTAAATCTATTGTCTGGAACCTAAATTTCAATTGGGCGAAAATTATTTTATTTTACCGTCACCTAAAATTATCTAAAACAGCTAACATTTCAATAGTCACAATATTTCCTGAGGCTCATTTACCTATTAAATTTAAAATCAAACACAGGTAAAAACTTTAAATCGCATAAATAATTTAAAGAAAATACCTTTTTCTTCTAGGCCCGATTTGGGGATGTTACATGTGTGGCACGAATTTTCACAAATACCGTACGCTAGAGGTGGAAATTCATACAAAGATATGGAGAACATGCAGTTGCGGGTAATCCAACGATGTCTTGCGCACACCATTTCGCATAGAAGGGAGAACACAAAGAGAGTCGGGTTCGCCGACTTATGGTATATGAGGAGGTTTGTAGCGGAGGAGAATATCAATGTGTCGTACGCTGTTACCTGGTATTTACATCATAATGCCAGCGGGATTAGAGGGGCATCCCCTATCTGTGGGGGACAATTTGTGACTAGGATTGCCAAGTCCTTCAACATCAGTTTTGAGACTTGTGAGCGAGTGACAGCTAGGCGAAAAACAGTAGGGCTAGCTCAGTTTCAGGGGGCACAGGCTGTCTCAGTTGTCAATAACCGGTTCGTGCCCTACCAGGAACCACCACCAGAGGAGCAATCGGCTCAACCACCGAGAAGAAGAAGAAGACAACAGCAGGTGGAACATGAACAACATCAACAGGAAGAAGCTGCATATGAGCAGGGAGGTTTCTAGCAGCAAGGCGCAGCACTGCCATCCATGCTGGATGTTATGCATGGTATTCAGGGCCTTCAGGTTAGCCATGATAATTTTTCGAAGGAAGTCAGGTATGAGCATGGAGCACAGCGTTACCACAACGCTTGGTCATAGCACAACATACGAAGACTTTCTGAAGCGGTGCCCAACTTCCGGCCTACAACCTACAACTACCCACCCATGTGGGGTCAGTCTGGAGCAAGCTATCCACCACTTGGTTATGACGAGGGTGCCGCCTTGGCAGAGCTGCAGGAAGAGTACCGAAGGCAGCAGGAGAGAGAGCAAGAGGAGCGTGGATTCCCCTATGACTATTCCCCGTTTTGAGTGCTTGCGTGCCTCATGTGATTCAGACACTTTTCTAGACAAATTGATTACGGTCTATTTAAGTACTTTTAATTTTCTGCTTTGATATTTTGGAATGCTTGACTGGGAATGGCGTTTGGGTACGTTTTTGTACAACGACATCCCAAAACACTTTTCTATTTCGATTTAGGTGAAATTTTGGTGGAAAATGGTCAAATGTGTTGGATCCGGGCGTTTGTACCCGGCTGGAACATGGGTACCCGGCGGGTACTCTTTGAAGAATGGTAACAGAAGTGATTAAGGCTTATGTACCCGGCTGGAACTACTTGTACCCGACGGGTACACCGTACCCGATTTGGAACCGGGTATTGGACCCGAACCGGTTCCTACCCGGTACAAACCGGTTAGTATAGGGTTGGGTTTTCCCCCACCCAAAACCGGGTCGGTTCCGGGTCGGGTTGTCAAAAACCCGGTTTGTTGACTTTGACCAATACCCGGTTCGGGTATTCGGGTCGGGTCGGGTCGGCCTCAAAATCGGTTTTGTTCACCCCTAATTAGCTACATAAAAATAGACATTTAACTCATATATGAAGTAAAAATAGACATTTTAAGTGTTCATTGTTCTACATTTTCTTCAATATTGTTGGAGGAATTCATTTTATTTTAATATATTCGTTTTTTCGCAAAAATAAAAAATAATCGCTTGTCTACTAAACTGGAGATTTTGATTAACTAAACATGTTTTCTAAAGGTAGAGTGAGGTTCAAATAAGAATTAGTAGAATTTCGGTGAGAAACTGAGAATGGAGTAACCAATAGAAATACAACACGTATCACAAAACTCATTTTCCCTCACATTTTTAGAAATTAAATATCTCAAGAATGGCTCATTGAAAAATTATAAAAATTGCACCATAAAAATCAGCTTTTTTTCTTTTCGATTAGACATCTCACAAGGTATACTTTCGACGATTTTTTTTTGTTTTACAAATTGTACAATATTAGTATCATGTGTGTTACTCGTTGGTATCACATGTGTTAGTTGTTTTCAAAGCCCATCAAAAAACGAAAAAAAAGTTCGTTAAAAATATACATTGTAGTATCTCTAATCAAAGAGAGAAAAAATCTGATTTTTATAATTTTTCGACTTACCATTTGTGAGATTTTTAATTTTAAAAAGCGTGAGGGAAAATGAGTTTTGTGACACGTGACGCATTCTCGTTGGATTCATTCTCATTGAAGATTGTTGTACTCATTTAAACCTCACTCCCTAAAGGTAATTGTTGTTATTGACGACATATTTTCAATATGTACAAATGTAGTTGAAATTATGAGTAGTTTTGTTTTCATAAGTTGATTAAACGGATAGTCTATTAGTCTTTTATGATATAAACGGTAACTTTCTAACTTGTTACAAGTTAGGTAAAAGTTTTTTGGATCGAGTTCTTCATATCCCATTGCCAACGTCAATATTCTACGTTGATCATACGTTTTGAAAGGTCATATGCAAGATCGACGACGTTTCGCTAATCAAAACAATAAGGTTATAAGATTAAAGTTAAGATCTTAACAACCTTAATTTACGGGAGTTGATATATACAACAAATTTTTTGATGCATAAACCAAATTTTTTGCATTATAATGTGTACAGTACAATACTGTGATACATAATTTTAGTGTAAGTAAGAAAAGATTTATTGTATTTATCATTGCCCTTGATTTACACATCATGTGAATAACAAATGTATCACATTAAAATTTGAAATCATCAAGGGTGATTAATGTAAATATAAAAAGTCCAAGACAATAGGTCAAGACGGCAATGTGTGTGTGGTTTCAGTAGCTCCGGCCGTCGTTATCGTAATTATGTCCGTTGACATTTTTAGATAAATTCAAGGCGGATATCAAGTTGTAACAAAATGCAATCTTCATGACAGAAATTGATAAATACAGGGCAATGTACAAATATTAATGCATGTCAAACAAGTTATTATCGATAGATTTATCTATGGCCGGCTGAGTGAATAAATAAAATATATAACGACGGCACACGGCGGAGTGGGGAGGGTGTATTATCCGCAGATCGTGCGCTAGCGTTTGTTAAGCCCACTTGATCGAAGTATCTCTCCTACCTCAAAATAAATAAAAAAATACAGTAATAAAAATAGTAAGTATCGATAACAAATTAATTAAAATAAGATATGCTTTTAGTGCTTAAAAATAGTACGGAGTATTTGATAACGAAAATGTGCAAAATATACGTGTATTAAAATCAAAGTTGTGCTATTATGTAATGATTACCATTAATAATTTAAATTTATAATTAATGATAACAATATGGAAAATACAAGTATAAACCCCCTTTACCAAAAAAATAAATAAATATATATATATATATATATATATATATATATATATATATATATATATATATATATATATATATATATACAAGTATAACGCTTATTATAATAAACGAACATTTTTTTTTTACTGATAGGCTGATAGCATTAAACGTTAAGTCAAAATGAAAATGACATTTTATTTTTATGCTGGGAATTTTAAGTAAATCACATTCTTACTTGATTGAGAATTTAATAAAATATTTTACTTTAAATGATACTAGTCGTTAACCCGTGCAATGCAACGGTAGTGATAGAAAATATAATGGTGGTCTGCAATAATAGTCGACGTAACAATAATAATTATATCAGCATAGGTTACTACATTTTTCTTTCTTTTAGCCTATATTTCAATTTAATTTATACTTTGTGGAATCATAAGATTTATTATATGAATATTATTACTTTAATAGTGATAGAAAACAATTTTGATTATTTAAATTTCAGTTTTTACTAAATGTACAAACAATTCAAAATTTTATTATACATCGAACTGATTGAACAAATTTAATCAAATGGTTGACTTTATTTTATTAAGTGAAGAAAGTAGGTGTAAATTGATTTGATTATGTTAGCTTCTATATTTATCCAATTAGTTAGAGGGTATAAATATAATTTCCGATATCCCCATTTTAAACATTAAACCAAAATGACTAAATGCATAATAAGGGTTTAAGATTAAGATTAAGATTAAGATAAGATAAATTGTGCTGATGATTTTATATACAGAATCTATGAATATTTTCTATGATATGTTACTAGAAATGTGTCGATAATAAAAATGATTTTGTTTATTCAAAAGAAAGAAGTGATTGATTAAATAATTGGAAAGAAGTTGAATAGCGTGTTTTTAGACATTAATTTTGGAAGTTAGTGACAAAAGTGTAACATGGCATATGTCGTCATAACTCCTAAAGTACAGTTTATGTGATTTGTATTTTTGTATCCTCGCAAACCTTTGAATGCTTTTGAAAAAGTGTATGAGCTTAGTTGTCAAATGTCAATAATCTCCAAAAAGATATGACCTATTTTTTTACAAGTTAATTAGTATTGTGACTATTGTATTCAGTTTATCACTTTCAAATCTAGAGTAAAACTGACCCTATGACAGCTTTTTACCGATCGATTACGCGATTAATATTGAAAAATAAATCGTGTAACCTGTAATTAAAGAATGTGATTGAACACATAACTTCCGCTTATGTTGAATGTCTACCATCCGAAGGACACGCATTACTTTCAAGATATGTTGTACCGTATAAAAAGTGTGATTTATGTTTATATTATAAGTATGATATGATATATGATATGAATAATAAAATAATAATAAAAATGAAACTATATAATAATGGCATTTTCTTTTTTATTTCTTTCGATTCTCGATATCTTATTACATATCCTAATTGTTACAAGAAAAAAGGTAAAAAAGCATCGATCTTGTTGTAAAAGAAGAAGAAGAAGAAACGGTCTCACTCCCATACAAATCTAATCATCACTCATTAATCAACATTAATTAATTATTACTTAAACTAATAACTAATTATATTCCTTTAATTTTTATTTAAAACCCTCAATCTCCGCCTTCATATTCTCTCTTTCTCATTCTCTTCATTCTCCACCCAATCATGCCTCCAACTGATAATCATAACCACACTCACAATCACAATTCCGGTTCATTTCTCAACCGGATCAGCATCCGTCGCAACCAGATCACCTCCGTTACCGACGTTAACCACGAACAAGAACTCGAAGAACTCGACTTATTCCAAAAACACGTCACCACTCGTTTCATTCATCTCTCACAGCCACATCAAGAAGAACTACAAACCGAAGAACCAGAACCCGTAATCTTATCAATCTCGTGGTTCCGGAAACTTCTAGACGTTTACCTTTGTTGCGAGTCCGAATTCAAGGCGGTTCTAATAATCGGACGTGACGCTTCTCATTTTAGTAAACCGCCGTTAGACCGGTTGTTACCGGATCATTTGGACCGGACGGTTAAAGCGTTGGATATATGTAATACGATTACTCATGGAATTGAGTTGATTAGGCATTGGCAGAGATTAGCTCAGATTGCTGTTGATGCACTTGAACAGCGACCGATTGTTGAAGGACACGTTAGACGGGCTAAACGAGCGTTGAATACGTTGTTGACTTCGATGATGGTTGATGATAAGGAGCAGAATGTTCATGTTGGGAGATCGGCTGAACGAATGTGGTCCATTGGACGACGTGGTGGCTGCGGTCCTCCTCCTCCTCCTCCTCAAACCGTTAACCATAATCGGAGGATAAGCGGTAAGCCCTATTTACTATGATTTTTATGTTTAATTTTTATTTATATTTTTCTAGAAAGGCTAATCACATGTCCCATTACCTCGAATACGTACATTAATTCACGAATGTATACAATTGTCTCATTGAACTCCCAACCTCATAGTTACCTTATAGTTGGAAGGGTCAACACGATACCGCTAGATCAATGACCCTTTGGTAAACGTAACGTACAATTTATTAAGTGTATCAGAATCGGGACTTAGTTTCGTTAGTTAATTTAAAGATTGAGATTTTTTATTATGTATTTGTAACATGTTATTTAATTCATATGTTTGTTACAGCATCAAGATCATTCTCCTCTTGTTTTTCAAAGTCATGGTCCGCCTCAAAGCAAATCCAAGCAATGTCAACGAATCTGGTGGTCCCACGAGGTGGCGAGTCAACGGGATTGGCTCTCCCAGTTTACATAATGAGTTCTGTTTTGGTTTTTGTCATGTGGACATTGGTTGCAGCCGTTCCATGCCAAGAACGGGCCGGGCTTGGGTCTCATTTTCAACTTCCAAGACATTTGGTATGGGCCGTGCCAATTATCGGGTTACAAGAGAAGATAGGAGAGGACTGGAAGAAAAAGGAGAAGAGAGGGACCCCAGGGCTGTTGGATGAGATACAAGTGATTGAAAAGGTAGCTCGGAATCTTGTTGCGTTTACGGAGGAGTTTGAGTTTCCAGTGGGGCCAGAGAAGACGGATGATGTGGCGAAACAGGTGGCTGAGCTGGCGGAGATATGCCGTAAAATGGAGGTTGGGTTAGGGCCATTGCAGTTGCAAGTTAGGGAATTGTTTCATAGAATGGTGAGAAGCAGGGCTGAGGTGCTTGACCTTATGGACCAAGTTGGTAAAATAACTACGGTTATGCCTTATTAATAAAATTATGTGGTTGTACATTTTGATTTTTAGGTACATACAGTTTTTTGTTTTTATTTTATTTTGTTTTTGCTTCGTGTTCAATACATTTTTGAAAAGATATTCGACGAAAAAAGGCAATACAATTACATTACAATATCACATGGATTTGAATGGAATTAATTTTGTTTTTGGATATTCGAACAGTTCTTTTGTTACTTTTAGAAACGATAAAAAAAATACTGTAAAAATAATAAAGTTTGTGTTTGATCACAAACATTTTTGTAGAAGAGAGAAGAAACCCAACCAACATTAAGGGTGTGTTTAGTTGAAGAAAAATGTGGCACTTTTCTAGAAAAATTTTCTAAGAAAAATGGAAAATTAGAAAACACGTTCAAAATAAGTATTTTTCGGAAAAGTTTTCCAAGAATATGGAAAACTCATGGTGCGTTTAGTTACGGAAAACTCTTTCATTTTTCTAGAAAACTTTCTAAGAAAACTAAAAAATTAGAAAACGTGTTCAAGTTTTGGTTTCCTACATTTCCTATTTTGGAAAACGAAAACTTCATCTCTTACGTTTGAACGCGTTTTCTAAACACCTTAAGGGTGTGTTTAGTTGTGGAAAATTTTCCACAATTTTCCTTTTCCAATTTTCTATAGAAAATCATTCTCCAGAAAAGTGTTGAAAAATTAGAAAACGCATTCAAATGTTGGAAAAGTGGATTTTGGAAAACTAGTTATATCTTGGAAAATTTGGAAAAGCGTGGGGAAATTGTATAAAGGAAAATTTGGAAAAGTGAGGGGAAGTGTTTTCCACCTCCAAGTTATATTTTGGAAAAGTGAATTTTCCATTTTCTTGGAAAATTTTCTCAGAAAAATTCATTTTGAACGCGTTTTCCACTTTTCTTGGAAAAATTTTCTAGAAAACACCCCATTTTTTCCACAACTAAACACACCCTAAGTTTTTCAAGTGACACAAAACTCTAGAAAAATAGAAAAGGAAAATGGAGATAGTTTTCCGTAACTAAACGTGCCATGAATATTTTGGCCCATTTTTTAAGTTAACTTATGCTCGTGTAACTTAAAAACATTGTTGCTGAATTGGGCCAACGGTATTCGTAAAGCCAGTTTATAGCAGTATCAATTTATGTTTGTCTATTTTGAAAAATTAAAACTAATATGTTTGAGCATTAAGCAGCATAGGGTTTAGCTTGGAACTAAATTTATGTAAAAAATAAAAAATCAACGAGTTACTTTCTTATAAATATATTCTCAGAGATTACCGAATCAGACCCCAAATTTTATCCATACAAAAGAAAAAGAATTATTACATATAATGATTTGTAATCGAGAGTAGATAGTAGAATTTTCTGAGTTGACTAGCCTAGGCCCAACAAATAGGAGAACCACCCTGTTAAGCCCAAAATCTCAAGAGATACCACAGCTGATTATACTAGCCCTTGTAGTTAGCCCATAATTATTTTTCTTTCATTATAAAATCCAGAATGTGAGCAGCATCACTTCCATCAAGGTGAGCAGCATCATTCGACAAGAATATTATTAATCATCAACAAAACAGAATTGTAGCAAACAACATGTGTCCAAGTTTCCAACCAAACTAGAGCCTTTTTTTTTTTTACCTAAGTTACATATCCCACGTAACTTAAATTATAGGAAAATTTGCAATTTTTGCCATTGTGGTGTTCAGTTTTGGCTGATTTTGCTACTTGAGAATTATTTCTGCAATTTAGACCCCGTAGTTCTCAATTTTCGCAATTTTTGCCACTTTCACTAACTTTCGTTAAATCTGGGCGTTAAGTCTAGTAAAATCACAAAAATACCCTTTATATTATCCAGATACATACATATATTCACAAACACAAAACACAAACCCTATTCCTCCTTCTTCTCTTTGTAACTAAACCCTAAATCAAAACACCACATCCACCATAGCCACCATCGCCACCCAACAACCACCACCATCGCCGCCATTACCACCACCGCCACACAACTACCACCGCCACAACAGCCACCACCGCCACAACAGCCACCACCGCCACCTATCCATTACAGCTACCACCGACCGTCACCACCTAAATCCCCGCCACCGCCACCACCTAAATCCCAACCGGCGCCACCACCTAAGATCACGACCTATCTTCTTCGGCGAGATCTGATTCAACAACCACCACCACTACAACTGTCACCGTCGTAGTCAGTAAACAATCACCACAATCGTCAAAAATGTTGAAACTGGCCGGAATCTCAAGAAAAACCAGATCTGGATGTCGAATGTTTGTAGCCGTAATTGATTTGTTTGTGTTTGAGGAAGAAGATGTTGATAATGAAAAGTTGTTTGTGTTCTCCTCTTCGCCGGCGATGTGATTTGTTTGTGATTTTGCATTCGCAACCATATCTAGAATCAATGCGATAGATACGACACTCGTCGGGCCAGATTTGGAACCAACACGATGTCACTTCGCCGGAGTTGATGATGAGTGACATGATTGCCGGAGTTAGTCTCTCTCGGCCGCCGGATCTGGTCTATTTGGTTTCATCGTCGGATATGAACGTTTTGTTTGTTTGATTTTCACAATCGATTAATGTTTGTGTTTTTGATTTTTTATGAATCGATTATTTTTTTGGATGTTGTTGCTTGATGGTTAAGAACCAACTGAGAAAATTTTAGTGGCTTATAGTTACAATTTGAGTTTAATACTGATGATGATTTGACAAAATTATGATTTTTAATATTGGGTTTTAGTTATTTGGTGAAGATACGATCTGAATTTTTGTGTATTTGTGACTTTTGAATCTTGAAACACTAATGTTAGTTTTTCATTTGTTAGATTTATTAATATGTGTTTTTTTTTCAGTTGGAGTTTGTATAATTTGAGCGATTTGGTTTCATGTCAGGGATTGAGAAAGGATAATGAAAGGGATGAATAATGGAAGTGAAAGAAACAATGGGTATTTTAGTCATTTTACATGATTTAACAGAAAAACTTAACGAAAGTTAGTGAGAGTGGCAAAAATTGCGAAAATTGAGAATTACGGGGTCTAAATTGCAGAAAAAATTCTCAAGTGGCAAAATCGGCCAAAACTGAACACCACAGTGGCAAAAATTGCAAATTTCCCTAAATTATATACACAAAACACCTTTATGATGTCATTATTCTAATTAAGTTTCAATTTATCAATTAAGTCCTTTAAGTTTAGTAAATTTTATAAAAAAATCTCTTACTTATAAAAAAAGAATTTCTTTTAATCAACTACTCACATACATATAAAAGAAATTTAATTCATTAACTAAAACATTATCCAAATCGATCTGTAATGTTTCTTTTATTAATTCATCGAGTAGGAATAAAATTACCTGAAAATGTTAATATAGACTTAAAAATTTCACTAACTTGGTTTTAAAATATTTTAATTTTTTTAACTCTACTTATATAAATCCATTTACATAAAGTAATATATTAACATGAATCCAACTAAATGCTTAATATACATATTAACTTACACAATCTATTATTAGAAACAAGATACTAAATACTAAATTTCATATTAAAAATCAACGGCCCATGTGTATACAAGGGTTTAAAGTCTAGTATAATATATACAAAATACCGTCTCCTATGAAGCTTGAACTAGCAACCTCTCACATAGCACTCGGCCATCAACCCTTTGGTCCTTTCTAAGGTTCTACATTGCTGCCCATTTCTTGGAAGCATTATATGATGTTCATTTTTCTTTAGTTATTTCATTACAAGTTTCCGAAGTGTTGTCATTTTCTGTTGTGTTTTTGTCCTCTATCCATCTTAGACGGATATGTCTTTTTACCTTTTTTATTTATTTGAGGAAAGTCCCTTGATCTATTGAAGTGTATCTTTTTTCTATTGATTTTACAGTAAGTTATTTTAACTTACTTACTAACCTATATATGTTGTGATTTAAGTTAATATGAAATACAATCAAGTGTAACGAATCTTGGGTTTGGTTGGGTATAAGATTAACTAATATCTAATATAGTCAAAGTCAACTAGCAAGTAGCCATGAATTAGCCATCCCATCATGGGTCCACAGATTGTCTTCTAGATTAGGATTAGGATTAGGATTGGGATCTTAATTAAAAGAAACTGTGTTTAATGATATCACACTTTTAGATAACCCTTGAAAGTATGCAAACACTGATGATACAAGTTAGTATAAGATTTGAACTTATGATGTATTTGTCCTAAGAAATTTTCAATCATGTTAACAAGTTTAGTTGTTATCAAATATAGGTTTATAGGTTTATGTTTAAAAGATCTAGAAAATCAAATATATGTACGTAGTAATATTTATCAAGAATTTAATAAGTGAAGACGCATTCTCTTTGAATATATGTTACTTGATTTTTATCATTATACAATTTTTGTAATCAATAAGAGACGACCCTATCGTTCCGTATAAGAAATGGAAGTCAGTGACATACAGAAAATGACTGTTTTTGTTTTTTGTCCCCTCTCTGTTTCTTAAAACAATTTCTTGACTCATAAGGATTCTTTGTCCTGCATTCGTAGACTTTTTGACTTGATAGTCTTGATACAGCAGCCATCCAAAACCACATGTTGAACGCATTTGAATTGAAACAGGTTTGGTTTTGGTTGGAGGAAAATTAGCCTAATAGCTCGGGTTCATGGTATTTAGGTGCTAAACATATTCTCTTATAACTTTTTATTTTAGAACGGAAATCCTACTACTACACATATTTACAATTGTCTCAAAGGCAAGGTGAACCCACAACCTCTTGATTGATGGGCTTCTTATACAGCTAGGCCGAAGGCCCTCAGGTTTATTCATTTATAACTGGGTTAAAAATCAATCATGTACTAGAATCCTATACATTCTTATACTGATATATGATATGAATGAATATGTTTTATACTTTTATTCATAATACAAACAATTTCAAGTCCAGTTATTCCAATAAATATGATCCGTAGTTTGTTTGCTATGATATATTGAGATTCGAGTTAATCTACTTTAACTCATCTTAATATTAACGATCTTTGATGCGGTTATGACCAATTTACTTTTTCATAATTATAGGACAAAAGTGTTGTAACCCAACCCCGACCATAAAACCTACCCGTTTTGATCTATTACCCAACCTACCCATTTTACCACCTCTAGAGTGTCTACCAGATAATCTAGTAGCTTCTCAAGACTCAAAAGGAGATGACTTGGTCTCATGCCACATATGACTTTTACAAGGTTTAGTCTACATCTTGATTGGAAAAAAATTGAATGTTGTTTTGGCCTTGTGACAAAATTTGTTCAACAAGACTTGTCAGACCACTCTTTCCTCTCTCCTACCTTCCCCCTCTTATATTCTTATAAATTACACAAACACACACACACACATATTACTCAGTCATTCCACAACTTGAATTCTCAATTCCTCTTGAATTCTTCAACAATTCAATACACTTGCTTCACCATCCCCTCAGCATGCCTGAAAGCAAGGTGATTATGTATTTTAATTTGATTATAAACCTTACACTTATTCACCAAATAAAGTTATGTTTTCATTATTTCTTCATCGGTTTTAAATTCTGTTCTGTTAATGATTTTAAAGACAATGCTCAATACTTTTTTCTACCATGCTCATCAACGGAACAAGAAGTAATGCTCATAAGCTCATTTCATTAACTGTTATTAACTCGTGTTTGATTGCAGAAAGTGGTTGTTAAAGTGGATATACATGATGATAAGGATAAAAGGAAGGCTTTGAAGGCAGTTTCAAGCCTTTCAGGTAAAATTCAATATAATTTTGCATATCAGTACAATATATAACTTTGACATGACTTAACATTGTATTGAAATAATTATAGGTATCGAGTCGTTATCTGTGGACATGAAAGACAAGAAACTGATACTGATAGGCGATATTGATCCGGTGGATGTTGTTGGAAAGCTTAAAAAATGGCATACTGAGATAGTCACAGTAGGCCCAGCGAAAGAAGAAAAGAAGGACGACAAAAAAGATGATAAGAAGAGCGATGAAGATAAGAAGAAAGAAGAAGAAAAGAAGAAGAAAGAAGAAGAAGCTATTAGAAAATGGCTGGAAGCTAACAGGTGGTATCCTTACATGAGACCACAACAATATTGTGTTTATAGTGTGGAAGATGATCCTAATGCTTGTGTTATTTGCTGAGTTACACATGGGGATGGATGGATGGATGGATGGCTTTGGATTCGTAAAGTACTATATTTGATTTGTAAAAAGGGTAGCCGACCATTTGGCAGCAAAATAAATTTATACAGGTTTGCGTATAGACATATATTATGCAGAGAATAAGTGCACTCTGGGTCTTCTCTTGCAAAAATGTTGATAACCGGCATAATGGGGAAATTGTTAGATACGTCGAAGTTCATTTCATTTAGGTTGACAACTCTGCTATCTACATCGTAGAACGTTAAAGTTGCGTTATTCGGTATATTGTAGAGTACTAGAGTGATATCGAACCTTAATGATTATGAAGACATAAATATGAAGTTTGTTTAATTTTTAGATATGCAAATATTAAGGTATCAAATGAACCTAGAGACCACAAGCATAAAGCCATAAACAAACAAATGAACGTCCACATGTTTACTACTCTATCATACACACTCGAAACTCATTATCTCATGAACAAATAATAGTGCATAGAGTACAAGTTAAACGATATTGTATGATATAATATTATGAAAATCAATTTTAAAATGTCGACATGAAAGGCTTAAATTAATGTAACATTAAATACGTACGTCAACTTTGAAGTTGGTACATCAATATCTAACTAATCTTTTGTTTCTTAAAAATCAATTGGCAATAAATAAAGGCCTACATTAATTATTAATACAACACATTATTGGTCTATAATTATAATATATAAATATAATAATAATATAATTTGTATTTTCTGACTGTTTATATTAGTATATTATTGAAAATGACTGTTGTAATTTGCTAATTTATCTTAGTGTCATAGTTCACTTTTGGAGATTAAAAAAAGGTCATGGTGATAGGAACGGTTAAATTGTGACACAATCTATAACAAACGCTTAAGTTTTAAGGTATTATTATACCTGAGGCTTTACGTAATAAAAGTACCCCCAATAATAATTTAATTTTGTTTGATTGGTTACCTTTAGTCTTTCTTTAAACAACTGCTACTCATATTTATTTTAAATAAATAAAAGTTACGACGAGTCATCATGGAAGACATTGAGCCCAACTTTATTTCTATAAATAAAAGACCATTTAGAGTGCTCTGTCATCCACTGTGAGCCCATTAACGAGCCTATTCAAAATCCATCCATATAAACGGGTCTCATATTCCCATCTAAAGATTAAAGAATCACATTAACAAAATCCATAAAATATCAAGAAAATCTTACCAACCATAACTTAACCTAACCAAGATTGTTATGATTGAGAATCTTACCCAAAATCGTTTAATCTTTATAAGGTCTGAATCGTAAAATATGATTGAGATCGTAAAGTCTACTTTAACAAAATTTTATGTAAAACAATAAATCACATAAACATTATTTAAATATTAAAACGATCATACGATCTTATGGCCGATTTGACGATATTGTCAACGATCGTACCATCAATGTTTGCGATCATATGTAAATTACGATCCTATAACGATCCACCACGCTTTTTTATAATAATATTTACGTATAACCATAAAAGTGTTGGACACATGAATTTTACTTATATTTTCTTTTTATACTTATCAATCATTTACACTTTGTAGTATGGGCTTTATTTTATTCTTGCCGCTTGTAGTTTTGTTTATGTTGTGGCTTTCATCTTGTACTTGGTTATCTTTTTATGGGAATAAATAATTTTGTAAACGTATTTTTAAATCTAAATTTAAAGCACACAAATGACTTTTCATATATTTAATTCCATTCTTTTATAGTTTTATTTACTCGTATTATTTAGGCTAAAATAATCAGGAATTCATGGGGTTTGAAAAGCCGCCGGCCCAACCTGGCCCATCCTCCGTTAACATCACAAAACAGTCAACAGTCAGTAGTCAATTTATATAACAAAAAGTCAACTCACCAATTATCAAACTTCTACGAGACAGCCTGTCTATTACAAAAAGTCACGTAATTTTTATTTTATTTTATTTTAATTTATAGTGTCAGCCTGTCCTGATTAGGGGTGTCACTTTTATCCGGAATCCGAATAATTCATCCGATCCAATCCGATTTAGGTTAAATGGACATGATTATTTGGATTACGGATTGCTTAAACGGATTATGGATTACCTAAATGAATACACGGATAGGATTAAGGATCAAAATTAAAGTGTTTGGATATATCCGTATAATCCGAATAAGTATCAAATAACGTCCAAATAACATTTTTTTAATAATATATTAGATATTAATGTTAACATATAAGAAACTAAAAATTAATCACAAATATAATATATTAGATATTTATGTAGAATTGGAAGATATTGGTACTTTTAGTCCAAATTGGAGATAAATTTGCAACTAACAGATATAAACTTTCCTTTTTAATTGTTATTACATATTGTACTTTACTACTTTGTGTAAGAAATAAACACATAAAGAGTTACTATTTTTTCAGTTTTTGAAGAATGGAGGTCTGACATTTTGAATGCTATGAACTTAAGAAAAGAAGATTTAATACTTTTTGGTTGTTTTGAGACCCCTCTTTTGGATTAGATTGGTGGAGGTGTGTTTAATTTTGGAACTAAATGTGTTTTGGATCAAATTGTATGTTAGAAGTTGGAATTGAAATTTGGATGTTATAATATGATATATCGTTTCATCTTATCTTATGTTTGTTTATATACTTGTTTTATTAAACGTAAACTTAGTCTTACTCGATATCACACGTTCAACTTGAGCTTATTCGGATGAAACCGTTTAATCCGAAAATTAATCCGAACCATTTAATCCATATCCGATTAATCCGTTTCTTATTTGGATTGGATTAAGGATGAACTTGAGATTGTCCAAAATCCGATTAATCCGATCCGAATAATCCGAAATCCGAACAATCCATCCGAATAACACCCCTAGTCCTGATATCTACGTCCCAATTTATTACTGTCTGTAGTACATACTTGATTTTAGAGTAGTCCCATATTAATTATTATCGGTTATCCATCCATCCACTATAAGAAAGATATGAAAAAGAAATTGGATCAATCTAGTGTATCTAGGCCTGTAAGCGAACTGAACGTTCGACGAACTATTTGCGAACCGTTTGGCGGGAAGTTCGTTTATGTTCGTTTGTTTCGTTATATGAACGAACATGAACAAATTTTTACGTTTGTTTAATTATATGAACGAACATGAACACATGTCTGGTTCGTTCATTTACGTTCGTGAACGTTCGATGACATGTTCGTGAACGTTCAGTTAAATGTTCGTTTATTAACTAATAGTTTAATTAAATTAATACATAATTGAATATGTTATTTTGATAAAGCTAAATATCAAATAGAATATTATTAATATTTTGATATTTTCATTTGATAATATTAAACATCTAGATATTTTTACCTTATATTTCCATATCACATTTCCCTCCACTCCAAAAACACATCCACTATCTCCCTCCACTAGTTCCAGATGTGCCACTCTTTCCAACGATCGGACCAAGCAAATGAATTTATCTTCATATTGTGATCGTTTTGTAATGTTGAATATGCATCGTAAAGTTTCAAGTTATATATATATATATATATATATATATATATATAGTAGGAGGATCCAGAGGGAAGCACTTTTTTGGGGGAAGGAGGGAAGTGTAATATTCATCACGATGCATCTTAACTTCGTCAATACATTTGTCGAAAATTAAAAAGTGAAAATTAATAAATGTTGATCAGGATGGATGCTATGAATGTTAAGCTTCCATGATAAAAAAAAAATTTGTAGGCTAGAACATCAATTGATGAATTTTATATCCCAAATCGTTAATATTCGTCGTGGTGAATGTTAACTTAACATTCATCACGATGAATATTAAAATAAAACTAATGTTATTTTTTAATATTCAGCGTGACGAATGTTAAGTTAACATTCACCACGATGAATATTAACGTTTTATTAAATACATATTCATAAACTAATGTTATGACTTAAAATTGACTTTCATCTGTGAATATATTTTTTATAGCATCGATTTTGATTACTATATACTAGTAAAATTAATTTTATCTTTGATATTTGTATTGACGAAATTAAGATGCTCCGTGATGAATATTACACTTCCCTCATTCCCTCAAAAAATTGCTCCCCTCTTGATCCCTCCCCTATATATATATATATATATATATATATATATATATATGTATGTATAGATGTGTGTGTGTGTGTATGTATATATATATATATATATATATATATATATATATATATATATATAGATATATATATATATATATGTATATATATATATATACATATATATATATATGTACACACACACACATCTATACATATATATATATATATATATATATATATATATATATATATATATATATATATATATATATGTTTGTTTATGTTTGTTGAGGTTCGTTTAAGGTATTAATGAAGAAATGCATTAAATTATGTGTTTGTTCGTGTACGTTCGTTTGTGTTCGTGAACAAACAAATTTTCTTAATGAACGAACATGAACAACAAAATCCGTTCGCCTATCCGTTCGTGTTCGTTCATTTGTTCGTCAAAACCTTAATGAACGAACACGAACAGACTCCGTTCGTGTTCGTTCGGTTCGTTTACAGGCCTAAGTGTATCGTATTATCCCTCTACTCCTAAAAATAAGGATATTATTCCTAATCACTGGGACACTAAAACTCCTAGAAAACAAACAAACTAATTATGAAAAATTAAATTTAGACTAGTTACTAATGGGCGTCCACGATAACCAACGTAACTGACCAATTAGAGCACGAGGAGTGCTTAACACTGTTTCAGTGTTAAGTTCAGTGTTATTGATAACACTGAACCATAACACTGAAACAAAAAAGTGGGGTAATGCTTAATCTTGAGGTTCAGTGTTAATTTCAGTGTTATGGTGATTATTTTATTATTTCTTTTAAAAACAAATTAAATAGATAAAAATAATACAAAATTAAAACAAATAACATTAAATTAAAAAAGTACTTTGATACAATAATTAAAAATCCTAAAAATACATAATTAAAATACAATAATTAAAAATCCTAAGAATACATGATTAAAATACGATAATTAAAGACAATAATTTTAAAGACAATACAATAAACTACGGACGATGCTCCCAAATATGTTCCACAAGATCGGCTCGGAGGTTGTTGTGGACGTCTCTATCGCATAGTTCCTTGTTTTTCAGCCTTTGTGTATCACATCTCTCGATCCAAGTCGTTTGCAAATTGACAATAGGAACATAATATTCTTCGTTATCGGCAATATTGAACATTTGGTCTTCTTGGATCATATTATGCAACAATATGCACATATACATGATTCTTTTAATATGGGAGACCTTATAAGCTCTTGCCGGTTGTTGTAGTATATGCCATCGACCTTGAAGCACACCAAAGGCCCTTTCAACATCTTTTCGTGCAGACGCTTGTGCTCGAGTAAACTTTACTCTCTTCGGATCAACTTCACTTGAAAACCCTTTAACAAACGATGCCCATGTTGGGTATATCTCGTCAGCTAGGTAGTACCCATTTTTGTACTCAACACCACTAACTGTAACGAGTAAGAATCATCCCGTTGAAAACATCATCGGTGATATTAATACTCCGGTTCAAACTAGGCATCAATCCAGAGCTAGTACGTCTGAGAATTTAGAATACCAAAGCTTGTATACTGCAATGAAAGAGACAGAGATTCCTAATCAATGTCTATATTCATGTTTTATCTCACAAGTCGAGCCAAAAAATGTTCAGATGGCTTTAAAAGAAAGCTCGTAGGTAGAAGCAATGCAAGAGGAACTATCATAGTTCTCTAAATTACAAGTATGGGAGTTGGTTGACCTACCAAAGGGAGAATATCCAATTGGAACTAGATGGGTATTTAAATGCAAGAGAGATGATAAAGGAATCGTTACTCGCAATAAAGCTCGTCTAGTGGTTCAAGGTTTTAATCAACAAGAAGGTATAGATTACAATGAAGTGTTTGCACCAGTTGCTAGGCTAGAAGCAATTAGAGTATTCTTAGCATTCGCATCATATTTTGGTATAAAAGTGTATCAGTTGGATGTTAAGAATGCCTTTTTGTATGGCAAAGTGGAAGAATTGGTGTATGTTTCACAACCGCCAGGGTTTGCTGATCCTGAGTATCCAGATAGAGTATATCGTTTGAATAAGGCCCTATATTGATTACATCAAGCACCTAGGGCATGGTATGGAACACTATCAACGTATCTACTTGAGAATGGATTTACAAGAGGATCGATTGATAGTACACTGTTTGTGAAGTGGAAAAAGAAAGACTTTCTTCTCGTACAAGTTTATGTTGATGACATTATCTTTGGATCGTCTGATGAAAAGATGTGTCAAGAATTTGAGAAAGTCATGAGGAAAAGATTTGAAATGTCTGCAATGGGAGAGTTGAATTTCTTCTTAGGATTACAAGTTGATCAAAAGAAGGATGGATTCTTTATTCATCAATCTAAATATACATATGAGCTATTAGAACGCTTCAAGATGGATGAAAGTAACGTCTACAATACTCCAATTCCAGTCAATCATGGACTAGGTCCAGATACATCGAGTGATAGCGATGTGGATCCAACTCTTTATAGAGCCATGATCGGATCACTACTGTATCTCACAGCCTCTAGGCCTGACATAATGTTTGCTGTCTGTTTATGCGCAAGATATCAGGCTAATCCGAAAGAGTCACATATGCAAGCTGTTAAACGAATCTTTCGTTACCTCAAAGGGAAACCTAAGCTGGGTCTTTGGTATCCGATTGATGGAGACTTAGATCTCGTAGCTTATACTGATTCGGATTACGGAGGATGCAATCAGAATAGGAAATCTAGGACCGGAGGATGTCAATTCCTAGGAGGTAGATTAGTATCCTGGCAGTGCAAGAAGCAAACCTCGGTAGCCATTTCTACATGTGAAGCTGGGTATGTTGCAGCTGGCAGCTGTTGCTCGCAAGTACTTTAGATTCAACAGCAACTGCGGGATTACGGGTTAAATATAACCAATACTCCTATGATGATTGATAACGAATCTACTATGTCGATCACCAATAATCCGGTAAAGCACAGTAAAACTAAGCATATTGATATTCGACATCACTTTATTAGAGATTGTGCTGAGAAGAAGTTGATAAAGTTAGTTAAGGTTCCATCATTGGATAACTTAGCAGACTTATACACAAAGGCGTTCGACAGAGCAAGATTTGAGACGTTGGTTCAACTAAACGGAATGAGAAATCCATAGTGATTAGTCTTCCAAGGGTATTTTTTTTGTAATAGTTAGTATTTCTATAAAAAAAAAAAAAAAAAATTGGGCGTATGGCATTCATTTTCTTGTTACCTAAGGGGAATCACCTTCATTTAAGTTTTTATTTGCAAAAACTAAGGGAAATGATAGTACATTAGGAGAATAAGCTTCACAATAATAAGCTTAACTCCTAAGTATGATATGGTAGTAGGTTCAAATAAAGTTGCTTTAGAACTACAGCGGTTCTATCAGGTATGTGTTTATATTTATTTGATTATACACCTATATCTACAAGTTATAATTTGTCTATTTTTAGTGAAAAACTTTAGATAGCTTCATCATATGATGTACTAGTAGGCAAATTATATGAAATTTTCTAAGCCTTAAGAAGTTCATTAACTACTTGTTTGTTATCTTGTGTTACTATTCTATGATGTATGACATTAAGTCTTAATTGTTGAATGATGGTATTGCCATACACTGTTATCATGCTTTTTAATTTGAAGTGACAAATAGTAGCAATATGGGTATTAACTTAATTACTGGTAACTTTGTTGTACTAGTACAGATCTGAAACCTTTAATTAAATTAATATTCTCAAATATATTTTGCATTATGCTAGAAGGGATCTTCTATTGTACTACGTACAGACTTAGATAACATAGCATATTCAAAGTATGTCTGATATTTGTCTAACCTTAAAAAATTCAAGTGTATGTTATATGTTTCGAAAAGATACATCATTTAGTAAACCGCTACCTTGAATTTTAATTTTAATGATGCAGTGTTATGAGTTTTACTTGAATTCTTCAGTATGTCATATAATAGGAAACACTTGATAATATTCATACTAACAATAAAGTGTTTGCTTAGAAAATTGAGTATAATTTGTTTATGTGGATCATAATACCGGTAATCGTCTTGGACTGTCTATAATTAAAATATTCACTTTATGTGAGTAATGCATTTATTAATTATGCTTTGTGGATAAAGGTACCTAAGATATAGTTTTATAAATATAAATGTATAAATGATAAATTTAGTTGTAATTTTATAGTAATTTACTAGAATTTCATGAGGTATGAATACTACCAATCTACTTAGACTTTTTAATAAATAATTAATAGCTTGTTCTTTCTAATATGATCCCTAAGCAGTTAAATTCTTAATCATTTTTTTATGTATTTGTTTTTTTTAGAAGTGATTAATAAAATGGTACTTGATACCACTGTTTGTCTATATGTTTTTAATTTACTTTTAGCTTTTGTTTAAGTATTTTATTTTATTTTAATAAGTGTTACCCTTTGGAATTAAATTATACTGAACTGTCTCATATATTGTTGAACAAACGTAACAATTTACAAGTGAAAATTACGTTTTAATTTAGACTTGTAAAAATAATGGGTTTTATTTATACTTAGAATTAAATTCGCAAATTACTTAATCCTGCGAGTCGACCCAACTCTGCGGATCGAGTTTAAAATATGCAAAGCGAGTTTAAGGTATAAAGGGGGTCAAACGAGTCAAGCCAACCCACTGAACCCAGATCACTCGCTAGTTCACTAAAGCTTGCGAATCCGCTTCCAGGCGAAACGAGGCGAAATCTATATTTCGTTTGATTTCGATTTTACAAGTAATAGGAATGAGTTTTTGATCCGTAGACTTTATACATCTTCACTTTACGAACATTTTGAGGTATAATACAACGGATTTCACTGTGTAAATAACGAGAAATCGAAGTTTTCATAAGCTTAGGGTTTCGAGTTATAAACGAAATGATTCACGTCGATTAAGGACTTTGTTTAGCATGAATCGTTAGGGTTACTGTTATACGATGCTTAATAAACGTAAATAAATCAATAGATCACGTTAAAATCAACGGATTAATTGATTTTGAAAATCAACTTGCGACGGCTGTTCATCGAACGAGTTGACACTTCGATTCAACTCGCAGCGAGTTGACTAGCGGATCGACATGATTAGCGAGTTCACTTCAATCGCGAGTTGATAAGCAAAGCGAGTTGATAAGCGAAACGAGTTGACCTCGATTCGCAAGGCCAGTTTATGCGAGTCCAGTACTTAGAAAAATTTTATTTTTTTTAAAGTGGTGATATAAATGTTAATACTTTGTATATAATAACTTTTATAATGGATTTAAATTAGACTTAAGACTTATTAGTTATAAGTTAAATTTTTATATACGACTTGAGACTATTTTGTAACAAGTTATATATAATTTCAATTTTAAACTAAGATGTTTGATGAATCCCGATTCATAATTCGTTATAGTTTAAAGTCTTTTAATCGTGCATTAAAATTATATTTGTTGTTTGTGTTTATTTTACAGATATGGCGAGAGCATTTGACAAGGGCCACAATATTTTGGTGGATCTGAACCTTGAAGCCAAGCGGGCTGATAGGGTTGCTGATATTCTTCGCTTTCTTGCACGGTCACGTATTCGATACGCCATTACGGCCAATCCACCTATTTCTCAAGCGATTCTGAAGGATTTCTGGACGGATATTGCATATGACGAATCTGTCAATCCACCAGAGATTAGGACAACGGTTAATGGACAACCGGTTGTATTTACTGCTGGATATCTACGTGAGGTATTGCAGCTAGGGACAGTAGAACAAGAGAATGGGAATACCGAGTATCCTATGGATTTTATCGAGGGTGCTATAGACTGTATGGGTTATACTGGTGATAGGCGCGGACGTCAGTTCCAGAAACCTCTGGTTATCGGTCAGTGGAGGTTTCTATGGCACGTGATGAATATAGTTTTTGCACCGAAGAAGGGTGGCTTTGATGAGTTAAGCCCTGCTATTTTATATGTTGCACTGTCACTGGTTTATAATAAACCATACAGTTTCTGTGATTATCTTTTTGGTGAGATTGCGAAACAGATATCGGGTTCTGTTAGATCACGGTTTTTGGTTTACCCGAGGTTTTGTATGTTGATTATCCGTGCGCGTCTACCGGATTTGGCTATACCTGAACCACATCTAGTGGTTAATACGATTGATCATCGTGGGTATAACGCCATGTTTATGCAGACAGTGAGGAAAGAGGGAGTGGTAAAACCTGAGGTAAGACCACTCTTTGGGTATATTATTGACCCAAACTACGTTGCACCGCCAAATCATGGTTGGTTGGACGTTGCTCCTGCTGATGTTGTTGCTGCTGCTGCTATTGCACAACCTCCAGCTGATGTGGTTCATGCTGAAGATCCACAAGAGCTGCTTGAGGATGTCTTGGAACAACCTGCACATGCTGGGGAACAGGTGAACCCAGATGTTGCTGCTCAGCTTGTTCAGGAGGTGCTGGAGCACAATGATGATGCGACGAATCCATTGCTCCAGGATATTGATAGTTATTTTGCACCACCTGAGGTAATATTATTTTATTTATATAATGTTATAGATACTTAGTTGATAGATTACTTTTATTAATCATGCAGTATAATATTATTATATATCTATACTGATATTAGATATTTAGTTAATTGGATAATATTTCTGATTATAAAATATAAATATCATTATATGAACTGGAAGCTGAAGCTGAGGCTGTAAACCCAGAGGTTGCAATACCTGAGGGGGAGCAGATACAGCTAGATAGATCAGTTGTTGTACCGGCTGAGGTATTATATCTGATTAATCTTAAATATATAGAACTTGTATGATAGAGCTTTATGCTAATCATAAATGTTAAATATATTCAACATTTAGGATCCTGGTAGATCATCTGGAGGTCGTGATGGTGAGACGGCTTCAGATGAGGATTCTGAGAATACACCTTCTCCTCCTCCGTCTAATTCAGAAAAGAAGAGAAAAGGTAAGGGTATTCTGGAGGAAGGTTCTGAGGAGGTTGAAACTCCTTTGAGGAAGAGGTCGAGGAATTTGACCATTAGAGAAGGTTAGTATTATACAACGTTAGATAATCTTAACTTGTTGCTTATCAAGAGTTAAACTGAGACAGTTAATTCTGTGACAGTTGCACAAGATACACCGCAGGTCGAGACGGTGATATTGGTAGAGTCTGAACAGATGTATGTACCTGCTAAGGTATGAGATTTAAGTTTAGTACTACAAGTATTACAAAATTAATTAGAGATTGAGACAGAGCAATCTGTAACAATTACTTATTTAATTTTTGTCTAATATTTTAGGAGATTGTTGACTTAGTACGTTCGGAGCAGATTCCGACAACTACAGCAAGCACATTTACAGCTGATCTTCTGAAGACAACTTTGACTCAGCCACTTCCACCGCGTACATTTGAGTCACATGTTGCTTCGCTGACACCACCTGGACCGACGATCATTCCTATTACTCCTGTGACTGATGCTGAAAGGATTACATCCTTGGAGTCGAAAGTGAAGGATTTAGAGAAGGTTGTTGCTAGGATTCCAGAGTTGGTTGTGAACAATCTTACTCTTGGCCAGCAAGTGCTTGAACAGACTCAAGCTTACAATACACTGCTGAAGACACACAATACGTTACTTGATGATTTCAATACCCAGCGACTGAAGCTTGATAACTTAGAACGTTTGGTGTTAAGAGTTAATTCAGGACAGTCTGCTCAGGGGGAGGTATTGGTATATCTGGAGTCGTGTAAGCATGATGAGCTGAGAAGGAAAAGAGACTCTGACAGAGACGATGATCCCAATGCACCGAAAGGTGGTGAGCAGACCGGTCCTTCAAAGACTGGTGAGCAAACTACTATTCAGGGGGAGTCTGGTGGTAATGCTGGTGCGAGCGGTTCTGGTACTGGTACAGGTCAGACTGAAGATGAAGCTGGTGAGACATTAGCTTGACTTTAGTATAGACTGTAGTTAGTATTTGTGAACAATTGTAAAACTTAATATTATTGTGTAAATATATTTGGCATAAAGTTATTATTATTTTAAGTAAAATATGTTTGATGAAATTTAAGTTTATATAATTATATATTAAGATAAAATAGTGATCGAAAGTCTTCCGACTCATTGAGTAGTCGAGCGGCGTGTTCCGAATAATATCGGCGGTCAAAATTTTATAATAACATATGCATTTTAGACTTGAGAGTTTGCATACTGACAAGTTAAAAATGTATTAGTTCAACTAGACAAATGATATATAATTTAAAGGTTAAATTGATAATGAATTAGATCAATTAACACTTAGAAATTATATAAGGTAATTAATAGTAAATTTAAATGTTTGGTGATTATTCACAATGCATTAGAATTTAAAATTAATTATTATTTGTTAAGTAGGTTATAAGACTTAAGAGATTTTGGATTGATTCAGGGTAATCAATAAAAGATTTTATAAGTTATATGTAAATTGCGTTTATATTTTAGGTTAAAATATACAAAAGAATTAATAAAGAAATTCTTAGGTTGATTCAGGGAAATCAATAAGAGAGTTTTAATTATTAATATATTTGTATTTATGTTTTTCTCTTAGGATTGGAAATGCTTGATCTATCTGATTCGGAAGATGATATTTTTGATGAGATAGATGAAGACATTGATTTTGATCTTGAGGATGGAGAATTTCTACCACCTACTGATTGGACTGCTGTACCTGAGATTGTGCAAGACATTGGTGTAGATCCTGATGCAAATATTGATGAACACCATGTGAGCCCATCTAGGACAGAAGTTATTATTGAAAATGAACAAGGTCCAATGGTTGTCGATGTAGATGAAGAAATCGATGACTCAACCGATTCAGAAGATGATGAAACTTTGATTCCTACCAAGAATCCTGATGTTTTTCTTAGGAAACTTCCAAAACAGAAAAAGAATGTTGGAGTTTCAGAAGTTGATATTACGGGAAAACGTGTTCCTCGTAAAGGGATTGTTGGATGGTACTTTGACTCTGAACTGAAGCTTTTTGCTATTAAAAGGTTTGATGGAGTTCAATATTTTGAGCGAAAGCTTGCAGTATTTAGTTCCTTACCACGTTATGAGATACGTGACTTGGCTAGATTGGAGATAAATAATCCGAGTAATGATGATTATGCTAATCGTGTTGAACGAATAATCAGAACTGAAGTTGGTACAAATAAGTTTGTACAGATTAAGCCAAGAAAAGGAAAGACTGTGAAACTACAAGAGAAAAGTCAAAGAACTGGGAGAAGAAGAAGGAAAAAGATATATCCAGCTGTTAGATGCATATAGCAGATTCCACTGAAGACAATGCCACAGGATATTTTGGGAAATATGAAGAGTTGGTACGTGGATTCAGGAACTGGAGAAGCTGTTATGGTTGAAGCTAATGATGAGGTTGAAGGTGGTGAAAGAGAAATCTTCAGAGTTTATGATCATCGACACCTGATGAATATGTCGAGAAAGGATCTGTTAAAGTTAAACGATAACAGAATTTTGACGACTATTGAATGGGCTGATTTAGCGAGAGATTATCAGTTGATGGTTAAAACTTGTATCAAGATGAAGATTTACGCAGGTAGTAAGATTTACAAATGAAGACCAAAGACAAAGCGTGAAGATAAAGACGCTAGAGCTATTGTCAAGGGGGAGTCTGTTGAGACATAGATTGTGACAACAGATCTAGCTTGATATAGGACTGGTGTAATTATTATTACTTTTGTACATTGGTTTAGATTTGTAAATAAATATTTGTTTTGTTAGTAATATTCGTTAAACATATTATTTTGTTAAAATTAGACGAATGTTAAATACGAAATAAATATACGTTTGATGCGAGTTGAGATCTCAAGTCGCAGCGAGTTGAGCTGCAAGGTGAGACCTGAACTTGCAAACACTCAGAGTATTGGCGAGCCGAGTCCATAAGTGGACTTGGGCTGCGAGTTGGGCTGAACTCGCCGGCCCATGCGAGCCGAGACGAACTGACATATTTAAAGGTTTTTCATTCGTGAAAAACATAACTTTTGGCATTCAATACTCTCAATCTGCGAACTCAGAAAATCAGAGAAAACTTATACTTAACGGCTAGGCTTTGACGTTTTATCGTTTAAAGTTAAGCTTTAATATACGCAATTACGAACATATTCGTTGTTAGTAAGATAACACCGTATTGAGGGATTCCGCACCTTAATACTACAGATAACGAAGTTATCGATCCTAGAACTAGGGACTTACAAATAGTATACGAGCTCTTATAACATCCAATAGACGCGATCCAAATTTCTCTTTATTGCCAGACTTTTTAAGAAATCAATAAGATAATTGCATCCACCAATTAAAAATATCTCCTCATAAATAAATCTCGGTCTTTGCAAAGAATCTTTGTATTACCACTCTTGCCTTATATCTCATAATTTCATTCTCATTAAGCTTTTTGCATCAAGACCGATTTATATATGATACATTTTACACTTTCAAGTGTATAGAACTTAAGCTAAACCATCTCACATCAAAAGATTATATTTTTCATAAATTTCATGCGTCTTTTCATATTGGCCAATAATTTCAACATCTACACTTCTCAGCAGGAATACTTGTACGATCCTCGTTAACAACATATAGCGCTACATTATACAAAATATTAACGACGTCGATCTCATTTATTCGATTCCATAAATTACGAGACACGATATATATTATGAGAATCTTGTCACTATTCGATTTCACTTTTAGGGTACCCGAGGTTCATCAAGAACCTTCATGTCTAGTGTATCTCTAGCAAATTCTCACGGGGTCTTTATTACCTCAATTTGACCATCTTAATTTCCTGCTCCCTTTATACTTTGAGGATTTTATTGTAATCGATTAATCTACCACGTTTCACATGCCGTGGACTTATTATCAATCTTAGCAGGAGCATGAGCAGCTTATATAGGTGACCTAGTCACTCAATTTCAATCAATGAATATGTCTGGCAACTATTTAATATGAATTATCATTTGAACTTTGAGTTCATTCTTCATCATGAGGATCAATATCATATTGTGATAATTCAAGTTTATGCTGCTTATCCCCTCCCCATACATATTCCCAACATTTTTTCATATATAGACGTTGTACATTGTGGTGGAGCAACTAAAATATATATTGCACAAACAAATAAAACTCTCAAGAAGGAATATATATTTTCACATGATCAAAAATCAATTATCATGGGGAGTCATCATAATTCCTTTTGGCCCGATGCGAATTCATATTGTTTCATGTATACTAACATGGCCCCATACTATAAGTAATAGTTTTGCTCTTATCATAATCATACTTAAGCAATTACATACTCACCAGCGTTTCAACAAAAGTAATTCGTGTATGAACTAATAGATGTTTAACGCTTATTACAATCAACTGAAACGCTAAGTATGTGATTTATCAAAATATACATTCACCGACATTGCCAAAACAAATATGATATATAGAATATGTGCTTGCAATCTCAATAGGCGAGTCACTTAACCATGCAAACTCTAGGTTGCAATTTTATGACCATTTAAACGATGCATCGATTTTAAAAATTCTAAATGATCTATTAGGTGGATATATAGGCCTTCATATATCCCCTTATCATATCCATAAAATTTAGGAATTCAATTCCAAGTTTAGTCGGTGATCGGTAACTTTCTTTGAGAGCATTTAACTCATTTCAAAATCACAACTTTGAAGAACTTCCTAGTTCTTATATACGTTTCGCATCATCATTGACTCGGGATGGTTTTACCGGTCATGCCAATTTATATAATAATCAAGGTCCATAAAACATCAAGTTTAGGACCATACGTGCTTCAATTGCACTTGTCATTTTGATATAAGCTATTGCATGCATTATCACTTTATACTCTTCTTTCCTCGATGCCTGCATTACCATCATCATCATTTAAAATATGTTTTTTAATATGCATGATCTATACATTTTCATCATTTACTATGTCATGAATAATAATACCAAAAGTACATATAAATGCAAACAAAAGAAACATGTTATATCATATCACAAATAAGTTAATAGCATATATTGCATATGTCACTATCGATCATAAACTTATAACTTCGCTTATGATTATGTATCATGTCAAGATCTTTGCTTTTATGATAAGTAATCACATGACCGAATTAACTCATTTATCAATCTACTATTATAGAAATATGAGCCAACTATATATACATCATAAGGATTGAAGCACAAAAATTGAAAATGAGTACATGCCCTACATGATTTACAGTGCCTTCAAAACCAATTCAAAAGTTCACGAGTTAATTTGGAACTTATTCAATAATAAGAGTATTCACTTAAAATCTCGCTTTATCCAATTTTAATCAAGAGTTGCAATCAGTTCACATCACTAGAACTAACCTCGATCGATGTACATATATTGCTCTACGCATAATTCCAATTACAAAGTAATTACAAGGACAAGTTAAAATTATTCACTAATTTAAGATTTGGGAGCCACATTTTCTCTATGAAGATCTTAAGGGTACATGGCAACTACTTGTATCATATATCTCAATTATAGACGTAGATCTTTTATTATAAATAAATAATCATAATCTATCTTAAACGATGATGCTAATATGGGCCATATTTCATCTACCAAATGCTCAAATTATTTCATACACCTAAGCTTAAAAATTTACAAGACAAAAATTCTTTTGATAGAGTCAAGAGCGTAAAATCATAATTACACGAGATCAAATAATGTGATATAATTGCATAATACTATAAGTAGCTAGCATAGAAAAAGATAAGGTGAATGATATATCTTTTTCATATCTTTAATCTTTAGCATCTATAATACTAAACATAGTCACTTCTAATAGTGTCGATGTCACAAGGCAAATCACGCAACATAAAAATGCACAAAAAAAATACTACCGGCGTAACCAGTGTAGATAAAATATCACACACATATCATGTATAAATACATACTCACAAATTTATTTAATAGTTAATTTCTTGGATCCTCAAATCGTCCTAGCTATACTAGCACATGATAATTTTACAGATCATTGATCATTAGCTAATGGTATGTTGCATCAAATCAAACGGTATTAATATATACAACTACGTATAAGATACATGCACAATCAAGGTAGATAGGAGTAGGACCACAAATTTTGTATCAAGGCTGACATAAAACAAAACTTAATATCAACCAATATGGTATTAAATCAGTTTTATGACAATTAAAAATATGAAAAGAATATGCATCAAGCTTTAAAACATCATACTTGTAGCAGCGATTTATAAGCATCATCATGTCTATTAGATTAGAATTAACTTCGACTTACACAAAATCGTATACGTAAACTTGATCACCACTTTGATGCATGAAACAATATATACGATATATTATAATCACAAAAGTATGGGTTGTCATTAATATTCAATTAGAGTTTAAGATTATCACAAATTGATATAATAAGCAATCTAAGAATTTCAAAATCGTAACCAAACTAGCAAGGTATTGGATAACTATTGTTTTATTATTAATAAAAATAATAACTATTCAATAATAAACTTTTTAATACTTTTTACTGAATTAGAGTTGCCGGCCTAAACCCACTATCATCAATTTCATTATTCTTTGATGTCTCACATCTGTATTACTATTAAATTTATTTAACATATATTAAAAGTCATATCACAAGATGATTCTTTTAATTGTATCATATGTACCGATCGAATGACAAACGTCCATAAAATTTGTACTTTAGTGAAAACATTGCAAAGATTAATCATACTCCTAACCAAGAATTGTTTCTGGATGCAGTCATAATAATAACATACAATTTACACTTTAAAGTTTACCATCACTATCATGATAGTCGTAAAATCCTTTATTCTTTTAGATCAATAATATAACGAGAATAAATTAATTGAATTATTGAAATCATTAAACGATGATCTTAACACATGGCAAAAGGTTTAATTACATATTTTGGTAAAATTATGTACACATCATGTGTAAACAATAATTAAACATGTAATTAACAACTAAAAATCATTATTCTACAATCAATAATCAAGTATTATGTATATTAATTACTTATCTAAATTCGTGAGAACATACAAACCATAAAAACTATATTACCTAAAATCACATACTATTAAAGTTTCTGATCATGTTTTGTGAATTATTTTAATACAATAAAATATCAAATAAATATTAACAATTAATCGTTTAATTTTATTATAACACATATATGGATGCTTGAATTCATATATACACAATCAGTTTTTTTTTTAGCAGTATATACACAATCAATTTAAGACACAATCAATTTAAGGGTCACAAAAACTTGACACGTATTGGGTGCAATTTTTAACACAATATTGTGGTCGAATATTATAAAAAGAAATCATGAATTGAACGAAAATTCTGAGGACGTACCTTACAGCTAATTGTTGAAGCTATAATCCTTAAGCCAGCCGACGAAATTTTTAAACTCGTATATACGATTGATTTGATCCGATGAATTGAAGTTTTGAGTTCATACATAAGGTAAGCTAGCGGCTAATTATTAATGACGGCTACGAACTTAAAATAAGTTAGAGACTCGTGCTGATAACGTGTTGTAAAATTAAAGAGAATAATAGAGAGAAAGAATTGATATTATTCATATGAACCCATAGGGTATATATAGAGTACAATGGAGTATTCTCCAAGTAATTGTAAACTAAAAGGAAACTAATATCTAGTATATATTTAAGAGATATGGACAACCATAATTATCTATAACAGTAAATTAATTATGATTTGTTTCAAAGTTTAAAGCACACAAAAATATTGTTTCGTTTTTAAAATAAACTCGTTTCAGTTTAAACGCAAAGAACTTTTCGCACGCAATTTAAAACACAATTTTAATTCGCGAAAACTTTTTATAAAGATTCGTATTTACTTTTGGTTACTTTATTAAAAATATTAAAACCTTTCCAAAACCAATCGTACGTATCGTATCTTTCGCGTTTTAAATCGAAACGTATTTAAACCAAGAGGAAGGGATTCACTAACAAACAAAAGGTCAAAAAGTCAAAATTTTCTCTCCTTCCTCTTCCCCAAAACCCACGGCCTCCATCACCATTTCTAAAACCTCCATTTCTCCACCATTTTTGATGATTTAAAGCTTCAAGTTCTTTTTATCATCTCTCTTGCATACATAACATCATTTCATCACTTGCAAGGTAATTCCTAACTCAAATCTTTAAATTTCATTAACTTTTTAAAAGTTAGGGTTTCAACTTTTGATCTATGAAATCCATGGTGAAATCTTGTGTTTTATGGTTCAAAAGTGTTCTTGCATAGTTGCTTAACATGATTACATGCTTGATTGAGTAGATTACTTGATAATTTGTTACTTTGATCTTCAAGTGTTGACTTTAAGTGGTCAAAGTTGCTTGATTTGTTGACTTTTGATAACTAGTAGCTTGTTTTGACTTGTTTTGATTAATTCATGCTTAGTATGATTTGATAAACATGTTTACATGATTGCTAGTTTATTTTGAATGATCTTTAGGATTATTGAAAGTTAAAACAAGCATGTTGTGATTAAAAATTAACCAAGTATCATACTTTATTTTAAATATTCAATTTTAAATGGTGCTTGTGTTAATTAAATCATGGCAAATTTCTTAGATTTTCAATAAATCATTAGTTAGCTTTTGGTCCTTGATTATTTTAATTATTCACCACCTTAAATTAATAAAGTGTTGAATATTTTTAATATGACCATCACACGTAAGCTACCGTCATTCATTTATCAAAATCTTTAAATCTTGCAAAAGTAACCGAATAAGTTAACACGTGTCCTTAACCATATGGTATTTGCATGAATAAATTAGTTTATGCTCTTTTTGGTTTAATTGATATATTTGAGGTAATTACATGGTCATGCTCACTTAGATTAAGTTGACATGAATGAAAGTAAAAATGTTTGCTAGTTGTTTGAAATGACGAGTCTACTTAGATTAAACGCTAGTATTATTATTACTTTAATACCCTTGGAATAGGTTAGACACTTATGGTTGCGAACAATTGCGGATTGAGGATTGGTTAGGCCTAGGTTTAGTTTAAAATAAATTGCGGATTTATTCATATTTTAAAGCCTACATTTCCAATTTTTGTTTAAAATTTGGAAATGTACTTAGCAATTTGTTATTACTTATGCATCTCATTTTCTTGTCAACAGATGGATCTATCAAACCCTTCGTTGAGGAAGCTTGCTTCATCCCCCGAGAATATGGACGATATTGAGAAATGGATGGGACGATACTTAGGGTCAAACAGAGTCATCATGTGGCCGGATATGAGACGCTTGGGTATTAGGGATGAGTTGGAAGAGTTGATTAAGTATGATAAAGATGGCGAGGAACATGCTGCATTTTTCCATCTTTTCTCCATTGATGAGGCTATATACCGAGAGGTCGTCACTGAGTTTATGATGACTTACGAGTTCCGAGAGAGATTGGAGATCACTGAGAAGAAGATCGCTTTTCGGTATCGTGGGAAGAAGTATCGTATGACAGTGGGAGATTTCGGGGTATACCTTGGCCTTTACACACAGTCTCAGGCCAGTTCTGATTGGTTCACCAGCAGTTTCCAGTCTATCTCCAGTTTACCATCGTGGGATCACAAGGAGATATGGAGAGGATTGACGGGGACAACCTTCAGGAGTGGAGTGAAAGCTTCACTCATGACCAGACCAGTTCATCACATTCTTCACAAGCTCCTGTGCTGTACTATCTTTGGGAAGAGAGATGCTAGACCTGCTACATCAGAAGAGCTTAAGTTCATGGATGCGATCATAAGGAAGCAGAACCTGAATGTCGCATACATCATCGCGGATAGATTGTGGAAGGAGAAGAGAGAGGATAGACGCCACGTATTCATGGGAGCCATTATCACGAGATTGTTAGTTGGCATGGGGATTCTCACTGACCGTCACCGTGAGGATTACACCCATCACGCTAGCTCGCAGCCGTTTGATCTAGAGTACTGCAAGTTGATCAGGATGATTGATGAGGGACCTGAGAGACAGTGCTTATGGTATCAGACTCGGCAGCCCATTCCTGGATGCTTCATGACCAGGAAGCGCGTGACTACAGAGGATAGAGATGTTGGTCACCAGCCACAGAGACCAGTAGCAGTAGAGATACCTGAGACATCACGAGGAGCAGACACATCAGTACTGCCTACACAGGCCGTTGTGCATCACACGGATCCGGTCACTCCTCTTACTCAGTACTATCTATTACATGCTTTACAGGTTATCCATGATCAGCAGGTTCTGACAGCTAGGACACATGGTACCCCTGAGCCTGATCACTTCCTATACAGATGTGGACCACCACCTCCACCCACTACCCATACCGCCGCTCACCTATATACCACCACTCGCCCATACACCACCTTTCCTCCATCACATCCACATACCTCCACTCAGCCACCACATCCATATAGACGCCCACGCACACCTACCACCTACTCCGCACCATTACCCACTCACAGATCCACATCTGATATAGCCAGAGTCTACTCAGTTACATACCATCACCAGCCAGTCAGCAGGCATCATTGCCTCGTCCGACTGTACCCATTCCGACCCATGACCAGCATCCAGAGGCTAGCACATCATATAGACCAGATCTGCTCTACATTGGCACCGATGCATTATTCACTGGTAGCATCGGCCCTTACTTGGATTTGGACCCCATCTTCTCAGATCAGGTTCCTACCGAGAGCACTCTCAGGCAGCTCTACCTTGATATGTTACAGACGACAGGTGTTACCACTGCAGACATGCTCGCACAGGGTTATGATGATATGATGGCGCTTCCAGCGATGACTCTCAGGCAGATATTGATTCAGAGAGGATTACTACCTCCAGATGAGCAGAGGGTATCTAGCGGATAGCAGTCAGTTGCAGGACCTCCAGCTCAGCCTGATGACATACAAGCAGAGGACCCTCCATTCTAGACTACTTATCTTATGATTTATATTTCATATCACTTACTTTTGTATTGTATTGATTACAGTGATGTCTATCTTGCACTTGGTTAAACTTTTGGGATATTTTTCAACCTATATGGTTGAACTTTATATTTCGTTTATCGTAGTTACTTATTATGTTTGTTTCTTTATTTTAGAATAAGTGATTGAATGTGTGATGAATGAGAAATAAGCCCGAACGAGATGACGAGCGTTCAAGAAAAAGAACCGTGATGTCAAAAGGCAGACAACCAAGGAATTCACAACTGCAGACCACGGAACTTACACACATCTCAGGAGAGGAGCTTCGGTCTATCTTCTTCTGAAACTCGCACAAGCACCGCAGACTCTTCAAAGATCTAAGTGTGGGATCTCAACCCACACTCCAAGACATCTTAGCAAGAATCGTCTCCAAACCTTAAATCGTAAAAGTGTGAAATTCACTAATAAGAATTTCCACTTACATTATGGATCGACTCTTAGCTAAGCATGAATGAGAAGCGCTGTGCACCAGATAAGGACATGCGGAGCTGAATCACTCTTAATGAAGATCTTCGAATTCTCAGCTTTCGCCTCTAAACGTTAAAATCGTCATCTGGGGAGTTTCTTACCTTTCACCTCGCATACATTGATTCATTTTGTTAGCTTAGGAATGCAAAGTAATCTATACTCTATCCTAAACTTATTACTAAGTGTGGGATTCCAGCCCAAACCAAACACTTGAGAAACATTTTCTATATGTTCAAACTCTAAGTGTGGGATTATATTTTTCAAATATAATCTCAACTCAAGAGAACATTAGGGACAATGTTCCTCTAAGTGTGGGATAGCAGGTATAGAATACCTTGAATTAGATGTTTTACAGATTTTAATGTCCAAATAGCTTTACTCAGAAAATGTTCCTCAAATTTTCAAAATTTTCAAAACTTTTTAAACAAAAATAAATAAAGTATGAGCTGAATCGTCCGATTAGCTCTACTATTTTTGAGTTACGATATCTTTCAAAGAGGAACCATTTCTAATATGAGTTAGTTATTCAAGAATATTAGGGAAATTAAGATAGAAATTTCTTAAATAAGTATTAACAATCTAAGGAGCATGGCTAGGCACATACAAACCCAAATTTGCAGTGATGTTTTGAGCCTTAAAAGCATTCATTTTAAATGCTACATTGTTCATTTCTTGTGTGTGTCGATGCTAGTATCTCTAAATTAGAACTTGTTCCTGACATACGTTTCGAGACCACATTGGAGAGTACCATACGCGGTATAGGTGCAATTAGATGATCTCGACATTCCTTAGGATTTAACCCATTCTTACATACCTTTTCAAGCCCAAAACCCTTCCGATACTCATTTTTAGTATCGATGATCCGCCTTGAAAAACCCTTTGAGCCTAAAACCTTTCGTTTCTTCAAAACCCTATATCTTTAACCACTTTTCCCAAATTTCCAACAACTTATCTTGGAATTTCTAAGTTTATGAAAAACATCTTGAAGAATCTCTTTCTGAATTGATCTACTCCTCCGTGTTCACCAAAATTAGAAAATCAAGGGTGCGAAAAATTGACACCAGAAGAAAAGACTCGAAGAAGTCCGTGATAAGAAAGAAGAGATTTCCGAAAGAAAATCAAAGATATCCTTGGAAGTTCTCTAGCAAAGAAGTTCTGAAGAAAGAAAAGAAAATAAAAAGCAGAAAAAGAAAGAAAAAGAAAAAGAAAATAAAATAAAGCTAAAGTGCTTCAGAGTATCAATCTTTCAAAGAAAGATTCAATGAAATACGAGTAGCTATCTTCTCCGTTCTACAATAAGTTTTTCATGATTCTTAGAATGCCTAAGATAAGCAACCCCTTATAACCCAAAAATCACCACTATCCATACCCCTGAACCCTCACAAACATTACAACCCACTTGAATGTCTTGGGATAATTAGCACCGTCCTCTTCCTAAGTGGTGGAGATCCGATTCTCGACTAAGCTTATGATGATGAGTACTGCATGACTGGATACTTGAGCGATTTCGATTGTGCTAGATTGATAGGAAACCCGATACACTCTGAGTGAATTGAGTGACCACCTTTAGTGAGATCGCCTAGTCATGTATACTCCAAGATCACGAGATTTGGAAAGTGTGCCTGGGAAAGTCAATACTTAATTCTGAAAAGATCATCTTAGCTTTCCCTATGTTCTCTAAATAATTTTCCCATATGACAAAGTGGTAAATCTTTGGAGGTGCTCTAACTCACCTAAAATCTATAAAATGTTATCACAAGGACACAACTGAGTGTTGCTTGAGGACAAGCAACGTTTAAGTGTGGGATACTTGATGTGACCCAAAAAGTCATGTTTTTAAGTACTTATTTCCACACTTTTTGGACTATTCTTTGGTGAAAACATTTCAAAACAATCATTTATCATAAAAAATCACCAAGGTAGTCTAAACACGGGCGTTGCTACAAAAATCAGTAAAAACATCCATTTTGCACGTAAACCAAGGCAAAAAATAATCACCTTAAATATTTCATTCTTGATTATCCTATCAAAGCAGATCTTAATGCATATTTTATGATTCAATAGAAAATTCCAAGATCGGTGGTGAAAGAATCAAGAGAAAATGGTGAAGAACGAAGAAGATGTGTAGTCTAGAAGCCCGCCGATCGTCATCCGGAACACGCAAAAGTCAAACACTTCCAAATTTGGCAAACTTAGTGTCATTAGAATCGTAACGGAAAAACGAAGCCAACGGAGCAAGAATCAAGCAAATCGGAGCCCAAACGAAGAAGATACGGACGAACCAAACAACCGAGAAACAAGCGGAGGCCAAACCAAGCACCAACCCCCCCCCCCCCCCCCCCTTGGCCCTAGGTACCGTATACGGTACCCTAGGTGCCGTATACATCCATTGGGGTGCCTTATACGGGGTCTTGTTGCTTGTAAGGTGCCGTTTGCCCCCCATGGTCCGATGGTCCCGTATGCAGCTTGGATGCTTGCATTTCATGCTTCAAGACTTGTACCAAGACCAACTAGCTTCTCTTATAAATACCTCATTCATTCCACCATTTCAAAACACCCCTTACACCATTCTTCTCTTTCTCTCTCTAAAATTCTCTCTCTAGCACTACTCTTAGGAGTTAGAGGAGAACTTGAGAGATATAAGTTAGCGGTTAGAGCTAGAGGAAAGTTGTAATTGGGTAATCAAGCTGTAGCAAGGTTATTCAAGTCAGACTGTTGTAATCCTCAATATTACTCTTCTAATCCGGTGATATTATCTTACTTTCTTACTGTTATAATGTTTACTTTGCATATTATTTCAGTACGATCTATGATTGTTGCCATGCTGATTAGCTAGATTAATACATGATTGTTGAAATGTAGATGTTAGGATTAGGGACGATGTTTAATTAATATATCTTATATATGATCGGTAGTTGTTATGCTGCATACATGTTTAGACTTATCCTGGATTGTAGACTTAATTAATCACCCTTTCTGGTCTCTCACGTGATTGTTGCCTTAGGATAGGATCTGATCAACCCTAACTACGAATACACAGTTATCTCCTGTTTGTATGAAACTGTGAGATCGCCATAACACGTCAGAATACTTGGTATAGCGTTGGAAATACCACTGGTAGAGTACAAATACGTGAAAGCCAAGGAAATGCCGGTGGTCTATCTCACCGTGGATTACCTGGAAGCAACCCTTCCAGACACGGGTCTAGGTCTTGTTAAGCCGTGAAAATGCTATAGTACACCGTTAAACTACCTCTGGTTATAAAGCTGTGTAAAGATATAATAGGTCTTTAAAACACCGTAGATATACCTAGGGTTAGAGTACTGTGGAAAATAAGCTCACTATACACTGTACGCATGCCTAGGGATGAACGACCGATGGCAAAGGAGGGTCTAATCCATGACGGAAGTATTAGAACTTAAACAAATAAAACATGAGTTAGGAAATGAAAGCAAGGATGCCGGCTGTGTTCCCAGATGCTTAAAACCCCTAAACTCTACTTAACCGATAGTTTAACTTATTCAGCATACAACCAGTATTACTCTGTTAAAATTAGATAGACATAGGTGTTAAGAAAAGTCAGTGTTGTGGACTGTCGCCTTATTCCTTAACCCCATTCAGAGGGTCGCTTGGTCTTCGAAAGAGACGGTGAGGTGGGTCTGAAGACAGTCCTATCTGACCAGAAGCAGGATAACCTAGGATTCAGTGACATATGCTTTAGGGTTACACCTAGACGTAGGGTCCTAGTGTTTACACCGACTGTTTAGAAGATTCTTAACCAGAGTAATCACCTATCATCAATATAATATCATCCCGAAACCCTAATCGTCAAAGTTTCAGCAATCACTCTCTACCTGCTGCTTATATTCTCGTTTACTTTTCTGCACTTTAATTTCTGTCTTTAGGTTAGATTAGATAAAACCAAAACCCATACCTACCTTGTTTTAAACCCATCATATTGTCAAGTCATCTTTGGTAGGTTCCAATTCAATTCAATTCGTTCCGATTTTGGACGACACTCGAGTTATACTTGCCGCCTTACCCACAAGGTAGGTAGCTTGCATAGTTTGAGCCCAGCAAATATAAATTTTTAAAACTTTCAACCGCTCGCGCATCTCGGTGGCCGTCGGAGCAACGATTCGGGGTAAAAACCCGATCGACCGTTGGGATCGCGACAATAGTCGTGGTCACCTCGTGTATATTGCCCTTTCCACGCGTTAGGGCATTTAGCCCATGCCCAATGCATACAGTCAATACTACCAAGCATGCCCGGAAAACCATGCTTGTTACCATGTTTCTCGTACAAGCGTGCAATGTCATCGGCCGTTGGTTTTCGCATGTACACATTTGCATATATATCAATCATGCACTTTGCAAAATTAAACAAACGAGAAGTTCTTTCAGCCATTTGTAAATATTCGTCAAAGGCATCCGGGGACGTACCGTATGCCAATTGACGTATGGCGGAAGTAACTTTCTGAATAGTGGTAAAACCCAGTTTACCACGCCCATCTACTTTTTGACGAAAATAATCAACATAATCCGGAATTGGGGTATGAGAGTAATTAGAAATACCTTCAACTATCCGCAAAAAAAGATGTTTGCTCATACGAAAACGACGTTTGATATACGCCGGTGGGTACTTTGCGTTTTCAACAAAGTAATCATTCATCAAAGAATCATTCGCCGTAAATCGATCACGAGGAATGTAACGACGTTTGAAAACACCACGGCTAGACGATTCGCCCTCCTCACGAGGCACTACAACTTGGTTATGATATTGACGAAGAACTGTTATAATTTCAACGTCCTCGTCGGTTGAAGGTGAGTCGTAAAATTCGGAATCACTCATTTTGTATTTTGGAGGAGAAAATGAAAGAAAGAAATGAAGTTTGGTGTGAAAAAAATGAATCCAATGGGTATGTATTTATATAGTGAAAATGGGGAGTTTTAAAAAAAATATTTTTTGAAAAAACTAGCCGTTAAACGGCTATTTTTTTTTAACTTTTTTTTTTGGTTAAAACTTGAAATCAACGAAAAAACAAAAAAAAAATTAATATTAAAATGCAAAAACGCTTGAAGCTCGCCGTTTGTGGCTCGATCTTGGACAAAAACGCCGACCAAAAACGCCGGCCGGGAGGGAAAAACGCCGGCATCAGGCGTTTTTGTTGGCAAAACGGCGAGAATACCAAAGCTCTAATAAGTATTGGTAATTGACTCAAATTTGTTATGTTTTGCCTAATCTAATCTAATTAACGTTATTTGGGGAATTTTGAATCAAATTGTCCATATATATGGTTCCAGGCGAGTTGACTCGGCAGTTTTTAGTTGACTTTTACTTTCATCCGTACGATCTTCTCAGCTTTTAATCCCCACCGTTGCAACTCATATTTGTTGGTTATCTTCGACGGTTTTTTGTCACGGTTTTTTTCCCCGGATCTCTCCAACCGCTGCACACGAAGGAATGAGTAAATTGTATTTCTCGCAGTAGTATATATAATAATATATCATATGTTACTTATTTAATTTAGTTTATATTGTGTTTTTCTTTGATAACTTTTTATATATAATGCTTGGAATATTTTTGAATATATACTTATAATTAATGTAATTTTATCTACATTTCGATATAAATTTTATCGTCATATGATATATATTTAATGAACGTATTTTTTTGTCTCGAAATCAACTTTTTTTTTATATGAAAATGTAGATAAAAATAAACTGGTCATAGTGGTATATTTGGATTAATACAAAAGGTTATATAAGAAGGTTAAAAGCGAAAAACACAATGGTACGTTAATAACATTATTTGAATATAATATACATTTTGATATTAATGCCCGTGTATGTTTTTTAAGTTGTATTCGGTCTGCATACTTTCAAACCTCCATTATCAGTAAAAACACTTGAGGGTCTGTTTACACGTATTATTTTTTACATATGTAATTATGTCAATGGTAATATTCTAATATGTTTTAAAAGTTTATTATACATTCAAAGTTTGTAGTTGTTTATAGTTCACGGAAACAGCTAATAAATTGGGTTTGGGATAATGGACCTTCAATCTGTAGTGTAATCATAATAAAGGTCCAAACATAATTCAGCTGTCAACTTTCTGTATGATCGTGTTTAACACCCTTCAATTTACAGTCATTTAAATATAATATATCGAAAGCGAAAGTCCATATAAACATTAAAATTTTCATTATTTCACAAACATAAAAATTTCAAACTATTTCAAACCATAGTTTATCAACTCGGGTGTTATATAATTTCACAAAAACATTTCTGATTTAACCAAATCAGATATCAGAGTACACGCCTAGTCGTCAAACATTCCATCCAGTTCAACTTCTTGCCCACCCGATCATAAATCCACAACCTGCAAGAAGTATTTAATGTGGGGGATTAGCTCAACGCTAAGTGAGTGAATAAATAAACAACAGCCCAACTTAGCATAACAACTTTGTGTACAACAAATAACTATATACACTCAACACATCTGTTTATCAAATACAACCGGCGTCAAAGAGGACCGGTGGTTCTTGAGGGAAACCTTCTCAAAGAACACTTGAAAACCAACTGCAGGCCCATACAGAGGTTTAACCGACTACTTGGTGCTATAACCTAAACAACACAGGCTACGACAATAATACTTGTACTAAGACCCTGCGTTATCCAAACAATAGCAAACCCAAGTCCAGCCCAATGCTGGCCTCGGAATCAACAATGCCCAAAGGTAATACATCAAGTGATCACATGGCATATCAGACTAACAGTCTATCAACAGTATTATTATTAAACCAAAATAATCATGGCAGCTGAATCAATAATAATACGTTTACCCGTTGTAACAAAACCTGTTACAATCAAATTACACTGAGGCTTATAGATCCACTCACCGACTACCTCAGTTGTCCACTCAGTAGTCTAATATCACTGAGTCTTCTCCATATCTGAGAATACAACAGAATAACACAAGTTAGTTACTTGTCTTAATATGAATATAACATCATTCACTTACTCATCGTACTTTAACATAATTCTTACCAAGATTATGAATAACTACTTTAAACATCAATGTTTCGTAATCACTTATCAAGTTATGATTACAACATCACTTTAATTAACTTTAATTATCACAAATTGACATGGTTGGACCTTTAACAAGGTCATTAACCTCAAATATCAATAATTCATCAAAACCACAATACTAGGTTTTATGACTTCTTAAGTAACCATGTTTTAATTTCATTCTTTGGTTAATAATTAAATGTTCTTAGCCATAACCAACACCTAATTCATCATATAACTTATCAACTCATCATAATACTTATGACCTTCATGAACACTTAATCAATTTTACACATTTTAGTTTAAACACTATTAATCATCATCATGAATCAACCTTAATATGATCATTAACAACAAATATCAATTATACACTAATAACGTAAGCTTAAAAGCTTTGACTCTATAACACCCCTCATTTTGGAAACATTTAAATATAATATACCGGAAGCGTTATCCCCAAATTTTCATTAACAAATCACATTGCTTGGTTAACATATAAATTTCAACAACATTAAACCAACGGTTGACAACTTGGGTGTTATATCAAAACCGCAATAATTCTCGTTTATGTAAAGCAAATATCAGAGTCACGCCACGCCATCAAACATTCCATCCATTCATACTTCTTGCCCACCCAAGAATAAGTCCATAACCTGCAAGAAGTGGTAATGTGGGGGATTAGCATAAAGCTAAGTGAGGGAGTCCTAATCGACAGTTCAACTTAGCATAACAAATTTGTTACCAACATGCACCGTATACACAATACACAGAGCAACTGGTCAACTGATTAACTATTCATCTGGTCACCTACTCAACTAGTCAACTATTCACCAGTTCAACCGGTCAACTATAACAACTTGTCAACAATACAACAATTCAGCAATAAACACAACTGAATAATGAGGCATCGGTGGTTCTTGCGATATCATAATACCCGGGGATTCCACAAGAACACTTACCCAACCATATCCGTATGGCCATAACGGACGAGACCGATAACTAGTGATTATCTTCAACTAACACAGGAGGTGTGTTAAACTTTGGATAACCAACTAGCCCAACCAACCGTTCATCAACTCGTTGACCTCATTAACAACTGATGCCCGAAGGCCAACAAAAACAACTAGCAACAAAAGGTCAACTATCCTCAGTGATCACATATTCATCAAGTCATCGGGTCACACATTAGACTAAGCAACCTAACAACAGTATTTTTACTAGCAACAGTAAGCATCATGGCAACTAAAACAGTAATAATACGTTACTCGTTGTAACCAAACTCGTTATAACTAAATTAGACTGAGGATTAGTAATCCACTCACCGACCACCTCAGGCATCCACTCAGTAGTCTAATATCACTGAGCCTTCTGCACATCTGGAATTACAACAGAATACACAAGTCAGTCACTTGTCTCAAATTATATACAACATCCTTTCAAGTAGACTTACATCAATAATTCTCCAAACCAAATTCATATAAGTTACACGTCATCACAATCATCAATATTTAATTCATACTTTTATGAATTCATATCATATTTCTCAACACTATATTTTATAACTACAACTTGATATTTAACTCCATTATCAACTAGTCACATTAGGGACTTAACACAACTATTATCTAAGTTATAAGTCCCATTCCTGTATTACTAATCATTATATAACACATATCAACCGATTAATATTAAGTTACGAAAGGTAAATTCAAAAAATGAAACTGGGACTTTTAGCCGCCAGTAAGTCCATAAGCCACTGGCTAAACTCACTCAGCCGCCGGCTTCCAATGCCAGCCGCCGGTTCCCAACCCTGGAACGCCGGCTCAAACGAAATTTAAGCAACCAGAAACAAAATACGTTTTAAAGCCATTTTTACCCGCCGGCTAGGGTCTTTGACCCGCCGGTCCAAAGCTTTTAGCCGCCGGCTAAAGTTCTTAGCCGCCGGCCTCCCCAACCCAAACCCACTAGCCGCCGGCTAACTTGCCAAGCCGCCGGCTTGATCATCAGGGCAACAGCATCAGCTTGTGTTCTTACTTCTTGCACGAACCTAATACCCAAAATCCTAACTTTTGCACTACAATTCAGTCTATACACGATTTTTAGCATCAAAGGAACATACTTTTACTTCTAGTTAACATCACTCAACAACAATAACATCAAGTTACATAATATTCACATCAAATCATAAAATCTATTTAGGTTTTTAACTAACTTTAATCATAGCTCAAGAACTTGGATTTGATCTATATAACTAGTCAAGAATCATCACATATCATCATATATCACAAGCAATCATCATATAAACTCAAAGAAACCAATCAATTCATCAATTTTATCATTTAATCTAGTAACCCTCAAGTTTATAAAAAAAAGATGATACTTACCCTTTGATGATGATCTAGATGATAACAACAAGATGATGGAATTAGCAAGCAAGAATCACCACTTATTAGTTGATGAATCAAGTAGGTGATTTCAAATTTGGTTGGAATTGGTTAGGGTTTTGGTTTTAATTGAAAGGGAGTAAGAATTGGGAAAGTGATGAATAAAAAGGGTCGGCCCATAATTTAACCGACCTAACTTTATGGGTATTTTATACCCGTCCTAAATCTATTGCTCGGCACTTAAATACTAAATGCGAGAAACTTATTTTATTATACCGTCAACTTTAATAATTTACAACAAGCAACATTTTATTAATCACAATAAGTCCTGAGACATATTTATCTAAGTTTCACAATTAAACCATTAATATCAAATAAATTTCCAAAACTAATAAATACTCAATTTAAATGGAAAAATACGAGGCCACTTGCGAGGATGTTACAGATTCTAGCATAATCAGCTAAACCCATGAACTTTAATTATGATCATACATCATTTTCCTCAATTCTAAGTTAGGGTTTAGTTACAAATCATAAATTAGTCATTAACTAACAATTTTAACATAACCACAAGCTTCACTTCATGAATAATCAACAAAACCCATAACTTAATTCATGATCATAATTTAATTATATCATTTCTAGGTTAGGGTTTCTTTTATAATCATGAAATTAACATTAACTAACAACTATACAAGCATTACAAGCTCCAATTTTAAGTTAATCATCCTAATTTTACAAATTACTCAAAAACCCATTTTCTAGGTTTAGGAAAATCAAGAAATTAATACTTACAAGATGATTAGGATGATGTATAGATGATTAAATCACGTTGTTGAAGCTTAATTCATAGTTCTATAGCTTCAATTTTACTCCAAAGCTTGTTTTGCAATTTACCGATCGTCCCTGTGGGTTTCTAGTTCGGCCAGAAGAAGAACACAAGAAGAACGAATTGATTTCTCAACAATAATTGATGATTAGGGTTTAAATTTAGGGTTTCAATCTTTCTCTAGCTCTCAATCGTAGATACTGGAATTTTGGTGAAGTTTAGTACGTATTACACACATATAACAGATAATATGTGTACTAGGTTTGTCCCCTTTAATATCTATTGTCTGGAACTTAAAAATCATTCGCGGGGAAAAACTATTTTATTTTACCGTCAACTATATTAATTTAAAACAAGTAATAATTTACTAGTCACAATAAATTATTCGTCTCTTTTCCTCATTTATTTTCAAATGACACAACGAACCTATTTTCTGACACATTAAATAATATTTCAAAGTCAGAAAATATTAAAATATTACTAGACCCGATAATTGGGTGTTACATCGTGGTGGTATTTACCAACATTGTTAAAGATTTAAATACTTAAATGAACATCATTGTGTTGTTGTTACATACAGACGCGCGTTGTTACATGCTATTATGCACAAAAATTTGTTATATGTTAACATCTTTCATGCAAATAGAGTTGTATATGTACATTAACTTTACGGAGATTTTTTTTTGGCATCCATTTGTTAGTTTGAATAACATGTAATATGTTACATACAGACGCCCGTTGTTACATGCTATTATGCACAAAAATTTGGTATATGTTAACATCTTTCATGCAAATAGAGTTGTATATGTACATTAACTTTACGGAGATTTTTTCTGGCATCCATTTGTTAGTTTGAATAACATGTACTATGTTATTTATCCATTTATTAACACCAACGTTAGACTTTAATTTTAGCCATGTTACATTTTAAAAATAATAATGTATATGTGTTTCGTATATGAGTGTTTTTCACGACAAGGTATTTATCTGTCTTTTATAATTGAATTTTTCGAATTTAAGGTTGGTATACTACTCTATAGTCGTAGATTTTGGAGGATTAATAGTTAGTTGTTAAGGTAGTAAGGTACCAGTGTTGATGAACAAAATCTACATGAGGCATGATGAACAAACCATCTAAAATTAGTACACGCTCTTATACACAAACATTTTTTATATGTTAACATCTTTCATGCAAATAGAGTTGTATATGTACATTAACTTTACAGAGATTTTTTTGTGGCATCCATTTAATTGGGCAACGCCTGGGTTAAATACTAGTTAGAAATATGATTATAGATTATTACCTTTTCATATATGTTATTAAGGTTGGGTGGGGTTCAAATGAGAATAGAAATTTGTGTAAGAATGAGGGAACCAATGATATTGTGCCATGTGTACAAAGCGAATATTCCACATGTACAAAACCCATTTACCCTCAACATCAATTATCTCACAAACGACAAATCGAAAAATTATGAAAATTGCAACATTAAATTCAGCGTAATCTCCTCTTCGATTTGCCGTCCCTCAAGGCATACTTTCGACGAGTTTTTTTTTCCATCTTTTTTGGTGGGTTTCACATTTACTAACACATGTGTTATAGTGTTGCGTTTAGGGTTTAGGATTTGGGTTTAGGGGTTAGGGTTTAGGGTTTGAGGTTTGGGATTTCTCCCCTAAACCTCAAACCTTAAACCCTAACCCATAAACCCCAAACCCTAAACGATTTACAAAACTCTAAACCCTAAATCATACTAAACCCTAAACCTTAAACCCTACTAAACCCTACTAAACCCTACTAAACCCTAACCCTAACCCTAAATTGTAACATCCTCTCCAGTGGTCTGGTAATTTCTTATTTAAATTTGTTATTTAATTGTGTTAGAAATTACTTGATATTACTTACTTATTGTGTATAGTAAATTGTTGATTGTTTTAATTTACTATAGTTGACGGAAAAATAAAGTAATCGGAATCGTAAAAGGTTCCAGACAATATGTTTTTAAAAGAGATTGTTTTAAGTGGATACGGGGTTGGTGGAGAAGTTGGGCCGACCTATATTTAGAACTTTCCTAAATTAGAAAGTTATTACGTTCCTTTGAAAACTCTTAACAAAAACTAAAATAAACACTTAAAATCCAAAGTTTGAAGTTGTGATCTTGATCTTGATCTTGAGCTAGATAATAATCATCTTCCTAATCTTCTTGTGATTGTAATTTGGTAAGTCTATGGATCATATTGATATATAAGTTTGAGTTCTTGAAACTTGATTGAGATTATAGATATGATTCAAATAGATTGATGTTATGGGTTGATACATGATGATATATGATTGTAGCACACTTTGTAGTTGCTAGTAGTACTGTTTATAATGATCACAGAGTATAAATTGGTGAGTTTATTTAGGAAAATTCAAAGTTGATATGCTGTAGTCGTATGAACAGGAACCTACAAAAACCAGTGGATCCGGCGGATCCAGGTGTGATCCGGCGGATCCTCGCCCTAAACTTGTGGATCCGGTGGATCAGTTGGATGATCCGGCAGATCCTAGTGTATTTCATGTGTGATCCGGTGGATCAAGATCTTGATCCGCCGGATCCTCCGTGGTCGGTACTACACTTTTATTTTGACATGCTTAAATATTAGTTTTTGCTAAAAGGTTCCGGTGGATCATTGTTGAATCCGGCGGATTGGTGTGGGATCCGGTCTGGATTCGGCGGATCAACAGGTGATCCGACGGATCCCAGGATATATCCGGCGGATCACAAGTATATATATATATATATATATATATATATATATATATATATATATATATATATATATATATATATATAAGTTGTTTAGCTATATTCCTTGAATGGTTTAAAGATTGTGGTATTATTATAACTAGCATTTCTGCTTCATTTGTAATGTAAATACTTGTGTACTATTGTTGTTTACATAAGTATTATTCGTTGATGACAAGTTACTAACTTGTGTTGTTGCGTGATGTTTCAGATACCCCAAAGACTCAGTGATTAGAAGCTGAGTGTGGTAACTACTAAGGTATCGGTGAGTGGATTTGGAACTCACCCTTCGATTTAGTTGTAACTGTTTGGTTGCAACAAGTAAACGTAAATTGATTATAATACTGCTTAGTCTGTGTTAGTGATGATGAATCTACGTGATATGTGAATCTATGTGTATCAGTTTATTGAGGTCAACGCGTAGTTGGACTGTTTGGTTATTATGTGATTGATACAGGTTTTGATTCATTTGTTGTGTTTGAAACCTGTGTATGAGTTTAATAACCAATAGTTATCGGTCTATTCTGTATTGGCCATACAGATTGACGTTAAGTGTTCTTGGAGAATCCCCGGGTATTATGATATCTCCAGAGCCACCGATCCTCATTGAAATAAGAAATGTGTTTACGATTATTTGCTGTAAACAGATTGTTATGCTAAGTTGAACTGTGTGTGATAAATTCATTCACTTAGCTTCGTGCTAATCTCTCATCCTACTTCCTGCAGGTTTTTGCTATATATGTGGGTGTCAGGAAAGGATGCTTTAATGCAGGGAATGTTTTGATGTTATGCTAACTCTGATATGGTTTTGTCATAAACCTTGTTTTGTAATATATAATACCCCGTTTTAAGTAGTTGTTAAACAGTTTTAATTTGGGGTGATTTGAATATATAAATTGTTTATGTACATTATTTAATATAGAGTAATGAACTGTATTTTGTAATATACGCTTCCGAGTAAAATAATATGATATTGTTGATCTGAAAGAGGGGTGTTATATAAACCCTAACCTTAACCACAAATTAAATGTATAACCAATCACTAACAAATGTGTTACTAATTTGTAAAACCCACCAAAAAATGGAAGAAAAAAAAAGTTGTCGAAAGTATGCATTGAGGGACGGCAAATCGAAGAGGAGAAAACGCTGAATTTTATGATGCAATTTTCATGATTTTTCGAGTTACCGTTTGTGAGATATTTAATTTTTAAAAATGTGGAGGAGAGAGAATAAAGTAACACATGACAGAAATTTGTTGGTTCCCTCATTTTTACTCAAAGTTGGTGTACTCATTTGAACCTTACTCTATTAAGGTTACATAACTCTATAAAGATGAGAAAATAACCAAAATTGTTGAGAGTCGAGTATCTACATCCAACAATATTAAAGTTTTTGTAATTTTTATTGTAGATGATTAACCTAACAATATTAAAGTTTTTGTAATTTTTATTGTAGATGATTAACCTTGAGGTGGTTACTAGCTTAAATCGTTGTTACTTCTTTATGCTATTTTATTATTATTGACTATATTATATTATTGCGGTAGTCAATTTCAACTATGGGTGAGTTTGGTACCGAACCGGTACCGACCGGTTGGTACCGTTTTCTTTTTTGGCCCTAAATCAAAAACCGAATACTGTACTATTTGTATCGGTTGGTACCGGTCCGGTGCGATTCCGGTTCGGTTTAGATATTTTGATGTGCATGGTACCAACCGGTACCGAACCGGTACTGACTGGTCGGTAACAGGTTTTTTTTTGCCCAAAATCAAAAACCGAATACCGTACCATATGTACCGGTCGGTACCGGTCTGGTTCGGTACCGGTATTTCGGTTTTTTTCTCATCCCTAATCTCAACAACAGGTTATAATTACTTTCATAATAATATATATATAGGAAAAATTGTAAAAATTCGCAAGGCGGGAAGTCATCGGTCATAACCTTGTAGCAATTAATCGGCAAGTCGAGCACTTATAATCTAGGATTTTGATTATTTTTTACATCCAAATAATAAGATTTGGAAACTATATGGTAAATATAAATTATAACTATAAACATAAACGAAAACAACATAATTGTCTAGAAACATAATATATTGACCAAGTTTGACTTTGATCGTTTTTACTAATTCATCCCACCTTTGACCCACTGACCATTGTTGACCGACTTTTAAGCCTGATTAATGTCGAGTTGCTTCGGAGTAGCCCTAAATCCGATTAATCTCGACTTTTAAACCCTCTATATAGGTGATTTATATAAATAAAACACATGAACACGACTACACAAGTTCTAAGGAATTGAAACTTTTGGGATTTGACTTAATAAGGTTGTCACTTGTTTTATGTTTTGCCCATCTAATCGCGCCTACTTTACCAACGAGAAATTAACCTTGTTTGATATATTTGCAGTCTGAAACGAACATATATAATACGTTTAATTTAATAAGGACACACAGGTTGAAACCTTGAATCATTTTCTTGGTCGTCCAACAAGATATTCAAACAAATTAAAGATCGACTTTTGAAATATCAGATACCATGGTCCATGGTCTTAAAAGCATTATATTCAACAAGCAACAAGTCAAACCAAACTACCCAAATTCATACCAACCCTGTTTTTTTTTTTTTTTTTTAGTGTCTTCTAATTTTGACATCTCTTTGCGTACATTTATAGAGCTTTTCTACACCACATTGAACCCGCCATGGAGGATGATCGAGAAATGAGAATGACACGTTGTTGTTCGTTAATTCCACAGTAAGTAGTTGTATCAAAAAAGTCCATGTTAAACAGCACAAATAGCTACGTGAAAATCATTCACAAGTATCTCGGTTGGAGGTTGATAGATGTACGTGTAGAACGAAAACAAACATACTTATAGGCTCAGTTAACTCGTTTTTCTTATATAATATGAACTATATCATAATCTGTCGTCCTTCAACTTGTGTTTTTTTTAGAACAGCAAATCCATCGGGCCAGTAATGGAGTATCATCGTGCCACCACTACCAACCACATCCAGCTGCAACCAAAGAGGAAACCCTCAGGAGAGGCTCGAACCCGAGACCTCTCCTTCATCAGGAAAACCCCTTACCACCAGGCTATTAACCTGATGGCGTCCTTCAACTTGTGTAATTCATATATACTATAGGTAGTTATCATTCTAAGTAGTTAGTAATTAATCGATACGGTGTTATCAATATTGAACATTGTAAAGTTTAATTTTATCAGGTCTTTTATTTTTTTTGTTCATGATTTTTGTAACGATGCATTATTGGAGTTGGGGATATATATATATATATATATAGGGGAGGGATCAAGAGGGAAGCAATTTTTTGAGGAAAGGGGGAAGCGTTTAGTATTCATCAAGAAGCATATTACAATTATCAATCAAAACGTCAACAAAAAATTATTTTTACTTGTAAATAGTAATCAAAATCGATGCTACAAAGAATATTTTAACGAATGAATATCACTTTTAAATCATAACATTAGTTGATAAATATTTATTTAAAAAATTGTTAATATTCACTATGATGAATATTAACTAATATGCATCACGATGCATATTAAAACTTCACATTATTAGAAAAATATTTATTGTTAATATTCATCACAATGCATATTAAGTAGATCTGATGGTGCAAAACTCACTTACATCCTTCCCTCTTGATCTCCACTTCCCCCTGGATCCTCTCACTATATATATATATATATATATATATATATATATATAGGGATCAAAAAGGTATATATAGAACCAGTAGCGGATCTTGAACATGAATCATAGGGGGCCAAAATCATTTGATGCGTATTACATATTTAGTAAACAAGGTTGTCCTATAAATTACGATGACGATATGCTCCAACAAAAAAGTAAGCGTTTAGACATAAAAAAAATTAATTACATGTTAATGTGATATGGTTCAGTTATAAAAATTCAAACATAGGATCAAAAGGGACTTAGAGTTTTTATTTTCCTTTTTATTTTGCTAAAAGTAACAAGAGTAATGAAATTGTACCCTTATGAAAAACCTTTTACTTTTTAAAACTTTTAAATAAAGAGTTTATATTTATATATTTATATTTATTAATCGAAAGGAATCTTGCTAAAAAAATAAAAAATCGAAAGAGATCTTTTAAACGTAACTATAATGAATCTTTTATTGTTTATTAACATTAAGGAAAATGATTGGTAGGCCTAAATTAATGGGACTAAATATAGACCTAAGGATGTGATTGGTGAGTTTGAAAAATTGATTGGATGAGATTAGGAGAGAGAAAAAATTCAACCAATCAAAAAATTAGGTCTGCTTTTAGGTCTATGTAAGTAGGTCTATTTAGCATTACTCATTAAGGAAAGTCTATAATGATAATAACATTTTGTGGTAAAAAGTAAAAGAAAAGAAGAGAACAAAGAAAGAAAAGAAAAGCCTTTGTAGTGTATGTGAGCTGTTTGTTTTTTTAGTGAATGTTATAGGGGCTAAACCAGACTTTTATACAATAAAAGAGGTTTAAAATTGGAAAAAAAAAAAAAAAAAAAGGTAAAGGTAAATGTAAAGGTAAAGGTAAAGGTAAAGTGGATACAGACTTCATCTTCCCCATCTGTCTTTTATATCAAATTCTCCATTAAAATCCTAATTATAAGCTTAAGCTTTCTGGTTTATACATAAAAGATCGAATATATTACCGTACTTGCTCGGAATTTTGGGGGGCCAAGACCCCTCCCTGAGTCCCTGCCCCCATAAAGATCCACCCATAGAACTATTTCAGATATAATCTAAATAAAAGTAGTACGTCTTGTACACAGTACACATATATAAGCAATACATAGTTGGGTGGATTTATCAAATCCATTGTGGAAAAATCACATCCCGTACACAATACATACATGTGAACAAATAAAATGGTAAAATATTGTAATTTTTATTTTAAAATATTAAATAAAGTGGGATACTCGTACTTTACTCGTATTTATAGCTCGCTGAAATATCAAATGAAGTGGTAGAGATCCACAAAAATAAATAATTAAAACAATATGCATCAAACATTCATTGTAAGTTACAAAAAAATTACAACATCATCACATATTATGCAGTTACACTTTTAACATATAGCCAGGCGCCAGCCTCTTTATTGCGAAAAAGAGACTAGAAAAACATCGTTATAGTTACTGTAGTAGTAGACTAGTACTTGTCGTTCACCTAATTTTGAGCTCGAACCATAGGCGAGTTGAGAGGCGAGTGAGGCGAAAGGATATCTTCAAGCCTTCGAGATGATAAATTGAGTCGCAGGTTCTTTGGCCAACATTGTTTCTTGGGCTTGGTCTTGATCTCGAGCATCTTGCTTTTGAGCACAAATGATGTAATCCTACTTACCGCAACTGTAACGGTCTCATCATCCATATTAGCAAAACAAACACGAAACCAGCCAGGCTCGGAGCAATGAAAAGATGAGCCTGGCGAAACATTTAGTTTAATTTCATTTATTATAATTCGCCAGAATGTCATTTCTGATAAAAATGTCGGCTCTTCTAAGAAACGTCGTAAGTCCATCCAAAAGAAAAGTCCAGCATTGCTTTCCAAGCTACCAATTCCAACTTGAGCTAATTCCCTCGTGAACATATCATGCCTATTAGCTAGCCTGAGTCTGCTCTCATTAATAAAATTATCAACGAAATCATCGTCTGATAACATTGATGCAACCATGTGTTGTGTTTGAGTTGACACGAGCCCAAAACTTGACATTTTACGAGCAATGTTAACAACCGTGTCATTATAGGAATAAATGATTCCTACCCTGAATCCAGGGAACCCCATGTCTTTTGAGAGACTATAAACTATGTGGATTAGATTGTGATTGCATATATTAGGAAATTCTTGAAGGATCTCCGCTATACTGACGAATTCGTTGTGACTAGTGACCGTGCCAGCATAAATTTCGTCACAAATGAGATGGATGTTTTTCTCATTGATAAAACTTAGAAGAGTTTTTAACGTTTCTTTGTCGAAGAATGTACCTAAAGGGTTTGATGGGTTTGTCAAGAGTAAACCTTTGACTTTGATGTTTGATTCTTTCGCATTGTTGTAAGCCTCCTCGAGGGCTTCAAGGGTGACCTTGAAGTTGTTCGAGCTTTCACATACGATAGGTAAAAGCTCGACTCCAGTTCTCCATCTCAAGTCGCGATCAAACCTATAAATTGATACACAAAATGTTAGTTTTTGTCATTTTAGATAGAATTATATAGGTTATAGATAGATGAAGAGATTGTTAAATCAGATTTTCTAAAGAACCCAAAGTTGTAGAAGCTAACACGAAACTATAACAATAATAGTACAGAAATATATGGATCTAACAAGTCCAAACTTGCCTTTTACGGGTCAAAATTGGTATTTCTCAAATACTACGTACAAAAATTCTTGTAGGTATGGGAACTTGGTAAAATTTAATTAATTAACTTTATATAAAAAAATATTAATAAAACACTTAAAGGTTAGGGTTGACTTTGAATTTCAACCACAAACGTGAACTAATTTAGTCATAAAATAAGTTATTAAATTAATTATCAGTTTTGCTAAAAAAATAATAATTATCAGCTAGAAAATTTATACTGGGAAGGTCAACATCGGACCTTTAAAAATGTAAATAATTAATAATATATAAAGAGTTTTGTACAAAGTCTTAAAAAGAATAATAGTAAATTACTATTTTACCTTTTTAACTATCTCAATTAAGTTTGAAATACATATATAAAATTCAATTTAATATAAAATTAATATATTATAATTAATTTCGGTTACAAAATATGTAACCCAAATTTTTACTTTTAATGTAACTAAAAAATTAATCTATATAGTAATTCATTAATTTATAAATAATCACGATATAAATTTCTATTATTAATACAAGGTTAGAAATTTTTAATATTGATTATCTAATACCTTTATATAAAGAGTTTGACCTATTTATTATCTTAAATGAATAACTGAAATTATTATTCAACATTTTTAGTTAATACAACACCTAATGTAAATAGTACAAACAACTTAAAAAGGGAAATGATTTATTGTAATATTGTAATAATTATATATCTAATCGTCTTAATTAATAATAACTAGATTGGATATTTGTAAGTTAATTTCTAAAATTTTAATAACTATAATTAGGAGTGTTAATTCAAGTTGGATCAGATTAGGGGTTTTAGATTTGCGGGTCAAACAATTCTAACATGAAACCAGATTAATATGATAAACAAGTCAAAAGAAACCACACAAAAAGAGCTGCATAACCAATTTCGGTGAACAGGGTGATAGGTTGACAGATTGTAATCTTTTAAAATAATTATTTTCGAGTTGGTGGCTTAACCCGTTGACCCCAACTTATGTGTGTGAAACATGCTCAATAAATTAAAATGGTTGACGGTTTTTGGATTAGAAGGGTTCAAATTTTGCGGGTCAAAACTTCACAACCTAAGCTCAAACTATGGTGAACAGGCTAACATGTCAAACTTTTAACTAATATGACACGAACCGCATAACTTATTTAGGCAAAAGAGTTAAAAGGTTGGGTTGTTGTATTTTCATTGAAAATAAAAAAGTTTATAGTTCTGGGTCGCCTGTTGACCCAAACCGTAACCCAAACTCAACCCCCAAATATGACAGTGATTGGTGTTTCGCATTATCATTCGAATCATAACGTATAAAATAAAGTAAGAAAATAGTATAATATGTACGAGTACTTTTTAAATAAAGTTTATTTAATGTTTACATGTCATTGAATACAATATCACTTCGAATATATTTTTTTACGCCACCGTATCGCGTGGGTATCATGCTAGTTTTTACAAAAACATACTGTGTAGAATTTTATTTAAGTATTTATTTAATTGACTCTATTTTGGAATAGTACTCCATAATAAATACTCATACTATTAGTATTATGGTCTAATGGTATATTAACAGCTTATCAATGAAGTTGTGAGTTTAAGCCTCGTATGCGTCATATGTATATATGCGCGGTATACATATATTATGTGTGGTGGATTAGTTATAGAATTATCTTTCTAAAAAATTACTTTTAGTAGCCATAATAGTAATTACTACTCCGTATGTCTTACATATAATTGTTATGTCCTCTATACATCATGTTTCACGGTTAACATATTTGATATTTGTTGAAGAATACAGAGTACTACATATCCACTAGATCGAGCAACATAGACGTATAAACAGCATAAATTTGCATCTAATTCATGGCACAAATTATTGTTTAATAATACTTGAAAACCGAATCAAGTTGTGTGATATATTTTTGTTGTTCATATATCGTTTAATGTATCTTTTCTTATTATTATTAGTACTCCGTATATTAAATAAAATCATACTTGGTTTTCAAGAGAACATAATTATATAAACTAATTAAACAACTCAAAATTAATGGATAAGTACAAAAGTTAATTAATTAAAAATATAATATTATATCTTTTGACTCTTATTTCCAAAAAATATTATGGTACGTAATTATTATAGAGGAAGGTTATCGTAGGATTACTTATTATCGTAGGAACCGTAGGAACGAGGTTTTTCACTTTTAAATTCAACATATGTACACATTTTGCAAAAAAAAGTTATGCCAAAATTATTAAGATTTTACCCTCTTTAATATTAGATTAACTAAAAAAAATAAAAAAAATATATGATACACAAATTAAAGTTGTGTATCACAACCTTTTATGTGTGATACTGTGATACACAAAAAAAAAAATTATGATGTGTATCACGTTTTTTTTTTAAAAAAAATTCATAGTGAAGAACACACAATTCTAAGAATTTTGATATAAATTTTTCATCAAAAACATAATTTAATCTTAAAGTTAAAAGTAAAAATGTGTGTTCCTACCGTTCCCACTATAATAAGTGTTCTTACTTGAACCTTGCCCAATTATTATAATCATTGTGTCTGTTAGAACAAAAGCACTAGTATATCAACCCTATAGTGGATCATACTAACCAACCATGTCAATTCGATCTGGTCGCATCTTAACCATTACAGTATATATTTATATATATTTCTTGATAACATATTCATAAAAAATGCGTTTTTCTAAGCATGATTAGTGACTAAAAGAGTTAATTTGAAAATAATATTAGTACATACCCCGGATAATAAGGTGTGGGCACCAAGAAGGCTTCACCAGGGTTAGCCAAGCAAAACGCCAGAGTCTCATGAGCTCCGGTGGCCCCACCGCTCATCACAACCCGATTAGGATCAAACTTCACACGGCTTCCTCTAACTCGGCTCATGAAGTTAGCAATCGCAGCTCTAAATTGAGGCAATCCATGATAATCTTGATAAATGGCAATCTCCTTGAAACCAAAACCTCCTTGTGGTGTGCATATGGAAGCTTCAGGGTGCTTCTCTATCCAGTTTTGAATCAAATCGAAACAAAGTTGGTTTTCGGCTAGACCCATTTGTATAACACCATTTGGGTTGTTTTGAGAATGGTAAGGGTCGGTGTCATACGCCTTCCAACCATCGAAGTATGGCGAGTTTTCACCATGCCCATCATTGGTTGCAATCTTGGACAAGAACTTCTGGTTGTTGTTGTTTAATGCAACCTCCATTTTTTAGTAAAGAGAGTGAAAGATATGGAGGATGAATGAAAATTAAATGGTTTTTAGAGGAGGATATTAGCTTATGATGTTTATGAAATGAGGTTAGCTAGCTAGGTATATATAGAATGAGGTATGTAGGGGTGTACAAAAGAAGAAGATAATAAAACTCCTAACGATGCATGAAGTTTCCTTGTTAGATAAGGACCATTTTTGAAATATTTAGTGAATTGGGGGCTACATTGGTTGGCATTTCCTTTGGTTCCTTCACTAGAAACAATAGTAATTGACTTTTGTTGGAATTATACGTATATAAAAAAAAAAAAAAAAAATACTACATAGACACTAATGATCATGTCAGTTTGATGCAACTAATTGAATATGAGTATATATTACATTAAAAAAATAAAGGATCTTTTTCCATTGAATCCCATTTGTAAATGGTGATGAATAAAAGTTTCACATTGCTGTAACTTTCTTAGTCTATGAAATCTTAATTATATGTAAGAACTCATAGTTGATGAAGATATTTACCTAATAAATTAACACTTTGACTGATATCAATTATCTTTGTTTTGACTACCTTACTATATATATATACACACTAGATTTTAAACCCGTGTAATCACACGGGGTGTTGAATTCATATTTGAGTTTATAGATATAGACATGGAATTTAAATTAAATACTTATTATATATTTGTTATAATGATAATGATAATATAATTGCTTCATTTAAGTAAAGTTTTTAATAATGATTTATGATGTCATCTTTTCCTTTATTTTTGTCAATTTGGAAAAATTAAACAATCTAATTGGCTAATTGTAAATTTGATGACATCATCAAGTTATTCATATATTATTTTTAAGATAATATATATATATATATATATATATATATATATATATATATATATATATATATATATATATATATATATATATATATATATATATATGCTTAGAGGCAGAGCCACGGTGAAGGTAAGAGTAATGTTGTTACGGGTCAATCCACTATACGAAGTATATATTTCTTATAAAAAATTACATTCTTCGTTGAATTCTTTGTTCGTGCTACGGATTTTATAAAATTTGAGATACTGATGCTACGGGTCACTTCAAATCTTGAATCTATCAGTGTATATGCTTTAGTTTGAAATACGATTTATGAAGATTTTTTTATGTCATTTAATTAATCATGCATATAATTAAACATTAAACCTCGCAATCAAGTATCAAGACCTACACTAGGCCAACACATTACATATAAGAACCTATTGATTACAAAGGCTCAACCATATAATCTAATGCCACATCTCAAACAATTTGTAACACTCCTCCTTTTAAAACTTCTCTTTTTCACACTTAAAGCTAGTTATTCAAGTCTTGAAAATAAATACTCCATATATATAATATAAAGGTGTTAATGAGGGTCATCTTTGAGGGGTAGTGTTTATAGGCCGGTTTGATGTAAATAATGAAAGTACAGGGTAGTGAAATGTAAGTTAAACTTGGATAGTTTAGCGGGAAAATTTGTTAGACGCTATAGTTGGTTAGTTAGCTCCGTTCTAGCTTGATTCTTTGTCGATTTCAGTTCCGTCCATTTGGTGCCAGAATTTAAAACTTTCCATAAACTTGAGCTTTGTTGAAAAATCAACAGAAGTTGGAGTCATATTTTGCATAAATATATATATACTTGGGTTTTGCTAACGTATGCTCCCGTGGCACACGTTAAGTCACATTTAATGAAGTTGAAATTTTCTTAAAAATCAGAATTTCTAATTAATATGTGTATGAAAAAGGTAAATATTATATTAAATTAATGAGTATTAAATGCAAATTATAATATTTAAAGAAATTTAGACTTCATTAAATGCGGCTTAACGTGTGCCACGGGGGCACACGTTAGCAAAACCCTATATACTTTGATGGGAAAATCGATCATTCAAATAAATGAGGACCATGAAAAAACAATGAGTATTAGAGGATAGAGAAAATTACATAAACTATCCTTATGGTTTGGTTCAAATTTCACTTGCAGTCCTTAAATTAATTTAATTACACCAATCATCCTTTCTTTTGAAACTTGTTACGTCTATAGTCCTTTAGACTAACGGTTGTTAACTATCCGTTAAAAAGGACCACATGTGTAGTTTTTTTATTCTTTTAATTTTTATTACATTATTAGGTGCACAAATATCATTTTCATCCTTAACATTTCACTTAGCAAATTAATCATCAAATTGTTAATCTTCTACATTTGAATATTAAATTTTATAGTCCACAACCGTCTTTCGCTACTCAAGGACCCTCCGTCACTCATTCATCTTATCTTATCATGACTTTGGTGGCCACCATCTATTCTCTTTTGCATCCATTTTGGATGACCCTAGCATCAAAGTAAAACGATGTTGAAAAGTGGGAACTAATCAAGCCACAAATGTATATCTAGGTGAAGAAAGATGGTGGTGAATTTGGGTGGTGGAATATAAAATTTGATGTTTTAGAGAAGAATATGACCAAATTTGATGATAAATAAAATGAGGGAAATTAATATAATGCTATATGCATCTAATAATGTACCTATACATATGTTAAATTTTATAATTTATATTTTACTAAAAAAAAATTAAAGAATAAAAAAATTTACACACAAGGTCCTTTTTAACGGAAAGTTAACGAGCGTTAGTGTAAAGGACTATTGACGTAACAAGTTTCAAAATAAAGGATGATCGGTGTAATTAAATTAATTAAAGGATTACGAGTGAAATTTGTAGCAAACCATAAGGATGATTTATGTAATTTTCTCTAGAGGATATAAATATACAATCAATGCGTTGATGGATGGGGGTGAGCGACCATTTTTTTTCCATAAAAAATAAATGGAAATGACACATTAAAACATGTAAAAATAATAAAGTCTTCAAAACAAAACAAATTAGTCATTATTTTAGCGACACGGGATGATCAAAGAGGCAACACGTACGGCCTACGTTTAAATGTTTAATTACTTTTTTCCGTTTTGTTCTGTGTTTTTTATGTTTATTTATATATTTATCTCAAAATAAATATTCACTCTTAAACGACAATCAATCAATAAGTGTTTTTAAAAGAATAAAAATGATTTTTATTTTATTTATTTTTATGAAAAAATGATTTTTATTGAAGAATAATATAATTATGTACATATTTTTATTATTATTATAGTGTAGATTTTCAAAATGAATATGTTAAATGTGAGGGATAGAGTAGGGATGAGCATTTAGACTAAAGTACCGATACTGAACCGGAACCGAACCGGTCCCGTACCGAACCGGTACCGACCGATACAAATGGTACCGGTATTTGGTATTTGATTTGTGGACAAAAAAAAACCGGTACCAACCGGTCGGTACCGGTTCGGTACCGGTATGGTACAATGCACAAAAAATACCTAAACCGAACCGGAACCGACCGGTACCGGACCGAACCGGTACCAACCGATACAAGTGGTACCGGTATTCGGTATTTGATTTGTGGAAAAAAAAAACCGGTACCAACCGGTCGGTACCGGTTCGGTATCGGTATAGTACCAAGCTCACCCCTAGGATAGAGTATGTGATATATAATAATAATATTTATTTATTTATTTATACTCCTTTTAAAATTCAAAGACTTGCACCAATATTTCACCAACTTCATTCAATTCACTCTTTCACATCATGACATGTACCACTACCACAATTATTGGCACGCCCAATTTGCACGATCAACAGTGCATACACGATTCCATTTTTTAATTTTTCTCTACTAAATTGTTAGTTTCCATATGCATTGAAAAACAATTAACTTCGACACTCTTTAAAAAAGGCCCAGGATAAATACAACATGGTTTTTGATACATACAACAAATATATGCATTACAGTATTGTACAGTACAACACTGTAATGCATATATGTTGTTGTATGTATCAAAAGTCATGTTGTATTCATCAACTCCCTTAAAAAACGAAAAATTCTTAATATGAATTGTTCAAAACTAATTTTGCTTAGGTTGTCTAACACTACTAAATAGAGAGAGAAATTGTCAATTCGACGTCAAGATATAAGTGCCGCTTTAGTACAAGATTGGGATAATAAAGCCTCAAATCGCAGAAAACGCGAAGGTGTCCTGGAGAGTGGAGACTGACGCCCGAGAGGAATCATGAGACGTGCTCCGCATGAGTGCGAGTCGGATCATACCAAAAACATTGTAATAGTCTCTGTAGTAGAATAATAAGGCTTATGGTTGTTATCTTTAAGGGTTAAGTGCATAGAATTGCAATTAACTAAGGTTTGACATTCATAGTGTGTACTCAACTATTCGGACGTAGATTGGTGACAAACTTGTAATCTCTTTCCATTAAATGTATGTTGGTGACGTGTCAACTTGTAAGGCCTATATAAATGACACACGGAATAAATGCCGTAAATTACATACAATGGCAACAAATAATAGGTTTCTTACACACAATATATGCCCGAATAGTTGGATGCACACTAGGAATGTCAGACCTTAGTTAATTGCATTTTGGCACACTTAACCCTATCTTTAATTATGGTATTGAGGTGACCCATAAGATATAGACCGTGAGTTTGAGTTCATGAGGTGGATATATATATTTGTGTCTTTGTGACGGGGTGTGTGAGTTCATTACCCTTTTAAAGAAAAAAAAACGTATGTTAAACGTTTCTCAACAGGCTTTGTTCCAGAGCTTAAACTATAAGGAAAAGAAAGGGATGGAAATGATATGTCAAGAAAGAAAGGAAAAGAAATGATAATCCCTTCAATTTTTGTGTTCCAGAGTTTAAAGGAATTTTAAAGGAATGAAAGAGAAAATGAAGGATAAATGGTCAGCAAACAACACTCACCTCCCTTTCCTTCATCTTCTCTCCAAATTGGAAGGATTATTTGGAAAGAAATGTTGGAATAATTCCCCCTCCCCTTCCTTCATCTTCTTTAAAAAAAAAACTTGGGAACACACTCACCTCCTCCACTTCTTTCCAACCCCTTCCCTTTCTCTTAAAAACGAAACTCTGGAACAGAGGGTAAAGGTCACTCATTCGTACAATATATCAAGTACCATTGCAACAAATAAACGTGTTATATAGAGTATGTAAGCTAATGTATACAACCGACCAAATATTTGCAGATTAAAATCCAAATAATAAAATGAATAAATATAGTGTGATGCAACTAGGGGTGTTCATCGGTTCGGTTTTCGGTTTCCTCGGTTTATTCGGTTCGGGTTGTTCGGTTTTGAAATTTTTTTGGGCAAAACCGAAAACCGAACCGAACACCGAATTCAAACCGAAAACCGAAAACCGAAAACCGAATTCGAATTCGGTTCGGTTTCGGTTAAAACCGAAAAAACCGAATTCGAACAAAAACCCGAAAAACTTTAAAAAAAAACTGAAAACCGTACAAAAAAACCGAAAAACCGAACATAAAAACCGAAAACCGAACCGAAAAAACCGAAAACCGAACCGAAAAACCGAAAAAATAATATTATTTTTATGAATTCGGTTTTGAATTCGGTTTTCGGTTAAACCGAATTCAAATTTTTTAAAACCGAAAACCGAACCGAAAACCGAATTCGAATTCGGTTTTCGGTTTTATCGATCCAAAAACCGTTTTCAAAATTCGGTTCGGTTTTTTTTCGGTTTTTATTCGGTTCGGTTTTCGGGTTAAACGGTTTCAAACCAAATACTGAACACCCCTAGATGCAACAGAAAGTACAACTGTTAAAAGGGTAAATTCCGCTACTCATTTAAGAACGAGAAAATTCATATATTGTTGTCAAATGTTAATCGTCATTCATTTTTATTTTTTTATGTTTATTAATTTTTTTAGAAAGGCAAGATAAATATTTTTAATTTAAGTATGTGATATACTTCAGATTCACAATCTATAAGTTATCTTAAAACAATCTTAATTAATTAATCATTTTTGTTAATTAATTATTATAGGATGATAAAACAATTTATTTCTTTTAATATGATTTAATTTTCTAGTATTTTTATGTTGTGGGTCTTGCTTAGTAATCAAACCAAACACTGTATTCATGAACAAGTTGACTTGATAAAAGATGATATATGGAAAGTTAGAGCTCGATGACTAAAAACTGATTAATTTAAATCAAAGGGATAAAATTGTAAGAGCAAGTTGCTTAAAAGTGTTGAGTTATTTCAAAGATTATGGCATCAAATTCTAAAATATTCGCAACTACATCCAAAGGTAATAATCAAAAACATATAAAATATTCTGGAAAATATTTTTATAACATAGAAATAACTGAATATCATTTAAATCATCATATTTGGCATCAATTCATATCGTATTATGTGAATCGATTGATAGTATCATTATTTATTTATCTAACATTTATGCAAAAATGTAGACACGCTAACTTCTATTCTCTGTGATAATTCATGATATATCCAAAATCTAGAAAAGGTATAATTGTTGTTAAATTATAAGTTCGTGGATACATATGGACATACGTGTATGTATATATTTGTAATGACTTTGAATATTCGAAAGCTTGTTGACAATAGAATAACACAACAAAAGATCCCGCCAAAGACCAAGTTGGACGAAACTCGGGAAGCAAGTAACCTTTTGTGACATACAAAAATATGTAGTTGTTCAAAGATAACAACTTATAACAATATATTTTAATACTATACTATGATATGATATTATGGTTTTTATTTATTATTTAGGTCACTACTTGTCCTAAGCTAACTGGCTAATAAATTCGATAGAAAAATATTTCATGTGCTTGCATAAGTACGCCTAAAATTTTGATTAGTGGATATGATATAATGATATACAGAAAGAGAAGAAAGAGAATAAGTAGGATTCATATGTCATCAGATGTGTGTGTGTGTGTTAAGTTATGCATAGATTTAAACATGTATATCACATTCACGTATGGTATAAACAGTAATATAACACTAACACGCTAAAATAGTTGGACGTGTCATATATGCACAATCATGAACCAATATGATAACTCTTTGACTTTTTAACCTTCCTATTAGATTTGTTTTGACCTACTTTTCATAATAAACGAAAATATTCAATGGGGTAAAAGTGATAGAAATGTTGTTACCTTAAAACGAAAACTCTAAACTTTTGCATCATTCCATGTACATTGACCCCTTACACTTATATGGTTGATCAATCGACAAATCAAATACGGAGTAGTATTTCTATTCCAATTTTGCCTGTTCCTTTAACTCGAAATCAAACTCGTATTTGCGATACTTATCAAGTTCCTATAAGTATCCGTAGTGTCGGTTTTAATTGTTATTTAGTTTTTAACTTTTTAACACTAGCTTTTTACTATTTTGGACGAATCATAACTCGAAGGTCTATTTGGAAAACCTTGTAGTGAAAAAAAGAAAAAAAATCGAAAAACTTTACATCAAATTAAAAGATGCTTGCCATGTGTATAAAGAGAATATAAAACTCATTTACCCCTTAAGTTAAATATTTTGTTAAAAGACTAAAAACACCTCCGTAACAGAAGTCTCAAGTCTTAAATTAGTTGGTGAGGCCGGAACGACGTCGTAGGAACCAAACTGGACTTTTTACCCATTTATTATACGGGTCAAACCCATCCCTTAAACCCTTTCTGTTTCTCGTCGTTCACGACCACCACTTGGCGGCGGAGCACAGCCATGGCAGCACCTGAAGCTCCTCTATGTTACGTCGGCGTTGCCAAGAAATCCGCCGCCTTTCGTCTCATGAAACAAATGGTTATTTCTTTTCTCTACTTCAATCTCTAAAAATTTAAACTTTATTTTTAAATTTACACCAGTTGGATTGATTGATGATTTTTAATCAATATTATGATATGAATTGTGTAGGGATGGGAAGAAGGTGAAGGTCTTGGAAAGGAGAAACAAGGGATCAAAGGTCATGTTAGGGTTAAGAACAAACAAGACACTGTTGGTAATTCTATTTATTTATTTATTTTGCCTTATTGTGTATTATTATTGATTTTGTTTTTGTTACAAATTGCAAATGGATAAACATCCTAGAATTCAGTTACCTATGATTATTGACAAATTGTTGAAATTTAAATGCTACAAAACCCTACTATATGACACTTTTGGTTTGAAATTGAAAATGTAACTTAGTGCCTCGGATCTCCTATCGCCTTCTTTAAACTTCACTTTAGTTCATGAATGGGTTGATCTCGGTTATGTTTGACGACAGGGTTGAAAGTTCATAATGTGTATATGTTCAAATTTTAATGGCTACAATCTTCAAAATCGCTTTAGTAGAATATCCAGGTCTTATTATTATATTTTAATCGTATCTAATGCATTAGTTATTTAGTTAAAAAATTTATGGTAACTTTATATCCTTACGATCGTCTTCAAGATGACTGACAAGTTTATCTTCTATGAGAAAATGGGGCTTCTTTTTTTTTTTCTTTCAGTAATTTGATTCTTAACCACAGTAAGCACAGAATTAGGAATGCCACTGAGTACATCATTAAGAACTTCTTTTTACCCGTGACTAAAATGCAGGCATTGGTTTGGACAAGCCAAATGCTTGGGCATTTGATACAACACAGTTTGATGGCATACTCAAAAAATTAAAAGTGGTAAGTTCTTTATTATCCTTCAAACGAACTGAGATGCTTATGTCTCGTTATTGCTTTCATTTTTTTGATGGCTTCAATATTAACAATTTTCATCGATTTCTACAGCAAGCAGCAGTTGTTGAAAAGGATGATGACCTAGAGCCAGATTCTCCGAAAGAAGCTATTAAGACAACTGTCAAGGCTACCCGACCCCAAGGAAGGTCTGAATTATAACACGAGTTTCTTGTAAATTTCAATAATTAGTCACTGATTTCATCGGACTTATCTTCATTCACGAATCACGTGTTACTAGATACCAGAGAAGAGAGAAAGGAAAGCATGTCCGTGGTTACTCTGCTCAGGATCTTGAAGGAATCCTTGTACGTGTTTCTCGCTTGAAATCTCTCTTTTTTTAAAGAAAATTAGTCTTAAATCTTCATGTGTGAACCTTTTTTTTTTTTACTAATTAGTATATATTGATATTCTTCAGGTGAAAAAGGTTGAGGATAAGCCACAACCTGAGTCTGATCCTTTCTGCTATCAGGATGTAGATTTGGAGTTGGTAGAAGCATCTGAAAGCGACACTATTAATGTGAAAGGTAAAGTATATAAGATAGGAGTGGATTAAAATTTCAGTTTGAGCCCCTTGTTAAAAATTTCAATGATTACTAGGAATTCTGAACTTTGCCGTTTTAAATCTCTTAGTGTATTACGATATAATATCCAACAGTAGGGGAAAGTTTAGAAGGGATAGGTGATAACAATCAACCAATAAGTCTTATCAGCTGCCCACTTACTCTACATTATTCACATCTCATTAGGCCTAGTTTACATTTTCTTCTGGTTTTATATGTGCTTGGTCATTTATGAAATTTTTGATAATTGTAGATTATCTCACTTGTTTAAATGTATTTTGATAGTCTTTTTGTATTAAATGACTGTCTATACAATTTATATGTATCGCCATTTAACATGGATGCTATATATGACTTTGGGGGGGGGGGGGGGGGGGGGGGGGGGGGGGTTGGTACCTGGCAGGTTGGATAACAGGTCAAAACAAATGAGGAAGAGTTTGGAAAAAATGTCAAAACGGGTTCGTATGGGGATGGCTGGATGGGTTGGGCTGACACGCAAACCTTTTCATGTTCAATATAAATAGGAAATGCTTCAAATATGATTACAAAGACTATCTATAACAATGAATAATCTGATATTTTTGTAAATAAAACGATTTACGAGGCTGTAATAATCAACCCATGGACGACTTTTAACTCTTTTGGATAACAGGTTGGATAACAGGTCAAAACAAATGAGGAAGAGTTTGGAAAAAATGTCAAAACGGGTTCGTATGGGGATGGCTGGATGGGTTGGGCTGACACGCAAACCTTTTCATGTTCAATATAAATAGGAAATGCTTCAAATATGATTACAAAGACTATCTATAACAATGAATAATCTGATATTTTTGTAAATAAAACGATTTACGAGGCTGTAATAATCAACCCATGGACGACTTTTAACTCTTTTGGTTCATACAACCTACTTGTCTCATTCTTTAAGTTTTAAAAATTGACCCGTTAGCTAAATTATAACCCAAGTTAAGTCATTCATAAGTGAATGTGTCGAGATCTTCACCTCTAATGCTGCTCTGTTATTAGCTGAATAATAGAATAACTTTGAATAAGGAGGAAATGTTGATCAGAATCAATGCTATTAGTATTCTGAGAATTACTAATGCACAAAAGATTCCTTTGATTAGAATATTGGGATGTAACAATTAGGAAGTTGTTGCTTTATTTTATAACGGAAACAGATAAATATTGTTCTTTATCTCCCCAATTTACATTTTCAGAAATATGACAGCACATTACTAGGCCTCGTGCTATGTTTTCAAGCATGTTTTAACGATACCATGACGTATAAGAATGTATGTGTTAATTTTGCCTTTGTTTAGATGTAGTTAGATGTGTAGTTTTAGCATATCTTTGTGGAACTAAAATTGCACCTCAATTATGTCTAACAGCTAAGGATGGAGAAGGTATCTCCCCAGATTGGTGGGGTAATAAATATGGATTTGTATCTGGAGGTTTTCTCGGTGCTCAATCCAGGAAAAGGAAGTCTAGTATACCTGAAGATGCTCAAAATTATAAGAGGACTGCTTTTCACGAGGAGGATCAAGAAAACCTTTACAAACTCGTACAAGTATGTACCTCACTAATAACTATTTTTTCTTAAATCAGACATGTGTTAATCGTTTTTGTTATCCTGACCTAATACTCCATCCTCAACGTAGAAAAAGGTGTGTGCGTGCGTGCGCAAACCTATTGCACCAGAATGCTCTGTAGCACTTGTTTAACTTATAAAGTGAAGTCTGGCTAGCAAATTTTCTCATATCTTAAGTGTCTATTTGCAGGATAAGGCAACTTCTGGTAAACAGGGGCTTGGGATTAAGGACCAACCAAGGAAAGTAGCAGGTGTTCGGTTCCAAGGGAAAAGAACCTCTTTCAGTGATGATGAGGGATCCGAGGCCGAAGATTGTTTTCCTTCAGCGAAAGGGAAATTTGATGAAGTATCAGAATCACAAAAGAATGTCAAATCAAAACCAAAGCTAAAGAAGTTATGTAAAAAGCTTCTTTGTCAGGTATGTGATTTTAGTAATTTATCTAGTTAGAGGTTCTGCTCGATGCTCGCTTTCTTTCTGATGATCGAATTATGGTGGCAGGTACCTGAGAAATCGTTGAAACTTAAACAACTCAAAGGTCTTGTTGACGAGCATTCTTCCATTTTATCCAACTTCTCTTCCAAAAAGGATGCTCTTGCATTTTTGAAAAAGAAGGTAATATTTTATCAACCGAGTTAACGACTGTAAAATAGACATACATATTTTATGGGGAAATTGGAAAAAGGTATTGGCAGTGACTTCCAAAAAGGATGCTCTTACATATGCCATCTTTATATTGACATTTTTTCTTGTTACTGCAGCTTGAAGGCAGTGATACATTTACTGTAGAAGGGAAGAGAGTACGTCTTTCGTCACAATGAGGACAAATTATTTTTATCCAAGTCAGAATCTAGAGTCTGCTTGGGTAGACATGTAGCGTTACTAGTTGTGTAGTTGAATTTACTATAAATGTGTCAGGTTATTATGAGTCATTAGTTTAGTCATTATATTCAGTTTCACTTTGAGGGTATTATAAGTTTATAACACATCTTACATGGATCATCTTTCAAGCAGTGGTAAGAGTATGCATTGCTGTTATAAAAACACAATTTTGGATATGTTTTGATTTGTTTGATTCTATATATAAAAACAAATTATGCACTGGTTTACAAGTCATAAGAGTTCAGAAATATACCGTAGTAATAGTTAAAAAGTTTAAATACAATAGGTAAAATTTGATGCAAGACCTTAATAGTATGAACACTGGATATATCAGTAAGATAAACGCATGTCACGATCAGTAGGCTATATAATCGATCTAGAAATCGCTTGCATTGGAGTAGAAAAATGTTTTACACTGGTTAACCATTGCTTGTTAGCTGACTTGATTCTGTAGGTAATAGTGACATGAGTAGTAACTAAATGTAATCCACCTGCACAACTTTATTTGCTAAATATTTTACTAAGAAATCATATCCATGGAAGTATAGAGCTTCAATTTCTGCTTTGTGCCCACTCTGAACCATTACTGCCAACTCTTCTTTATAGTTATCCTATCGAAATGATTCTCTGCTCAGACTCGACATTTCTTTTCTATTATTCCTAAAAATTAAACAATAATGCAATCGTATGATGAGTTTTAAAAGCGTACCTGCAATATTTCTGAAGAAGTCAAGCTTTTGGCAATTTGCATATCTTTCGCCCTCAATGGAATGAAAGATTCTTCTGGTATAATATCCAAATCAGCTTTCCTTATTCCCAACCACTTGATGTTGCAAGCTGATTGAAGAAAGATTTCTTGGGTTTCAGGTAAGCTATAGCGGACTAAGGTCTGATTATTATATAGAATTTGAAATTGTACTCCAAGTAGCTAAAATCAGTCTCAATATTAAACAAAAAACAAGCAGTATTATTTAATTATACATTGATGTTACCATATCTGTAGGCTTCTAGCCCCATCCCAATGCTTCCATACTTGAAAGTGCAGAGAATAGCCAATCCAGCCGGATTCCTGAACAGGTATACATACAGGTGCCATTCAATAAGTGAGTATGATTCTAATTTTCTAAACGCCTAAATATCAAAAGAAAAGCCAAGGGGGAAATTATACATACCAGTCAACCAACCCTAATATTTTAATTTCAGGAAAAGCTCGACTTATACGGTGAAGAAGAAACCTATTTGATCATTATCTCACTTGAGTGACTAGTAACTATAAAATCAGTTGTTGAACTATTTCAAGTAAATTCTACCTTGTTGCAAGATCAGGGTAACCTTTTCCAGTGATAAGAATGCATGGAATTTGATTGAACACTTTATCCTCAGTCAAACGCTGAAATATTGCATGCTAAACACAAACAAATTTGGTGATACCCCTACATTTGCAAAAGCCTTCATAAAAGATTCAAACAAACTCTGTACCTTCTCAATCACAAAGATATAACGAGCATCTGTCTTCAAAATCAGTTTTTCTAACAAGTTCAGGTCACCAGAAATAGCATAGCCCGAAGATCCACATTTAGTGCAGTCAATAGTCTCTTGGTCAGGCTCCTTGTCACACGGTTTTGCAGCCGAGGATAAGCGAAAACAATTGTGACATTGAGTATAGGAACTTGTTCTTATTATGACATTTAAGTTTTAATTCATGCAAATACAATGACCATTGTTTTGATTAGTGCCCCACAGTCTAGATTAAATAGAGTGTAACATAAAAGGAAGGCTATCGTGAAAAAGCTGTGGAGTTATATGTAATCATGTTCCATTCCCTGATGCAGAACAATTATAATGCTATTTGACGCAGGTATCCAGACATATAGTAGATGAATTCATGAAACTTCAATTGAAAAAAAAAAAAAGCCTTAAACACCTGCAACAGCAAACGGCCAGCTATGGCTCCTCTACTAGATGCCATGATTCCAAGACTAAACCGACTGCACCGAAGCAAGGCTACCACATCTAATTTTCATACATGAACGTCTACAATCAGAAAAGCAAATATATCGCATCTTATAGAGAGGTGATAACATCATATGTAAGTATGTGACACAGAAACACAACAATTGGACCTTGGATTGTTTGATTGACCTGTAGTTGAGAAGCAAAATAATCTGGTGATGCACAAAGCAACTTGTAAAACAATTCTCTTTGAGTTACTCTCTTTTCCTGAACTAAGATCTCGTAACACATCTCCATCACTTTCCACACTAATGTACAAAAACACAGACAAATTAACATATCACAAGCAACTTTTTCAAGTGTTTGTGTTTATTTAATTATTAATAGAGACTCAAAAAATACCTCTTATGAATGATTTAGCAGTGTTTTCTCTCGTCAAAGATTTCATGCAAAATGAACGCGACAGATAAATCCATGAAACTTGAGATAACAGTTCCTGATTCGTTCTACTATTACTTGCCTTACGGTTGATCTGTTTCATATACATCACAAACTGATTATCCACTGTAGTTTACACATATGAAAGGCGATGTTGCTACTACATAAGTTAAATACTAGTTAACAAAAAAAGAAAGAATCTAGAAATATTTCTCAGCAAACATTGCTTACTTGTACTATACAACAACGAAATCCAGATTCATATTAATTTTGTCAGAATGCCGTAGAATCCGGAACCGAATCGACAAAGGTTTCAGTTGCTAATCAAAATCATACACTTGAATCTGATGGTAACAGTTTCACAAAATTATTTGAAAACCTAATTGATATCATATAGGAAATCAATACTTACTACTTACTCGGAACGTTAAAACTTCAGTAATTCAAATTTTTACAACGATTCTAGGTTAATTTCAGCTTAATTATATCATTCAAAATCATATTTAATTTCATACATTAATGCAACCAAATTAGGTCATATGTTTGATAATTAGATTCGAATGATAAAGGAATTCGTACCATAGGGAGATTTGAGATTGCTGGAGTTGGAGAATTCAAAATTTTAAGGAAATTTAGCACAGCTACTTCGATTCGAGCACGAACCTGATCATTTCAATTCTGTCGAAATATTCATCTGAAATTATCATGTAGTATAATTGATTGAATTCGAGGAAGAAGTACCTCAAAAGGATGAAGGATATCGGCGTACGAGAGGTGTTGTTCGGTGAAGAAGATGCTGGATCTGCGGACGTCTTCCATGACTGGTATTGCGCGCCAATTTCGAGTAGAATATATAATTGAACGTTGCTAAATTTACTCCGTATAATCTCTATTTCTTTCTATTTGACAAAGGGTACACTTGGTTTTTTTGACTTTTTTACTAAATTTGTTAAAAATTCCCCAAAAAAAAAAAAAAACATGTTAGTTTTTATTATTGAAAAGTAAAATACACATTTTTTAAATAATAGCTCAAATGTAAATTAACCCTTTACTAAAACATGTTTTACATTTGAATGAATAAAAAACTTAAAAAAATTCTCTCGATTGGAGATGCTCTTAATACCATTTTAAGCAAGTTTATAAACTTAATAATAATACTAAAAAACAATGAATTACATTAAATACTGATATAAATGTCAAATTCTCTATTGTAATTAATAAAACCAAATATAATTCTTATGAACAATGTATATTTAAGTTGAAATTTACTTGCAAAATTGGAGATGATTATCCAAAGGAAAAAAGAAATTGTCGAAAATTCGCACATTCAATTATTCACCCTTTTTTATGATTTAAGATGTTGGTTTTGTTTCCTCTATTATAATGTTATTTTCGAATATCATTATACTTGTAAATATCTAAAGTGCGCAAGGCAAGATATTATCTTATAGGTAGCCACTAAAAGCGTTTATCTTTCATTAAAGGGGTCTGAAATAAGTAACTCAGTGAGTGAGTGCGTTTTTAAGACAGAAGGGTTTGAAATAAGAAAATGAAATATGAACAACCGCGTTAGTTGTATTTCAGATTCCGTAAGTAACTCAGTGAGAACCTTGTGGATTCGCTTTTGGTTGTTTCGACAACGTACGGTCAAACAAGTAATAATATACTCGTAGATTGCTAAAAAGCGGTCTTTGATATGTGTACAACCCGTATTCAAATCCTTATGACGCTATAATAAATCATTGAATATAAGAAAAGATAGTCGTTTATTATTTTTAATAATAATAGATTTTGTTAAACACATGTAATACGAGTAGTAATTAATTTACAAAATTCAGAAAACATGGGCAGAAGATTGTTAAGTTGGTGGGTCAACTCAAAATAACTCGACAGGTTTTAACATGGACATAAGCAAAGGTTACCTTTTTTTGACAATATATCTGCCACCTTCATAGAAAATCTATGAAAAGAACTAGCTAAAAAGTTGCTCTTTAAACTCATCATCAGTCTGATAAATGACAAACATATTATTCACGCTGTCTTTTCTTGATTACAGTTAATTAATTTCTTTTAAGGAAAAGACAAAAGCGATAACGTTGATTGCAATTTTGAAAATTTTCATTTGACTCCCTTAATGAGAATTACCTTAACCCACCCTCATCTAATTGCAACTAGTATATATTTGGTTGTTTAAAGTAGTCTGTACTCTGTAATCTTCCCGGTATATGTTAAGGATGTGTGATTTTGAACAGAGATTAATTTGACATGTACCATTAATTCCATCCAACGATAGTTTGTGAATTCAAGTTCAATATGACAATATATATAGTCTATCGGGAATGTCCGTAAGAATTCTTATACATATATATATATATATATACACACACACTTGAAAATGTAGGAACATTAATGAATCACAAGTTTTTTACTTTATATCTTCGTAAGTAAAAGCTTTCAAAAGGGGATGTAGCTCAGATGGTAGAGCGCTCGCTTAGCATGCGAGAGGTACGGGGATCGATACCCCGCATCTCCATATTTTTTATACATTGTTTTATTAATATTTTTTACTTGCACTATATATATTCTTTGAACAGATTTTGATCATAGCCTGCATAATCTTTGAAAAGGCTCGACCCAAAACTTGAACAATATAAGTATAGTATTTTGTCAATTTGGTTCACTTGTAAACCCATAATATATACTCCATAAAGAAAACACACAATCATTGATTACTCGGATTTTGTAACAAATCTCAGAGGTAAAACAATATTGTGTTGTTACAATCAATTATAAAAACATTTGATCTAACACCAAAACAATAGCCATTGCTAAACTAGAATCAAATCCTCGATTTACAATCAAGTCGAAAACCTCCATCCCAAACGACACACCTTTTGTGACATTTTCTTTCCTTCGAATCTCGGCCACTACGTTTCTTGACTCATCAAGAACTTTACATGATTGATTCATGTATGACCCTTCAATAATGTATCCTTTATTCTCATCATAAGCTGATCGATAAACTCGAGCTAGCCTCTTTACCTTCGGGGATAGGATATCTACATACTTACTTGCACGATATAACGGTTGTTGATTCTTTGATGATACTTCACCTCCAAACACGAGCCAACTATCGACCATCTTCAGTTTCTGTACATATTTGTCACAATGATAAGATATACCTCCGAAAAGATAAACTAAGGACACTAAAATACAAGTGGTAGTATACGAGCAAATAGTAAAGAAGAATATATATAAATTTCTGTACAAATAGGATTGACAACAGTACAATGTAGGTTTAACTGTTTCAAAATTCCATTATATTCGTTGGTCAAAATAGTTGCCTAGCTTGTGTTGAATTGTTGATAGGGCCTACATAATTCCGTATGAACTTTATTTTGTGTCACCAAAATTGTGACACTTAGACACTTGTACTTTGCATAAATATCTTAAAGTTACTCTTTGACAAAAGATTTTTGATATGCTGATGTACGTGCTTTCCATAGGATCAATCAGAATCAAACGATCTTTTACCCTTCCGTTTTAAGAAAAATATCTCAGAGTAAATTATGCATACATATATCGTTGAACGCTATATTATATACTTTAGTACTACTAGCTATTCTACCCGTACAATGCGACAGTGACGGTAACGCCAAGAGGTGCCAGAACTGGCATAGTGATGAAAGTTTTTGTGCGTGTATTGATACTCGAAGTGTAGATGTGATATATACGTGTTTTGTCTTGGCTGTTAAATACTTGAATACATTGATTGTTTAATTACAAAGATATACATACTGTGGAAGTTCAATCAAATAATTCTAAAAAGATTAATCTATTTTTTTTTAATGTAATATCATACATATGTATTAATTAAACGTACCTTGCTACGAGAAATGGTAAAAATAGCTTTCCCGGAAGCATCCATGAGAATGAGTTCTCGTTGTCGACGACCACCGTAATTATCGACCCTATATACCAAGTCACCACCGGAGTTTATTACCGTGAACCCACTGCACCCTACAAACAACGACTTCCTCCAAACGGTTAAACTCATGGGCCCACCATCATTAATGCCACCGTGGCTGCCGCCATCGCAACCACCATTCGATGGTCCTAGATCTTGACATCGTTCTTCATGCACTGTCCTCGACAAAGATTTCAAGAATCGCAACATACTTTTTTTTATTTTTTTCTTTATGTGTATATATAGTTTTTGCGAGTTTGTGAAGATGAAGGAAAAACAATCAAGAAACGTGGAGATATTTATATGATACTCCGTATGTGATATAATTGATCAATGATGGATGACACAATACATGAGGGGCTTTTTGGTAATTTACTTACTCCGTGGGTCGTGCAATCATACTACCACACATATCACATGGTTTACTTATTTTGACTACAATTATATACACAATATTTTTGCATATATTATACATACATACATAATATACACGCGTATGTATCTTCAATTCTTTCTTCAGTACTACTAGAAACTACGAAGTATTCGATTCAGGGTACTGAATTTCTCCATTTCTGTTACGGATCCAAGTTGGGATATATCCGCGTATGTACGAATTCTTACACGAAACCTTTTTCGTAATGGTTATGAAATAAAACAAGTCACTTTTGAATTTTGATGGTGTGCAATTCTTGCTATCCCATCACGAATACATTATGATGCATTTCATATGTTTTGACAACGCATAAAGTGATTAAAAGTTGAAGGTATGGTCTTTTCAAAAAAATTCAAAAGTTCACTCAAAATTCAAGTTGGTCTCAACAATTTGTCTTTTATTTATCTTACGTTTTCTAGCAATCCATAAATATTATCACATTAATTTTCAAGTTGGTAATTATCAGCGCGAGTATGTGTTCATATATATGTTTCAAAATCAAGTCCGAATCTTATCTTATTGCTGGTTCAATAAATTCATTATCAAACACGGTTCAATCCGAATCCGAATCCGAATCCGAATCCGAATCCTAATTTTTTAGTTATATAAGAATAATATTATTCAAAACAGACAATAATACCTACCTGTTATTTCTGTTGCCAACTTTTCTAGAAAAACCTTTCCTTTTTTCTGCACATTTGTTTTCTAGTGTCAATATGTGTGTCCCTAAACACCATGAGATGTGTAACTGTGTAAACTATCTTATTCATTGATGAAGTGTTTTGATTCCTTTTAGCTTTTATGGATATGATGACGTGTCCATCGCTTGTCCAAATTAGGCCAATTTCTAAGATCAACAAGAAAAAATGGTATCTGGGCCACACACTGGAGCCGCTCTATATTTCAATGGAGCACAACCGAACCCCCCACAAGTTCCAACATCGCCAGGTAAATCACCCCCATCACATATTCCACAACGTCCGAGCTGAAACTCGCACCGACTAAGCATTAACGTTGTGGGTCATACGCTTCATTGGTGGCCGGTAGGTACCTTTATGATAAATAATATCCATGACAGGATTCGAACCCATGACCTCTAGGAAGTCATGGGCTACCCTTACCACTAGGCTATTTATTAGACGTACATGTTAGCCTCAAAGAGTATCGGGTACAATTTTCGAAGGAGTGATTCAATATAATACTTGGAATGAAAGACGACTCACAAATTGTTCTAAAACCAGTGAAATCAAAGGAAAATACAACTTGATCGATTTTAAACCTATAAAAGAAAAGGGAAAAAAAAAAGATTTAACTTTCAGAAACCAACATTCAAAACTCAACTTATGACCTTTTCTTCTGCCGAAGTGGTTAACACCGAGTTCCGAACGTTAAATGCCAAAGACGTCGACAATAACGTATCGACTCTCGATGCTCTAAGAAAGATGATCATATTTGCAAGATTCTTCCTTGAGAAATAGTCGAACTGCACGTATAAAGGGTGGTCAAAATTGTAGTATACGAGGATCGAATATAAGTACGTATTTGGTACCAAAACATCAAAAACCCTAAAACCCCAAAATACCGCCTTAGATAGAGTTTGTTTAGTTTGATTTAGATTTAGATATTTAGGTTGCACTACAATAATGTTTTCGGTTACAACTTACAATCACATCATTAGAGTTTTAGAAATATGATTGACCATGCACTATTTATTTTAATTTTTCATTATTATTATTATGTTTTTTGATGATGCAAGGAGTGAGGTGTGAATAGACGAAGAAGACATTTCTATAAGACATCTCCCAATGGCATCAGTTTGCACCATCAGTTGGGGCCATCAGTTGGCATCAGTTACTGACACCGTAGGCACCACCCATCGGTTTGCACCATCGGTTTGCACCATCGGTTTGGGGACTTCGGTTTGGCGACGGAGGAGAGAGGGTGTGGGTGGGGCCCTTTGGTCCATTTCAAGCCAAATAAAAAAAAAATTTGTAGTAAATAAATAGATTAAATAATGTGTGAGGCCCTAAAAATAATAAGGGAAGTGATGTTGCTGTTGGCAGGGGAGTGTCAGTTGGAGGAAAAGCTGACGTGGCGCTGAGCTGACATGCAACTGATGCGTCAGTTGACGTCACCATTAGGAGGAGTCTAAAAGTGGTAAAACAAGTCAAAGATCTTCCATTTGAAAAAATTTGTGGTAGATTCCAATCACTATCTAATTACAGTATTATTATATAACCTACCCCCTAACCCCAAACATCTTTCCGTTATCTTTATGCCCCTTTCGGCCTTTCCCAAAATAGTTGGAATTTTGGACTATATATTACAGTTTTTTGTTTGCTTAAGTTTATCTTAACTTCTTACATGTTTTATGCATATTTTTAGTTATTTATTATTTAGCATAACAATAGAGCGGGTAATGGATTACACAATTTTAATGGTTAGATATTCGTAATTGTTTTTTTTTTTCTTTCTTTTTTTAATTCTTTTAAATGATAATCGATTATGGATAAGTTAAATCTTTCTACTCGTATATAAAGTGATTAAAAGGCAAACTTTTACAAGTAAATATTTGGTAAGTTTGTCTTTTTGTATCAAGTAGGAATGCAATGAATCAGGATGGACACGTAGGCCTTATCTTTTCTTAGAAAACTATACTTTATTTGTCAGAAATCATAATCGTTAGTCGTAAAATAAACAAAAGCCAGCGTGTCACCCACGTGCATTAGCTTTTGGGTAGATGCAATTAAACTAATACTCCACAATTCCCCTGTATAATCAAGTGGCGGTGAACTATGAACGGTAAACATCCATTCAATATCTTTCACGTATTTTCTTTGTTTGTTTTATTACGCATCTTAGTTGGTTCTCATTTCAACCTCCCTCTATAAATATACATATATATATATATATATATAAACTCCATTTAACAAACGAAGCATATGTATCTTGTATTTAGATGGTTCGCGCTTCATCTCTATTCAATAGCCACCCATGTTCAATTTTCATTCGTGATGTTTGCTTTTTATTTTTTTATTTTTTATTTTTTTCCTATTGCTTATTGTTTATATAGTTTTGTTATTATTATTAGACAAACCTTTATTATTAAATATATAATTTAGTTATTTATATACTATAGTACAACCACTCAATGCATTGTTATGGTGGATTTATCAATTTTCATGATGGAAATATCAACACCCTTATAAGATTGAAGTAAAAACAATTTAATTTAACTTGATCTAACAATTTAATATATTAATAAGTAAAATTTTTATTATTAGCGACCGGTAAAATTAAAAAAAGTTAAAATTTGCAAACATGCAAGCCAAATCTAAGCAAAAATTAAACAAAACACACTTTCAATCCCGTTGCAGCGTGCGGGCAATAAAATACTTGTATCAATCAAAGTGTATGCTTTAACTACCCACATTACCAAATAATTTTAGAAATCCCAATTAACTAAAGTCTTCACAAATTTAATATGATCTATACCTATTAAAGTCTCTTTTAATTTGTTAAAGTGCACATGTATTAATAGAAATGTGAACACTTACAATCAGTGACGGATCTAGAGTTTTGAAATTGGGTATGCACGTCATAACATTATCACTAATTATTTGACAATTCAGGTTCGGGTCGGGTCATTCTTGTTTGTTTTGTATCTTTGGGTTACACACGTATGTAAATACTATAGTATATAGATATCGATATATTGATGTACGTTTTTTCACATGAAATGAACTTTGTAGTTTCCTAATTGTACAAACATATTGATGTTCGCTCAAATCTCATGAGTACATGTGCACTCCAAAGTAAATTTATACACCAGTCACACGTAACAATTCAGTCATGTTATATACTTATGTCAACCAAATTTTATAGACATCAAATGATATAGTATATGTAACATCCTCAAATGTGGCCTAGTTGAAATACGGTATTTCCCTTAATTTAATTGCTATTTAAATTGTATTTTTAAATACTTGGTGTATTTGATAGCTAAATTAATAGGTCAATTGGTCAATTGGCTTATTGTGATAAATGAATTATTATTTGTTTTAAATTTATTTAGTTGACGGTATAACAAAAACTTATTTCTCGCAAATGGTTTTTAGGTTCCAGACAATAGATTTAGGACGGGTATAATTTATACCCAAAATGGGCTGAGTCATAAGGTGTGTCGACACCTGGAGACTCCATTTTGCCACCACTTCACTGACTTCTCAAACTCTTACTTTCACTTCAATGATTTCTTGAATTTTCAAACTCTCCAACAAATTACAATTTGATTTCTTCAATTAGAAGGCTGTGATTTTGGATTCCCATCTTGCATTCATCTTTTTGAATCACCATCTTCATCAATTGTAAGTGAAAATACCCATTTTCATGCTTATTCTTAAATTGGTTAAATTAGGTTGAATTGATGACGAATTTGAGTTAAACTATGGTTGAATGTGTTTGTGTACAGATTACAAACTAATTCCATGTCCATTTAAGATGAATCTATTATGTGTTCATATATGAAATTGAAGAAATTGGGTTTTATTGGAAATTAGATTGAACACTTGATGTATGTATGAATCTTGGTGTTAGATGTTGTTATTAGTTGTTGTTATATGTTTGTACATGTTAGTATAGGTCATTTTCATGTTAAAATCATGTATTACAACTGAATTTGTGATTCTTGGTGTTTTGGATTCGTGTGTAAATGCTTGCTGATCTGGGTATTACTGCTGAAAAGGTGTCGAACGCGATCCGGACTAGTCACCAGGATCGCGTTGTTATGTGTTAATTGTTACAGCACGAATTGTTCCTTGGAACGCGATCCAGATCACCTCGACCGGATCGCGTTGGTCAGTGAAAAGCTGAGTCACTAGGATTTTGTTCTTTGGAACGCGATCCAGCCACCTCACCCGGATCGCGTTTGATAGTGAAAAACGGTAACAGAACTTTTGTACGTGGGAACGCGATCCAGCTTACTCTCACCCGGATCGCGTTTGCATGTTGTAAAATGACGAATTTGATAACTTGTGACTTGCGCATTAGTGTTAACCGCATTATATAGTAGATATTCTTATCGGACACTATATACATGATTATATCATAGTGAACTTGAATTTGAGACTAATTCGGGTTAGTTGTATTTCAGATAAAGCGAAGACTCAGTGAGACTAGATCTCTGAGGGGTGACATTGTCAGTAAGGGTGAGTGGATTCTTGGACTTTCAGTCTAATTTGGTTGTAACAATATGGTTACAACGGGTAAATGTGAATTTACTGTTTTCATTGTTAAGTTAATATTTTGCCATGATGGTTATATTTAACTTAATTTTGGTGTCCTTGATTGCCATGATGGTTGTGGACTATATGAATGTCGGGGGTCAACGTGCGTTGGGTTTGAGTACTATTACTGTGGACATCATAAGTGCTTTGTACATGTGTTGTTCACTGAAATTATGTTGTAAGTAGTAATAGTACCAAGCTATCGGTTTAGCCACTGATTTGGCCTTCAGTTGGTTTTAAGTGTTACTTGGGGAACCACCGCGGCATGAGGGTACTTCAAGGACCACCGATCCTTCATGATTAACTGTTGCTATGCTTTGCTGTATTCATTTGTTAAGCTAAGTTAGTTGATAGTTTGAGATTTATTCACTTAGCTTCGTGCTAACCCCTCATTACTTCTTGCAGGTTTACTTTGGTATGTGGATGGGCAAGAAGTACCATAGGAATGGAATGTTTGACAGGCTCACTCTGTTTTGTTAACTATGTTAATGTTATGACATATGTTTTGGATTTCTATAACACTAAACTTATCGTGTGTAATGTCTAGGATAATCTAGCTTAAAGACTGTAAGTATTTGGATTGCCATTTTGAAATGTAAATATGCAATCCAATGTTTTGTATCTAAACTTGCGCTTCCTTTATAAAAAATAAAAATAAAATATCCTTGTATTTTCGAGTAGGGTGTTATAAATTGGTATCAGAGCAAAGGTTTGGGTGAATTGAACATGGGTTAATTGTTCAATCCCAAATCTATTTGTGTTAGTCAAACATTCCTTGGAAAGGGGATTGAGCTAGTGAATATGATTTGGTTAGTATTACTAAGTACTAACAATTAACGGGTTATGAGATGTGTTGTGGTACAGGATATGGCAGAAAGTAGCGCTCCGACCAGTACCCCGATCAATGCTTCTGGAGCAAGAAACTCTCCTCCTGAAATTCAGTCTCAAAGTCAAGGTCAGCCTAGTACTACACTCCCTGCAAGTGAATTGAGCCGTGATGAGTACACTTTGTATTTAGAGGATGAGTTAAACAAATATAAGGAATTATATGAGCAACAAGCTAGAACATCCAGGCAGATTCCTGCAGTTAGTACGATTACACCTCCGTTAGTGACATCACAGTTTTCTATGCCACCGCCTACTTACTACCAGACATCAGCTCCTTTTTCTTCTTCAGGACCTTCGGGATTTCAGTTTCCGGTATTTCCTCCTCCATCCCAGCAAAAATTATGTTCATTTAAAACCTTTAAGTCTAGTGGACCTTCAGATTTCTTTGGGAGTACAAATCCTTCTGTGACCATGGATTGGTTAAGGGATGTCGAAAGAAAATTTGAGGTTTGCCGATGTGAGGATGAGATCAAGGTAACTTATGCAGTGCAACTTTTAAAAGGTCCGGCAATGGGATGGTGGGATTCTATCACATCTCATTTAACACCTCAGCAAAAAGCTTCCATTACATGGTCCGATTTCTATAATGAGGTTTGTAAGAAGTATTGCTCCGGATATGACATGACTCGCATTAGGCGTGAATTCTTGGATATGCAATTGACTAATAGTATGACTATAGAGGACCTTATCTCTCAGTTTACCGATAAGTTGAGATTTGTACATCAATGGGTACCGGATGAAAGGACAAAGATTGACCATTTTGTTGGAATGTTACCCCATACTTATCGGACTACTGTGAGACTTGCAAGTGATCTTAACCAAGCTTTTGATTTGGCTCGTTCTGTGGACGGCGATATTAGAGCTCATGATTTGGAAATTAAAGACAAGTCCCCAATGAAACCCAAAGGTGAATCTACGTCAGGTCAAGGGAAGAAGAAATGGCAAGGTAATAATAATAACCGTAAACCGAATGTTGTTGGTGGTTCAGTGGATAGGTCAAATTGGTGCCAGAATTGCAAGTCTAGACACACGGGACATTGTACACCTCAGACTGCTAGGTGTATTAAGTGTGGTCAGTTCGGTCATGACATCAAGGATTGTCCTTTTCCTAAGTCAGTGTGTTGGAATTGCCGAAAGGAGGGACATCGTTCGAGTGCATGTCCAGAGGAAAGGAAGCAAAAATCGGGAACGGTCGGAGGGTCATCATCATCTTCTGGCCAGAAAAGAAAGAATCCTCCAGCTCCAACTGGTCGGGCTTTTCGAATGACCGTGGATGAAGCCGTGGTAGCCGAGGACGTCATAACTGGTACTTTTCTTGTTAATTCAGTACCGGCATGCGCCTTATTTGATTCACGGGCAAATTGTTCCTTTATGTCCTTGGTATTCTGTGATAGACTCAAATTGACACCTACATGTATTTCACAACCAATTGAGGTTGAGGTAGCGGATGGAAAATTAGTTTCGGTTACCACATTGGTGACTGGAGCTAGTATTTCGATTGAGGATTATAGTTTCCCTACTTCTTTTCTGTTGATGCCTATTCATGGGTTTGATGTTGTGTTAGGCATGGATTGGTTGAGTCGAAATAAAGCCCATATAGATTGTCATAAGAAGCTGATAAAAATTCCAATCTCAGACGAGTCATATGTCGTGGCTCGGGGGGAAAGGGAGAGGGGTAGTATACCTTTGATCTCTATGATGAAAGCTAGAAAATCTCTAGCTAAAGGGTGTGATTCTTATTTAGCCTATGTTGTCGATGCTAAGCTAGAAAAGAAAGCCATTAGTAATGTCCGAGTTGTTTCTGAGTATTCGGATGTTTTCCCTGATGAATTGCCTGGTTTACCTCCGGTTAGAGAAGTAGAATATAAAATTGAGTTAATTCCTGGTTCTACTCCGGTAGCTAAGGCACCTTATAGATTAGCTCCCTCCGAAATCCGTGAAATGATGAATCAAATTCAGGAATTATTAGATAAGGGTTTTGTTAGACCCAGTTCTTCTCCTTGGGGTGCTCCTGTGTTATTTGTTAAAAAGAAAGATGGCACTTTCCGTATGTGTATTGATTATAGAGAATTGAATAAGAGGACCGTAAAGAATAAGTATCCTTTGCCCCGAATAGATGAATTGTTTGATCAATTGCAAGGGTCTTCGTTTTTCTCTAAGATAGACTTGAGATCGGGTTATCACCAAGTCCGGGTTTGTGGGGAGGATATCCCTAAAACAGCTTTTCGCACTCGCTATGGTCATTATGAATTCCTTGTTATGCCTTTTGGGTTGACTAACGCTCCAGCAATTTTTATGGATTTGATGAACAGGGTTTGTAGACCTTTTCTCGATAAATTTGTCATTGTTTTCATTGATGATATTTTAGTTTATTCTAAATCTGAATCTGATCATGAAATGCATTTACGTTTAGTTCTTGACACCTTGAGAAAGGAGAAATTGTATGCTAAGTTTTCAAAATGTGAATTTTGGCTTCGTGAAGTTCAGTTTTTGGGGCACATCATTTGTGAAAATGGGGTTAAAGTGGATCCATCTAAAATTGAGGCTGTCATGAATTGGCAATCGCCTAAATCTCCGTCAGAGATCAAGAGTTTTCTGGGTTTGGCAGGCTATTACAGAAAGTTTATTAAAGATTTCTCCAAGATTGCAGGTTCTTTGACTAAATTAACTCGTAAGGATGTGAAATTTCTGTGGGGTGATCAACAGGAATCGGCCTTTCAGACCTTGAAACAAATGTTGTGTCAGGCTCCGGTTTTAGCTTTACATGACGGATCCGAGGATTTTATTGTATATTGTGATGCTTCACATGCGGGTTTAGGTTGTGTTTTGATGCAACGAGACCGTGTTATTGCCTATGCTTCACGTCAGTTGAAACCTCATGAGATTAACTATCCTACCCATGACTTGGAACTTGCAGCTGTGGTCTTTGCCTTAAAGATTTGGAGACATTACTTGTATGGAACCAAATGCGTTATTTGTACGGACCACAAGAGCCTTCAGTACATGTTTACTCAAAAAGAACTTAACATGAGGCAAAGGCGATGGTTAGAATTGATTAAGGATTACGATTGCGAGATTCGATACCATCCGGGTAAGGCAAATGTGGTGGCGGATGCGCTTAGTCGAAAGGGTAAATCTGAAAGGGTTTATTTAATGCGTTTGGAAATCTCTTCAGACTTGATCGATAAATTGAAATTGGCTCAGATGGAGGCCCTATTGGATCATAACTTGAAATCAGAAATCATGCTTAAAAGGAAGGATTTATTGGTAGAAGATTCTCGTGGATTAAAGACATTTCAGTCTCGTGTTTGGGTCCCATTGTTTGGTGGACTTCGAGATGTGATATTGATGGAAGCTCATAAATCCAGATTGTCGATTCATCCCGGAAGCACCAAAATGTATCAGGATTTAAAACCATTGTATTGGTGGCCTACTTTGAAGCTGGATGTCGCTCGAATAGTTGAATCTTGCCATATTTGCTCTCAAGTAAAGATCGAGCATCAGAAACCTTATGGAGCTTTGAAGCAACTTGAGATTCCCGAGTGGAAATGGGAACATATTACCATGGATTTTGTGACCAAATTACCTCGAACTGTTAAGGGTAATGATATGATTTGGGTAATTGTTGATAGATTGACCAAGAGTGCTCACTTTCTTGCTACTTGTGAGACTGCATCATTAAGTAAATTGGCGCAATTGTACATTAATGAAGTGGTTATTAGACATGGGATTCCGTTGTCGATTGTTTCGGACAGAGATTCTCGATTTGTGTCAGGTTTTTGGCAGAATTTTCAACGTGAATTGGGTTCTAGGGTCAACTTGAGTACGGCTTATCATCCTCAGACGGATGGTCAGTCGGAGCGCACCATTCAAACTTTGGAGGACATGTTACGGGCATGTGTATTAGAATTTGGTGGGTCGTGGGATTCCCATTTACCATTAGTTGAGTTTGCCTATAATAATTCTTTCCATTCCAGTATAGGTATGCCACCCTATGAAATGTTGTATGGTCGTAGGTGTAGGACACCCACTTGTTGGTTAGAGGCGGGTGAAAAGCAGTTTGCGGGTCCTGACATAGTTCAAATTACAGCCGATAAGGTAGCTATTGCCCGAGATAGATTGAAAGCTGCCCGTGATAGACAGAAACAGTATGCTGACCCACGTCATCGACCAGTTTCGTTTGTAGAAGGTGAGTTGGTTTATTTGAAAGTTTCACCTTGGAAGGGTGTTATCAGGTTTGGAAAACGTGGTAAACTAGCTCCTAGATACATCGGACCGTTTAAAATTCGACATGTTGTCAATGATCAAACGGTGTCATTAGATCTTCCTCCTGAATTGTCGGGTATTCATGACACTTTTAATGTATGTTATCTAAGAAAATGCAATGTGGAGGACCAATCCCAAGTCCTTCAATTGCAAGACTTGAGTGTGGACTTAAACCAAAGACTTGTAGAAGAGCCCATAGAACTTGTTGACCGTAAGGTGACTAAACTCCGAAAGAAGGAGATCCCTATGGTATTGGTTAAGTGGAATCATAGTTTGGGTCCAAACTTATCTTGGGAGATCGAGTCTAGCATGAGGGCGCGTTATCCGAATCTCTTTGAGCGTGGCGAGATTTCGGGGACGAAATCTTCTTAAGGAGGGAAGATTTGTAACATCCTCAAATGTGGCCTAGTTGAAATACGGTATTTCCCTTAATTTAATTGCTATTTAAATTGTATTTTTAAATACTTGGTGTATTTGATAGCTAAATTAATAGGTCAATTGGTCAATTGGCTTATTGTGATAAATGAATTATTATTTGTTTTAAATTTATTTAGTTGACGGTATAATAAAAACTTATTTCTCGCAAATAGTTTTTAGGTTCCAGACAATAGATTTAGGACGGGTATAATTTATACCCAAAATGGGCTGAGTCATAAGGTGTGTCGACACCTGGAGACTCCATTTTGCCACCACTTCACTGACTTCTCAAACTCTTACTTTCACTTCAATGATTTCTTGAATTTTCAAACTCTCCAACAAATTACAATTTGATTTCTTCAATTAGAAGGCTGTGATTTTGGATTCCCATCTTGCATTCATCTTTTTGAATCACCATCTTCATCAATTGTAAGTGAAAATACCCATTTTCATGCTTATTCTTAAATTGGTTAAATTAGGTTGAATTGATGACGAATTTGAGTTAAACTATGGTTGAATGTGTTTGTGTACAGATTACAAACTAATTCCATGTCCATTTAAGATGAATCTATTATGTGTTCATATATGAAATTGAAGAAATTGGGTTTTATTGGAAATTAGATTGAACACTTGATGTATGTATGAATCTTGGTGTTAGATGTTGTTATTAGTTGTTGTTATATGTTTGTACATGTTAGTATAGGTCATTTTCATGTTAAAATCATGTATTACAACTGAATTTGTGATTCTTGGTGTTTTGGATTCGTGTGTAAATGCTTGCTGATCTGGGTATTACTGCTGAAAAGGTGTCGAACGCGATCCGGACTAGTCACCAGGATCGCGTTGTTATGTGTTAATTGTTACAGCACGAATTGTTCCTTGGAACGCGATCCAGATCACCTCGACCGGATCGCGTTGGTCAGTGAAAAGCTGAGTCACTAGGATTTTGTTCTTTGGAACGCGATCCAGCCACCTCACCCGGATCGCGTTTGATAGTGAAAAACGGTAACAGAACTTTTGTACATGGGAATGCGATCCAGCTTACTCTCACCCGGATCGCGTTTGCATGTTGTAAAATGACGAATTTGATAACTTGTGACTTGCGCATTAGTGTTAACCGCATTATATAGTAGATATTCTTATCGGACACTATATACATGATTATATCATAGTGAACTTGAATTTGAGACTAATTCGGGTTAGTTGTATTTCAGATAAAGCGAAAACTCAGTGAGACTAGATCTCTAAGGGGTGACATTGTCAGTAAGGGTGAGTGGATTCTTGGACTTTCAGTCTAATTTGGTTGTAACAATATGGTTACAACGGGTAAATGTGAATTTACTGTTTTCATTGTTAAGTTAATATTTTGCCATGATGGTTATATTTAACTTAATTTTGGTGTCCTTGATTGCCATGATGGTTGTGGACTATATGAATGTCGGGGGTCAACGTGCGTTGGGTTTGAGTACTATTACTGTGGACATCATAAGTGCTTTGTACATGTGTTGTTCACTGAAATTATGTTGTAAGTAGTAATAGTACCAAGCTATCGGTTTAGCCACTGATTTAGCCTTCAGTTGGTTTTAAGTGTTACTTGGGGAACCACCGCGGCATGAGGGTACTTCAAGGACCACCGATCCTTCATGATTAACTGTTGCTATGCTTTGCTGTATTCATTTGTTAAGCTAAGTTAGTTGATAGTTTGAGATTTATTCACTTAGCTTCGTGCTAACCCCTCATTACTTCTTGCAGGTTTACTTTGGTATGTGGGTGGGCAAGAAGTACCATAGGAATGGAATGTTTGACAGGCTCACTCTGTTTTGTTAACTATGTTAATGTTATGACATATGTTTTGGATTTCTATAACACTAAACTTATCGTGTGTAATGTCTAGGATAATCTAGCTTAAAGACTGTAAGTATTTGGATTGCCATTTTGAAATGTAAATATGCAATCCAATGTTTTGTATCTAAACTTGCGCTTCCTTTATAAAAAAAAAAAAAATATCCTTCTATTTTCGAGTAGGGTGTTATAGTATATAAGATAAATACAAAGGTTCGCAAACTAGTGATGTTCCTCATTTAAGTAAGGCATGGATGGATGTAAGCCTCTATGCTTAAGTTTCCTTCAACTATGTTAAAGATGTTACTATATGAATCAGATTCAAAAAGAAATAAGCATGAATATATTATGAACTTCAAAGATACATAGAATGATATATATAATAGTATAAAAATATTATCATCGAATACTTCATTTTTTGACTAGCTACGGAGCTACCACTGAATGTCAAACTACATAGTATTTAATACACAACTAGTTTATAACCCGCGGTTTCGCGGGAGTATGCATTAAAATCTTGGGTTAATGTACAAATATGTTATTGTACTTTGTGAAAATGTTCAACTAAGTTACTGAACTTTTAATTTCTTCGATTCAATTTCTAAGAATTAGAATTGAAAACTACCTTAAAGCTTCAAATGATTTTTATTCATGAGAAATCTAATAAAATTCATAAATTCTATTCAGTGAAAGATAAAAGGTAAAAGTTGGTACTGATACATGCTTTTCAAGCATAATTGAGAAACCTTTAATAACAATCTGGCAAGCATACTCTTATACTCTTCTGTTCAGTGGTATACAATCAAAACACAGAAACACATATCCAAATAATATACAGTGCTCAGATCTCAACTATGCATCAACGTATTCATGCTCTAAATTATTTTTGACAAATGTAGAGGAGTATCATGATCTATAGAAGAACTACAATCTAAAAACTCTTTTGTCGTGGATCTATTCAAAGCATATACCGTGTAACTGATAGTAGTATTCCAATCCCCAAAGGACATTTTAACACAAACAATTTATAAATTAACTGAGTCTTAGAAAATCATAAAGCATTAAATTACACTTATATCATCCCCAGTTTTGCAGCATGATACTCGTGTGATACGCTACATATACCTGGCAATTAACAATAAGCACCACGTGAATTATTTTATGACTAAAGCCACTCCTAACTCATAGACCATAGATAAGAATGCTATCACATTTTGAATTATCAGTCGTTCCTTTACATAATGATGTTGTAGCGTCTACAATCTGAATAAACCCTTTTCAACAATCTCTAAAGCCAAGTGGCAGGATTCTATACTCATCTTTGACCATCAATGCGAAATTGATTTTTCATGGTTTCGGTGTGAAGCAATTTAAATACTACAGATAAGAGTTCAAAGAAGAAGCTGTTAAAAAAGAGTGTAAAGATGAAGAGTATGCGGACCTTCCAGCTAAACTATCCTTGAAACCATGAAAAATAGTAACACCAACCGAGAGTTTCATCATGGAAAATCGCCACCCTGAAACAATTAACAAAAAGGTAGAAAACAACTTGTACGTCCAAAATTGTGAAAGCAACATGACCTTGAAAAATACTTACAGATAAATAAGGTCGTTGTTTGGGGCTAAATTTTATAGTTAGGATACAGGATCCTGAAGTCTCTAGTTACTATTGAAAATTATATCTAGGATCATGCATATGTTCAAGATAATGCTAAGACTAAGGATCCTAAGATTCTATGTTTATATGATACAGGTAATCAAGATCTTGGATATATCCAGGATCACACTTGGATCAAGGATCCCGATTATAGATGAGTATTTAGATATATTCAGGATCCTGAGTACTATAGAAATCTTAAATATACTCAGGATCTCACATATGTTTAGGATCTCGGATATGTTAAGTATCTTGGGATCAGATGTTACTAATGTTTGTTTGTTAGTTTGTGTTCAGGATCTTGGATATTCAGGATCCCGGGTGATCAGGATCCAGGATATATTCGGTATCCTGAGTAAAACGTCACTAATGTTTATTTGACCGTTATGTACCTTGACAAAGTCTACCAGGAGTTAAACGTGGGTCAATCATACCTATATTAAAGGATCAAGTCGAGAAGAAGTCAAGAAAAACGTGTAAAAAGGCTGGGTCAAGGTGGAAGACTGGAGGATCCCAGATATTTCGGGAGGATCCCTGATTTTTCAGAAAGTTACTGATATTGTATTTGCTATAAATTGGAGGCAATATGATCGAATAGGACGACCATTATTCACCTCCAACACTCTGCTACTACTCTCAACACGATCAAAACACACTTTAATTAATCTTTTTCATCCCGTTCATCACAAAAACACTTAGTTCGATCATCATTGCGCTCTTTCTTTGTAATTATCCTGAGTTTACGTAATAAAATCATCAAAGGCAAGGAACGATTGTTCCTTTCCGAGGTTTTATGCCGGCGATCTAACAAGATCAAGGGCTTTCCTCGTATATCCTTGTGTCGATCGCATTTACTTTACGTTTTCATCGTTTAATTTGCATTTCATTGATCTTTTGATCATAAATTTTGCATTATCCTGACTTTATCTTAAATTTATCATAAATATACGTATTTATTTCATCTGTGATCACGTTTTTATCATAAAATTAGCATCATAATTCTGTTTCATGCATTTTTATTGATCGTAATCATATTTTTGTTGCATAACTTGCATTATCCCGAAAATACTTTACATTTTACTTAAACTTTTGGAATAATCTTATTTACAAACACATGTTTTCACCGTTAAACACATTTTTAACAAGGATCCACGAATCCAAGGATTCAAGGCATAATTTTTATTCAAAGTTGTCATTTACTCATATAGATAATCGTGTAAAAGCGTAATTATCTTGAAAGTAATTTATAGCACCCAACCTCACTTTTCTAAGTTTGATCACTTAATTGCCTAGTGTAATTTTTGACCAAAACAGTTGTTACTGAGTTTATCGACAAAGAGAACTCCAAACACGAATTAGAGACATCAATATAAGCGAGAAATGCAACACTTTAAATTTTAGTGGATGTGGTGCAACTATTGTTGTATTCCTAAATCATATGTTAAGAAGACTAAAAAAATGAATAAATCATTTAACTTATATTATATTATTAAATGTTTGGAATACAAACAAAACTTTCAATACGGTTGTTACTCAATTATTTTCATTAACCGACTTTCACTTTGATTTAGATATTTGGGGATGTAGTGTCTTAACAGCCTCAATTGCTGAGTAACAATACGATTGTTACTTCTTCGTTACCTTAATTTAGATATTGAGTAACAACCTGAAACAAAAACAAAAGAAGTCTTCTTTGTTCTTGACATACTGTAATAAATTTCAAATCAAATCATTAGAAGGGCATATCCTGAAATTTAGCACATATAATTACTAATGAACATAATATATACTATAAAAAGGATGTAATTGTATACTAATTGAAACAAAAGAGCATGGGTTGAACTGTATAAAAACACAACAGGCTAATTAATAGACATAGTGAGATCTTAACCTCTAAACTGAGATTTTTTCCATAATCTGATGTAATGAAAAAAAAATAGAAGTATATAAACACATACTAATAGTTGATGCATTCAATCCAATATATTAATTGTTGGCTAAAACTCACGAACTACTCAGGACGACATTTTGTAGAACATGTGTTACACGCCTCATTAAATAGCTGCCATCAAACACATCAAGCATACGAAAAGATTTAAAGCTCGCGATATATTGAAACCTGAAATATAATTTTAATCAGGTAATTTAGCATGTTTATGACAGATCATCTACCTATATCCTTATCATCCTTTTTTGTAGTTATCGAATGAGGGTAGGATAGTAGTAGTTGCACGACAAGCTCCAAAAATGCATGTCCATGTCCTGTTATCCAGATGCTCATTTATTTATGTAGTTTATATTGTTGTATATATCACCCAAAAATCCTGAAAGAGATCAAATTTAATGCCCATACTGATATCATATTGAAACTAATGAGTAAACTATAAAAGTAATTAATTATATGGAAGTCGGGCTAACTTTGTGCAAGTTATATATATAACCTCTATAACAGAGCTAAATATTAGAAAGGTGAAATTGAAAGCTAACCCAGAGCTACTTAAAGTCTATTTCAAAGGAAGTAGGGATTTGGACATCAGGTTGCACCTCCAAAGCTTAATGAGTTCTTGCAATCATAGCAATATGTAGTCATGTGACCATAACAATTCTCATAATATAAACTCGGATTCAAAAGCAACAAATAACTAAATCAACCAATCATTTGGGTGTAAGTTTTGTTCTTCCAAATCATTCAATAGGGTGGAAAAGAAAATACAGTGTTTTTCCCACTTGAGGATGTAATCGAATGGCGAAAAATCCATTTATCCTTTTTAAATTTTACCATCATGTCCTTTTTACTTGACTTGATAATATATAATTAGAAGGTGTTCTAAATGTTGCCCGCTCTTTGATAAGCCTCTTTTTCTATGCAACTATAAGTAATGGATTCATACGAAATACCTACCACAATGATTAATAATACCTGGCAAAATGATACATACGATCTTATCCCGACTTTGCAAGCTCCACTCAAATACATGGCACAAGATAATCAAATATGTAAAAAACATCATGTACTACGGAGTAAATTTACCTTGTGAGTGAAGTTGAAGGGCTTAATGCATCAAGTTATTAAAGCGTCTTTGTATCTATGCCCAATTAAAATGCGTGAAAAATACTACGGAGTAATTTTTAATAGATCAAGTAGTTACGCATGAAGAAACAATTAATCTTCATGTATTTTACGCATAAAGTTCGAACAAAAAATAAAAATTAACCATGATAGCATAATATAACTCCATACAATAAGAAAAGAGAAAGAATGGTACCATAATTTCATTCAAGCATATCATCAAACAGTTAGTGTGCATAAATTTGACCTTCGCGATATTATACTTTGCACCATTTCATCTAGAGCCATTATATGACTAATATTGTGAACTCCATGAATCATAAAACCTATATAACCGAAAACATCAGTAACTTATCCTCAATTTGAAAATAGTAGAGTATGCTTTAAATCGGGAGCAAACGACGTATAAATATCAAACCTTACTTGGTAAATATCATACACGTTTGAAGAATCAAAACTTTCCCATCATCTATATTTCGAATTACAAACAAAAACCTAGATAACAATACAGATTATTCCAACTTTCATTCGCGATTATATTGCAAATGAAAACCCTAGATATGAATTTAAATGAGAAATCATCATTTTATCATCAATAAAATTGAAGAATAAGCATAGATATCTTCAATTTGGCTCTAAAATCACGTATGATACTGGAAGGTTTGTTTAGAGGCGGTAAATTTGCTCCTGAATTTTTGATAATGGAACAAATATTGGATGACTAAAAACCATGGGTAATTAACAATTTAATTCAAGGGTAGCTTTGTCTTTTTTCATCACCCATTTTGCTAATTAGGTAGTCATCCAAGGAAAATTAAATCAATGGATATAATTAAAAACCCTTAATCATTTAATGGTTGGGATTACTTTAAAATGGTTTATTTTAAGAAGGGTTACCTAATTTTGGTTTTCTTTTAATATAAAAGAGAGACTTGAATCAATTCGGGTAATTAAGCTAGGTTTAACATTTATAGAGTTAACTTCTCAAGATAATTAATGTAAAAGCATTAAAGTAATTAGTCATTACTGTGATTTACTTGATTAACTTTTATCAAGATACATGCGACTGATTATCATCTAATATCAATTACAAGCTAATTATGAATGGTATTATGATTTTAAAAAGTTGAGTATTTATTTAATTTATTTAATTTAATTATCAACTAATATCAATTAGCAAGTAACTATCCATAATAATTTGTTTGGATTTTTGCGTAACTAGGTTTGAAAGTTAACATAAAAACTTCTATTTGATATAAGTAAAGTTAGTTTGACCCACTTGGTAAAGTTATTCCTATTTGTACCTATACATATAGGTTCAAATCTTGGGCTCTCCACTCTCTACTACGTTTATAATTATTATTAATTGATGTTTCTTATTATTATTTAGTTAAATATTACAATAATTAAACCACATATATTTTTATTTTTGTAACAATATGATACAAAGTACTAAACTTCTAATTAAACCACATATATGTTTGTAACAGTTTTAAACTTCTATGTTATAATGATATATTAGACTATTTTCTGTTTGCACATTATTATTATTATTATTATTATTATTATTAATAAGTTAAATATTACTACTTCCGTCCTAAAATAATTGCTCAGTTTTGACTTTTTGAAGTCATTCTTTTTCAACTTTGACCTTAAATATTTTTATTTGTGTTATATAATACTTGATGAAAATTATACTTATGGTAATATATTTAAAACCCAATCCATTCATATATTTTGCATCAAGTATTATTTAACACAAACAAATATAATTAAGTTCAAAGTTGAAAAAGAAATACTTTAAAAAGTCAAAACTGAACAATTATATGGGGATGGTGGTAGTACATTGATTCAATGACACGTGTTTTCTATAAAATGATACTAAAGTTTTATGTTATGAAAGATTAGAAAACTATCGTAAGCATGATATTAAATCTTTTAAGAGAGTTAATATAATAGTTAAACATTAACTTACCAAAATCGATCTCATGCAGTTTTGGAATCATTTCTATACAGTAGTGCGGTGAAGGTTAAAGTCGTAAAAAAGAAAAACAAAAGGTAAATATCACGTCTCGATAGATACTTGAACCAATAACATATTTATTGATTAGAAATTAAGATACCTTTTTCTTAAATTAATGATGATAACTCATTAAAAATAGTGAAACAACGACTAATATAAATAAATTTACTTAATGAAACTTAATTATACCCTTATGTTATAAACTTGATAGACTTAAAAAAATTGCATAACAACTATGTTATCAAAATCACACCATATATGTCTACAATATATATGATTTACTAAGGGGTGTGATCCATTGCTCATTTTTAACATATGAACGCAAGTACAAACTTTACAATATACTACATGAGTTGTTTTCCACTAATCATTTCAAAGCCCTCCGTCAGCATAGTTTGGTAATACGTTGTAGCGTGATTATTAGTATATGGTACCATATAGGATTGACCCTTCTCGTCCGGGTTAGCATGCACTAACTGGGTAAACGGATGTACTAATAATTGTTCAGACGAGTATAGATTAGGCACTCGTGGAGGCACCTCGCTCGGAATTCTCTATATGGGACCCGACCCTCGAGTTAAGCTCAGACTATGTGTTCATGGCTGTATACTTTACCATTATCGTTTGCTGGATGCAAATCAATACTTAAATCTTGCGGTTCATACAATATTATTTGATATTCCAAACCTGTGAGCTCACCAGCTTTTAGCTGACCCATTTTAGCATGTATCACAGGTACCCAGCAGTAGATTGGACTGTCTCAGGATTTCTATAGCTCGAGTCAGCATGCAGACATTAGAGATTTTCTTGCATTAGTATATTTTTGTACAAGTACTTATGTACTGAAATCTCTCATTTAATCGAACACGAGCTATGTACCGCTTCAAATGTTGTAAACATTTCTTATATTAAATGTATCTTGTTAAAACGACGCATATAGAGTCGTTTGCTATATATCTATGTGCTTTGATTATTGATTAGTAACACCCAAAGTATGCTTCCGCTAAACAGTAAATTTGCGGGTGTTACATTAGTGGTGGCACGTGACACCAGTCAATTAAATCGACTTAGTGTAAATTTAATTGAAAAGTTATTGACTTTTTAAGAGTGCTATCACTCATATTTAGACGGTGCACTTCATTTTAAATAAACTTAATAAACTACCAAGTCGAAGGGAGTTTAAAATTTTTTGTAACACCGACGACTAAATTTTCTGGGTCCGCCTCTGTGAGTGCCTTAAATAACTTAAAATATTTATAGCTTTAAATTTAAAGAGAGTGAAATATTTTAAAGGTAACTATATAATTAATTCTACCATCTCTTAATCTATGATGACATATGATAATTATGAATATTATATAATACTTTGGGGGAAATATAAATACTGTAGTGATATAATACTTTGGGGGAAATATAAATACAACCCCACTGAAAATTTGTGAGATTTTGAGCATTCTATAGCATTCATCAATTTTAATGCTCACGTTAAATTTATTAATATGAGTGTCCTAGTGTAATAATCCTAGAATTTACTTTCTGTGATATATATATTTCGAGATTGTATTATAATGCTATTTTGGGGATAGTATGTATACATCACTGAAAGAATAATTTTAAGATACAAACCATCAACAAATGAAAATAGAAAAAAGAAGTAATAGTTGTAGTTATATAAAAAAAATAAAAAAATAGAGAAATGATAATGACAATTCTAAGTGATATCAATAAGAAACTTTTGAATATTTATCAAACTTAAATTTTTCTTTATACATAAAAATCTCAAATTATTATCACAAATAAAAGGAAAGTTCCACCGAATATGATGCAAACTTTAACTTCATTTGATGCTCAATTTTTCTCTTATTAATTAACATTCCTAAAACCTCTTATTACCAGTTCTTTTAAAAAAATAATATTCCATCACACCCATTTTCGCAAGAAGCACCCCATAACCATGAATGAGCTTACCATGGGTGGTGTCTATGGTGTCGCTCGTGACCCTAACAGAATGCATGTCATAACAATGGCCCTTGAAGTGGAAAACATGTATTTTGAATTAAGATCGAAGACATATAGTTCTTTTACTGATAACAATGAATATTAAACCGAACAATATTATAAGGGAAGTTGAAGTTTATTAATAACTTCCCTTACAACTGAGCCAATAGTACCAAACAAAATCAGGATAAAACGAATACTCGTAAAAAAAAGTAATCGTTTTTGATTTGATTTTCTATGAAAAAGGATACAAAAAGAGAGGAGTAAGTAATCATATTGAGAACACCTTCAACGAAAGTGTCATTACCGGTAACAGTAAGCACCGACAATGACCTCGTCACTGTCTAGACATTTCTGTTGGTAGTTACGGTGTTCGCCAATTAACATATACTTTTTTACGGTGATATAGCTTAGTCGGTTAGCTCATTAAATCCGTTTTTTATTAATATTTTTATTATTTTATTGACTTGTTTGTTTGTAATTCTTTGACACTTGTCCCTAGAAAATAATGACACGTATAATTTTTGTAATTAAATGTAGGTTCTTAGAGTAATGATGTTGATAAATAGATTTTAATATTAATTAATTACATAAAGTAATAATAATACCTATGAGGCCGTCTCTAACATTTTTGAGTGGTCGTGCAAAATTTTTAAATGAAGTATATATATTAAAACTAGTTTTATGACCCATGAAAACACGGGTTTGACAACGAATAAAATTATAAAATAACGTAAATTAATATCATTCCAAGTATTAAATATAAAGTATAGTATTAAAAGAAGATATAAGTGTGTAAAATAAATGATTAAATGAAAGCCTTTCAAAAAAAAAAATGATTAAATGAAAATTGAAATGTTGTAAAAAATAAATGATTAATCCATCCCAGGTGATTAACCTATCACTCAATGGACCAGCTTTAAGAACACATAACCTCCTGCTTGGTTACTGTAGTGCTTACATCTTTGAAGGTTTTGGGAAAATATCAGGTGTGAATTTCTAGGCAGCAATCAAACTGCCTTTAACCTTCATCGCGCCCCTGCATCCGAGAACCACAACATTATTACAATAACCGCAACATTTCCAATGGGAACAGATACCAATTACCATAAATATGACGATTCAGAATTCAAACTGACTTTATATCTAACCATTACTACAAAAGAAAGCAAGTGCGTCTCCAAGAAATCAGAAGAATGTTTCTGCAGCAACTTCAGGTACTTTCCGGCTTCCATTAAAGGATCTTCAGTCTAACATAAAAAAGATTACAGTATCGATGTATTTTTTTAATTAAACATTAAAATATGACACCATATTTCATTTCCTCTCTTTTACTATATATCATCATAATAGCTACTTCATAAGTCCAAACTAATAAAATTTAAGATAACAAAAACAATAGAAATAATCAAAAGGATATATGAAAAAGATAAGGCCTATGATAAATAGTTGTTGCCTAATCGAAGATACCATAATATTCTGACTGTACTAAGTTACCATCAACATATTTCTAGCACTTCGAATATTCCTGTACAAATCCAAAACAAATAATAAAAACACACTCACGTATAAACAAAATGTTTTAGGTTTCTAAACATCAAATTAAAAGTGATCTAATTATTTGAATAGCTTCAAGGTAAGACACCAAATAAAAAAACCACAAAGATGTAAGTATTCCCATGAACATAATACTTTTATACCTAACAAAAGTAAACCTGCCAAGCTATTAAAGTTATCAAGGTAAAAAAAAAAAAAAAAAAGCAACCTGGTTTCATGTATCTTAGAAGTATTGAGCATTCCATTGAGATCATGAACTACATGGCACTCTCTTTTCTGTCATTATTCAAAGCAGAGTTGATGTGCTGCTACTCTGATTTCTAAGAGCTTGGCATAAGGCACCATTTTCGCCTGTTGCAAAAAGCTCATCATGACGTCCCATTCCTAAAACACCATTCTGTTATGAAAGCACAGCAAGATCTGTTTAACAACAGCTATATGGAAGAACATAGAAAGGTACCATTTTATAATAGAATTATTGTTTCCTTGCTTTAGCTATCGTTAACGATAAGTAGCTCGTAAAATAACAATTCTAAAATCACTAAATCAAACTTTTAACTAAAGAAATCGAACAATACATACCAGAGACAACCAACAAATTGAAACTTCTCATCTCCAATTTTATTCGCAAAACCTATACAAATCATATCCATAAAACAATACTTAGTGTAGATATAATTTTAAAAACCAAAACCCACACACGTTAAAACACATATACAATCAGAATCAAACCCTAGACTCGCCGGAAATCTAATAACCACAGAACGAAAACCAAAATAATGGAAACATAACACCTCCACATCAAAATCCATAGCTTGCTCTATAAAATGAATAAACAAAACTATAGGTATCATCGATTTTAATTTTTAGAACCAAACAATATTAAAGATCAAACCTTCAACAGATCATCGAATAACTTTTGCAATTCAAATCCAACATAACACTCTAAACTAAAGCTATAAAACTTACATTTATAGTCTCCAGTCCATCTATAAATAATCATATAATTAGCTGTAATTTAAATATATTCTATTAAGTAATGAAACATTTAAACATAACAACAAATTATATAAATAAATCAAAATATGTTAAAAAGTGGTGAAGAATTGATACCGGAATATACTTGATTTTCCGGCGAGGTGTTTCTTCATCCACATCAGCGGCGTTAGCATCACCATCACCATTACTATCTCCGGTGCCATTTTGACTTTGACTTTGATTTTGACTAATAGGAGTCCATTTATACAACAAAATATGATATCCGTTATCATTACTACCGTTAGATGAAGAATTATCATTACTAATAACATTAGATTGATTATTACTTCCGGCACCGGTGATTGCGACGGAGGCGTTACGTGGATCCACTTCTTTAATTAAAGAAAGCGTCAATAAAAACCACGAGTGAGAGCATAGCAGTATTGATAGATCAAAATACAATCGCATGAAGAAGAAAATTATGATGAAAATTGAAAATAAAGAAAGCTTATGAATGTGGCGTGTGGATAGGAGCAAAGCAAGGGGAAAGTGAAAAGTTTTTGGCTTATACATAGCAACAATATGATGAGAAAAGTAAAAAGATATATGTTGATAATTACTTTTTGCATGCCAACGTTGGGAAATGTAAACAAATTTAAATATTAACCAATAAGACTTTAATTTAATTGTAATTTATAAATATGATTTATAATATGAAGAAAACGTTTGATATTCCCTAAAGATTTATGAATGTGGCGTGTGGATAGGAGAAAATCAAGGGAAAGTGAAAAGTTTTGTAACGCCTCAAATTTTGTAAGTTTAACACTTTAAAGTATATTATATTAACTATTTAAGTTAGAAGGACTAAATATGTAATGTATTTTATGTTCCTAGGACTTACCATTTAATGAAATTATTAGTAGAGGGACTAATTATGACAAGTACCATAAGTCGAGGGATTAAATTGAATTATGCAGTATAAAAATACTGCTTCTATATTCTTCCAGGTTATTTCAAACACTGTAAACTTTTAAATCACGTATTGAACTTTTGAGTGAGAGAGTTTGAAGAAACAAAGGAGGAATTCAAGAAATTAAGGCTAGGGTTTATGAATTGAAACTTGTAATCCCTTAATCTAACTTCTCTAAGGTATTCTTAACCTTTTCTATGGATTAATTTGATGTTAGGGTTTAAGTTTATAAACCCTAGATTATAGAAACTAATGAGTTAGTGAATTAATGATTTAAATTTATGTTTCATACACTTCTTTGAGCTAAACTATATGTTTAAATAAGGTTAATTGTAGTAAAGAACTCATAACCTTATGCTTATGAGTAATTAAAATGATTTTGATTATGTATATGATGATGGTAATTAGTAATTTATGAAAGAACAATGATTTGATGAATGATTTCATCTAAATAGCATATTGAATGATTGTCTTTGTGTAAAGGAAATTGATGATCATGTTGAGAGTCCCGTAATCACTATTAGTTAGTGATTTGGAATCACAAAGTGTAAAGTTTAATTGTAGAAGGGGGGGGGGGGGGGGGGTGGGTTGAAGACAATTAAAAAACAACTTTAGATTTTACCAAGTGTTTCAGCTTGTTTTAAATTGATTATCTATAACAGAGTATGACGGTATTGGAATAACAGATTAAAGATATAACAGTATCAAAGAACGACAAGTAATAGTAGCTGAAAGTGAATTGTATTGATTAAATTCACGAAGTGTTGAATGCGGAATGGATTAACCAAAGTTTATCCAATTCAAACACTTAGCTAAATTATTACAATGAAGAGTATTAACTACAGTGGACATACACGCTGATAGTTAACCTCGCTAAGTCTTAATACACACCTAGACAAACTAGTTCGCTGACAAACAGAAGAACGGTGCATATAACGACTAGCCTCTACAGTACAAAACACTGAACTATTTATACTACAAGAGTTCCTAAAATATCGCCTACAAAATAGGATCTTGGAAGGACACGTGTCGCTGCTTGATTGGTCCTGATCTCTGATAAACCGACATTCTGCGGGTCCCAATTCTGTTACCGCAAATATCTCGTTACCTTAAAACCAATCACTTGCTGCAACGTAATCTTTCGGACATACTTCGAACTGGAACATTCTTGTTGATGTATTGATAAGTACAGTACTTTTTAGTACTAGATGATTGAGAGGCTTTATTGAATAGTCCATGAAGATGCAACAATCCTCCTCACTCACTGCGAGCTAACATGCTCTTGTAGAATGAATTGAACAGAAGATCTTCAGTGACTAGCTGTTATTCTGGCAGTGACTTTTGCCTTTATTGATTTGAAGAAGTAAGGCTCTCGCTGTCGTTGATCAGCGACACACCAAGTTGAGCTTTAAATCTTCCTCAGAATATCTAACAGAACGAATGATGATCAGCGAAACTCATTATCAGCAACAGCAGCTTCGATACAATCCATTTCTTCATCGAGTAGTGAACAGTTGAGTTGGTCAGCGACCAGTGACTTCATCATGGTCAGCGACCTGTGACTCAACAATCTCCCCCTAAATGATTGTGATTGAAGCTCCCTAGACAAACTTGTTGCTGTGAAAGTTTATAGTCAGTGTTTAAGATTTTAAACATTCAGTGACTTATACTTGTGATCCTTTCATTTTTCTTTTTGGATTCTTTTTGATATGATCTGAGTTTTGCACAAAAGTTCAAATATTATTAAAACTAAAAATATAAAGTACATGATCATTTTTGGTTACAATACTCTAATCTGATTTAGATAAGTCAATCTTCTTCAGCGATCAAGAGATTCAACAACTTTTGATATCTTCAGCTTTGACTCACATTCCTTTGATAGAAGTCATTTTGTGAACGGGTTGGCATATGATTCAAAGTTTTATCAGGGAAAGATATAGAGATAGCGTTAGTGAACACAATCTCATCAGTGAGAATATATATCATCACAGTGCACTTGTCATCAGAGAGAAGACACCTGTGAAGGAAATTTTATATGCAAATATCCTTCTCATGCAGCTTCAACCGACTGAAAATCAATGAGACACATCTGAGCTGCAGTTGATGGATAAGGATTCATTGCTAAGCTGATATGGAATAAAAATTGCCAAGAAAATTGCAACTCCAATACAGGGAATATGTATTTTTTGAGATAGAAGCCGCAAAGATGATTCCCATGTATCAGCAACTTTCATAGTGTCAGCAATTTTTCATATAGCGTCAGCAACTTTTCTATATGGTTCTAATAGCGTCAGCAACTTTTCCACATGAGTTGTAGATATGTTGTCCCTGCGATAGGATCCAAATAGATGATTTCCAATCAGCAACATTTCTTCATATGAGCACCATTGGTTTTTGCATTCATTTGTACGTTTTCTCCTCCTTGATGATATCAGAAAGTAGATTAACATTTTTCTGTAAGCATCAGCAATTTCTTCATGTAGATATCTCTCCCACTTGATGATATCAGAAAATGCGATAGTAACTATGTGATCATGTTGTGAATCAGTTTTGGTTTTCTCATCATCAGCTTGTGTTTTAACTGATGGATCTTTAAAAATAGAAAGTGCAGCCTGTATCACTCTCTGTGACTGGAGAGCGACATTGACAGCTGGTGTGGTGATAGAAGAGAGTTGGCCCGGGTCTGTAGCCAGTGATGTGACACCAGATATGAGTGTGTTATCACCCACTGATGTCACTTGCCCTTTGAATGAATCAGCATCCTTTTGTGAGGATGATGAGTGGCTCATGGGTTGACTCGATAAGTAAGTTTTGGTTTTAGCAAGAGTGCCCATAGAGACTGAACGTTCAGTGACTATTTCACTCTTGATCCCTTGATTTGTTAGAAACAGGGCCTTTATTTTCAAACTTTTGGTAGAAGAGTTTGAGTTTTTCTTGGATGGAGGATGATCAGCTTTGGTCACTAGGGGTGTGAGCAGTGACGTGATCGATGGGGGGGGGGGGCAGAATCAGACGGGTGTACATCAGTTTCATACTGGATTACAAGAAAACCTTGTAATCCCAGCAGAGTAGATAAAAATGGCATAACTAGACCAAGTAAAAACAAGGCGATTATAGACCAGGTTGATTTTAAAAGAGAAATTTACCCTGATCTATCAAGTGATGAGATTAATTTCATACTCTGTTTTTATGAAAAAGAGATTTTATGGTGATGAAAGTGATTTTGAATGCTGTAATGACAAAATTCCTTATCAACTGAAAGAAGTAAAAGATTTCCAGTGATGTATGAAGATTTTAAAACGTTTGAATTTGCCGTTACAGAAATCGGAAAGACTTTTATTGGTTTGGGTATTTGAAAAGGATCATGAAAATCAAGAGTTTGTTTTGATTTGAAAAATGAAATCATTTTGTTTGATTTATAGAAACTCTTGATTAATCATGTGGTTAAGATTGGGAAAACGTGGTTGATGGTGGTGGTAAGTAGGGGTGGCATAGGGTTGATAATTTATGATGTTTAAATGGAATAGGGGTGATGATTGTGGAGCTTGGTGGTATTAATGGTGATTTGAGAGGTGCGCCGGAAAAGTATATGTGACGTAAGGAAGAAATAGTGTCAGAGGTGCAATTTTGTGACACATCCCTTCAAATAATGATGAAAGAATCAGGGAGACCCTGAATAAAAAAAAATAACACTTATATTCAGCTAATAAAAAAAATTAATCATAATTTTCAATTTGCCTGAGATGTTATCTCACTGATTTGGTTACAACTTATAATACTAACTAAGTCAGAGAGATTTGATCACTGGTAAATATGAATCATAATATTTTTTTTTATTCATTGAGTATGAGTGTTGTTTTAAAATAAAATTTATAGAGACTTATCTTTCGCTGAAAGAGTTACAGCTTAGAATACTAACAAGATCAGCTAAAGAATAGGTCTCCTTCCCCTTTTTTTTTTTTTTTTTTTTTTTAATGTGTATAGATTATGTCTGATATGAACTGTAACATCCTCGAAATGGACCTAGATGTTTATATATTAATTCTTGATTTAAATATGTATTTAAATGTGTTTGGAAATAATATTGTTTGAAATAGTTGAAATAAATGGAATAGGAGCCGAATATTCCAATGTGATAAGTGAATTATTAATTGTTGTAAATTAATATAGTTGACGGTGCAATAAAATGTTTGGACTCGCAAATGGTTTTCGGGTTCCAGACAATAGATTGAGATGGGGTATTAAATTATACCCGTATATTGAAGGCGGTTTGAGGAGCCGACTTATATATATCCTTTCCTCTTTAGGAAAGTTTATTTAGAAACTTCAAAACTCACAGAAACTCTCAGAAAACCTCCAAATCAATCTAGAAATCAAATCAGGAAGTTGTGATTCTCGTAAAACTTCATAATCATCAGAGTACCATCGTTAGATTCTTCAATCAGTAAGTATTCTTGAGTAATTAAGAATTTGATTTTGATTGAAATTTGGGTAAATTGATGATTTGAGAGATTTAGATATTAGAAACATGTTATAAAGGTTATATATTGATTATGCAATGTTAGTAGTCGTTTATAACCGTTTAAAATCGTGTTTTTGGTGATTTTGGGTAAAACCCGTGGGTTAGGGTTTGATCAGCTCGTACCTGGGCTGGAACGACGGTTGAAGCCGGCGGCTTCCTTTAGAAGCCGGCGGCTTGGAGCAGTTTGGGGAATCCGGTCGGATTCCGGGAATCCGGCGGATTCAGGCTAGTTGGTGGGAAGCCGGCGGCTTCTGTGGTGAAGCCGGCGGCTTGAGAAAGAATCCGGCGGCTTGGTGGGGCAACCCTGCCTTGCTTATTACTTGTTGATTATAAAGAAGTTTATACTAGTTGCTTGATAGTATATGATAATAGTTATGTTGTAATAACTAATATATGATTAGGAACTGGTAATATACATAGTATTATATTAAGTTCCTAATGTTAAAGATTGATATAAGTTCAGTATTGATGAATTGATTACTAACTTATATTTGATTTATTGATTATCAGATGTGGAGAAGACTCAGTGATATTAGACTACTGAGCAGAGGCCTGAGGTAGTCGGTGAGTGGATCTGTAACCTCAGTGTGATTTAGTTGTAATGATTTGATTTACAACCAGTAATTTATAGTATTACTTTGATATGATACATCTGTAGAGATATCTTGCCATGATAGTTTAACTAGTTGTTTACTTGGCTGATTGTGCTAGTAGGTAAGACTTTGAGGTCAACTTGATTTGATGGTTGGACTTGTTGTTGTTGTAGACGACAGGAGATCTCGGAAACTTGAATTGTCGGTTTAGAGATCTAGGTCGTGTGTGATTGACAACCAGTTATCGGTAGTTCTGTATGGGCCAATACAGATGATTGATAAGAGTTCCTTGAGTACCAAACCGGTATTAGGGTGTCTCAGGGGCCACCGATCCTCATGATGTTGCGTGTATGACATTGATTGGATGTCAAGTGATTGATTGATTTTCTGTTTATTGTTATTTGATGTAAACAGATTGTTATGCTAGGTTAGACTGTTGCTTATAGTTTCATTCACTTAGCTTTATGCTAACTCCACCACAGTTCTTCCTGCAGGTTGAAATAGATGGGACATATTGGGCAGGGCAGGAAGTGTTTGACTGGATGGAATGTTTGACAGGCTTTTACTCTGATGTTATTTTGATAACTAAATAGATGTTTTGAATTATATAACACCGAGTTTGTTGAAATGTCATGAAATAAGTTTGAAAAAGTTTGTTGACATTTTGAGTACATTGATAGTATGTTTTAAATATACGCTTCCGAGTCGAAATTATTATATTATTGTTTATATTGAAACAAGGGGTGTTATAAGCTGGTATCAGAGAAATAGTTTGGGTGAATTGAACATGATAGATTGTTCAATCCTGAACTTTGATTGAGTTGAGTCAAACATTCCAGTGGGTGCGGGTTTAGTTGATTAGTGAATGTGTAAGAAAGTGATTAGTTGAATATGTACTAACCCTTAACAAGTTGTGAAGTTGTTGTTTGATTGCAGAGACGGAGGAACATGAGTATCTGATTGGTATATTTCATGTTTCCTCAATACTCGTTGGCTTAAGATTGTCAGGTAATCTTCGATAAGCCTATGTTAATTTAAATTAACTTGAATTGTTTACTCTGTTATGTTGAGTAAGCTTTGTTGTGAAGTTAATTTAGTCAGACTGATATGATTTCCCAGTTTTGAGTCAACTAATGATTGTTATAGGTTGACATGAGGATAGAGGTATTGAATGGGATACTCATTGTGGTGATTATTTCTGATTGAATTGAAAAATGCAGAAATGTGAGTAAATGAGTAGATAAAGAGTTGATTAAGGTTTAACATGATTGATGTTGGAACCTAAGGAGTGTCTTTATTGGTGAGACAAAATAATTGATAGTATTATATTAGTAGATTGGTTACAGGGTGTGATTTGAATTCTGTGTAAGGATTGTTGTGTCATTTGATTTGAAAATGACTACTATTTGAGAAAATATGTGTTTATGTGACTACATGATATATTTTGATTGTAGTTAAGCAATTGATCTAAACCGAGATTGATAGGTTTATGAGGAATGTAGAATATGATAAGGTGAAATTGATTTGGGAAGTGATAGATCTTTCTGGTCAATTGTAAATAAATAGATGAAATGTTTGATAGAAACATGATTGAGTAGGTTTGTTGTGACAGTGATGCTTGATGGTATAGCATATGTCAAAGTGATAATAATAATTAAGTAAGAAGTGTCCTGAATTTTGGATGTAAATAGGGACATTGATTAGTGTAAGTAATGAAACAATGATGATGAGTTATCATGTGTTTGAGGTTTCAGATAAGTGATATACTGAGTAATTCAGTTGTTGAAAATTAAAACATTGTGTGTATGTGAGATGGCTTACATATGTAAGGTTGAATATGTAAGTAGTAAGCTGATTTTGAGTATGTGTCAGCTGTTAGGAATTATTTAAAAGGATTTTGATTGATTTGAAATCATAAGAATAAATCACACTGATAATTATAATGTAGAGTAGCCTGAGAATGGATTGTGAAGAACATAATCTTGCAACGCCTGATCACCGTTGTTATATTATGTTGTGTCACATGAACTTGTTGAGGCTACTTGGTATAAAATAAATGTAATGTGATTTTGAATAAATGGAGCATGATAGTATGTTAAGTTGTTTAATAATTGTTTTGATAAGAAAACAATCAGTTGATAGAGCTATGATATTTAGACTGTAAAGATGCCAGTGTAAATGATAATTGTCATTGATAGATGTTTTAATGATAAACATAGATGACTAATATGATTTTGTTGAAAATGTAATTGTAACTGATTGTGTTAAATTGACCATAGGTGAATTTGATAGTGTTTGAGTGAGTCACTATTTTGTATTTGGCTTGTATGAAGCCAAAGTTGAGATAGGTTGATATTGTTTAGCTTGAGAAACTACTAGTAATTATTGAATGTAATAATTTGAAGTTTATGTTCGATAGTAAACATATTATATGAAATGGCTTGTATGGAGCCAAGATTGATGTAGGTTGACCTTGTCCTAGTAAAGGATTGATGAAATTATTGAAAGTAATAATTTGAAATATATGTTTGAAAGTGAACATATAAGATGAAATGGTTTGTTGTGAGTTAATATTGATGGCATGTTAACTTTGAAAGTCAAACCATGAATAGAGAATTGTGTATAAAATTAATTGCTTGCGATTGGTTTGAGTTTGGGTCAAGCTTGAGAAAAGCAATTAGAGAATTTTATTGATTGGTTGATTGAAACCAGAGTTGACATGTAGTTAACTGTGTGTGTGAAATAGTATAACATAGATTGTAATGTTATGATTGTGTGGAATATGATTGAATTCCTAAATTGTATTAAGTTGTGAAAACTTGAGTAATTACTTAAAGCTAGTATTAAGTAATTGAAATAGTGTTAAGTATAATTAAGTATTCAGTTAGGAAATATATGATATTTGAACTGAATATGTGTTAGAAAATTATACAGATACGAAGTCATTGAATGATACGACAGTTGTAAATTGTTGAAAGGTGCAAATTAAGTCACATTGATTAGAATTGTGATAAGAAATTTCTTACCAGTGTATGAGGCTTGTGATGATAGCTTTGATTAGGTAAGAATGTAAGATAAGAAATAATTGAAAGTTATTATTAATAGTGGCATAAGTTGATTGGGTACCTCATGGTGAGTTACTTAGATATTGAAAGAATTGAATGGATTCTTTAGTTATTTGTTGATTTTATACAAATGAAGTAAGTGATAAAGTGATAAAATGGGATTAGATCCAAATAAGAAATGATATGAAAGGATATCTGAAAGTGAATTGTGCTAAAGGTTTAGCTTAACCTTGGTTAATAATTGAGGAAATATGAATTGAATAGTTGGTCATATTTTAAGAAATCAGGTATGAAATTAAGTGTAATGATCATTATTTTGATAGTTTAAGAATAATGATTGCTTGACATTTGGGGCTGAAAACCTGATGTGTATAATTGTAAAGTGCTGCAGAGTAAGAGAAACCTTGAGATTGATAGGTGATTATTGTATTCACCAAACTTTTCTTGTAAGTTTAGAATGAAATGTTTAAGTTATATACTAGTTGATAAGTATATAAGTGAAACATAGAGTTATTGATTGTTCCATGTCCTGTGGTATGGATATGTGATGAATAGTAGTATTGAGAATGCTTGATAAAGACTTTAACAGTCTGAATGACCTAGTATATAGAATGAAATGGAATTGTTGTGTATGTGTCCATTTTAGAGAATATCTAAAATAGTGTAGGTATGTATGTGTGGTATACATGATAATAAATGGCATGATAAGTTTTAATAGAATGAATTAAAATATGCCATAAGATATGTGGAGGTTAGTTAATTGTGATTAACTTGATGTAGATTTTGTTGGAAATGTGTTGGAAAGTAGCACATTTTGATAATGTGATATTGTGATGCTTGACCTGTAGTATCATAATATGTGGATTAAGATTGACTTAGTTGCTAGATTGACGGGATCTAGTGTTGAATGATTGGGTGGTTAAAGTTGTATAATTTTCTAATGGCTTGTGATTAGTAGTTTATGATTGTAAGGTTGAGTTGAAATAACTGGTTGCTAAGAATAGATTTTGATGTCTTACCAGTTTAATAGTATATAAATTCTAACTTAATGGTTAGTTAGAGTTTGAAGACAAATATTAAAGTACTGATAGGTGTACTGGAATGTATAATCACTAGTGTTGTGATTATTGTTTGAGCAGTAGTTGTTGTCGACTTTGATGTTGTTGACAATTGATAGGTAGTAATGAAAGGAATTACAAGTGGAAATAAGTCAATGTAGAGGTTGGTTGATTGTAGGTAAGATTGATTGTAGTACTTTTGTTGATTGAGCAAAGTACTTGTTGATTGTAGTTTTACCTACTGAGTGTGACCTCTGCTTTGCTTATAAAGGTGATATGAATCTGGATTACTTTTAAGTAAAGAATTTCATATGATTGAAATGATATGTGAACATTATAGGTTGTACAAAAGAGTATATGTATGAAACTTTTGGATGAAAAGCTGACCTAGATTTGAATTTCAGATCTTTGATGGTAAAGACTTAAGATTGTGATCTGTATATTAGACTGATTGTTGGTCGTGAGCTGAATTATATTTCAATGTTGTTAGGTACATTGGGGTTTAATAAACTCTATTGTTGTGATATTGTTGCTGCTGTTTTATTGTTAACAGTGATGAACAGTGGGAATAGGTTAAAGATCTTAGCATGTTGCTAATTTCTGGTTGTATAGACCTATTAAGTAATGTGAAGTCTTACTTGTTGATTAAGTGATTGTAGATTTCACTTGTTGAAGCAAGTGTTTGTCTATAAGATATATCTGATTGATGATATTGATTAGACGCACTGTATGTGTAAGTAGGAAGAGACAGAAGCATGTACATTTGGATATGTGCATGTGGAAAGAATTCAAACAGTCTAGGTATAGTTGTAAGTTGCTATTGAGGACGAATGTATGATAAGATGTATGTGATTATATCACATTAGTCAGATTGATTGAGGTCAGATTTCGGGACGAAATCTCTTTAAGGGGGGAAGAGTTGTAACATCCTCAAAATGGACCTAGATGTTTATATATTAATTCTTGATTTAAATATGTATTTAAATATGTTTGGAAATAATATTGTTTGAAATAGTTGAAATAAATGGAATAGGAGCCGAATATTCCAATGTGATAAGTGAATTATTAATTGTTGTAAATTAATATAGTTGACGGTGCAATAAAATGTTTGGACTCGCAAATGGTTTTCTGGTTCCAGACAATAGATTGAGATGGAGTATTAAAATATACCCGTATATTGAAGGCGGTTTGAGGAGCCGACTTATATATATCCTTTCCTCTTTAGGAAAGTTTATTTAGAAACTTCAAAACTCACAGAAACTCTCAGAAAACCTCCAAATCAATCTAGAAATCAAATCAGGAAGTTGTGATTCTCGTAAAACTTCATAATCATCAGAGTACCATCGTTAGATTCTTCAATCAGTAAGTATTCTTGAGTAATTAAGAATTTGATTTTGATTGAAATTTGGGTAAATTGATGATTTGAGAGATTTAGATGTTAGAAACATGTTATAAAGGTTATATATTGATTATGCAATGTTAGTAGTCGTTTATAACCGTTTAAAATCGTGTTTTTGGTGATTTTGGGTAAAACCCGTGGGTTAGGGTTTGATCAGCTCGTACCTGGGCTGGAATGACGGTTGAAGCCGGCGGCTTCCTTTAGAAGCCGGCGGCTTGGAGCAGTTTGGGGAATCCGGTCGGATTCCGGGAATCCGGCGGATTCAGGCTAGTTGGTGGGAAGCCGGCGGCTTCTGTGGTGAAGCCGGCGGCTTGAGAAAGAATCCGGCGGCTTTGTGGGGCAATCCTGCCTTGCTTATTACTTGTTGATTATAAAGAAGTTTATACTAGTTGCTTGATAGTATATGATAATAGTTATGTTGTAATAACTAATATATGATTAGGAACTGGTAATATACATAGTATTATATTAAGTTCCTAATGTTAAAGATTGATATAAGTTCAGTATTGATGAATTGATTACTAACTTATATTTGATTTATTGATTATCAGATGTGGAGAAGACTCAGTGATATTAGACTACTGAGCAGAGGCCTGAGGTAGTCGGTGAGTGGATCTGTAACCTCAGTGTGATTTAGTTGTAATGATTTGATTTACAACCAGTAATTTATAGTATTACTTTGATATGATACATCTGTAGAGATATCTTGCCATGATAGTTTAACTAGTTGTTTACTTGGCTGATTGTGCTAGTAGGTAAGACTTTGAGGTTAACTTGATTTGATGGTTGGACTTGTTGTTGTTGTAGACGACAGGAGATCTCGGAAACTTGAATTGTCGGTTTAGAGATCTAGGTCGTGTGTGATTGACAACCAGTTATCGGTAGTTCTGTATGGGCCAATACAGATGATTGATAAGAGTTCCTTGAGTACCAAACCGGTATTAGGGTGTCTCAGGGGCCACCGATCCTCATGATGTTGCGTGTATGACATTGATTGGATGTCAAGTGATTGATTGATTTTATGTTTATTGTTATTTGATGTAAACAGATTGTTATGCTAGGTTAGACTGTTGCTTATAGTTTCATTCACTTAGCTTTATGCTAACTCCACCACAGTTCTTCCTGCAGGTTGAAATAGATGGGACATATTGGGCAGGGCAGGAAGTGTTTGACTGGATGGAATGTTTGACAGGCTTTTACTCTGATGTTATTTTGATAACTAAAGAGATGTTTTGAATTATATAACACCGAGTTTGTTGAAATGTCATGAAATAAGTTTGAAAAAGTTTGTTGACATTTTGAGTACATTGATAGTATGTTTTAAATATACGCTTCCTAGTCGAAATTATTATATTATTGTTTATATTGAAACCAGGGGTGTTATATGAACTATGTAATATTTTACTATATTTATCTTTTACTGATCTAGTTACAACTTAGAATACTAACACGATCAGCAAAACAAAATATAGGACAATAACAATATAGGTCATATAGAGACATAACAGATAATTAAACAAAAATTTTAAACGAAAATAACTAACTGAGCTTGATAGCTGAGCTAGTCATTTAAGTTTAACATGCCAAGCTCGCTGATAAGAAAATTAAATATTTTCCCATCTAAAGGTTTTGTAAATAAATCAGCGAGTTGGTAATCAGTTGGAATAAAATGCAATTCAATATCACCTTTCATCACATGGTCCCTGATGAAATGATATCGGACATAAATGTGCTTTGTCCTTGAGTGCATTACTGGATTGTTGGCAATGGCTATAGCGCTTTGACTATCACAGTAGATTGTTATTTCATTGAAGTCAAAGCCATAGTCAGCAAGCTGATTTCTCATCTAGAGAATTTGAGCAGTACAGGCACTTGCAACAACATATTCAGCTTCAGCAGTTGAAGTTGAGACTGAGTTTTGTTTCTTGCTGGACCAGCTTACTAGCTTTTCTTCAAGAAATTGACAGCTATCAGATGTACTTTTTCTATCCAGTTTGCATCCAGCATGATCAGAATCAGAGTATCCTTTCAGGGAGAAGTCTGAACCAGATGGGTACCAGTGACCAAGATTAGGAGTACCCTTCAGATATCTGAATATCCTTTTGACAGTGAGCAAATGTGATTCATTAGGATCAGCTTGATACCTAGCACAGAGACATGTAGCAAACATAATGTCTGGTCTACTAGCAGTTAGATACAGCAGCGACCCGATCATTCCTCTGTAAGCAGTAATGTTTACAGATTTACCATCAGGATCAGCATGTAGCTTTACTGCAGGTGACATGGGTGTAGCAAGGGTTGAGCAATTAGCAAATTCAAATTTTTTTAACAGATCTTTAACATATTTTCCTTGACTAATTAAAATTCCAGTTTTGGTTTGTTTTATTTGCAAACCAAGGAAAAATGTTAATTCACCCATCATGCTCATCTCATAACTTTTGGTCATGAGATCAGAAAATTCCTTGCACATGTCACTGTTAGTAGACCCGAAAATGATATCATCAACATAGATCTGGACTAATATGACATCTCTCTTATCTCTTTTGATAAATAATGTGCTGTCAATTTTGCCTCTGACGTAGCCACATTTTATCAGGTAGACAGAGAGAGTATCATACCATGCTCTGGGAGCTTGTTTTAGTCCATACAGGGCTTTATCAAGTTTGTAAACATAACCCGGATGTTTTGGATCAATGAATCCAGGTGGTTGCTTGACATACACTTCTTCCTGCAGCTTGCCATTCAGAAAGGCACTTTTCACATCCATTTGATATACTCTAAACTTTTTGTGAGCTGCATAAGCAAGAAATAGCATGATTGATTCGAACACTTCATCAGGAAGTGCCATGCCTATGTAGATTTTAGCTTGTTTATCAAGTCTAACCAATCGCCTATCCTCATCAGTCCATTGTTCCTCTCTTTTAGGTAAAACCATTTCAGGTATAGCTGGAGTAGTAGCTGTTGCAATTACAGCAGAAACAATAGTAGTTGGGATATGTGGACCATCGGTTATGATATTACAAAGACGGTCATCAACTAAGTCCAAAAACATCATCATCCGGGACATCCAAGTTTCAATCCTTGAAGGATCAAAAGCTGGAGGTTTGGTTGTGGAACCATTTCCCTTTTGATAATCAGAGTCAACACAGCTGTACTTTACTGATTCCATAGCAGACCTGGTTAATTGAATTTAAACCAACTCTGCTCTGATACCAATTGAGAGTCCCGTAATCACTATTAGTTAGTGATTTGGAATCACAAAGTGTAAAGTTTAATTGTAGAAGGGGGGTTGAATACAATTAAAAAACAACTTCAGATTTTACCAAGTGTTTCAGCTTGTTTTAAATTGATTATCTATAACAGAGTATGACGGTATTGGAATAACAGATTAAAGATATAACAGTATCAAAGAACGACAAGTAATAGTAGCTGAAAGTGAATTGTATTGATTAAATTCACGAAGTGTTGAATGCGGAATGGATTAACCAAAGTTAATCCAATTCAAACACTTAGCTAAATTATTACAATGAAGAGTATTAACTACAGTGGACATACACGTTGATAGTTAACCTCGTTGAGTCTTAATACACACCTAGACAAACTAGTTCTCTGACAAATAGAAGAACGGTGCATATAACGACTAGCCTCTACAGTACAAAACACTGAACTATTTATACTACAAGAGTTCCTAAAATATCGCCTACAAAATAGGATCTTGGAAGGACACGTGTCGCTGCTTGATTGGTCCTGATCTCTGATAAACTGACATTCTGCGGGTCCCAATTCTGTTACCGCAAATATCTCGTTACCTTAAAACCAATCACTTGCTGCCACGTAATCTTTCGGACATACTTCGAACTGGAACATTCTTGCTGATGTATAGATAAGTACAGTACTTTTTAGTACTAGATGATTGAGAGGCTTTATTGAATAGTCCCTGAAGATGCATCAATCCTCCTCACTCACTGCGAGCTAACATGCTCTTGTAGAATGAATTGAACAGAAGATCTTCAGTGACTAGCTGTTATTCTGGCAGTGACTTTTGCCTTTATTGATTTGAAGAAGTAAGGCTCTCGCTGTCGTTGATCAGTGACACACCAAGTTGAGCTTTAAAACTTCCTCAGAATATCTAACAGAAAGAATGATGATCAGCGAAACTCATTATCAGCAACAACAGCTTCGATACAATCCATTTCTTCATCGAGTAGTGAACAGTTGAGTTGGTCAGCGACCAGTGACTTCATCATGGTCAGCGACCAGTGACTCAACACATGTGTAAATGGGTTTTTGAAGGATAAAGTACGTATGTAAACACCAAGGAATGATATCCTTGATGTTAAATGATGAATTTGATAATAGATGGTAATTACCCATTTATATGATCATGTGTAAAGTGTATGAAATCAATGATGAAATTATAAGTGTTAGGAAATTAACACTTATTTGATATAATGAATGAAGTTGTATGTGAAATTGATATGTGGCTATATGATTATGTGAATTAGGTGGTAAACTTGCTCAAAGTGGTGTTACAAGTGGTTATTTGTGTAGGCTATCGCGAGGTAAGTTAATGGATGATGCTATCTTTCTTCAAGTAATGCTTATTCCAATTACTTGGAAGGACCGGTAATGGATATGTCATTTACTTGATGAGTTTTGATTATTTACCGGGGTGTTGGCCCGAAGATGTTAATTATTGCGGGAATTAGCATATGATATTATGGATCCTTAATATACGTATGTTGTGATATGATATTGATTATTGATGAACGCCAAAATGTGCTATTTTATAGTGCTAATTGCCCCTTTGTTTAGATGAATTCTTATGCTTTTTAATTGAATTCGATACTCATTTCGTTCATATTTGCAATTAGGAATTATTTGGAGCTTGAATTACAAAAGAAGCGGAAATCGAGTGAATATCGAAGAAAAGATACGAAAAAAAAAAGAATAAAGGTTGAAGAATGGAGGTCGATTGGCTGAGAAGTTGGAATTTGCAATCCATACGGCGTATGGAAATCCATACGGCGTATGGATGAAGTGAGCCGGGCCGCCAGAAGACGCGGGTCAGATCCATGGGCTTTGCAATCCATACGGCGTATGGAAATCCATACGGCGTATGGATCGCCTCGGCAGAAACCCTAAAAACTTCATTTTGCCCTCATTTTGCACACACTCCATCACATTATTCCAGACGAATTCTCTGCTGCAAAACCCTTATTCCAGAGCACTTTGAAGGGATGGAAGCTTGAGGAATCAAGGGCTTACGTTCATTCAATCGTTATTTCATTATTTCGGTCCGAATTCATTCGTTTCTTTCATTCGATTATGATTATGATGTTGAGTTTGAATCTGACTTTTTGTTATAATATGAGTGGCTAAGTTTTTATTGTATTTGCTTAGATGATAATACTGAAAGTCCCGTAATCACTATTAGTTAGTGATTTGGAATCACAAAGTGTAAAGTTTAATTGTAGAAGGGGGGGGTTGAATACAATTAAAACAATTTCAGATTTTACCAAGTGTTTCAGTTTGTTTTAAATTAATTATCTATAACAGAGTATGTCGGTATTGAAATAACAGATTAAAGATATAACAGAATCAAAGAATGATAAGTAATAGTAGCTGAAAGTGAATTGTATTGATTAAATTCACAAAGTGTTGAATGCGGAATGGATTAACCAAAGTTAATCCAATTCAAACACTTAGCTAAATTATTACAATGAAGAGCGTTAACTACAGTGGACAGACACGCTGATAGTTAACCTTGCTGAATCTTAATATACACCTAGACAAACTGGTTCTCTGACAAACAGAAGAACGGTGCATATAACGACTAGCCTCAATAGTACAAAACACTGAACTATTTATACTACAAGAGTTCCTAAAATATCGCCTACAAAATAGGATCTTGAAAGGACACGTGTTGCTGCTTGATTTGTCCTGATCTCTGATAAACCGACATTCTGCGGGTCCCAATTCTGTTACCGCAAATATCTCGTTACCTTAAAACCAATCACTTGCTGCCACGTAATCTTTCAGGTATTCTTTAAACTAGAACACTCTTGCTGATGTATAGATAAGTACAGTACTTTTAAGTACTAGATGTTTGAGAGGCTTTATTGAAATAGTCACTGATGATGCAGCAATCCTCTTCACTCACTGCGAGCTAACATGCTCTTGTAGAATGATTTGAACAACGGATCTTCAGTGACTAGCTGTTATTCTGGCAGTGACTTTTGCCTTTATTGATTTGAAGAAGTAATGCTCTCGCTGACGTAGATCAGCGACACACCAAGTTGAGCTTTAAATCTTCCTCAGAATATCGAATCAGAATGAATGACGATCAGCAAATCCTATCATTAGCAACAGCAGCTTCGATACAATCCATTTCTTCATTGAGTAGTGTAAGGTTGAGTTGGTCAGCGACCAGTGACTTCATCATGGTCAGCGACCAGTGACTCAACAATCTCCCCCTAAATGATTGTGATTGAAGCTCCCTAGACAAACTTGTTGCTGTGAAAGTTTATAGTCAGTGTTTAAGAATTTAAACATTCAGTGACTGTATGCTTGTGATCCATTCATCTTTCTTTTTGGATTCTTTTGATATGTTCTGAGATTTGCACAGGTTCAAAAGCAAAAATAGGTTTCATTGAACTGTATAAAGTAAATTTAGTTATAATAACCCTAATCTATTACAGTCTTCAATTTAAACACCCCCAGACTTCTTCTTCTTTTACGATGCCCAACTCACTCTGTAATTCATATTTGTAACTGGATGGCAAGAATCTGTACTGTCTAGCAAGCCCTTCTTCCATGATTGCTTTTCTCATAACTGAGTTCTTGGGAAGCACGCTGACTATTCTGATGAGATGTACAAGCTGCTCATGATCTATCTTTTCAAGTTCTGATTCTCTTTGAAAACACAGCTTTCCATTGAAGTCCTTGTAAACAATTCCTTTCTCACCTTCAGTGACTTCAGTACCCTCAACCCTTGGCACTCCATCAGGGATTGACAGATTTAGTTTGCTGGTGTTTGGGACTCTGATAATTCTGTTGGTACCTGCCCTATATCTTGGACTTGGTGGCTGCACAATCTCTTCACCAAATATGACAGTGTCTTCTGGTCTAAGTAGCTGTAGATCTACCATTTTCTTGAACAATCTGTCAATCTCAGCCAAAACTTCTTCCTTTGCAGCACTTGAGGAATGATTGATAGCAAGTCTAATTTCATTCCATTCTTCTCTATGTAATTTACAGACTTGATCAAGATTGATTGCTTGAGAATCCAATCCTCTGTGAATCAGTAGCTGAGCTTGAGACTTGTTCTTAGGCTTCTTCAGGTATACTTTTGTGATAGGAGCAGGGTTTGATCTTCCAACCATTCTAACAGCATATTTCTTTCTGTCAAACTCATCCAACATTTTATCAGCAGAGGTCTTTGCTCCCCCTTTCTTTTTCAACTTGCTGCCCTTCTTATGTGCACAAATTTCTTGTTGAAGATCAGATTCTTCAACATCTTGAAGAAGTTTAGACATCCTGAAGTCTTCATCTTCTTGCTGTCTTTTTAAGAATGTTTCTCTTTCTTTTTGAATGGCTTCATCTCCACTCAGCTTCAATAGAAAGGCTCGATCAGAGTCAGCTTGTTCTTTCAGCTTTCTCTTTCTTTCTTCTTCTTCTTTTTCATTTAGCTCATCTTGAAATTTCAAAAGCATCTCCTTCTCATGATTTTGTCTCTCTTTAATTTTTCTTACTATTCGCTGCTGTTCAGTTTCTTCATGATGAGAACTTTCTGAAGTTACGACTGATGGCAAAAGATGAGTAGGAACAGAAGAATCTGACTATGTAATCTCAGATTGAGAGTGATGATGAGTTGTAGTGGTTATTGCTTCTGTTGGAGTGGTGAAAGTGGGGATTGAGATGGTGATTTGTGTAGCTGCTGTTGTGATTATGGTAGTTGTTGCTGGAAGAGGGGTTGATGATTGTGTTGTTGCTGATGGAATGACTTCAGTTGCTAGGAATGCCTCAGATATGACAGTGTCTGTATGAGGTTGCTGAATGATAGTTTTGAGATTGTGCATGGCGGCTGCTATTTCTTCTTCAGAAAAGTTTATCTTTTTAGAAGAGATGAACTCTGATGTGGGAGACTCGCTGGTCCTTTTTCTTTTTATTAAAATAGAAGAGATTGGTAGCAGATCTTCCATTTGATCATCAGAGACAACTGGTTGCTGAACTTCTTGCTGATCTTCTACTTGATTAGCAACATCTTTTTCTGAAACATCTTTTTCTTTCTTATCACTCGTACCAGCATCAGTGTCTTTTTCAATAGTCCCATCATTCTTGTCTTCTTTATCAGCATCTTTATCAACACTATTTTGCATATTAGCATCATCCTGTTTCTTTTCATCACTTCCATTATTGCCATCATTGTCATCATCATCATCGTCATCTCCTTCATCCATATTGACAACATCATCTTCTTGTTGTCTATTCATCCATTCCCACCTCATCAGCTCAAAGCTTGCTGACTCCCCCATAACTCTTGCATTTTCATCAGCGGCCCACTCTCTGACTAGATAATCATACCTCCTTTGTTCATCAGGATGAAACTCAGGGAAAACACTCATCTCTTTTTCTTCAGTGACATCCATATCTGATGAGTCGTTGTCAAAAGTAGTGAAATCCTTAGCATCATCATCATCTTCATTCTCCCCCTCAGCCTCAGAAACGAATTGAATGATCTCCTCAAGTCTAATGCAGATTTTCTGATGATCTACATGCATAGTTTCTAGACCAGTGATGGTTTCATGATGGTTTGAGATAATTTGTGGAAGCTTGCTGATAATTTTATCAGCATGAGTGATATATTCCACAACAGAAGATGCCATTGTTTTTTGTTTTTCATTTAGAGAGATTATTGCATCTTCATGAGTTTTGAGGCTGATTCTGGTGAATGATGCGAGATCAGTAAGAGACTTTGCATGAGTTTCCAGAAGTCGATAGTGATCTATTTCAGCTTTTGCAATAAGAGAGACCTTTTCTTTGATAGAATCACTCCAATCTGGAATGGATTCATAAGCTGTTGCAAGAGAGTGAACCTTATTAGTGAGATCAGTGAGTTTGCCAGTCAAAAACTCTCTGTCTTCAGTAAGCATCCGAATTTGTTGTTGTGAAGCAGCAATGTACTCAAGCAGCAGTTTGTCTGTTGATGATGTGGTAGAAGTTGATGCTTTGTTGGTTGGTGATTTTTGAGTGGTGTGGGAGATTGGTGGAATTGTTTGTGGTTCAGATTGAAGTTTAACATTTGGATGAGATGGATGATCATCAGCATTTTGAGCAATGTCATCACTAGAAACTGACATTTCATCTAATTCCTGAATGGGTGAAGTTATGAAATCAGCATGTGGTAAAGTGGAGAAGGGTGAAGATGAAATATCAGTATCAACTGGTTGCTGATTCACCTTTGGAAGTGAAAGATCATAAGATCCATGTTGCTGATCTTGTTCAGAGGAAGATGAAGAAGTGTCCATTGGTTGGGCTTCCTCAACATCATCAGCTTGTGTTTTAGCTGATGGATCATTGGAAACAGAAAGATCAACCTGTATCTCTCCCTGTGACTGAGGCGGGACATTGTCGGTTGGTGCAGTGAAAGATGAGAGTTGGCCCGGGTCTGTAGCCAGTGATGTGTCATCAGTAATGAGTGTGTTAACACCCGCTGATGACACTAGCCCTTTGACTGAAACATCATCCTTTTGTGAGAATGATGAGTGGCTGATGGGTTGACTCGATGAATGGGTGTGGGTTGCACCCGAATCACTGCTAACAATGGGTTGAGCCATTGTAGCTGTCTGTAGGCTTCCCTTTATAGAGTCACTGGACTTTTGTGAGTCCAGTGAAGCAGTTTTAGGCATAGGTTGATCAAGAGTGCCCGCAGGAACTGAACGTTCAGTTGCTGCTTCATTCTTGGCATCCTTAGACAACTTTTTCTGACTCTGTCCCTGATCCTTTGATGTCAGGGACTTTAACTTGATTTTCTTAGGAGCAGTTGGTGGCTTTTGCTTTGGTGGTTGATCAGCAATGGTCACTGGAGGTGTGATCAGTGACGTGATCGATGGGGGGGGCAGAACCAGATGGATGTATAGCTTGTAAAGGCTGGGGTGCAAGTATCCCCTTTGGTTTCATAAAATCAGGGAGAAGCACAGTTGCAGTTTTACCAAAAATTTGACTTCCTATCAAAGTAGGTTCAAAACCTTTAAATGAAATCCTGTCATAGGATTTAAATTGATCTCTAAAGATAAGAGAAAGGAACCTAGGATAGGAAACAAATTTTGCTCTGTTAGTTTCACAGATTCTAGAAACAATTTCATCAAAAATCACACTTGCATAGTCAACTTTTAAGGAATTGACCAGTGACCAGCTTAACTGTGCTTCTAGGGAGTTGAATTGATCATAACTCCCTGTTTTTGTGCCCAAAGATTGAATAAAATTTAAAAATAGGGCATTCCACACACCATCCATTTTAGATTTAAGAACAGTAGAGTACTTACGATTTCCATTGCTATCCATAGTATATTTGCATTGAATCCCAGTGAGATTCACTATGCCTCCTTTGGCATCTTCTTTGTCAGGCAGTGGATCGTAAGTATCATGTTCAGGGAGTTGTAAAACAGTACGGATGGTGTGTGCAGTAATGATTATTTCTTGACCTCCGTTATCGATAAAACCTTTAAGTTGAGAGGTACTATTAATGATTGAGTGAGTACAGGTATACCAAAACTCACTCAACCATTCTGGATTCATCTTTTCAGGGGATAAAGTGAGAGCAGGGAGAATAAAATGATTTTTCAGAAAAGTGATAATCTCCGCGTACTCTGGTTTAGGGCATGAAATATTACCCAAATAATTTGCTTTTGGAACTGTAAGGATATCATCTTCACCGACTGCAGGAGCTCGAAGAGCTTTGATTTCTGCAGAGGCAGTGTATGAGTTGAGAAAATATTTTGGTTTAGCCATTACAGAACCTTTGAAAATCGTAGATTAAAGGTGTATTTAAGGGTTTTGGAAAAGCCAAGGATTTTTCGAAAATTAGTAAAGTGTAAAAGTTTACAAGTTGCTGATTTGGGGGTGTTTAAATAGTACACTTTACTAATGATCGTGTGGTTGAGATGAAAACAACGTGGGCAGTCATGGTGGAAGATGTAGAGGTGGAGAAGGTGATGATGGTGGTGCGAGGTGGCATTAATGGTGATGGGAGTGGTGTGCCGGAAAAAGTACGCTGACGTAAGAAAGAGAGTGACAGAAGCGCGCGATTTTTCCGATATACCATAAAACATTTAATTTTGAAATCCGTTAAGTTAACTACACGAAGTACTAACTATAACGAATGTTTTGTTAATTGACAATCACCATTAAATGATATCATCAGTGAGTTTTAAAAGTTACTGGAGATACATAATCAAATTTCTTGATTTACCACAAAGAGAAAAAGTTAAGATTAATAACATTGTTTCTTTATTTAGGCAAGGATGTAGTCTCGCTGATTTAAACACAACTTAGAATACTGAATAAACCATTGAGATGTGATCATTTTATAAATAAAGAAAAAGATTATTAATCTTGAATAAACCAAAAAGAGAATTTTTTTTTTTTTTTTTAAAGTAAATTCATGAGAAAAGATTATGTTGTATATAAGTTGTATATCATATCATTAGATTGCTTCGTCACTGATTAGGTTACAACTTAGAATACTAACAAAATCAGCTTTAGAAGAAATTGAATCACTGATATAAAACCGTATAACAGCATAATAAATACTCATGAGATAAAAGGAACAAAATGATTAGTCCAATTGATGAACCCATCCAGAGATAGGTTCATAGTGATCGAGCGCTGGTTTTGGCTTCCACTGGTTTGAATAAATTGTGTCTGAATGTTCACTGATAGTGTTTTGTTTTTCAAATGGTAAAACAGAACATTCATATGACACATGTTGCCTGTTGCCACATTTATAACATTTTTTATTCGAGGAGCCGATCTTTTTGGCTTTCTTCTTTTTAAGTTGCTGATCAGACACAGTTACACAACTTTTCTCACTGATTGTAACTTCTTGTATCTTTGACTTTAGGTCACTGATAGAAGTTGTCTCAGTGACAGATACAGTGTCTGAGAAGTTACTGATGATAGTTTGATTATCAGCGATGGTTTTGATGAGATGAGATGTTACTGATGATTTGACAGTTTTCAAAATATTTATCTCATCATCATTATTCAGAACATCAGTATCTTCAGTGACCAACTTGCTTTTAGTAAAGTAATTTGGTCGTGGCTCACTGAAGATGGATATGGGTTCAAATACAGCTTCTGAAAAATTACCCTTGGGATCAAAAACAGGGTCAATCTTTGTTGAATCAGCGAGGGATGCAGCATATTCATAATCTCCTCCCAAAATAGCTTTGACTTGTTTTGGGATTTGATTATTTACACAGTGATTGACTTTATCATTTGACTTACACCAAAATTTTATGACCTTTTTAAGCTGTTGAAATTGTGTTTCAAACTTAACCTTTTCTTGAACACACACTTGATTAGCATGGATCTGTGCATTAAGATCAACTTTTAATTTCTTCAACCTTGACTCATTTTCATTTTGATCATTAAGTTTTGATTGTAAGTCACAAATTTTACGTTTCTGCCCTCTTTGAATATCATGAGCATTTGATAAGTCAACTATCAAAGACTCAAAGACTTTATCTTTTTCAGTAGCTGTATATGTTTTAAAACAATGTACCTTGTAGAGAGTTTCAGGATTCCATTCAGATGCTGAACATTTAGGAGGGACTTCTTTGATGTCTCCAAGAGGTCCAGCGTCATTAGCCATCAGACAGTACACTTTGTCTAAACAAATCATTGCTTCTTCTTCATCAGATGATGAGGAATCAGAATCACTGAATGAACCTTCTTCAGCAACGAAACCTTTTCCTTTCTTCTTGCCAGATTTAGTCAATGCCTTCAATTTCTTGTATTTTGCCTTGTACTTGTTATACTTGTCATTTCTGACATCTGGCATGGGTTCAGGGACTTGATTCACTGACTTTGATCTGCATTCAGCTGCAAAATGACCAATTCTGCCACACTTGTAGCATTCACCTTTAGATTGAAATTTATCAGATGATGGAGCACCAGCAAATCGTTTAGATCTGGTGTTCCTTCTGAAATTAGCAACCATCATGGCCATATCCTTCTCAAGCTTCTCCAATCCTTCATCATACTCATATTCTGATTCTTCTTCATTCAGACCACCTTCTTCTTCAGCTATCAGTGACTGTGAGCTTTTCTTAGACACTTTTGACTTCTGTCTCTGATCGATTTCATCAAGCTCTGCTACAAGGGCATTGGATATCTTCTGACTTCCAAGAGTAGCACGAATATGCTCACTCTGATCAGCTTGCTTTTCAGACTGCTCCCAATTGAGCAAAATACCATAGACCTGAGTTAGATTCAGAATTGAATAATCATTTCTCTATCTGGTACAAGTGGCAATAGTTCCCCAGATTTTCCTTGGCAGCAACTCAAGAAACTTTTCAACAACAAATCTTTGTTCCTTGCCTATACCAGCCTTCTCCATTTTGTTCGTCAGTGACTGGTATCTGGTGTAAGTTGAAGACAGAGATTCATTTGGTTCCATTGCGAACAGCTCATACTGGCGAGTGAGATTAACTTCCCTGCAGCGAATAATATCAGGAGTTCCAATATATATATTCCTAAGGGTATCCCACATATCTTTTGCAGTCCTACAAAGCCTAATTGATTCGAACACTTCATCAGGAAGTGCCATGCCTATGTAGATTTTAGCTTGTTTATCAAGTCTAACCAACCGCCTATCCTCATCAGTCCATTGTTCCTCTCTTTTAGGTAAAACCATTTCTGGTATAGCTGGAGTAGTAGCTGTTGCAATTACAGCAGGAACAATAGTAGTTGGGATATGGGGACCATTGGTTATTATATTACAAAGACGGTCATCAACTAAGTCCAAAAACATCATCATCCGGGACATCCAAGTTTCAATCCTTGAAGGATCAAAAGCTGGAGGTTTGGTTGTAGAACCATTTCCCTTTTGATAATCAGAGTCAACACAGCTATACTTTACTGATTCCATAGCAGACCTGGTTAATTGAATTTAAACCAACTCTGCTCTGATACCAATTGAAAGTCCCGTAATCACTATTAGTTAGTGATTTGGCACACTTCACGTCAAGTTGATACACGCGGAATCCTTTAAATGAAGCATAGGCTAGAAAAATCCGAATTGATTCCAAACGAGCAACAGGAGCGAAAACTTCATCATAGTCAATACCTTCTAGTTGACTATATCCTTGAACTACTAGACGGGCTTTATTTCGAATAACAGCCCCACGATCATCCATTTTGTTAATGAAAACCCAACGAGTACCCGTCAAGTGAGCACCCTTGGGTAGAGGAACAATTTCCCAAACATTCATCTTGTTTATTTGCTGTAGTTCCTCCTGCATAGCCTCGACCCAAGATGGATCTTTTAAGGCTTGTTCAACCTTTTTAGGTTCAATTTGAGACAAATGACATGAGTCAATATGAGCAATAAGTCCCAAAAGTTGCTGAGCTGAAGTCTGCTTTGCTTGTTGTCGCGTTTGAACAGACGCATGAGGATCACCAATGATATTATCAATGGGGTGATCCTTATGTATACGAGTTTCTGGTATGGCACCTGGCACGAGATCCACACCCAGATTGTTCAAATCTCCCTCAGTTTCAGTAGTAGTAGCAGACTCAGGAATGACTAACTCTTCTTCTTCTCCTTCATCTTCAGGAGAAAACAGGTGAGAGTAGGCCATTGTTTCTTCCAATTCATCTTCTTCTTGAGGTTCCTCTAAAGGAGGCATGTTTGGATCATATGGAAGCTCCTTTGTGTAGTTATAAACTGTTTTAGAAGGAGCAGCCGAAGATGATGGAGTAGGAGATGGTGTTGATGGTGGTGATTTGGTAGTTGTTTGTGGTTGTGTGGGTGTTGGTGAAGGTGTAGGTGTAGTTTGTGGAGGTGTAGGATTAGTCGGTGGAGGTGCGGGTGTTGCATTGGGATTTGGGTTGGATGGTTTATTATTAACAGGTGTATCTTGAGTAAGATCAAGCTCATGAAGTATAGAAACCAATTCTTCCGTTTCATCTTCTTCCGGAATATTGAAAGAGTTGAAGAGGTTTCCATAGTTGAAAAACCAATCCGGACCCGTTCCTTGAGGAGGTTCCGTATACCTTAAACATTTCACTTCAAAATGCTCCTCAATCTGATTCGATGATTTGTTAAAGACTCTTTTGTTCGGAGAGTTGACTGAATATCCAAGAAAAATCCCTTCAACAGCTTTATCACCAAACTTAGAGACTTTATCTTTTGTTATCATGATCAGGCATGGACACCCAAATGGTTCTAGGAACTGCAAATTTGGCTTACGGTTATTGAAAAGTTCATAACACGTCTTGTTCTTTTTCTTAACCGTGAGTACTCTGTTGAGAACATAACAGGCAGTATTAACTGCCTCAGCCCAGAAGATAATTGGTAACTTGGAGTCAGCTAACATAGTCCGAGCTGTCTCGATGATTGTCCTGTTCTTTCTTTCTGCAACTCCATTCTGTTGTGGAGTTCTTGGAGCACTAAATTGATGCTCAATACCTCTTGTAGCACAAAACAATTCGAGAGTTGAGTTCTTGAATTCAGTTCCATTATCGCTTCGTATCCTTTTCACCTTCAAGTTGCACAGATTTGCCAACTTGTCCAACAAATACACCAGAATCTCAGGAGTTTCCCCCTTTGTGGTCAAAAAGTAAACCCACGAAAACCTTGAGTAGTCATCAGTAACTACCAAGCAGTAAGACCGACCACCAATGCTCTTTGTAGAGACTGGACCGAAAAGATCCATATGCAGTAGTTTTAGTGGAGCATTTATGGAATTCACCTGCTTAGACTTATGGGACTTCTTACGTAGCTTTCCTTTTTGGCAAGAGATACAGTCATCCTTTAGAGCAAATGACTGTTTTGGAACTCCTAGCACTAGGTCATTTTTGGTCAAGAAATTCATTTTTCGGAAATGAATATGTCCCATTCGTCTGTGCCAAAGCAGTGATTCCTTTTCAGAAGCCTTAGACAAGAGACACGTATACTCGTTCGAAGTCTCAACAGTTCTCATGTTCAAAATGTATGTGTCATTCTTTCTTGGTGCTCTCAGTAACACCCATTCTTCCGGAATGACATACCCAGGCTTCAGTATCACACACTCTGTCTTTGTGAACGCAGTTGTATAATCCTTATCACAGACCTGTGAAACACTTAGCAAGTTGTGCGTAAGCTGTTCCACGTAGTTCACATTTTCAAAACTAACATTGCCGTTAGTTAACGTTCCTCTTCCAGAAATGGTTCCTCCAGTATCTCCAGCAAAAGCAGCATATCCTCCTGCGTATGGTTTAATATCCACAAGAAGAGATACATCGCCTGTCATATGTCACGAGCAGCCGCTATCCAAATACCATTCACTATCTTTAACGCGTTCTGACTGCTGCAACACACAAACGAAGGAGATTAGTGAGAAACGGTGACCCAAGCCTTTACAGACTTAGGTCGACCGTGGTCATCAACAATAAGCACGTCAGATAGGATTTTATCTTTAAACAAATTAGAATTTTTATCTGATGTGTTATTGTTGACGACTGAAGAGTCAACATCAGACTCTTTACGTTTCCAAACTTTTGAAGATTTGGAATTGGTAATCGAAGTAATGTTGGGCTTTTGAATTGGCAAAGGTTTTTGCTCAACATTACTTGGTTTCGAAACAGGCTTGGGAGAGTTTGAGTAACGCCTAGGTGGAGATTTTGAAAAAGAATTTCTGTAAACAGATGTCCTAGGTATCTCTATCCCATATCGCTGATTTGACAGCTTTGGACATTCACGGATTAAATGTCCTTGTTTCTTGCAGTAGAAACAAGAACGAGTCTCAACAAACGGTTGAGACTGAGGAATTATCACAGGAGGTGGAGAAACATTTCTAGAAGATGAACATTGAGTACATGTCTTAGAAGATGTTTGTTTTGGTTGAGAGGTTGAAGTTGATGGTTTATCATACGAAACATTTTCATTTAATAATTTTCTTTGCAAAATCTTTACAGGTGACTGTAAAGTTTGTTGTTTCGAGTTTAAAACCTTTGCTTTTCCCTTATTTGGTTGAACCTTAATTTCAGGTTCAACCTTTGAAATCACTTTTTCAGGTTTAACAGCAACCTTCTTAACCTCAGGATACTCCTGATCCGTAATGTCCTCAATCTCAACAATCTCCTCAATAATAACAGGAGATTCATTCTTTAACTCAACACTCTCCTTAACACTAACAGGAGATTCATGCACAGACTTAACAAACGTTGGCAAGGGGTACTCTGGCCGCTTGGTTTTCTCCTTTCCAAGTTTGTTATGTTTGGTCTCTTTAGCATCTTTGGCTTTTATACCATAAAGCTTTGACCAATCAACTGGAATCTCTTCAAAGCCTTCCTTAACAGGCAGGGGACAGTGAGTAGTAGGAGGAGGTACTGAGTTGTATCCCAATCCCTCATTCTTTTTCTCTTTAGTACCGTGCTTGCTAAGAATTTCATTAAAGACAACCGTTGAGGAATTTGAACCTAAGATTTTACTCTTATAATTCTCATACTCAGCTTTTAAATCTGTAAGTTCTTTCTTTAGTAGTTCAATTTCAACAAGATAGCTTTTAATGGCATCTTCTTGACTAAAAACCTTAGATTTATATTTCTGAGTATCTAACCGATGAGCCTCAAGATGTTTTTCATAAAGTTTCTCATTAGCTTTTAAAAAATTATTTGAGTCGGTTAGTTTTTCATTCTTTTTCCTCAACTCAGCAGTCTCTGTCTGATATGCCTTTAGAGATTCAGTTAATTTAATGCATGAAATACAATTTAACGGTTCATCATGTACCTCATTCACAATGTGAGCCATCAGACACTGTTGGTAATGCTGGGAGACTGGCGTCCAATCTTGACTTGTAGGCTCAAAGGCAATCAGGGCATTATCAGCAAGCCCTTTCTTAGAAACTTCCATTTCTTTGGCCTTTGGAGGAGTAGATGGTGTTGTGAATCCCGATGCTGGCATTTTGGGTTTCTCGCACTCCCTGGCGAAGTGACCCAAATTTTGACAATTGTAACATCGGACCTTACTCTTGTCAAATCCGAAGCCAGTCTTTCCATCACCTTCCAAGCTTTTACGCCCTGTCCTCTGCAAGAACTTTTGAATTCTTCGGGTGATCATTGCCACATTCCAAGTTAAATCCATTTGTTCCAGATCATCTTCATCAAGCTGAGCATAGTCTTCCTTAGTCAGCTCCAAAGTAAGATTCGGTTGAGTAACCAAATCCTTGTATGAGCTTAAGAAAGCTGTGTAAATGGCAGCTTGCTCCTGAATAGCAGGTGAGACTTGAACCTGTTGTTGATTTGAAGAAGGTCCAGTCATGAAAACAGAATGAATCCCATCGGAAGCAGAAGAAGAAGTTGATGGAGCATTTGTATTTGTTACAAAAGCGACTCCAGATCCATAAGTCTTCCCAGAGTTGATCTGAACACCATACACACTAGGATTCTGAACAGCAGCACCAGACCTAGTTTCTTTCTTCTTAATCTCCATCGCGTGAGCTTGAAGATCCCCTATCAGCGTATCCAAAGACATGTTTGCAAGTTCTTCATTTTCCTTTAAAAATTGAACTTTAACATCCCAAGAACTTGGCAACACATCCAGTAGCTTCTTATTCACTTCAATTGAAGGAAAAGTATAACCCCCTTCAAACAACTCACCAACTAACCGTGAGTACCTAGTGAATAAAGAAGTCGTGTCTTCATTTGGAAGGATGTCAAAGATATCGTACTGTTTCTTAATCAGTTCAAGCTTGGCTTCCTTGTACTTATCGTTTCCTCCACAACGAGTTTCAATTGCTTTCCATAAATCAAAGGCTGTTTCATGAGTTCTGAAAAGCCAAAGAACATCCTTGGTTAGACACATTTTAATCATAGAAAAAGATTTTCTTTCAGTATCAAAATCTTTCTTCTCCTTGGGAGACATCGCTTTATAGGTCTTAGCAGGACGAATACCACGGTATTCTCCTTCAGCTAATGGAGGTACATAACGTTCGCGTAATGGTCCCCATAATTCTGGACAATGAAAATCAATGTATTGTTCAACTCGGTCTCTCCAGTATACATAATCCATGTCCGCAGTAAATAATGGAGGTTTATTACTTGAACCTATGTCGTTACTTTGTTTAATCATTTCTCTTAGACCTCTAATATCCTCTTTATCAGCTGCCATTGTAATTACTTAATCGAAAAACAAACTTCTGATCTTAGCGACGTAGGTGAGTACGTCGCACCAAGATTATGCGACGGCTAGAGGTACGTCGCAAAAAGCAAAGGATTCAATTAAGAATCAGAAATATGCGACGTTGAGAGGTACGTCGCAGATGACGTCGCAGAGGACGTCGCAGAATCACACTATGCGACGTTGAGAGGTACGTCGCAGATGACGTCGCAGAATCACACTACGTCGCAACACGACGTCGCACAGACTAATTAAAGTCCAAATCACTACGTCGCACGCGACGTCGCAGCTTACGTCGCAATGGTACGTCGCAAAACGCGAAAATCTGCGGCCAAAAACCCTAAAAATGAATTTTTAACCCTAACTCGAAAACCACGAATGTTGAACGACTGAAACCTTCAATAATCCCAGTAATACTGATCGAAAACCTGTGAAAACACAAAACAAACGTGATAAACACAAAAACACAATAATATCACGTCCTTTTAAATCCCAAACTCGATCCGAATCGCCAAAACGAGCACTTTCTGCTCTGATACCAGTTGTTTGTCCCTTACTTAGGATCTAGTATGAACCGAGTCACTCAATCGTTTGCGGAATCAACGATTAAGTTATACACTAAACACACGAACAATCAATACGCAATGAATATCAAACGAAACGTATTATATTGTATTATAATCGGTCAGATTACAGAGATTTCGACTAATTGCGTTTAGGGTTTCGTCAACCCTAAAACAGAAAACACAAAACGAATTTATACAAAACTGGCACCTGCGACGTCGCACGCTACGTCGCAGGCCCAAGCCCATGCAACGTTGGCTACGTCGCAGGCCCAAAACCTGACGTCGCACCTGCGACGTTGCACGCTACGTCGCAGGAGTCAAGAATACTAAATCTAATTACAAACTACGAGCTAGACCAACTGACAGACACTAAACATGTACTAACAGCTATACCAGAAATGGTTTTACCTAAATAAGAGGAATAATGGACTGATGAGGATAGGCGGTTGGTTAGACTTGATAAACAAGCTAAAATCTACATAGGCATGGCACTTCCTGATGAAGTGTTCGAATCAATTAGGCTTTGTAGGACTGCAAAAGATATGTGGGATACCCTTAGGAATATATATATTGGAACTCCTGATATTATTCGCTGCAGGGAAGTTAATCTCACTCGTACCAGCATCAGTGTCTTTTTCAATAGTCCCATCATTCTTGTCTTCTTTATCAGCATCTTTATCAACACTATTTTGCATATTAGCATCATCCTGTTTCTTTTCATCACTTCCATTATTGCCATCATTGTCATCATCATCATCGTCATCTCCTTCATCCATATTGACAACATCATCTTCTTGTTGTCTATTCATCCATTCCCACCTCATCAGCTCAAAGCTTGCTGACTCCCCCATAACTCTTGCATTTTCATCAGCGGCCCACTCTCTGACTAGATAATCATACCTCCTTTGTTCATCAGGATGAAACTCAGGGAAAACACTCATCTCTTTTTCTTCAGTGACATCCATATCTGATGAGTCGTTGTCAAAAGTAGTGAAATCCTTAGCATCATCATCATCTTCAAATACTTATTTGATGGATTGATTATTGAAATTGCGAAACGTATTGGATTTTATTCATGTTTATGTGTTTATTCGTTGAACCTTGCTTATTGAATGAATGTTGCTAGTTACCTAACGTGGTTTTATGATTAATTGAGATTGAGTTCCTTTTGATTGTAAGATTATTGATGATTGTTGGTTTTAATTGATAATTATCACCGAATAGATTGAGTTTGACGGGTTAGGGTTAATAATTGGTAATATTTGTTGATGATCGAGATAACTAGAAATAGTTATAGACTTTGTTGATTCAAGTTATAAGAATAGGTCACATAAACGGTATTGAATTAATATAAAACACTATTTGGTGGGCAATGCTAAATTGAACTGTTAGTGGGTTGAAAACAACTTCATGTCTTTCCTAATTGTGTTGATTCAATTTGTCTTGTAAGGAGGATTGATACATGTGTTATAATACGATAAAATCCATACGTGAGCATTTTAAATAATATGATTTCCGGATTTTAAGGAAAGTAATCTAAGCAAATGCATTTCTTTTACCATCTGAATTAAATCTTTTATTTTAATTAAGCTATTTTAGTATTTCTTTATTTTAATAAATTAGTTTTCTTTAATTAATCATTTCTTTTATAATTGTTACTCATTTGTTCGACCGGAACTAAAACGTCCCCACTTTTACTGCTTAAATTAATTGTAGCAATTTCCAATTTGTTGATATTGACATCCGTTCCCTGTGTTCGACTCGGACTTACTGAGCTATACTATATATGATCAGGTATTATTGCATGTGTTGTGTATAGTAAGTTAGGTATTTTCCATTTTTAAATTAAAACCCCGTTTACACGACATCAAGTTTTTGGCGCCGCTGCCGGGGAGCGGTTTGTTTTAATTTGACAAATTGGAATTTGATCTTTGTATATTGTTATTTAAGTTCAGTTTTGTTTTATTTATTTTTCAAATTATATTTTTGTGTTTAGGATTGTTTAGTAAGTAATTCATTTAGAGTCTTGTTCTACTGCTTCGGGAATTATATTGCAGGAAGTTTATGACCCGATCAAGGAATCCTCATCTCGCTGATCCTTTTGAAGATCCTGAAAGAGTTTTTCGTCAGAGAAGACGGTTTGCTTCTGTACCACCCAACTCAAGTTTACACCACAACCTTCCGTCGTATTTAGAAGGGGATTTTGGAGAGTATCTTCGGTCCTTATTCGAACCTCTGATCAATCAGGCAGACCCAAGAGACGCAATGGCAGAAGATATCGCCAACATAACGCTCGAAGAGTATTCGAGTCGGATGCGTAATGACCGTGGCACTGGAGTAGTAAGGCCAGCGATTGCACAAGATGTGGAGTTCGAAATCAAGGGACAGTTCCTCAAGGAGCTTAGGGAGAATCCTTTCCGAGGAGAAGAAAGGGAGGATGCTAATGATCATGTGGAGAAAATCGTTGAGATAGCCGATATGTTCAACATTCCTAACGTCACACGCGATCAAGTTATGCTCAGGGTATTCCCAATCACACTCAAGGGAGCTGCTAAGAGATGGATTCAAAACGAGCCAGCTGGATCCATAACCACATGGGAAGACCTTCGCACGAAGTTTCTGAAGATGTATTGTCCTCCTTCCAAAACTTCAAAGATGATTGACGAAATCAGAAATTTCAAGCAGGAAATGGATGAGTCACTACACCAAGCTTGGGAGAGATATAAGGACCTGATGCATAAGTGCCCGCAGCACGACCTGAACGATCAGCAAGTCGTGAGTATTTTCTATAAAGGAGTGGATCGCGCCACGAAACAGCAACTGGATTCCCAAGGGCCTATTCCCAAGAAAGTCCCTCGTGATGCGTTGACTGCCATTCGTGACCAAGCGAAACACTCTCAGTTATGGGATGATGGCACTTCTAGACGAAAGAGGTCTGTGAATGATGAAGATGGATTTGCAGCCATCACCGCTAAGCTAGACAACATGGGCAGAGATATCAAGAAGGTTACTGAGACTGTTCATGCTCTCCAAGTGGGATGCGACAACTGTGGAGGAAGCCATTTAGTAAAGGATTGCCCCGAGACGCGAACAGGAGAACAGACTGAAGAAGTCAAGTATGGAGAAGCTCAAGCACCATATCGTTAGGGCGGTGGAAATTTCTTCAGAAGACCATACCAAGATGGAGGGCGACCGTTTCGCCAAACTCAACCTAGATTTTTCACCAAGGAGCAGCCAGGTGCCTCATCTTCAGACAAGCAAGCTAATTTAGAAGAAATGATGGGTAAGTTTCTCACGTCCAATGAGAAATTCATTACGAGCTCTGGACAAAGAATGGATGCCACCGACGCTGCTTTGAGAAACCAAGGAGCTGCGATTAAGCAAATTGAAGGGAATATTTCCAACATAGCCAAAGTTCTTCAAGAAAGATTCCCTGGGACCCTACCTGGATACACTGAAACCAATCCACGGGATCAGGCGAAAGCAGTGATCACCCGGAGTGGAAAGGGTTTTGAAGACCTCATTCCAAAGAAGAAACCTGTTTCTCAACCCCTACCGCAGAAAGAGAAGGAAGTAGAAGTTGTGGAAAGTCCCAAGGTGGACACTGAGGCTGAACAAATTGCAAGAGATAAGCAATATGCTAAGGAGCATGCACCGCCGCCACCTTATCCTGCAGCTTTGAGAAGAGGGAAAGATGATGCTCAATACCACCAGTTCCTAGAGAATCTGAAGCAACTGCACATTAACATCCCATTCGTGGAAGCCATTGCTCAAATGCCAAAGTATGCAAAGTATCTGAAGGAACTTTTAACTAATAAGAGCAAGTTGGCAGAGGCGACCACGGTGACGATGAACGAGAGATGTTCAGCAGTTATGCAAAATAAACTTCCACCGAAAATGAAAGACCCTGGGAGTATTACCCTTCCTTGTCTGATTGGAAGTTTAGACCTTACTCATGCATTGGCTGACTTGGGGGCAAGCATATCAATAATGCCTTATACTATGTATGCTAGACTTAAGTTGGGGGAACCAAAGCCAATTAGAATGTGCATTGAGTTAGCAGATCGTTCGGTTCAATATCCTCGGGGTATGGTAGAGAATGTGCTAGTTAAGGTGGATAGGCTTGTTTTTCCGTGTGATTTCATCATTCTGGACATGGTTGAAGATAAAAAGGTACCTATCATTTTGGGAAGACCTTTTCTAGCCACTGCAAGGGCATTGATTGATGTTCATGATAGAAAAATCACTCTGAGGTTAGGAGAAGATGAAGTAGTGTTTGATGTCAACAAATCAATGCGATATCCTGCTGCAGTTGATGACACTTGCTACTTTGCAAGTGCTAGAGAAATGACTGATGATGAAGAATTCCTTCAAAGTCTCATAGAAGATGAAGATCTAGATCCAATGATTCTGGAAGGATGGACGAGAAGCATAGAAGCAATTAGAGATATTGAAGAATTCGATAAAATGCTTGAGGAGTTAGAGTTCGAGAGTGATGAGGAAGTAGAAGGTGATCAGCCGACTGAGAATGAAGAATCGGTTGAGACTAATGGTATTTTAGTCAAGAAAGATACTCACATCACTATGCATGGGATTCCCTGCTCACGAGAAGAGGTGTTGGCATGTAAATCTTCTTTTGAAGAACCACCAAGGTTAGAATTGAAAGATTTACCGACCCATTTGGAGTATGCATACCTACAAGGAGAGTCGGATTTGCCAGTTATCATTTCATCCAAGCTATCAGCAAACGAAAAAGAAAGTTTGCTAAAAGTTCTGAAGGAACATAAGCATGCTATAGCATGGACGATTGGTGACATCAAGGGAATTAGCCCATCATATTGTACGCACAAGATCCTTATGGAGTCTGATTTGAAACCAGTTGTGCAACCCTTAAGACGATTAAATCCTAAGGTTACGGATGTTGTGAGGAAGGAAATCATTAAATTGCTTGACTCTGGATTGATATACCCGATTTCTGATAGTCCATGGGTCAGCCCCATTCATGTTGTGCCAAAAAAGGGAGGTATGACAGTGGTTGCTAATGAGAAGAATGAATTAATTCCCACAAGAACTGTTACTGGATGGAGGGTCTGTATCGATTATAGAAAGCTGAATGATGCGACACGCAAGGATCACTTTCCTTTGCCGTTCATTGATCAGATGCTGGAACGTCTAGCTGGAAAAGAATATTATTGCTTTCTAGACGGATTCTCCGGGTACTTCCAAATCCCAATCGATGCAAATGATCAAGATAAGACTACTTTCACCTGCCCATTCGGAACTTTCGCTTATTGGAGAATGCCTTTCGGTCTGTGTAACGCACCCGCCACATTTCAACGGTGCATGATGGCAATATTTCATGATATGGTAGAAGACAGCATGGAAATATTCATGGATGACTTCTCTGTGTTTGGAGATTCTTTTGATAAGTGTCTGATGAATTTAAAGAGGATGTTGCAAAGGTGTGAGAGTTCAAATCTCGTTTTAAATTGGGAAAAGTGTCATTTCATGGTGCGAGAAGGAGTTGTGTTGGGGCATAAAATTTCGAGAGCTGGTATTGAAGTTGATCAAGCAAAGATTGAGGCGATAGCAAAGCTACCTCATCCGACAAATGTTAAAGGAATACGAAGTTTCTTAGGACATGCTGGGTTCTATAGGAGATTCATCAAGGATTTTTCAAAGATAGCACGTCCTATGAACAAGTTGTTGGAAAAGGAAGCTAAGTTCGAGTTTTCAAAAGAGTGCCAAGATGCGTTCAAGATTTTAAAGGAGAAATTGGTATCCGCACCAATTATGATAAGTCCGAATTGGGATCTTCCATTTGAATTGATGTGTGACGCCAGTGATTACCCTGTGGGAGCAGTTTTAGGTCAGAGGGTTGATAAGAAGTTTCAACCTATTTATTACGCAAGCAAGACTTTGACGAGTGCACAGGAGAATTACACTACGACTGAGAAGGAATTGCTTGCTGTTGTTTTTGCGTTTGATAAGTTTTGCTCTTACCTGGTCCTGTCAAAAACGGTTGTTTTTACCGATCACTCTGCATTAAGATACTTGTTTGGGAAACAAGATGCAAAACCAAGGTTGTTGCGATGGATTTTGTTATTGCAGGAGTTTGACATTGAGATTCGTGATAAGAAGGGAGCGGAAAATCTGGCTGTAGATCATCTGTCAAGACTGGAAAATCCAGAATTGGATAAGTTGGATGAAACGGAAATTCGAGATAAGTTTCCTGATGAAAGCTTGTTGAAAGCAATTCTGAATGAATTTCCATGGTTCGCGGATATTGCAAACTTTCTAGTTACAAAGACTCTGCCACCCGGATTGGACTTCAACCAAAGAAAGAGGTTTTTCTCATCTTTACGGTATTACTTTTGGGAAGATCCATATCTGTTCAGACAGTGTGCTGACGGAATTATCCGACGATGTGTAGCTGGAGAGGAATGTGATATTATCTTAGAGCACTGTTATGATGGTCCGGCTGGAGGACATCATGGTCCAAACAACACTGCAAGGAAAGTGTTCGAGGCAGGTTTTTATTGGCTAACAGTTTATAAGGATGCATTCAAGTATGTGAAGGAATGCGATGCCTGCCAACGTACTGGAAGAATTTCAAAGAAGGATGAAATATTGAAAAATCCAATTATGGTAAGCGAGATTTTTGATGTATGGGGTATAGACTTTATGGGCCCGTTTCCACCTAGCAATGGAAACAAATACATCATTGTGGCTGTGGACTATGTTTCTAAGTGGGCCGAAGCAAAGGCATTACCCACAAATGATGCTCGCGTTGTGGTAAATTTTCTTAAGCAGTTATTTTCGCGCTTTGGAGCACCAAAAGCTTTGATTAGTGATCGAGGGACACATTTCACAAATCTGCAATTGGAAAAAGTGCTGCGAAAGTACGGAGTTAGACATAAGTTTTAAACTGCTTATCATCCACAGACGAGTGGTCAAGTGGAAGTGACTAATAGAGGGTTGAAGCGTATTTTAGAACGTTCAGTTGAAGGAAATCCTAAGAATTGGTCATACAAGTTGGATGATGCATTATGGGCGGCACGAACAGCATTTAAGTCATCAGTTGGAACAACGCCTTATCGCCTTGTTTATGGAAAAGCTTGTCATTTACCTTTTGAGTTAGAGCATAAAGCATATTGGGCTTTACAGAAGTGCAATCTTGATGAGAAGTTAGCTGGAAAGGAAAGAATGGAACAGCTAAACGAGTTGGATGAATTAAGAATAAATGCTTATGACAATTCGAGATTGTTCAAGGAGCGAACTAAGAAATGGCATGATGCTCGTCTTAAGTCAAACCATACATTCGAAAAGGGTGATAAAGTTCTATTGTATAGTTCTAGATTACATTTGTTTCCAGGAAAGTTAAAGACACGCTGGACTGGCCCCTTTGTTGTTGACAATGTTTATCCGTTTGGAGCTGTTGATTTGCAAGGATATTCTGGAAAAACTTTCAAGGTCAATGGAAGTAGAGTGAAAAAGTACTATGGTGATATAAGGGACTCCAAGCGTGATTTGGAGATGGATTTGAGTAAAGTAGTGAAGCAAGATGTCGATCTTACCGACGTGATAAACAAAAGCGCTTTCGGGAGACAACCCGTTATTTTGTTAATTTGTTTTTTTTGGTTTATTGTTTTTGTTTTCAGGTTTGAACTTTGTGGGTGTGTTCTCTGGAAACCCTCACGAGACTACAACTCGTCCACTCGGGATACCGAGGGGTTTAAAGGCTTATTGCATGTGCTAAATGCAATCGTGTTGCCTACGGAAGTGTGCTATCGTATTTTATTTCTGAACGAAGTCCTTCAAGCAAATTGCCTTCAAATCAGGGGAGTTTTCTGTTTCACTTCTTTTCTATTCCCTTTATTTTTATTTTCTTTTGCAATGAGGACATTGCATGTTTCTAAGTGGGGGATGGGGGAAAAGAAGTTTAATTGTCCCTAACTTATGAATGGTAGCTATTGAAAATTATTGAGGTTAAGAGGCATTCTACGCGTTAGTCATTTTTCAGCCCAAATTTTTGTTTTAAAATTGTTTCTTTGTAAAATTTAGCAATCTTGTAACACAGTTTGGGAATGCAAAGAATGAAATAAATTTAATTTTTAAATATTAGATAGTTCATCTTATGATGTACCGATAGGCAATCTATATGAAGGATATTGAGCTAGTAAGAAATGTAATGAATAAAGTAAGGATTTATCCTATGAGGATCTTTTAGCAAGGTATGACCTTAGTCTTAATTCTTGTTTGATAGCGTGTTATAATCCATAATTTTGGGATCCTAATAATCATCATTTGGGAATATACTGGGTGTTGTCTCCTCTGTTGTACGAAAGTACAGACCTGGTTTCCGTCAGTATATTTGATATCAAAATAGATAAAAATAAATGAGTACAAAGGACTCATAAATTGAAAAACTAAAGCCAAGTTATGTCGCTCTGTTGTACTGAGGTACAGACCTGTCACCAATGTCTTGGTTTGAAAAATGATTGATTTATTTGGATGTTCATTATTTGGAGAATTATGACACGTTATTTGTATGAGAGTATTTTGCTATAGAAAATCAAGGGTAAGGCCTGCTAGAATAATAATAAGTTGAACTCAATTTCTAAAATTTAGATTGTTTAAGTGGACAACAATATCGGTAATCTGAGTGAATTATCTTTTATGTGTAATAATAATATATTAGAATGGCTTCCCATGTAGAGTTTCTTGATTGCTGAGTTTTAAGGTTGACTCGATTTTAAGATAAAAATTTGGTTTGTCGAATGCTGTGTAGTTTGTAAGTCCTTTTATCCATTGTTTGCCGTTCATATTTAAAGTTTTGAATTTTTGAATTACTAGTCTACTTGAGGACAAGTAGGATTCAAGTGGGGGATGTTTGATGAACGCCAAAATGTGCTATTTTATAGTGCTAATTGCCCCTTTGTTTAGATGAATTCTTATGCTTTTTAATTGAATTCGATACTCATTTCGTTCATATTTGCAATTAGGAATTATTTGGAGCTTGAATTACAAAAGAAGCGGAAATCGAGTGAATATCGAAGAAAAGATACGAAGAAAAAAAAAAGAATAAAGGTTGAAGAATGGAGGTCGATTGGCTGAGAAGTTGGAATTTGCAATCCATACGGCGTATGGAAATCCATACGGCGTATGGATGAAGTGAGCCGGGCCGCCAGAAGACGCGGGTCAGATCCATGGGCTTTGCAATCCATACGGCGTATGGAAATCCATACGGCGTATGGATCGCCTCGGCAAAAACCCTAAAAACTTCATTTTGCCCTCATTTTGCACACACTCCATCACATTATTCCAGACGAATTCTCTGCTGCAAAACCCTTATTCCAGAGCACTTTGAAGGGATGGAAGCTTGAGGAATCAAGGGCTTACGTTCATTCAATCGTTATTTCATTATTTCGGTCCGAATTCATTCGTTTCTTTCATTCGATTATGATTATGATGTTGAGTTTGAATCTGACTTTTTGTTATAATATGAGTGGCTAAGTTTTTAATGTATTTGCTTAGATGATAATACTTATTTGATGGATTGATTATTGAAATTGCGAAACGTATTGGATTTTATTCATGTTTATGTGTTTATTCGTTGAACCTTGATTATTGAATGAATATTGCTAGTTACCTAACGTGGTTTTATGATTAATTGAGATTGAGTTCCTTTTGATTGTAAGATTATTGATGATTGTTGGTTTTTATTGATAATTATCACCGAATAGATTGAGTTTGACGGGTTAGGGTTAATAATTGGTAATATTTGTTGATGATCGAGATAACTAGAAATAGTTATAGACTTTGTTGATTCAAGTTATAAGAATAGGTCACATAAACGGTATTGAATTAATATAAAACACTATTTGGTGGGCAACGCTAAATTGAACTGTTAGTGGGTTGAAAACAACTTCATGTCTTTCCTAATTGTGTTGATTCAATTTGTCTTGTAAGGAGGATTGATACATGTGTTATAATACGATAAAATCCATACGTGAGCATTTTAAATAATATGATTTCCGGATTTTAAGGAAAGTAATCTAAGCAAATGCATTTCTTTTACCATCTGAATTAAATCTTTTATTTTAATTAAGCTATTTTAGTATTTCTTTATTTTAATAAATTAGTTTTCTTTAATTAATCATTTCTTTTATAATTGTTACTCATTTGTTCGACCGGAACTAAAACGTCCCCACTTTTACTGCTTAAATTAATTGTAGCAATTTCCAATTTGTTGATATTGACATCCGTTCCCTGTGTTCGACTCGGACTTACTGAGCTATACTATATATGATCAGGTATTATTGCCTGTGTTGTGTATAGTAAGTTAGGTATTTTCCATTTTTAAATTAAAACCCCGTTTACACGACATCAATTATCATTGATAGGCCATTGCTTACTAAGCTATATGCTTACTCGATTATGTTTATGTGTTTTTAGGTGAGCCAAGTGGGACCCAACGAGATTCAGGCAAGAAACCCGAGGGATGCTAATGGTGGAACTTGTTGCTTTGTCGGTAACAAGTTACTTCTCTTAATCATGCTCATGATATGTTGTTATACCCCTTTTATGAAGAAAACAAGGTTTTGACACTTGGTGTTGTAAATGTAAACCTTTTGGTCAAAGTCATATATAACATGTTGAAAGTCAACGGATAGTATAGTCAATGAGCATGTTATGCTTGTTGATAGTTTTGAATGTGTAAATCTTGAATTTAATGAATTATGATGTAAATATTATAATTATAATAGCTTCCATGGAACAATTGAGATTTTATAGTCTTAATGAGTTTTGATAGAAACATCAGCTTAGTTTGACTTAGAATAGTCAAAGGAAAGTGAATTGGGTGTTGGAATGGTGGTTATATGGGTTAAGACCCAAACGGGTCGTTAAAGTGCCTAAATGGGTCACTAATAGGTCTATAGGTCAAAATGAGTTGTGATTATGGTATGACGAATGTTAAAGTGGCCTTAGGTTCTAAATGTAGTATTGAATGAGTGGTAAAAATGCTAGAACCTGAATGCACATGGTTTAGAACTTAGTATGTCAACGAAAATGAGTAAAAATGGTCATTTTGGGGTCAACGGTCCAAATCATAATAAAACGCGAATTTGCGAAAAGTGGAAATTGGGGAACTTTTGTATTGTCATTATACACGTGCCTGCAAATTTTCATGGTCATTGGACCTGTCATTTTCAAGATATGCACGTTTGAAGTTCGATAAATGGTAATTAAGTGTGCAGGCTTGATTCCCGGGGAATGAGAGTCATTCCTGGGGAATCCGAAGTATGATGGGTAACAGCAGGCTTCATTCCTGGGGAATGCGAGTCATTCCCGGGGAATCTCTTATAAATTCAACATTTTTATTTAAATCCTTATTTGATCTAGGGAATGATACAACAAGTCTAAAATGTTATATTTTAAACGTGGGACTTTACGAAATGAAAAAAAAAAAAAAAAAATTTGTTCTAAATTTCGGGGTGTTTCAAGTTTTTAGCTTATAGATAGCAACAATATGATGGGAAAAGTAAAAAGATATATGTTCATAATTACTTTGTGCATGCCAATGTTGGGAAATGGAAACAAATTTAAATATTAACCTATAAGGCTTTAATTTAATTGTAATTTATAAATATTATTTATAATGTGAAGAAAACGTTTGATATTCCCTACAGATTTATGAATGTGGCGTGTGGATAGGAGAAAATCAAGGGAAAGTGAAAAGTTTTTAGCTTATAGATAGCAACAATATGATGGAAAAAGTAAAAAGATATATGTTCATAATTACTTTTTGCATGCCAACGTTGAAAAATGGAAACAAATTTAAATATTAACCAATAAGGCTTTAATTTAATTGTAATTTATAAATATTATTTATAATATGAAGAAAACGTTTGATATTCCCTACAGATTTATGAATGTGGCGTGTGGATATGAGAAAATTAAGGGAAAGTGAAAAGTTTTTAGCTTATAGATAGCAACAATATGATGGGAAAAGTAAAAAGATATATGTTCATAATTACTTTTTGCATGCCAACGTTGGAAAATGGAAACAAATTTAAATATTAACCAATAAGGCTTTAATTTAATTGTAATTTAATTGCAAATTCATTATTTAGAAACTTGAATAATCCGTTTCTTATTTTTAAAAAAGAAATAAGTTGAAAATAATACTACATGATGACATCAGCGGATTAATGTGGGCATGACACGTAAGCGTATAAGGTTGCTTCAATTGGTGCCAAATCAGATTCATGACGTCAGCGCATCCCCCCTTTAGTAGATAGAATAGATTTATAAATATTATTTATAATATGAAGAAAACGTTTGATATTCCCTACAAATTTATGAATATGGCGTGTGGATAGGAGAAAATCAAGGGAAAGTGAAAAGTTTTTAGCTTATAGATAGCAACAATATGATGGGAAAAGTAAAAAGATATATGTTCATAATTACTTTTTGCATGCCAAACAAATTTAAATATTAACCAATAAGGCTTTAATTTAATTGTAATTTATAAATATTATTTATAATATGAAGAAAACGTTTGATATTCCCTACAGATTTATGAATGTGGCGTGTGGATAGGAGAAAATCAAGGGAAAGTAAAAAGTTTTTAGCTTATAGATAGCAACAATATGATGGGAAAAGTAAAAAGATATATGTTCATAATTACTTTTTGCATGCCAACGTTGGGAAATGGAAACAAATTTAAATATTAACCAATAAGGCTTTAATTTAATTGTAATTTAATTGCAAATTCATTATTTAGAAACTTGAATAATCCGTTTTTTATTTTTAAAAAAGAAATAAGTTGAAAATAATATTACATGATGACATCAACGGATTAATGTGGGCATGACACGTAAGCGTATAAGGTTGCTTCAATTGGTGCCAAATCAGATTCATGACGTCAGCGCATCCCCCCTTTAGTAGATAGAATAGATAGATTTTAATACCGAGGCACTGATAATTAAAGCTTAAACTATCAACATTATTACGTAGTAAGAAAAGTTAAAGTAAACTAGGGGTATAGCCCGTGCGATGCACGGGGCTTGATATGTTCCAATATTTGCGCACACAATTTTCATAACTGTTGGTACTAAAAGTAAACTTCAAATTAACAAATTCATGTAGTTTAATCATCTTGTAAGTTATGCTAGAGTTGACAAACTTGTATATAATGGGATTTTGATATAAATCATCCTGTTGGGATGCATAATAAACGTTCACAAATACCACAAAGTTAGACATGTTATTGCATTTGAGTGTAAGATATAATAGTAATGTTTAAAGAGTGAATCGTAACAAATGACTACATATTATACATGCAAAATCAACATCATAGTTAGGATCCTGAGAATCATAACATTAAATATCCCCAATAGAACAATTTCTCTGGTATATACCCTTAAGCATATCTTCATAAACATTCAATATATGCTAACACTGACTGCAAAAGATTTGTTACGTCAATAGAAACTAATAAGCTGATCAATTAAAACCCCAAGATGCAATTAATAGTTGGTTTACTTAGAATTTTTCTCGCGCAAAAAACGATTAGAATTAATACGGTGCCCATGATTTTTTTCCTATAAAACTAAAATATGTTGTCAAGACGTTCGTGAAATTGTTACAAAGAAGAAAGAAACTTAAGTTGAAGCCTAAAACAACAACTCTCTATCACCATATTCATCATCTAAAAAAAAAATGTACCTAAACAACTCTTGCTCATCTTCAAACTACTTGGTCTACCTTTTAGTGTTTTGATGTGTGTTGTATCGAACTGCAACTATGTTTTGTGTGAGCTTCTCCAATATTGTGACTGGATTTCGAAAGCGGTTGGATACATGTTAATGAATTACCCACCAACAAACACACGTACAAAACCTAATTTAAATAAATGGATTCTTCTACACATTGCCATTTAATTTAATTTGTGTAAAAAGGCTTATTACCTTTCTAATTATATTGTTTTTTACTACAGTATTTGATAAGTTGAAGGGTATGAGAGTTTCTTATATATGCATTCGTACTCCCTCACTTTAATTATTATTATTATTAAAATTAATTATCAATTTAAATAAAATAAATGTAAAGAAAATGAAAGGGTGAACTAAAACTTCACACATACATATATCATTCAATGTAAACGAAAGGATAACTCAACCATTGATTAAATCTCTTCTTAGAGTAAACGAAAAAGCTCTAAACATATATGAAACTATTTGGAGGAACACATGGGAGTTTCAAACCACTCGGCTTCTTTTTGTCATATGTATAATAAATAAATTTATTTATTATAGACTATCTTATTATTTTTTTTATTTGATTTTTTCCTATGTATTATTCATTACTATATTGATGACGACAAAAAACTTATATTATATATACGGAGTAGTTTCCAAGACTCATTTAATTGCGTAAATACAGTAGATGGCCACTAATCCTTTCTAACATAATAATAATATATTTTCTGATTATTAAGTCAAGGCTCATTTTGTATAGCATTTTTATCTTTATAGTATTGTTGATAATATAGTGTAGGCTTATATTTTACTTTTTTACTTTTATCATTTTTTTTACCATCATTTAATATAGTGGTTAATCCCCTATTATTACACCAATGTTGAATTTTTATTTATAGACACCCATTAATACCCTAAAGTTAATTTACTATTTAATATATACGCAAACTAAATTCGTAATAAATGATATGAAAATGAAGTATTTTTAAGTGATAAATATTTTATATTAATTTGCTTTTAATATGCATGTCTCGTGAGTGACCCAAGATTGTAAGTTGCTATTAGAAAACGTTGTAGAGATTTTCATCTTTGATCACGGTAATTAATGGATTGGATGATATTTTACATATTGCTAGTTATACTATCTTTATTTTTCTATGATAAATAAAAAATCAAATTTATAATTTAATATAGTGTTTAGATTTTACTTTTTCACATTATTTACTATCATTTAATGTAGTAGTTAATCCCTCGTTATTTTATTTTATATATATATATATATATATATATATATATATATTGCTAATTATATTATCATTTTATTGATTTGTGGAAAAAAAACTAAAAAACTATAATTTAATGTAGTAGTTAATCCCTGATTATTATATATTGCTAATTATATTATCATTATTTATTTATGACAAAAAACTCAAAAATCTTAATTTAATGTAGTAGTCAATCCCTCATTATTTATTGCTAGTTATATTATCATTAGTTATTAATTCATGATTAAAAAAACTCAAAAATGATAATTTAATAATATAATGCTTAGATTTTACTTTTTACCATTATTTACCATCATTTATTGTAGTGGTTAATCCCTAATTATTATACCAAGGCTCAACTTTTAAAGTATTGTAGATTGTAGATAGTGATAAAAATTACTAATATAAAAGTTAATATTTATTATTTAGTATGTAATCTTGTAAAGGTTCGAACCCGGATGTGAGCAAAATGCTCTCCGGGATGGAGACAGGGGTTTTCTCTCGAAATATTCGGGTTTCCCCAGGAATTGGTGATGGGTATATGAAGAGGCAATGCCGCTGAGCCCAATACTGCCTTTCAAAAAAAAACTAGACTACGGGTTGTTATTCTAGTAGACATAACCCGAAAGCCGCGCAAACCAGATCACTCTATACTTTTTACACTTGCTCAATCTCTAAAGCTAATTCGGAATCGTTCCTTTGCCGTTTTATCTTGAATAAGCGCTCAAGTCGAGACTCTTATATGTTAATAGAGAAAGCAGATTCAGAAAGAAAGCGAGTAGGAGAAGAATGGATTTTTTTTTTTTTACAAATGTTTATCACTAACTAGTTGTGAAAGATGGTCCCTGTCATCTTCGTGTCTTAGGTTTTCCAACAACAAAATGATTCATTATCCCTACTTTAATAATTCAACTTACCATTTAGTTATTTTTTTAAATAAATAAAGACATGTAATCGGTGATTCAAAGTAATTTTTGTTACTAAATCAGCAAATTGTAAGGGGTTTTGCGTCACCAACAAACTAAAACTTATATGATAAGTTTTCAATTTACAAATTTATGTCATATGTGTTATGGAAAATCACAAATTTGATCATTTGACCAAAGTCATTTAACAAAATAATCAATTGACTTTTCTTTTTAACAAACTAATCCACCATTTCGCGCTACACCAAGCGAGAACGGCGTGAATGATATTAATTAACAAAAAGTCAGAGTTTTATTATTGTTTAAGCCAACCAATTAAAACCACATGACATTTTACGCGAAAACTAGTGGGACCGGCGCGAAATGGGTGAGACCGGCACGAAAACAACCAGAAACCATCTAATATATTATTGGGAAATTGACGATATACCCCTCGAAATCGCAAAAGCAAATTTGCTTTTGCGATCCCGTGTTTTGCTTTTGCGACCCGCTCACTTGAACTAGTCCGTTACCGAGTACACAGGCAATCGCAAATCGCAAAAAAGGTTTTGCGATTTGCGTTTTGCGGATGGATATGTTGATTATATTTAATTTAATATATTATATGTTTAGTTTACTTAGTATATACGTTTTTCGTTAGTAACTTTTTTCTATACAATGTTTAAAATAATTCTGAATATATATTTAGGATCAGTGTAATATTATCTACATTTCGACATAGATTTTATCATCATATGTTATGTATTTAACGAAAGCATTTTTTTAATTTCGAAATCAACTTTTTTTATATCAAAGTGTAGATAAATATAAACTGGTCATAGTGGTATATTTAGATTTATATTATAACATATGTAAGAAAATTTATCAGCCGAAAACACAATAATTCGTTAATTAGTCAAAAACACAATATTTTGGCTAATAAATTTTCTTACATATGTTATAATATAAATATAAATATACCACTATGACCAGTTTATATTTATCTACATTTTGATATAAAAAAAAGTTGATTTCGAAATTAAAAAAAATGCTTTCGTTAAATACATATCATATGACGATAAAATTTATGTCGAAATGTAAATAATATTACACTGATCACGAATATATATTCATAATTATTTTAAACATTGTATAGAAAAAGTTATCAAAGAAAAACGTATATACTAAGTAAATTAAATATAAACATATAATATATTAAATTAAATATAATCAACATATCCATCTATTATCGTCAATCCGCAAAACGCAAATCGCAAAATCTTTTTTGCGATTTGCGATTGCCTGTGTACTCGGTAACGGGTTAGTTCAAGTGAGCGGGTCGCAAAAGCAAAACACGGGATCGCAAAAGCAAATTTGCTTTTGCGATTTCGAGGGGTATATCATCAATTTTTTTCGTGGGAGGGCAAAACGATATATACCTAAAAAAAGTGGTATTTTTTTAAATTTCCCTATATTATTTAATATATTATATTTTTCATATTTAATTAACTTAGTATTTCGTTTTTCTTTGATAACTTTTTATATACAATGTATTAAATAATTCTAAATATATATTCATGATCAGTGTAAATTTATCTACATTTCGACATAAATATTATTGTCATATGTTATGTATTTAACGAAAACATTTTTTAGCCACGAAATCAACTTTTTTTTATGTCAAAAATGTAGATAAAAATAAACGGGTCATAGTGGTATATTTAGATGGTTGAAATCAACTTTTCGCTAAAAATCAACTTTTTGCTAAATAATAAACTTTTCGCTAAAAAATGTTTTCGTTAAATACATAACACATGACGATAAAATTTATGTCGATATGTAGATAAAATTACACTGATCATGAAATATATTCGGAATTAATTAATACATTGTATATAAAAAGTTATCAAAGAAAAACGAAGTACTACGTTAATTAAATATGAAAAGTATAATATATTAATAATATATTAGATGGTTTCTGATTTCTCACCCATTTCGCGCCGGTCCCACTAGTTTTCGCGTAAATTGCCACGTGGTTTTAATTGGTTGGCTTAAACAATAATAAAACTCTGACTTTTTGTTAATTAATATCATTCATGCCGTTCTCGCTTGGTGTAGCGCGAAATGGTGGATTAGTTTGTTAAAAAGAAAAGTCAATGGATTATTTTGTTAAATGACTTTGGTCAAATGATCAAATTTGTGATTTTCCCTATTTGTTATTATTTTAGTATTAATCATTAACCTAAGAAAGGTCGTTTACAGTTAACTTCACATAGGTTACTAAAAATATTTGTCGACCATTTTTTTAGTTGTCATCACATATTACAGGTTTGTTGCTAGTGAAAAATATCCATTAATCCAATTAGTAACTGGTATATTCATCAATTTCTTTTCCATTTAAGATACTATATATTATATAAATTATGGTGTATTGGTGTAATGGTGTGTGTATAGTTAAAGTAAAGGGAAATTAACAAAAATGTCATTTTTTTCGGATATATTTTTCGATTTGCCACTTCAAAAAAAAACTTGCTGATTTGCCCTCCCCGGTCGCAGGTCGCATCATGCGACCTGCGACCCGTTCAATGCGACCTGCGACCCAAGCGTTTTCCGAGTAAAAGACAAACAAAACGTGTCGAAGCCGTCCTGTCGCAAGTCGCAGCCTGCGACCTGCGAACATGCGACCGTCCGAGATCATCTTGCAACATTGTTAAAATTTAATATATTTTATGTTTCGTATTTAATTAACGCAGTGTTTCATTTTTCTTTGATAACTTTTTATATACAATGTATAAATAAATTCTGAATATATATTCATGATCAGTGTAATTTTATCTACATTTCGACATAAATTTTATCGTCATATGTTATGTATTTAATGAAAGCATTTTTTAGTTTCGAAATCAACTTTTTTTATATCCGAATGTAGATAAAAATAAACTGGTCATAATGGTATATTTAGATTTATGTAGTATAACACATAAAGGTTGAAAAAAGTCAAAAAGTCAAATTATTAGTCCACCTTTATATAACATAAGAAAATTTATTAGTCCACCTTTATTAGTCAAATTATTAGTTCCATACCCGCCGGTTCGGGTTTTCTTAGTACCCGGCGGGTATGGAACCTGGTACGGTTTTTTGAAATTGAAATCGGGTTGAAATAGGGTCGGGTTGAAAACCCGGTCAAAAACCCGGTCAAAAACCCGAAAAAAACCCGAAAACCCGGTCTTAACCCGGTCAAATACCCGGTCAAAAACCCGGTTCCAACCCGGTCAAAACCCGGTTCGGGTTGGTCAAATACCCGGTTTGACCGGGTTTGACCAAAACCCGGTTCGGTTTTAGGGTCGGGTCGGGTTGGGCCAAAACCCGGTTTTGTTCATGCCTAATCATGTACGTGATAACGTGAAGTCCTTATGATATTGGACTAGAGGTGCAAACCGAAAACCGGTTTTTTCAAAAACCGATCGAAAAACCGAAACCGGTTTTTATAAAAACCGGTTAATAAAAAACCGAAACCGGTTTCTCAAACCCGAACCGGTTTTGACCGGTTTTAGTTTTTATGTCCAACCGGTTTTTTTCCCGTTTTTTAACCGGTTTTAACCGGTTATTCCAAAAAACCGGTTTTAACCGGTTTTTTTTGAAAAAAATAGGCTGCCGTTATATATCCGTTGGAGGAGCGTTTTTTTGATGTTTTTGAATATTTTGGGGTGCTTTTGCCCCCCCAATGACCCTATAAATACACCCCTTTGGTTTAGGTTCAAAGCACACCAATTCTCTATCTCTTTCTCTCAATTTCTATTACATTATCTCAAAAACTCTATATATATATTCTCTCAAAAACTATATATATATATATATATATATATATATATATACACTTTTACTTTCCGAAATGGAAAATACACAATCTCAAGCTTCCGGTTCCGGTTCCGTTGCTAGCAATGTACGAAAGAAAGTTTACACAAATGAAGATGTCGTGCTTGTTAAAAATACGACCCGGAACCAAGAAATTTGGGTGAATTACGATTTGTGCATTATGAATGATGGGGCGAGTAAGGCTCGTTGCAAGAGATGTGGGAACTTTTATAACGCCTCATCAAACTCCACATTACGAGCTCACATGACCACGGCTTGTAAATCGGTTAGTCAAGATCCATCACAAGCGACACTTGGTTCGGATGGTGGTGTTTTTATATACGACAATGATGCGCTTCGAGAAGATTTTACAAAGTTTGTCATCCAAGAGGCGCTTCCATTCAACCACTTCGACAACCAACGACTTACGGGTATCATCAAAAAGAGACTACAACCGCGATACCAACAAGTAAGTCGTACTACCCTAAGAAACGATGCTTTTAAATTATGGAAAAATGCTAAAAAAGATATAATTGATGGTTTTCTAAACTATAAACATGGTGTTTCTATTACTTGTGATGTTTGGACCGCACCACATGGAACGGCAAATTCTTATTTAGCCGTTACCGCCCATTGGTTTCATCCCGATTCTTGGTTATTGATGAAACGTACTATTGCTTTTAAATTGTTTGGTTATCCGCATACGGGATGTAACTTGCGAAAAATTTTAAATGACACTTTAATTGAATATAATCTAGACGATAAAGTTTTTACAATTTCACTAGATAATGCGTCAAACAATACGAGAGCAATGAATTTACTAAAATTACGTTTAAAACCAATTTTAAATGGCGCTTTTTTTCATTCTCGTTGTGTTGCTCATATTATAAATTTGGCCGTACAAGCGGCATTAAAAATATGTGATAATTTACGACAAAAATTTAAGAGTTTATTAGTAACTATATATAGTTCTAGTAACGAACGTCAAGCTAATTATAGACGTTTTCGTGTACAATGTGGTGAAACTCCCCTAGGACCATGCTATGATAATAATACTAGGTGGAATTCTACTCACGATATGTTTGAAAATATTTTAAGACAACGTGAAACTTTAAATGCTTTTAATACGTTGTTAGTTGATAGAAATAAGTCCGTACCTATAACCGATAATGAATGGGATCAACTTTACGATTTAACTTCTTTTTTAGTAGTTTTTAAAGATGCTACTACTATCCTTTCGGGTGTATATTACCCAACTAGCTCCTTAGTTCTAAACCAAGTTTTTATAATGACCGAAAAATTAAAAGAATTTGAACTTTCGTCATATCCAATGTTTAGAAAAATGGTTAGAGTTATAAAAAAGAAATTTATAAAATATTTTGGTAACATGCCTTTGGTTTTTACTTGTGCCGCCGCACTAAATCCAACTATAAATGTTGGCGGCGTACAACGTATACTCACAACAATTTTGGAAAATTTGGACTTAAACTTAACCGACGACCCGAACTATATTCCAAATGAAATTACTCGATTTGAAAATGGTTTTACACAATTATTTGAGATTTATGCGTCAAAAATTGGTTACCAACCAAATCCAATTGTTGACTCCATGCGGGCGGGAACATCTCGGGCATCATCTAGTGACATAAGCGTAAACCTTTATAATGCTTTACTTGAAGACGCTTCAAAGCGTCAACGCACATCGGCTCCAACAAGCGAGTTGGGACACTATAAGTCTACAAACTTTTTAACCACTTTAAGTGTTGACCAATTTCGTAATTTTGACATTTTGAGTTGGTGGAAAGAAAGAGAAGTACAATTTCCAATTTTATCCGCTATGGCTCGGGATTTATTAGCCGTCCAAGCTTCGACTGTAGCTTCCGAATCGGCTTTTTCTACTAGCGGTAGAATCATATCGGAAAGAATGTCAAGACTAACCGCTGAATCCGTGGAAGTATGTGTATGTTTGAAAGATTACTTGGATGGGGTAGATAGGATACAAAATGTAACAACGTTGGAAGGCCCACTATTAGGTAATGTTGAAGATATTATCCAAGAAGAAGAAGTCGCATTAGGGATATCACCTCCAACGACCGAATTAGATGAAGGTGAATTTGAAGAACTTGAAGTTGAATCCGTGGATGAGGATGAAGTTTGGGATGACATAATCACATAAGTAGTTAAGTGTATCCGGGTGATGGCCATGCCGAAGCTCGATATACTTTACTACACGATTACATTTTCGGGTGATGGCCATGCCGAAGCTCGAAATGTATTTGTATTTTATATTTTTAGTTGTAATTGTATCATTCAAATAAAAGTTATGTTTGTATTTTATATTTTTAGTTGTAAGTGCATTATTTATAATAAAAGTTATGAAGACTTTTTCGATTCAATAATATTTTAAGAAGACTTATATAAGACTTTTGTTTAAGTTATTGTTTAATTATGTTTCCATTACTAATGTTCTATGAATTCAATAAAAAAAATTGACCCAAACATTGTTTTTCCTTAAAAAGCTTAACGTTCGAACCACTTGAAAATGGGAGTTGATAAATGCAAGGAAGTTTTTACTAAATCCACGGAAAAGTACAACTCTTTGTGCTTACAGTACCATTTTTTATGCACATGCTTCCTTGAATTTAGTAAAAAATTCCTTGAATGTATCAACTCACTTTGAATTTTATAGAATTTTTAGATTCAATAATATTTTTAGGAAGATTTACAAGCCTTTTGGTTATGTTATTGATCAATTATGTTTACATTACTAATGCTCTACGAAGTTAATGAAAAAAAATTGACCCAAACGTTGATTTTCCTTAAAACGCCTAACGCTCAAACGTGTTTGAATTTTATAGACTTTTTAGATTCAATAATATTTTTAGGAAGATTTACAAGCCTTTTGGTTATGTTATTGATCAAATTTGTTTCCCTTACTAATGCTCTACGAAGTTAATGAAAAAAAATTGACCCAAACGTTGATTTTCCTTAAAACGCCTAACGCTCAAACGTGTTTGAATTTTATAGACTTTTTAGATTCAATAATATTTTTAGGGAGAATTACAAGCCTTTTGGTTATGTTATTGATCAATTATGTTTCCATTACTAATGTTCTACGAAGTTAATGAAAATATTTTGACCCAAACGTTGATTTTCCTTAAAACGCTTAACGCTCGAACGTGTTTAAATTATATAGACTTTTTGGATAAAAGTTATGTTTGTATATTTTATTTTCATTTGTATTATTTAAATTTTGTTATACAATTATACCGAATTCGAATCCGGGAAAAAACCGAAAAAAAATAACCGATTAAAACCGGGTCAAAACCGAAAAAAACCGATTCCGAACATTTAAAACCGAAAAAAACCGATTCCGAAAAACCGAAACCGAAAAAAACCGAAACCGATAAAAAACCGGTTTTTTAAAAACCGGTTTTTAAAAAACCGAAAACCGAAAAAAACAAGCCGTCCTGTCGCAAGTCGCAGCCTGCGACCTGCGAACATGCGACCGTCCGAGATCATCTTGCAACATTGTTAAAATTTAATATATTTTATGTTTCGTATTTAATTAACGCAGTGTTTCATTTTTCTTTGATAACTTTTTATATACAATGTATAAATAAATTCTGAATATATATTCATGATCAGTGTAATTTTATCTACATTTCGACATAAATTTTATCGTCATATGTTATGTATTTAATGAAAGCATTTTTTAGTTTCGAAATCAACTTTTTTTATATCCGAATGTAGATAAAAATAAACTGGTCATAATGGTATATTTAGATTTATGTAGTATAACACATAAAGGTTGAAAAAAGTCAAAAAGTCAAATTATTAGTCCACCTTTATATAACATAAGAAAATTTATTAGTCCACCTTTATTAGTCAAATTATTAGTTCCATACCCGCCGGTTCGGGTTTTCTTAGTACCCGGCGGGTATGGAACCTGGTACGGTTTTTTGAAATTGAAATCGGGTTGAACCCGGGTTGAAATAGGGTCGGGTTGAAAACCCGGCCAAAAACCCGGTCAAAAACCCGAAAAAAACCCGAAAACCCGGTCTTAACCCGGTCAAATACCCGGTCAAAAACCCGGTTCCAACCCGGTCAAAACCCGGTTCGGGTTGGTCAAATACCCGGTTTGACCGGGTTTGACCAAAACCCGGTTCGGTTTTAGGGTCGGGTCGGGTTGGGCCAAAACCCGGTTTTGTTCATGCCTAGTCATGTACGTGATAACGTGAAGTCCTTATGATATTGGACTTTTATCATCAAATATTATAAATAGCCCAAATTAACAGCCCACAAGCCCAACTTGTAGAGTCTTAGATACCTTTTTTGCTTTTCACAATTTCAGCAAGAAGGCGAATTCGATTTCAGCGACGAACAGGATTTTGATTTCTAAGCAGAAAAAGGTACTTATTCTGAAACCTAATTTTGATTTTCTTCCATTGATGTATGTATTTATATGTATGTATGTTCGATAGAACGGGTTGATCTTACTTCGGGTTTTGGGAGTTCGGATTTTGGGGTTTTCGGTTAGGAAGTTGGATTGTAATATGTTTGATGTCCATATTTTGAGATTATTTATTGATTAATTGGATGGTGTTTAATGTTTATCAACTTCCTTTAGAACTCCATTAGTTGCTGTTGTTTAATGCGTTGAAGGTTCTTCTGCAATTTCATTGTTTTCGGGTCTATTTTCGTATTTGGTTTTGTTGCCATTGGATGCAATTTCATTGCATCTAGCCCATAGATGAACAGATGAGGCTTATATTCTTCAAATGAGTATTGATGTTTAAAATATGTAGGTTATTAATAATGCTGTGAGAACATTATGTAGTCTCGGTCTGTTATCTTGTCGCATCTATTTCGTCTAGATTATAAATACTAGCAATTTAGAATATTAATCTAACAATTAAGTGTCATTGTTAAAAAAAAGGTAATTTGCAGTTGTTTCGATCATTTATTGAATGATATTTTTCATTAGAATCAAATCCAAAAAGAACCTTTGAATCAATAGGGCTTTTGAATTTTTTTCACTGCTATAATATTTCGTTTTATCAAACAGACCCGTAGGGATTCAAATGACAGCTACGTTTGTCACTTGCCGAATTTTTTAAAATCATCCAGAATGAGTCTTATTGCATCATATATCTTTTGGAAGATGGTCTCCCAAATCGTGATTTCAATTGCAAGAATATCAGGTTTCATTCATGCCAGAAGTACCAACTTCTTAAGTCTTTTTTTGTTTTTGTTTTCTTCAGCTGGTACCACCTGATAACATTAGAGTTCTGCAAGCATATTTTCCAGTTTTATTTCATTTGAGTGTGGCATGTAACTTAAACTTTGGCTTATGGCTAAAAAGGGCTGTTTGATGATGCAATATTGAGTTGCTGGATGATATTGTGGCTTTGTAACTGATTGTTGATATGTATGATCTAGTTTTAAGTCTAGGGGAATATGGAAACCGTCAATATGACTAAGGTTGCTGATGTTTTTTATTGCATTAGGGCTACACCAAGTACCAACACTAAAGTATTATCTTTTGTGTATTAGTTATGTTCAACTCAACGAAGGAGATAAGAGGGTGAACCGCCCCATTGCATTCTATGCCAATTGAAGTATTTCCTGATTTTATTAGCCATCAATGTGTGTTATAAGTTAAAATAAGCCGTCGAAGACTTCATATTCGTGAGTAGAACCAACACTGTCATATATACTGCAGCCTTAACATGTAATTGTAAGGTTTGAATATGTAGCATGTCTTTAATTAGGAAGTGTCCATGAATGAGATATGTCATTACTCTAAGATAACAGAAGTCAAGGAAGGTTGACATATTTGTGAGCGTCTTAATATCTCGTTAAAGTTAGGATAAAAGGACGGTTACATTTGTCTTATGTAACCATAAAATTATGGAACGCCTGTCACAAGGTAGAATTATCATGTTTACCTGAAGTTATTTAACAATCTTTTTTCATTATTAGAGTTGGCAATTCCAATCCATTTAATCAAATGGGTCATTTTAGGTTGCAGTTTATCGATAAAGGTTAAATGGGAAAATAGAAAAAACTATCAAGAAAGTTAGTCAAATAGGTTAAGCAGATAGAAAGTTGTCTAGATTGCACCTGAATGATTAGAATCTCCTTATGGACCCTACCTGACCCGCCCGTCTTGCCATCTCTTGCTAGCGCTGCATTAGGTTTATCAATAAGTTCATATTATTAATATTTGACGTGTATATACAATAGCATTGTCCTGGAACTGCAAAAGAGATCTATTTGTGTTTGATTTGGGTTACTATCACGACTTCATCACATTGTAATATCGCATGATTATAAAATTGGACTAGCAAATTGGGCAGGTCAGTTGGGTTTGATAAGAGTTCAAAATGGTTTTTGGTCAGAACGGGTTCAAGTCAAAAGGGGTCACTTCGAGAATTGGTTCAAACAGGTTCGTTTCAAAATGGCACTGAATCGTCATTTCCATATTAGGCGTGGAAAATGTCCTTTCAAGATATTATTAGAATATGCAAGATGATTGCAGGTTATCGGTTTCATGTGTCTGTTTACCGTGACCTTAGGGCTAAAAGGATAATCAGTGTTGATATTAAATCCTTGTAAAATACAAGGGAATAGGTTTAACTTGGCGATGGTTACACTTTCATAACTGAAGATATGAGGCTATTAATCATCAAAACAGTGGTCACAGCCAAGTTGACTTCACGCACTTGTACTAATATTTGGCTGTTTGGAATAGTAGTTTTTCGAGATGTTTATCTAGAGATTGTAATTTCGACCCATTTACTTTTGAATGGGTTGATTCAGGTTATGTTGTAATCTATAACAGGCCAAATAGGTAATTAAAAACACAAACTCGGCAAAAGTCTTCCAACACTTTATATAAGCATAAAACCTCATAATTCGTTTTCCAATTGTATTTGACATACTAGTTATTTTAAAAGATCTCAAAATTTTGGACAAAAAGTATTTTGTGGTCAACCGAACACGACCTGACCCATATAATATTGCTTATTTTGACTTGTTACGTGACTTAGCTTACCCGTCCATTTTGCCACCTCTAGTATCATCTTATACAAAGCATGCTTATCTGTTCTTTCTGCAGTGTGTTGCAGTTTGCACCACAACTTCCAACACTATATCTGTCTGTAGTTTAAACTTTTGTAAACAAGTCAAAAGCTTGCTGCATTCCGTGCTCTTTGTTTATGTTCCCATTTTTCGCAAATTTTATCTTTATGCATTTCTGATCTTTCTATCCTCATACTAATGAGGAAAGTAGTGGCAGAGCATCCCTTATAGCCACTCATTGCATTTTTGCGTGTAATTAAGTGGTTGCATAACATACTTGCTTTTTCTTTATATTTTTTTCATTGAATGGTAGTAACTGTTTTTTATCTTTCAGGAAGTTGTGTTAAACATTATGGATGATGCATTTACCATTCAAATAAGTGGCAATTTAGTGAAACAGTTGGCTGATGAAAGCGATAAAGTCAAAAAGAAAACAAAGAAACCAAAACCAAAGACACCAAAAACTTCCCAACAAAACCAAGTTAAACCCACTAACCAAAAGGAGATCCATGATGACTCTCGAACCCTAAAAAGTGATCTCCCTGCTACTGGATGGCCGCCAATGTACCTCCCAATCCCGCCGCCTACACCACCTGCTAATGCAGAGTTGGAAGCCATCCGTTCTGTCCTTCAAGACAGTGAAAGGGTTTTGGAAAAACTACAAAAGCAAGAAACTGAGATGGTTGTTGAAGTAACACAAAAGGCAAAGGAACTTCATGATAAGGAATTTAAAATTCCACAGCCAAAACCTATGCCCTGTTCGGCTGATTTAACTGCTTGCTTGGATTGCTACAAAGAAAACACTAAGGACCCGCTAAAGTGCAGTACACTGGTCAAGAAATATGCAGATTGTGCTCGTACCATAAGGCAGCAAGTCAGTTCATCAAATCAATAACATGTTTAATACACATGATTTTTCTAGTTTTAATATACGACATTCTGAGTTGTGGATCGGTTACGGAGGAGTAACTCAATATTGCTCAATCATGTCATGATTGAGTTGAATCATTACATTTTTTGTGGGTCTTGTTTGAACTTTAGTGTTTAAGGCTACATGGTTATAGCTGACTGATGGACCTTGTGGGAGCTGGATGTTTATACTCTTTCTTATAAGTTAAAGCATGAAATCATTGCTTGACCTCATGAGCAATTTTACCTTGCTTCATTGCCAAAGGTTTAAAGCCAGTTAAAACTTTGACAATTACTCTCATGTGGATGCAAATAGGAGTGATTTCCATCTTTAGTCTTATAATCCAATATTATCACATTTAATAGTAGTTCTTCATGCTTGTAAGAAAAAGAAAAGTATGTATTTAGAATTAGTGATTAGCTTGCAGAGAAAAGAAAAAAAAAAAAGAAGAGAGAGTGGTTTTACCTGTTCCTACGGTCCATAAAAAGATTAACAAATGTGTCTTTTACCAAAGTTGACCCAATAACTGGCTAAAATTTGTTGACGTGTCTTTGATGTTGCGTAATAAATATCGATTAGATCGTGTACATCTTCTAAATAAAAGCTCAATTTTTCAGGGTAATCGCTTTCTGTTTAGCCTTTAAATGGTCCAGGGCAACCGTGATGTTAGCAAGTTTTAGGCTTCTAGCTTACGGAGGTAATATTTATTTGATGATTATTGAATAGAAATGACAGATAAAAAGTTTAGATTGTTTGTAAGGGTGAGGTTCAAATGAGAATAGGAATCTGTGTGAGAATGAGGAAACCAATGATATTGTGCCATGTGTATAAAGAGAATGTTCAAAATGTACAAAACTCATTAACCCCCAACATCAATTATCTCACAAACGACAAATCGAAAAATTATGAAAATTGTACCATTAAATTCAGCGTTTTATCCTCTTCGATTTGCCGTCCCTCAAGGCATACTTTTGACAACTTTTTTTTTTTCCATTTTTTGGTGGGTTTTACAAATTAGTAACACATGTGTTAGTGTTGCGTTTAGGGATTAGGGTTTGAGGTTTGGGGTTTCGGGGAGAAACCCCAAACCTCAAACCCTAAACCCTAAACCCTAAACGCTTTACAAAACTCTAAACCCTAAATCATACTAAACCCTAAACCTTAAACCTTACTAAACCCTAAACCCTATTAAACCCTAAATCCTAACCTTAACCACAAATTAAATGTATAACCAATCACTAACACATGTGTTACTAATTTGTAAAACCCACCAAAAAATGGAAGAAAAAAAAAGTTGTCGAAAGTATGCCTTGAGGGACGGCAAATCGAAGAGGAGAAAACGCTGAATTTTATGGTGCAATTTTCATGATTTTTCGACTTACCGTTTGTGAGATATTTAATTTTTAAAAATGTGGAGGAGAGAGAATAAAGTGACACATGACAAAAATCTGTTGGTTCCCTGATTCTCACTCAAAATTGGTGTACTCATTTGAACCTTACTCTTGTTTGTAATAGTAGCTAATTTTTTTTATTTTAATCATATATATTATCCCAATAAAAGACCATTCAATCTACGGAGTACAACAGATATTTGCAACACACACGACAATTTGACAAATTAAAACACAATATTTCCTACATTTTATTTCTAAACTTTTATTTCTAAACTTTTATTTCACACTATCTACCGTAAAAAATGGCAAAAGAAAAAAAAAATACTCCAACCCGAATCCAACTAATTGGTTCGAAATCTTTTATGAGCATTCTGCCACTCGGACTTTCGAAATCCGCAAACCAAACCACGCCACCAACATCAACACCACGACAAGACAACAATTCTAACAAGTACAAAAAAATAACATATGTACTAATTATCACCCAAAAAAAGACTTGTTTCTATGAAGCCAAAGCGTCCCAAGAACAACAAATCAGTTTTAAAGCAACACGGTTACTATCCACCTCTACAGAAGAATGTCGGTGGGGGACGCCGCGTTTGTTGAGCAAGAGAAAGTGGTGTGGTGTTGATACACGCTCTATTGTGATACCTATTACCATTATACATAACACATCTTCTCAACGTTCATGTGTTCTCAAATGATCATACGTGTCAAAACTAATATAACAAATTTTATTCACCCAAACTCTATACAGAATTCAGTATACGGGGGTCTTTACTCACCATAGTTGATTTTATTAACCGTTAATCTTCAAGTCAAGTCGATTAATAAAGCACAACTTTTAATTACTCCGAGTTGTTGTGTTTTAATTGGGTTTTTAAATTATGAGGAAACAAATAAAAGCTCAATAAATTAGGCCTATTACAAGGTAGTATAAATATCCTTGTATCTTAGGGTTTTTAATAAGTGAGAAAAATTTTGGTGCACAAGAAAGAGAGAGGCAAGAGAGGAAATTCGGATTTTCCTGTATTTGAATACCTAGCAGCACTAAAACTTCGATTCCCGGAGATTGGACAGTCAGATCGACTTGATTTTTGGCAACGTCTTCCTAACATCTGGGCCAACGTTTTTGACCGTCGGATCTTCATTTTGAGTTCACAAAGTCGTGATTCCGTGGGCTAGTCGGCAGCAATTTTTTGGGTGATATATTTCTCATCTTTGTCTTTTAGATTAATTCCATACTTGTTGATGATATAGTGCAAGAGTACTTTGTGGAACAAGCTTGAACAGTTACATGCTCGAAAGACCGGTAACAAGTTGTTCTTGATTAAGCAGATGATGGGTTTGAAGTACACTGATGGGTCTCCAATTTCAGATCACCTAAATGCGTTTCAGGGTATTATAAATCAGCTTGCAAGAATGGTTATCAAGTTTGAGGATGAGATCCAAGGTTTATGGCTACTTGGTACACTACCAGATTCTTAGGAGACTTTTAGGACATCTTTGTCAAACTCTGCCCTGGATAATATTATCACCATGGAATTGCCTAAGGGCAGTATACTAAATGAATAGATGAGAAGAAAGTCACATGGTTCCTCTTCACAGTCAGATGTCTTAATCACAGAAATGCGGGGGAGAATTCAAAGTTGAGGTCCGAGTAATAGAGGTAATCACCTAGCAAAGGTAAGTTTGTTGATGTTGAGTGTTATCATTGCGGTAAAAAAGGGCACACAAAATGGTACTGCAGACAATTGAAGAAAGAGAAGAGAAAGATTAGAAGAACAAAAAGAAGAAAGATCATGGTGGTAATGGTAAGACTGAAGTTAACGTTGTCACTAACTAGTTTTTTGTTTGTTTTGATTATGATATGGTTAATATTGTTCACGATGATACGAGTTGGATTGTTGATAGTGGTGCTACATGTCATGTTGCAACACGTAGAGATTTCTACTCATCTTACACTCCACGTAGTTATGGATACGTTAGGATGGGTAATGCCAGGTTATCAAAGATCATTGGTATTAGAGTGGTCTGCTTGAAGTTTGATACATGGATGGAGCTGGTTTTGCATAATGTAAAACATGTCCCAGATATGAGACTTAATGTTCTTTTCTACAGGCATTCTTGATGATGATGGCACTATAACGTTTTTGGTAATGGTATGTGGAAACTGACTCTTGGTTCTACGATCGTGGGAAGAGGTAAGAAAGACTCAAGATTATACATCACACATCCGAAGATCTTCAAGAACATTGTTAATGTGGTGGACAATGCTAACACGACTAATTTGTGGCATAAAAGACTTGGCCACATAGTGAAAAGGGGATGTCTATCTTCTTGAAGAAGAATGTGTTATCCGGTGTGCATGATATTAATTTGAGAAAGTGTTATCATTGTCTGGCAGGGAAGCAAACGAGAGTTGTCTTTAAGAGCCATTCTCCTTTTCGAATGGAGAATATACTTGATCTAGTGCATTTCGATGTTTGTGGTCCTATGAAGACTAGGACATTTGGTGGGTGTTCCTATTTTGTTACATTCATCGATGATCATTCCAGAAAGGTGTGAGTTTATACCTTGAAGTCAAAGGATCAAGTGTTTGATGTGTTTAAGCAGTTTCATGCCTCAGTTAAGAGACAAACTGGGAAGAAGCTCAAGTGTGTTCGGACTGATAATGGTAGTGAATACATTGGGCGATTTGATGCTTGCTGTAAAGAGAAAGGTATTCGGTACCAAAAGACTCCACCAAAGACACCGCAGTTGAATGTCTTAGCAGAGCGGATGAACAGAACGTTGGTTGAGAGAGTCAGATGTTTGCTTTCACATGCAGGGTTGCCAGGTTCCTTTTGGGGTGAGGTTTTGCATACGGCGGTACATATAAATATTAATCTAGCCCCTTGTGTTCATTTGCATTTTGATGTTCCTGACAGGGTTTGGAGCATCAATAACGTCACTTACGAGTCTTTGTGTAACACCCCCAAATTAATGATTTGTGGAAGCATACTTGGGTGTTACTAATCAATATACAAAGAACAAGATATACAGCAAACGACCTCTAAATGAGACGTTGTAAAACGATTTCATATGAAATAAACGTTTGAAAACTCAAAGTTTTCATATACAAAATGTAGTTCCCTAGAGTCCACGCGTATAGCGGGAGATTCTATTACATAATCAAATATACAAAATATAATGCTAAGAATCTCCGTTAATGCAGTTGGGTTGAATTCATGCGACTCTAGCTAAGTCCGGGAGTAATCCTACTCCGTAAGTGTACCTGAGAATACATGCTAAAAGGTCAACACGAATGTTGGTGAATCTCACATGTTTGTATGTAATAATAGTTTTTGAACACAAGATTTCATCAGTAGTGCCCGTAGGCGTAAATCAAGTATTTGCAATCCTACAAATGTAAAATAAGTAAGTTATACCATTGCCATGAGGCTCATAATCGAAGCTTAACCCGTAAGTAATAAGTTGCTCCCGTGACATGCTCGTAACTGAGCAAGCATAAGTATAGTCGCCCGTTTATACAGTACGGTTCATGGTAGCGCTACTACCCCGGGCGGGGAGGGTCATTTCCCTAATGGATCCATTAACTAGTGTTCGCGCTTAAGTCCATAACTAACGATATATGATGGAGAGACTTCAGTAAAAGTAAGTAACTCATGCAATCCCGTATAGTAAAATGTATAGTTCGTACTTGTGTTCAAGAAAAGTAAGCAATGAATCTCACCCCATAAGTAAAACAGTAAAAGTGGGGCTGTAAGAGTCAAGTAGTAAGCAGTAGCAAACAGTGAGTAGTGTGTAGGTTCTCCGAACCCGTAACCTTTAAATGCCTAAACATATAAGGTTAAGTAAGTAGATGTCCCGCAAGACCATTTAGGCTAGTTGTCTACACAACTCGTTATGTCCCATGTTGGTTCGTTATCGTTTGTTCTTAGAAATCATGGTTGGCCCGTTGGTGATTAGTTGTAGTAAAAATCTTAACATTATCATTTTGATTTCAAATAGTTATACTTAAAAGTGTTTATACGCTTTAGGTGACGGGGGTCCGGGGGCAGCGCCTCTGGTTAGCGGGGTTCCAGGGGTGGCAACCCCTAGCGGGGTCCAAGGGGCTGGCCCTTGGTTGGGGTCGAGATGCCAAGTCAGCTCGAAAAATTTTAATTTCTACTAAATTGCTTTGGTGAAAAACGCATCTGGACTTGAATTTGGGTGAAATCAGGTGATAAAATTTAGGTCTCGACACTTAGTAAAAATGGTTTGAAACTTTCTGTTTTTAGTGTCACTTATAGCAACATTTAGGAAGTGTCGCATGAAATGACGGATTCTGATTAATGGCGTTACTTGTGCAAGTGACGCATAGAGTGCGACACTTGAGGAAGTGTCGGTTGTAAGTGTCGGTACAGGTGTCATGAGTCACTAAGGTTAGTGACGGGTGAAATCAGGTTTTGATTGTAGGCGTCACTTAGGCAAGTGGCACTATAAGTGTCGGTCATTAGTGATGGGTATTGAAAATGCGTCATTTAGGTAGTGACGGAAAAAGAGGGTTTTATGCGGCACTTAGGCAAGTGACGCAAAATTAGGGCTTTTAGCGACACTCAATGCGTCACTTAAGTGACGCACGAAGTGACGCTATACTGCAGTCGTCGTTGCGTCACTTCGAGCTGTTAACGGATTTTTGAGCCAAAAATGAGTTTTCCGGTGACCATTTGGTTCAATTCTTTTACCCAACCCTTATAAGGACATTTTGAACATATATAAACGACAAACATGTAAAAATGAGTGAAATCGGAGAGTTTCGGGTTTTTGTCGGAAACTTACGCGGTGTCGAAATGAAATTCCGAAAAGATGAAGTTGTAGATCGTTGCTGTAACACCCCCAAATTTAATGATTTGCGGAAGCTTGATTTGGGTGTTACTAATCAATAACAAAGCACAAAGATATATAGTAAACGACTCTATATGCGCCGTTTTAACAAAATATATTGATAATTGAAATGTTTACAACATTTAAAGCTTTACATAGCTCGAGTTTAAATCAAAAGGAGATTTCAGTACATAAGTACTTGTACAAAATAAACTAATGCAAGAAAATCTCAATCGTCTGTATGCTGACTCGAGCTAAAATCCTGAAGCAGAAACATCCTACTGCTTGGTACCTGCGATACATGCTAAAAGGTCAGCTATAAAGCTGGTGAGCTCACAGGTTTGAAATCAGTTAATATAGTATGAACCGCAAGATTTAAATAATGAATTGCATCCAGCAATTAAATGATAGTAATCGTGTATACAGCCATGAGCACATAGTTGAGCTTAACTCGAGGCCCGGGTCCCCTATAGAGAATTCCGGGCGAGGTGCCTCCACGAATGCCTAATCAACATTCGTCTTCCCAAATATTAGTACGTTCGTTTACCCGGTTAGTGCTTGCTAACCCGAACGAGGAGGGTCAATCCTATATGGTACCATATACTAATATTCACGCTACAACGTATTAACAACTATGCTGACGGAGGACTTTAAATGATTAGTTGAGAAAAACTCATGTAGTATATGAAATATTTGTACTTGCGTTCACATGTTAAAAATGAGCAATATATCACACCCCTGAGTAAAACAGTAAAAAGAGGGGCTATGAGACTCACCTGAGTCTGAAAGCGTTTAAACAAACGTAAGTTGATTAGCCGAGTATGAAGTCCAAAGACTTGTAACCTGAGGGTGTCCACGACACGCGATGGTTATAATCATGATTGGGTATCTCAAAAGATCACCCTTGTAGTTGTTACACAACTATATATATGTCCAAATTACTACGATTTGGTTGATTTGTTAAGTGTTTGAAAACATGTACGGCCCGTTGGTGACGGATTTGTAATAATAATCTCAACTATTATTATTTTGATTTCGTGGCGTTTTACTTGAAAAATGTGTTTTGATTGTGTTTTAGAAGTCGTTACGGAATCTAAGTACGGGGTTCCGGGGGCAGCGCCCCTGGTAGCGGGGTCCAAGGGGCGGCAGCCCCTGGCAGGGTCCAAGGGGCAGAGCCCCTGGCTGGGGTCGAGCTGCCAGGTCAGCTTGGAAAATTTTTATTTCTACTATATTGCTTTGACGAAAAAACGCATCTGGGATCTGAATTCGGGTAAAATCGAGTGATAAATTTCGAGTCTCGACACTTAGTAAAAATCTGAGTTTTCTGTGTTTTGCGACACAAAGGTAGTTATGCGACACAAGGGTTGTGTCGCATAGAAAATGCGACACAATGTCTATGCGACACAAGGGTTGTGTCGCATAGATGCGAGATGCTGATTCAACAGCGACATAGTGATTGTGTCGTATGAAAATACGACATAGAATACGACATAGTGGTTGTGTCGCAGGACCTGTGACACTAATTATCGGGTACGACACAAGGTGCGACACTAAGGCTTTTATACGACACAAAGGCCAAAATACGACACAACATGCGACACAAGGCTTGTGTCGCATGGAAGAACATCAGCCCAGAAAGTCCGGCTGTCAAGGTTTTTCCGGCCAAAAATCCGTTTTAAACTCTTTTTCAGGCTATAAATTCGTGTTCTATACATTGTAATGGACATATACAAGTGATAATAACAACTACAAATGAAAAATACTAAGAATCGAGAGATTTCGGGATTTTGTCGGAAACTTACAAATTGCCGAAATGAAAATCCGGAAAGATAGCGTTGTAGATCGTCGCGAGGTGGTCGTGAATCTCTAAAAATATTGGTGATACGAGTGCGTTTGATAGTAGTATTTTGCGGTTTTGGGAGTTGTGGTGATTTGGTGGTTTAGAGAGAAAAAGAAGAGAGAGAGAGAAAGATGTGAAAAATGAGGAAAAAGGAGGGGAAAGGTGGAGGTTATCCTCCACTTCCTCAGTCTTCGTCCCGCGCTCCGCGCGGTGTTTGTTTTCTCCGTCTTTTAAACGTTAAATAATTATTTTACATTTTAATTATAAGTTTTTGAAATACAATTTATTACGCGATTTATTGTTTAAATATTTTACTAATCAATTTTGTATTTGGGTCATAAAATGTAAGTTAATTTGTTTGCGCGTTTTGTTTTAAATTGTGCAAGTTCTGTTTGTACGATACGAATTGAAATTCGAGCATTATAAAAATGATATTTTTAACATAACGGTGTTACTTAATAAGATTGGTCACCAACGTCCGCATTTTATGGAATCGAAATACATTCGATTTAAATTGCGTACGATTTAATCAAATCGCATTTTCGTATATATTCAATAATATATATAATTCGATACATTAATTAGCCTAACACAGAACTAATTACATGTATTAACATATGATTAGGCACTAATTACTAGTCCTAATTTGGCGGGTGTTACATTCTCCCCCTGTTAGAAGAATTTCGTCCCGAAATTTAGTTTGAGGTCGCGTTTGATGTAGAATCAGTGAAGAGTTGAGGATATTTGAGTCGCATTTGGTCTTCCCGTTCCCAGGTGAATTCCGGACCACGCCGCGAATTCCATCTGACCTTGACGATTGGAATACGACTTTGTTTCAGTTGTTTGACCTCACGGTCCATAATTTCAGCGGGTTCCTCAACGAAGTGAAGTTTATCGTCAACACGAATTTCATCTAGTGGAATGATAAGTGTCTCATCAGACAGACACTTCTTCAAATTTGAAATATGAAAAGTGGGGTGCACGCTGCTGAGTTCGGATGGCAGCTGCAATCGATAAGCTACGGGGCCAATCCGTTCGAGGATTTCAAAAGGCCCGATGTACCTGGGATTTAACTTCCCGCGTTTGCCAAAACGGATGACGCCTTTCCAAGGTGATACTTTTAAGAGTACTCGATCCCCAACTTGGAACTCGAGTGGTTTGCGTCTCACGTCAGCATAACTTTTCTGACGATCACGTGCGGCTTTGAGTCTATTTTGGATTTCCACAATTTTCTCAGTGGTGGCGTGAATGAGTTCAGGACCAGTGAGTTGATTATCTCCCACTTCAATCCAACAGATCGGTGATCGGCACTTACGACCGTACAGTGCCTCAAAAGGTGCAGCCTTAATGCTGGCGTGATAGCTGTTATTGTACGAGAATTCGCACAACGGTAGGTGTCTTTCCCAGTTTGTACCGAAATCAACTACGCAGGCGCGTAGCATATCTTCCAGGGTCTGAATGGTTCGTTCACTTTGGCCGTCAGTTTGAGGATGGTATGCGGTACTCATATCAAGACGCGTACCCAAAGCTTTTTGAAGTGATTGCCAAAAGTGAGAGGTGAACCGGGCATCTCAGTCAGAGATGATCGAGATTGGAACGCCGTGATGAGAAACGATTTCTTTGATGTAGATTTGTGTAAGGCGTTCCATTTTATCATTTTCCTTGATTGCCAGGAAATGAGCAGATTTGGTGAGACGGTCGATGATCACCCAAATGGTATCGCAACCGCTCGACGACTTGGGTAATTTGGTTATGAAATCCATGGCAATTTGTTCCCATTTCCATTCAGGAATTTCCGGTTGTTGGAGTAAACCAGGCGGTTTCTGATGTTCGGTTTTGACTTTCGAGCAAGTAAGACACTTGCTGACATACGATTTCGGCTTTCATGTTTGGCCACCAATAAAATTCCTTGATACCGTGGTACATCTTATCGGATCCCGGATGGATAGAATATTTGGACTTGTGAGCCTCATCCATCACCAAGTCTCGTAAGTTCCCGAAATTAGGCAACCAGATTCGGTTTGAGAAATACCTAATCCCGTTAGATTTGATTTTGAATTGTCTGTCAATACCCCGTAAGGCTTCGTTTTTTATGTTTTCAGGTTTCAGGGCTTCTATCTGAGCGGTATGAATCTGAAGGGTAAGATCGTTGTGAACGGTCATACTGAGGGCTCGGACTCGAAGTGGTTTTGGTCGTTCCTTTCGACTGAGGGCATCGGCTACAACATTAGCCTTCCCTGGGTGGTACTTGATCTCGCAGTCGTAATCGGTAAGCAACTCGACCCATCGAGGTTGCCTCATATTGAGATCCTTCTGATCGAATATATGTTGGAGACTTTTATGATCGGTAAAGATTGTGCACTTAGTGTCGTAGAGATAATGTCTCCAGATTTTGAGAGCAAAAACGACTGCTCCAAGTTCGAGATCATGAGTGGTGTAGTTCTTTTCGTGAATTTTCAGCTGTCGTGAGGCATAGGCAATGACTTTGTCTCGTTGCATCAGCACGCAACCGAGACCTTGGTGAGAAGCATCACAGTATACCACGAAGTCATCGGTGCCTTCAGGTAGTGATAGGATTGGGGCACTGCAAAGCTTTTGCTTCAGAAGTTGGAATGCTGACTCTTGTTTATCGGTCCAATCGAACCTCTTGTCCTTCTGAGTCAGTGTCGTGAGTGGTTGAGCTATTTTGGAGAAATTTTCGATAAATCGCCGATAGTACCCAGCAAGACCCAAGAATTGTCGTACTTTAGTTGCAGAGGTGGGTGCTTGCCAGTCTTTGATAGCCTCGATTTTTGATGGGTCAACGTGGATTCCCTGACTGTCGATCACGTGACCAAGGAATTGAACAGTTTGTATCCAGAACTCACACTTAGAGAATTTGGCATAAAGCTCCTCGTGTCTAAGTAGTTCAAGGATGGTTTTGAGATGTTGCGCGTGTTCTTGCTCGTTGCGCGAGTAAATGAGTATGTCATCGATAAAGACAATGACAAACTTGTCGAGGTAAGGTTTGCACACCCGGTTCATGAGGTCCATGAATACAGCCGGTGCGTTTGTTAGACCGAAGGGCATCACTTGGAATTCGTAGTGCCCGTAACGAGTTCTGAAAGCAGTTTTCGGAATATCGGTGTCGCGAACTCGTAACTGATGATAGCCAGATCGTAGGTCGATTTTTGAGTAGAAACTTGAACCCTGAAGTTGGTCGAACAGATCATCAATGCGAGGAAGTGGGTATCGATTTTTGACGGTCAATTTGTTCAACTCTCGATAGTCGATGCACATTCTGAATGACCCGTCCTTCTTTTTAACAAATAAGACCGGAGCTCCCCAAGGTGAAGAACTCGGTCTAATGAATCCTCTATCCAGAAGTTCCTGTAACTGGGCAGACAACTCCTGAAGTTCGGATGGGGCTAAACGGTACGGTGCACGGGCCACCGGTGCGGCACCCGGCACGAGATCAATTGAGAACTCAACCTGTCTAGATGGAGGTAAACCAGGTAGTTCTTCCGGAAAGACTTCGGGAAAGTCTCTAACAATTGGCACATCCTCAAGTCGCTTCTCCTCCGACTTCTTCTCTGTGATGTGTGCGAGTATTGCAGGGTAACCCTTTCTCAGAAATTTTCGGGTTTTTAAGCAAGAGATGATATTGAGTCTCGTCCCGCCGGTCTCCCCCTGTATGATTAAGGTTCCACCGGCAGCGAGTGGAATGCGGACGATTTTATCGTAACAAACAATTTCAGCTCGATGTTTGGACAACCAGTCCATTCCAATGATGACATCGAAACTTCCGATTTCAATGGGTACAAGATCGATTGAAAAGGTTTCATCAGCTAGGTTTAAAGTGCAATTAGGTATCACACTATCGGTTTCTATAAGTTCTCCATTTGCTAGCTCTACAGTGTACTTAACATCTAAGGCAACAGGATTGATGTCAAGTAGTGGGCAAAAGTCATCAGAGATAAAGCTTCTATCAGCACCAGTATCAAATAGAACAGAAGCATGTAAGTTGTTGAGGAGGAACATACCCGAGACCACATTCGGGTCTTGGCGGGCGTCCCCGGATTTGATGACGAAGGCTCTGCTTCGGGTGTTGTTGTTGTTGCTGTTGCGGTTGTTGTTGTTGTTGTTGTTGTTGTTATTCTTCAGTTTTGGGCACGTGTCCCTGAAGTGCCCGGGTTTCCCACAATCAAAGCAGACTTTGGGTGGTCTGGTGTTGTTGTTGGAATTGTTGTTGGCAGGGGAATTGCAGTCTTTGGTGAGATGGCCGTACCTCTTGCAATTGTTGCAAAAGGGACCACAGGAGCCTTCATGGTGACGGCTGCACTTGGAACAATAGGGTTTGTTCCCAGTGTAGCCCCGTGTGATGTCTGTGGTGGTGTTGTAGGCTTTGATGGTGTCGGGTTTCTTGTTTTGTTGGCTGGAGTGGTTGTTGTGGTAGTCAGACCACTTTCGTTTGTTGTTGTGGGAGGATGAAGTAGGTGGTTCAGAATCTTGGCTCATTGACATCAGGTCTTGGGCCAATAGGATTGCACCGTCAATGGTGGTTTGGTTGGAAGAGGCAACATGCCCCCGAACAGGCTCAGGAAGGCCAAGGATGTACTTCCTGATTTTATCAGGTTCTGTGCTTACCATAGCTGGGCGGAGGGCGGCGAGTTGTTGAAATCTGGTGGTATAACCATCGATATCACCACCCTGAACCTTTAGGTTCCAGAACTCCTCATCTAGCCTTTGGAGTTTGGCGATTGAGCAGTATTTGGCAGTGAGTTTTGCTTTCAATCCTCCCAAGAGAGTTGGTAGGCAATGTCAGCACCCACTGATTGGGTATATGAGTTCCACCAAGAGTGGGCATCATCTTCGAGAGAGCAGGTGGCGAAGTTTACTTTGTCGTTCTCCGCGCATTTGCTGACACGGAAAACAGTTTCCATCTTTTCGAACCATCTGATCAGTCCGATGGCTCCTTCAGAACCCTTGAAGCTTGAGGGTTTGCAGCTTTGAAAGTCCTTGTAAGAACAAGGTTTAGCAGCAGGGGTTTCAGCGGCATCGCTGTTTCTTGTGGAGTTTTGTGGGGTATTCCGAGCCAAGGCTTCAGTAATAGCCTGGGTTATAAGAGATGTAAGCTGAGCATCGGTGTATGGTCTTGACTTTGGCGGCATGATTCTTCAATAAAAGAAATGAAGATACATGAGAATTTTGTAAGGAATTTGTATTTGTCTCAGATGTACATGTATAAAAGCGGTAATACATAACATCAATATGAAAAATGGCAATTTATATGAGTTGAAACAGTAAGGAATATTTGATAGATAATATGAGTTCAAAGGTTACATCTCATGGATGTATTACAAAAGGGTGTCGGGAATTGTTACATCCGACCGAATTTTAGAGTAACGCTTAGATAATTATTAGACTACAAGATAGATTACAAGACAAAGACTACACTAGTCTTAACGTAGATTAATCTGTTCCATCATTTCAATGAGGCGATCCACAGTGTTTGCAAGTCTGCTAGCCTGACGGGCATTGTCTTCAGCCAATGCTATTCGCTGTACCAATCCACGGGCATATTCATCCGTTTCCCGTGAGCGTTGCTCACACTCTTCAAGCCGGTGCTTCAAAAGGGCGGTTTCTACGCTTATCTCCACCACTTTGTTGAAAAGAATGTCTACATTGTTAACGGTGGTTTCGTGATCCTCGGAGACTTGTTCGATGCGTTCAAGGGATGTAAGTCTCCAGTTTTCGTTCGTTTCCTGCAGCACGACATCCATGGTGCGAAGTCGCTGCTCGTGTTGGTTCACCCTAGCGGCTAAGGCCGGCAAGGTGAAGTGAGTGGGGTACGGGCCAGCTCGAGGCAACCTGTTGTTCCTCCTTGCTACCCTTGGGTTCTGCGACCCAGATTGAGAGCGAGATGAATTGGGTGGGATGTTAGGCCTATATTCATATAGTTCTTATATAATATAGCCTATTGAGTGTCTAGCATAAACATTTTTAAGTCTCGGTTCTCTCGAGGTCAGAGTCTTCTATTGTACCCTGTTCAGCCATAACTACTTTCAGATCTTACATCATCTTTGCTTAATTGTACATAGTTGATCAGGCTATGTTAAATTAAACTCGTATGATGTAATCACTGAACCAGTTATACCTAGTAAGGAATACCGCCTAATGGTCATAGTCTAGGCTCACTAAATGCAACCTAGTTCACTATAACCTTAGGCTCTGATACCAATCTGTAACACCCCCAAATTTAATGATTTGCGGAAGCTTGATTTGGGTGTTACTAATCAATAACAAAGCACAAAGATATATAGTAAACGACTCTATATGCGTCGTTTTAACAAAATATATTGATAATTGAAATGTTTACAACATTTAAAGCTTTACATAGCTCGAGTTTAAATCAAAAGGAGATTTCAGTACATAAGTACTTGTACAAAATAAACTAATGCAAGAAAATCTCAATCGTCTGTATGCTGACTCGAGCTAAAGTCCTGAAGCAGAAACATCCTACTGCTTAGTACCAGCGATACATGCTAAAAGGTCAGCTATAAAACTAGTGAGCTCACAGGTTTGAAATCAGTTAATATAGTATGAACCGCAAGATTTAAATAATGAATTGCATCCAGCAATTAAATGATAGTAATCGTGTATACAGCCATGAGCACATAGTTGAGCTTAACTCGAGGGCCGGGTCCCCTATAGAGAATTCCGGGCGAGGTGCCTCCACGAATGCCTAATCAACATTCGTCTTCCCAAATATTAGTACGTCCGTTTACCCGGTTAGTGCTTGCTAACCCGAACGAGGAGGGTCAATCCTATATGGTACCATATACTAATATTCACGCTACAACGTATTAACAACTATGCTGACGAAGGACTTTAAATGATTAGTTGAGAAAAACTCATGTAGTATATGAAATATTTGTACTTGCGTTCACATGTTAAAAATGAGCAATATATCACACCCCTGAGTAAAACAGTAAAAAGAGGGGCTATGAGACTCACCTGAGTCTGAAAGCGTTTAAACAAACGTAAGTTGATTAGCCGAGTATGAAGTCCAAAGACTTGTAACCTGAGGGTGTCCACGACACGCGATGGTTATAATCATGATTGGGTATCTCAAAAGATCACCCTTGTAGTTGTTACACAACTATATATATGTCCAAATTACTACGATTTGGTTGATTTGTTAAGTGTTTGAAAATATGTACGGCCCGTTGGTGACGGATTTGTAATAATAATCTCAACTATTATTATTTTGATTTCGTGGCGTTTTACTTGAAAAATGTGTTTTGATTGTGTTTTAGAAGTCGTTACGGAATCTAAGTACGGGGTTCCGGGGGCAGCGCCCCTGGTAGCGGGGTCCAAGGGGCGGCAGCCCCTGGCAGGGTCCAAGGGGCAGAGCCCCTGGCTGGGGTCGAGCTGCCAGGTCAGCTTGGAAAATTTTTATTTCTACTATATTGCTTTGACGAAAAAACGCATCTGGGATCTGAATTCGGGTAAAATCGAGTGATAAATTTCGAGTCTCGACACTTAGTAAAAATCTGAGTTTTCTGTGTTTTGCGACACAAAGGTAGTTATGCGACACAAGGGTTGTGTCGCATAGAAAATGCGACACAATGTCTATGCGACACAAGGGTTGTGTCGCATAGATGCGAGATGCTGATTCAACAGCGACATAGTGATTGTGTCGTATGAAAATACGACATAGAATACGACATAGTGGTTATGTCGCAGGACCTGTGACACTAATTATCGGGTACGACACAAGGTGCGACACTGAGGCTTTTATACGACACAAAGGCCAAAATACGACACAACATGCGACACAAGGCTTGTGTCGCATGGAAGAACATCAGCCCAGAAAGTCCGGCTGTCAAGGTTTTTCCGGCCAAAAATCCGTTTTAAACTCGTTTTCAGGCTATAAATTCGTGTTCTATACATTGTAATGGACATATACAAGTGATAATAACAACTACAAATGAAAAATACTAAGAATCGAGAGATTTCGGGATTTTGTCGGAAACTTACAAAATGCCGAAATGAAAATCCGGAAAGATAGCGTTGTAGATCGTCGCGAGGTGGTCGTGAATCTCTAAAAATATTGGTGATACGAGTGCGTTTGATAGTAGTATTTTGCGGTTTTGGGAGTTGTGGTGATTTGGTGGTTTAGAGAGAAAAGGAAGAGAGAGAGAGAAAGATGTGAAAAATGAGGAAAAAGGAGGGGAAAGGTGGAGGTTATCCTCCACTTCCTCAGTCTTCGTCCCGCGCTCCGCGCGGTGTTCGTTTTCTCCGTCTTTTAAACGTTAAATAATTATTTTACATTTTAATTATAAGTTTTTGAAATACAATTTATTACGCGATATATTGTTTAAATATTTTACTAATCAATTTTGTATTTGGGTCATAAAATGTAAGTTAATTTGTTTGCGCGTTTTGTTTTAAATTGTGCAAGTTCTGTTTGTACGATACGAATTGAAATTCGAGCATTATAAAAATGATATTTTTAACATAACGGTGTTACTTAATAAGATTGGTCACCAACGTCCGCATTTTATGGAATCGAAATACATTCGATTTAAATTGCGTACGATTTAATCAAATCGCATTTTCGTATATATTCAACAATATATATAATTCGATACATTAATTAGCCTAACACAGAACTAATTATATGTATTAAAATATGATTAGGCACTAATTACTAGTCCTAATTTGGCGGGTGTTACAGTTGCGTGGTGAATCTTTTTCCCAAAAGAGCTTTGCGATTCGAGTTCGTATGGTGGTGTGATTTAAGGATTTAAGGTGGTGGTTTGATGTGGTGGTTTGAGAGAAAAAGACAGGAGAAAAGATAGAGAGAGAGAGTGTGTGAATGAGAAAATGGGGTGGGGATTTGATCCCCTCACCCTTTTTGACCGGTTTTGGGGTGGGGTCCACGGGTGTGGGCTTCACCCATTCTTCGTTCCCTGCATTCATGCTCCGTGCGGTGTTCGTTTTCCCAATCGTTTTATGTCAATTTATTTACTTTACGCGTTTAAATGTACTTTTCAAGTTGCGAATAATTACCCAATATTTTGTTGAAGTGTTTTAATATTTGCGTTATAAAATATAACTTTTAACTTATTTTGTTTTGTTTGCGCGTTTATTATTTTAATCGCGTGACCATTGATTGCATGATTCAAAATGACTATGAAATATTATAAAAATAATACTTTGGATATAAATGGGGTTATTAAATAACGTTTATATTATTTAATTAAATTGTTCACCAACGTCCGTATTAATTGAATCGAATTACATTCGATTTGAAACTTGTACGATTTAATCAATCGCATACTTGTATATATTCAGCAATAATGCAATATATATTATTTGATACACAAATTAGCCTAACATAGAACTAATTACATGTATTAGGCACTAACATAGAACTAATTACAAATGACGAGGCACTAATCACTAGTCCTAATTTGGCGGGTGTTACACTTTGGATGTAAGGTTTTTGTGCATATTCCCAAAGATGAGAGGTCAAAGCTTGATATGAAGACTAAGCCATATGTGTTCCTCAGTTATGGCCAAAATGAGTTTGGGTACAGGTTGTATGATCCAGCTCAGAAAGAAACTTGTACGAAGCCGAGATGTTGTGTTTGTTTAAGATCAGACGTTAAAAGATGTTGAGAAGACAGAGACAATTCCTCAACATAATGATGATCTTACTGATTTGGATCCAGTTCCTCCACAACATGTTGATTCATATTTTGGAGATGATGTTCAGAATGATGAACAGGGTATTGGTGATGTTGATGCTCATGAGAAACCAGAGATAGATGAAGATATTCATCCAGAGTTACCAGTACCAGATATGCCACCATTTGTCCCACTTAGACGGTTTACCGGAGATCATCATCCTTCTACTAAATATTCTGCTAATGAGTATGTTTTTCTCACTGATGGGGGAAAGCCCGAGTGTTATGCAGAAGCTATGGAAGATGGATATAAAAAAGAGTAGGTTGAAGCCATGCAAGATGAGATAAATTCCTTGCATGAGAACAATACTTATGAATTAGTGAAGTTGCCTAAAGGAAAGAGAGCTTTAAAGAACAAGTGGGTTTATAAAGTGAAGAGAGAGGAGCATACTTCTCAACCCAGGTACAAGGCTAGATTGGTTGTTAAAGGATTCAGTCAGAGAAAGGGTATTGATTTGGATGAGATTTTCTCTCCGGTCGTGAAGATGAGATCTATCTGAGTGGTTCTTGGTTTAGCTGCTAGCTTTGATCTTGAGGTTGAGCAGATGGATGTAAAGGCGGTTTTCTTTCATGGTGATTTGGATAAGGAAATCTACATGGAGCAACCTAAAGGTTTTCGGGGTAAGGGTAAAGAAGATTATGTGTGTAGACTTTAGAAAATTCAATATGGGTTGAAACAAGCACCAAGACAGTGGTATAAGAAGTTTGAGTTGGTTATGGGAAAGCAAGGCTACCGAAAGACAACTTTAGATCATTGTGTTTTCTTTAAGAGGTTTGGTGATGATGATTTCATTATATTGTTGCTATATGTTGATGATATGCTGATTGTTGCAAGGAATAATGATAGAGTTGCGCAGTTGAAGCGAGAATTGAGCAAGTCTTTTGCTATGAAATACTTAGGGCCCGCAAAACAGATCCTTGACATTCGAATTTCTAGAGATAGAGGTGCAAGATGTAACACCCCGCAAATTCGAACGCGATTATTAACGTTAATCACTTGCATTATTAGGCTAATTCCCTACTTGAGTGAATTCACAACACATTTTAGAGGTAAGTCTAGCATAGCCCAACTAGATAATACGCGTAGTATTACGTATTCGTAATTAGTTGTAATTACGTACTGAACAATCTGAAAACAGACGCGACAAAAATATGCGACTCTTGGTGAACAAAATTATTTAATAAAACGAATTTATTAAATAACTTAGTAGCGAATAAATATTTTGTCAAAAATATTTACAAATCATTTTATAATGCAAAACGTTTAATTCGTACAATTTAAATAAAACAAAGTTTAAAATTTTATAACTAAATTAATTTGGTTTCATAAAAGATCCTAATTAAAAACATAATGAAATATGTAATTAAAAATGCATTAGTTAAAATAATGTAACATTTAACGATCGGGTAAACAAACACGGAACGAAAACGCAGGAGATGAAAATGGGGAACCAAAACCCATTTCCACCTCCCAACTTTCTTTCATTTCATTTCTCCTTCTCTCTCTCTTCCTTTATTTTTCTCCCAACTCTCTCCCTCTCTAAACTCACAAAATCACACAAAAACCTCAAATACTACCACAAAAACGTCACGAATCGCCTCGCTCCTTTGGAATAAAACGACCACGGCATCCCGATCTACACTTCTACCTTTTCGGATTTCAAATCCGACACCCGTAAGTTTCCGACAAATCCCGCAAATCTCTAGATTTCGAAGCTATAATTAATATTTCATGTTTAGTATACTTAGATTACCATGTTTTAGTGTTTTATACAACCAAAAATGTCCACACCGAACCAAAACTCGTTGATTTTTAAGCTGTTCGTCGAACAGGCGACTACGTCGCTTTTGGACCAAAAACAGTAGTGCGACGTAGGCCTTTACGTCGCATTACCCTTCCTTACGTCGCACATAGCGACGCAACCCACTACGTCGCATTAAATTGCGGATGTCGCCTATGCGACGCAGACCCTAACGTCGCAACACCCGTATGCGACGTAACACGTTACGTCGCACAATTATTAAATTCGCAATAACTGCGACGCAGACCTTTACGTCGCACCCTACGTCGCATAACAACCCAGCGTCGCTAAAAACAGGAAGTTTAAAAACTAGTTTTCACTAAGTGTCGAACTAACCGGAAACGCATATCTTTATACGATACGATTCACGAGCTTTACAAACGATACAAACACACTTATTTTACCGAAATTAGGATTTCAAACTATCACCAACGAATCATATACATATCACAAATACGAAATACAAACATAAACATTTAAACGAACGATTTGGACGTAACTTGGTTGTACGAACACTAGCATGGATGATTAGTTTAGACATCCACATACTTATTACATCTCGTACGTTTAGGACGTTAGGAGATTTCAGACTATACTTGGGCTTAGGTTTGCTAGCACTCGCACGATTACTTAACTCAACAAGTGAGTTCACAGCCCCTACTTTTACTGTTTTAACTGCTTTGAACAGGGGTGGAAAACATAGTCAAACACTTTTATACAAACATGGTTGTATACTATTTTACTCAAACAAGTGGAGTACATGGAACTAGTAAACGGATAAATAAACTGACGATTTCAACTTAATATGTAATACTGCCCGCACGTGGTCCATATACGGGTCTTAGGGGAAGTGTTACATATTACTTTCATACTGCCAACGCTGTAAACACATGAACACGTTTTCGAGAACGCTGGAGGATAACCAGCAACACTTTATATAACGGATTGGGTAACTAAAAGTCCCTACTTGACATGGGCAACACTACTGAAAAGTCCCTACTTGACATGGGCAACACTACTGAAAAGTCCCTACTTGACATGGGCAACACTACTGAAAAGTCCCTACTTGACATGGGCAACACTACTGAAAAGTCCCTACTTGACATGGGCAACACTACTGAAAAGTCCCTACTTGACATGGGCAACACTACTGAAAACAATGGGTTTCCTACTAACATGGACCCACCAAACGATTAGGATTGTAACACTGCCGCACGTGGTCCAGATACGGGTCTTATGGGAGTGTTACACCTACGAACAACTAATAGGATACTTACATTCCTACTATAACTTGAACTATATTTTTGGGCAATATCCCAACAAAACATATCTACGATTAGGATACGTATAATCCTACAAAACATACTTGAACACAGGATACTGTTTTCCTACAACTAATAGGATACGAACATTCCTACAAACAACTATTTAGGAACATATTCGATTTCATGAACTATACTTTTGGGTGACATCCCAACAATACGTTATAAACAACAGTGGTTTATCACAACTGAACTTGTAAACATAAAACCTGTGAATTCACTCAACCTCGTTGTTGACTTTTACTATGTTTTTCAGGGAATTAGCTGCGCATGTAAGAATCGCCAACACATGGAGAATTAGGCGACCCGTGAAGCTTTAGGATGCCAACTTTTGGAAAAACATATGGATTTCTCTAGTATAACTGAAACTGTTTTGTCATATTCTAGAAATCCACTTTTGTAAATATATTACTTTTAACTTATACGATTCGATGAATCGTAAACTTTGTAATTAACACTTTTGGCATCTTAATATATATTGTTCTGTTGAAATCATAAGCTCTGATACGTATGCATGCTTTGTTATTGTGACACCCCATACTTAAACTAAATGCTTCCGCTAAACGAATTTGGGGGTGTTACACAAGACGTTACATATGTCACAAGAGCAATACATTGAAAATGTGTTTTAACAGATTCAACATGGATAATGCTAATGTGGTTAGTTCCCCTCTTACTACCAACTTTAAGCTAACAGATAGAAATTTCCCTTCTTTGGAGAAGGATGTTGTAGATATGGATAGAGTTCCATATGCCTCGGCAGTTGAAAGCTTGATGTATGCTATGGTTTGTATACGGCCTGATATAGCTCATGCAGTAGGTGTTGTTAGTCGATTTATGTCAGATCCAGGTAAGAAGCAGTGGGAAGCAGTTAATGGATCTTGAGATACTTACGAGGTACTTCCAAATTGGGTATCACATTTGGAAATGGGAAGCTGATGCTTGTTGGTTATACAGACTCTGATATGGTAGGAAATAAAGATAGCATGAAATTCACTTCTGGATATTTGATGACCTTTGCAGCTGGAGCAGTTTCATGGTAATCAAGATTGCAAAAGTGTGTTGCCTTGTCTACAACCGAGGCTGAGTATATGGCAGTAACAGAAGCGTGCAAAGAACTATTGTGGCTGAAAAGGTTTCTACAAGAGCTTGGTTTTAAGCAAGAGTACTACGTGGTACTTTGTGATTGTCACACCCCCAAATTTATGCTGCGGAAGCGATTCGGGTCGGGGCGTGACTAATCAATATTCAAAGCACCAAAGTACAAACAAACGACTCTAAATGAGACGTTTTGAAAATAGTAATTACATTACCAAAATAAGTTTTCCAAAGCTGCGAATTTATAAGAAATTTCCAAATACATAATTTGAAAATACAAAAGTAAATGCAAAGTGGTCCCAAGTGTTTGAAAGCATGCGACTCGAGCTAGGATCCTGATGGGCCGATCCTACTATAGCAGTACCTGAGAATACAACGCTAAAAGGGTCAGCTATAAAGCTGGTGAATCTCACAGGTTTAACATGAACATTGATGTGATCAATATGATTATCTGACGATACTAAAATGTTATAATTGAACAATGATTTAATCAACTATGATGAAACCAACGCAGGTTTCCCAAACATTGAACAAACCAACGCAGGTTTTCGAACAATATGAAATTAAACAAGGGTGAAACCAATGCAGGTTTCGTAACATTGAACAAACCAACGCAGGTTTTCGAACAATGTTCTATTATGATTTTGCATTGCACTAAGCTATGGTTCAAGGCCTAACCCGATTTTCTGCCTCCCGAACGGTGTCAACACCCATAACAATTACTAAAATGCCCGTTTTTAACTTGGTTGTAGCTAGCAACCCGGACGGGGACGTCACTCCCATGATAGATCTATCTTTTAGTAACCGCGCCTTATTAAGTTAATGAACCATACACGATGAGGACTTTCCCGAATTAAAACACTTGTGCAATACTCGAACAAGGAAAATCAAGACCAAATAATGGTAGCCAAACAATGTAACTAATATAGTTAACTGAATTAAATAATCATTTAATTCCATGAGTTAATAATCAAAATTAACTAATCAAATAACATATGATCACGAAAACAAGTAAGCATCGTATCTCGCCCCAATATTTAAAAACAGTAAAAATGGGGCTGTGAGACTCACCTGGCGAGCTCGGTATGTGAATACTAGCAAAGCCTAAGCCCAAAGAAAGTCTCTAACATCCTAAACGTATAAGATTATAAGTATAAGTAGTTGGCCACTTGCCAAACATGTTACTTGTTCACTCGTCGAAAGATCATTGTTGTTTTAAAAGTTTGTACGATCCGTTGGTGATGGTTTCGTATTAATAATTCAAAATGATATTGTTATTATATTTTGTGTCGTCGTATACTTGTAAAAGTATATAATCATCGTGTATACAAGAAGTATTGTATATAGTGTAGTTATCGTACCATGTATCAACACTTAGTGAACATTAGAGTTTTTCAAATATTAATTGTTAACGACACTCGTTGTTTCTACTAATAGTGTATATGTGGAGACACTTGGTTAAGTGTCGCAGGTAACCTTTTAGTGCAAGTTGGCAACACCGCATAAAATTCGGGGTTGGTGCGACACTTAGTGTATGATACAAAAAGTAAGTTTTTCGTTAATGGGAACATGATCAAACGAGTTTGGTTTGGCCCAAAACTTTTAGGAATATCTTAAATATGTTTATAAAGCTCAAAAAAAGTCGTCGTTACGTTTTATAGTTGATTCGAAAGTGTCGTTATTTAAATTGTGTCAAAACAGTCCCCGAAACTCATTTTCCAGGTTTTTCGACTTCTTTCGAGCTCGTTCTCGGGGGTCAAAATTTATCGAATGAATCCGAAATTTTTACACAATAATACTGCATATGATAGCTACTTTCTGTAAAATTTTCATGGATTGTAGAAGTCTATAACTCCCAAAACAATTTCGTGATCAAGAGTGTTTCGGAAACTCGTTTTTCAGTAACATTCTCTACAAATCAGTCCCTAGAGCAAATTCTGAGCATTTCTAGCAAAAGTGTCCAACATGAAAGTTGTTCCTAACGAAATTACGAAGATTTCCCAAGTGGTATCATGTCCTAATTCAATACACACGATTTATTATGATTTTTCTCCCGACAGGACAGAATCTGTCCCGAAAACAGTTTTCGTACGAGTTTAGTTCTCTTAGTTTTTGTTTCGTTTTCGTTCATGATCCTTAAGGAGATGAACTTATAACATGTTATAACACCTAAATACATAAAATAAAAGTAGTAGCAAAGGGGTTCTCACCAAGCTTAAAGATGAAAAATCAAGATGATGATGATGTTTGTTTGAAGCTAGGTTTCTTCCATTTCTTTGCTACAATGGAGTTAGATGATGATGATGATTTTTATGATGATTATGATGATGGTTTTGGGTCTGTGTTTGTGCCGTGAATAATGTAGGAAAAAGATGGAAATGAGAGTTGTTGAAAACAAGTGGAAATGGAATGGTGTATGTGTGTGTGAATGAGTATTCAAAGAGTTAAAGGTGAGGGGGCACATGGCCTTGGGTATGGCCGGTTCTTGTGGTCAAAGGGGGATGAGATATTTGTTTTCTTGTCCCCCAAATAATTGGTGTTAAGTTGGTTAATTACCCGTGTTCGTTTACCCGATCGTATTGTAGTATAATGTTTTTAAACTATAAATTTGTAAATATAAAATCGTATAAGTTTTTAATCGAAGTATTTCATAAAAATACTTTTAACGAGATATAATAATATATCTTTATTTCAATTCGTTTTGACATATAGTTTTCTGTATCCAAAAATATTCCGAATAATTTTCTGAGTAAGGAAATATTATTTCTAACATTAATATTTCGTTTGGAGATGTTTTGTACTAACTTTTATTTAAAAGTTTTCGAGTGCTTTCAGATTGAATTCAAAGATTATTAAATAATCTTTGAACGTTATTATATATATTTATATCTATAATACTTGTACACTTCAGTAGTTTGAGTATATAATACTTGAATTGAAAAGTTTAAATTCGGCGCGAAATTTGGGTTATTTTTGACCGGGTGTCACAGTGATAGTGAGAATGCGATTCATCTTGCTAAGAATACTATGTATCACAAAAGAAAAAAACATATTAATGTGCGGTATCATTGGATTGGAGACGGTCTTGAAGATGGTTTATTTGAGCTTGGTAAAATTCATACTGATGATAATGGTTCCGTTATGTTAACGAAGGCAGTGGCAAGAGAAAAGCTCAAGGTGTGTTGCTCGATCGCCGGGATGACGAACTATTTTCCTCATAATTAGAAAGGGGGAGATTTGTTGGGTTTTAATGGGTTTCTAAATTATGAAGAAACACATAAAAACCCAATAAATTAGGCCTAATACAAGGGAAAATAAATACCCTTGTATCTTAGAGTTTTTAATAAGTGAGAAAAATCTTTGTGCATAAGAAAGAGAGAGGCAAGAGAGGAAATTTGGATTTTCCCTATTTGGGAACCTAGCAGCACTAAAACTTCGATTCCCGGAGATTGGACCGTCGGATCGACTTAAATTTTGAACAGCATCTTCCTGACATCTAGGCCAACATTTTTGACCGTCTCATTTTCATTTTGAGTTCTGGAAGTCGAGATTCTGTGGGCTAGACGGCAACATATTTTTGGGTGAAATACTTCTCATCTTTGTCTTTTAGATTAATTCCACACTAGTTGATGATATAGTGCAAGAGTATGATGATTATGTAGGAATAAATACATTGTACCTGAATAGATTTTGATATAATAACGAATTGTAAAACGTTACAAATTACAAACCGCATAACATAAAGGTAATTCATATACAATTACTATAATAAAATGTAATAAAAAAAAAGAAATGAGTAGAAAAAGGATATCAACGAATGATTAGCCGAGGCCCGTGTTTGACATGGTTCCCTTAAAATAGATTCGTCGTCTGTTTTCCAGGGTACAACGGGCGAAGCAGTAGTACTGCCGGACTTGAACCATATGCTCGAAAATATTGTCATAGTTGTTTGTAAGCTAACATGTATGTTTGCTCCTTATTTAACCAATATCACTAGGTCCATATGTAACAAGAACAAACTTTCAATCTTACAAAACTAATGTGTGAACTTTGTGTGTGTATCTTTTGAGCCAATGTTTCATATGATTCTTTTTCTTAACTAAGAGAAGAAAAGAATTCTCTATTATATGACATGAAGGGGAAATTGAAAAGCTTGATAACAATGATCATCAAGTACTATTTAATTAGATAAGTTATGTGGAAAATGAAAGACCACCTTTACTTGCAAGTAATGGTACATTTATATACAAGGAATATTACATTTATTTGCAACACATGCTAATCAATTTAATTCATTCTTTACACTTTTCCAACAGGTTATTGTATGCCTCTAGTTTGTATCTAGAGAAGATTTTGTATTGCTCTTTCTTGGTGGTAGTGAATTTTAAGTGGTCTACTGGTCCCGTCAGGGGCGGTACCAGAAAATATCTCACTTGGGGGCGAATTCTTAGAGGGTCCCCGAGCTAATAACATGATCAGACCGCTAAAAATTAGGCCAAAACTAAACACGGATAAGTTAGAAATTCTAGACTGTAAACCAGACTGATTTAATTCGGTTCATTACTAGTTCGCAAATGATTCAGCTTTGACCATGTTGAGTCCATCCCGAAAACCGACTGCATGAACTACATGTTGGTGGTTTTGATAGCTAATCATATATATATATATATATATATATATATATATAGGGGGAGATCCTTGGGGAAGTAAAATAATTAGGGAAGGAGGGAAGTGATTTTCAGCCACACATTCTGGTCAACTCAAAAGTCAATGCGGTGGCATTTTTGTAAATAACTTGAAATCACCTCCCAGAACGTTAACATGCATTTCAAAAGCATGTTAATCAAAAACAACTAAAAACGTGATTTTCATCTTCAATTCATCAAATTAAAGCTTGAAACTTGCAAAAATAAATTTAAAAACACTAATACACAACTCGTTGAGCAAGATTGATTAACAATTGTTAGATTCAATAAAAAAAATTATCAGAAAATAGATTTCATGAAGAAGAATGTAGAAACCCATAAAAAATCACAAATTCATTCAATTGAGTACAAAATTGAGATGTATATAAAGCAAAATTCAAATAAATCGATCATATACATTAATAATCAAACAAACTTGTAGTTATTTTACGTTTTACACAAAAAAAAATCTCAAAATCAAAATTTTCAGAAAGTTAACACTCATTTGAAATGCATGTTATAAAAATTACAATTTAAATATTCATTTATGATGAATATTTTAGCTTATATATGTTATTAGTGTATAATGACTCATATTCATCATAAATGCATGTTAACATCTCATTGAGTCTTTAACATTCATTTATGACGAATATTAACTTATATCATGCTGATGAACATTATAACATTCATTTATAATGCATATTAACTCATATATATTGTAATACATTGATGAATGTTATGTTATAACGTTCAACGATGTATAATAACTTATATAAGGTAATATTCAGCAAATATGAATGTTTAAGAATCTTAATTGTAATTTTGATTAACATGCATTGCAAATGTATGTTACTGTTCTGGATATTTTCAAATTTGTGAAATTTGATGATTAATGACAACCATAATTTGATTAATTACATGTTTATAAGTTTTGTATGATGAAATTCGTTTAATTTATTGTTTTCAATGGCAAAATAAAATTTTATATAAAAACCCAAAAGTTATACCCAAAATTCATAATTTTTGATGATTTCGAATCATGACGAATTGAAGATATGTATGAATGTGTTTGATGGATTGGAAAATTTATAATGTTTTTGATTGATGAATTATTGAATTTGATGCTTTAATTTTGGATTTTAGACTAAAGTTGATTAAATGGGTATTGTATATGTATTATTTATTGTATGAAAAAGGTGGGAGAAAATTAGTGGCTGAGATTTGCTTCCCTCCTTCCCTCAAACTTGATGCTTCCCTCATGATCCTTCCCCTATATATATATATATATATATATATATATATATATATATATTATAATTCACACAAATACTACATGATCATCATTAATATATGAAAAAACACAAAGTAAAACTATTAATAGATATCCACAAAGGTTGAGAAATTTCGGCTAAATACTTAATTAAAAATATATATTATAATTCACACAAATACTACATGATCATCATTAATATATGAAAAAACACAAAGTAAAATATAAAATTATATACTATTAATAGATATCCACAAAGGTTGAGAAATTTCGGCTAAATACTTAATTAAAAAGATCAATAGTTCTTTATAGATTTGCGGTTTCTAGAGTTGTTTACAAAAAAGAAAAAAAGAAAAAAAAATATATATATATACAACTTGAGTTAAGTTTGATCTTGTTTCCTCTTATAACCTTCCAACAAAAGACACGTACACACAAATATATATAGAATGACACATAAAATATTATATTATAATTCCAATTCAGAGCTCTAAGAGACTAAACCTAACTATAACATGAAAACTTTAGAAAAAATCAACTGAAAGACTTGCAACTAATTAGGACTCAGATATTGTTTGTCTTTCCAGCGTGCTATTTGTTTGCTACTTTTTATCTATTCTCTTACGCAAAACGTGCTCCTAGATTGGGCTTAATCTTTTGTTTTGTTTTCAATTGCGCTTGAAGGGTGGAGGCAAACGACTAAATCAGTTAGAAATAACCTTAGGTTTTATAAATTAATAAAAATAATTTGAAACTCAGTGTGGGCGGTGGCCCACAGTGCCCCACTGTGGGATCGCCATTGGGTCCCGTGGTTTTTATTCTCGCCTTGAGAGGTTTTCAACGCAAAAAGTTTTGTGTTCTTTGTGTGTTCTTTGTGTGTTATTTATTTACGTTGATTGGGGCTGATTTTGTACTTGGTGTACCCTAATTGTTTTCATCCTCATTGGTTCATACGGGTTGAGAAAGTATTGCCTAACGAGGGTTTAATTCGGTATTTGTGTTTGTAGTTGTGACTTATTTCCCATCATGAGTACCATACTATACTGCTAGCTTTTAATCCCAACTAGCTAGAGCTCCGAGCCTAGCCATATCGAAGTTTCGAGGGAATGAATTTATTGCATATACCTCTTATTTGAAATTGAGAGATGATTAGTTTGAAAAGTAGCTTACCTAAAAAATGGTTTGATACACGAATGTCATCTTACTTTGTGCTTTTGTTCATTTTTATGCAATGGGTCGTATAGATTTGTTGGTCGTTTTGGTCCTTTTATATTTATGTCTTCTTATATCAACCAACTAGTTTAAGACCCGCAAAATTTGCGGGATGACATATTAATTTATGTTTTAGTGATGTAATAAGTGTTTTTATATTTGTGGAATGAGACAATAGTTTTTCTTTTAACGGCGATGAAACACTATGGGATGCAACCAACTGGAAATGGTACTCCTATCAAGCTATCTAAACCAACCTAAAACATACACCTAAAATTCATCCTAACATAGGTGTTTGCGTTTAAATGCGTGTTTTTACTAAAACTCTATTAAAGACATGTTTTTCACTTCTTTCCTATCTTTGAGTATCCGTATCTTATTCACTGAAACTCTATTATAGACATACAATGAATCCTTAAGTACCCCTTTCACATGACGACTCGATTCCTAATATATTAATACACGTATTATTTAATTAAGTGCAAAGTTGGGCAAAAAAAAAAAACTCATTTTTTTCACTTTTTTTCCATCACAAGCACCTATCTTTGACCATCCATATCTTATTCATGTAAGCTCTATTATAGACATTCACTAAATCTTAACGAATCCCATGCCCCGGTCTATGTGTTCATACAAATTATTATTCATAATATTATATCGTCATATAGTTATATAGATACAAAGTTAGTTAGTGAAAACTCAACTTTTCACTTGTTTCCGTCATAAAAATCTATCTTTTTGTAACACCTGCATAATTAGGATAATAAGTTATGCCAAATTGTTTGTAACTAGTTGTAATTAGTATGTAATAGGACTAATTACAGACTCTATTTGTATATATATATAAGGTGATTTATATATATATATGTGTGTACTTACGCGATTTGGATGACTCGTACGAATTAACCGGACGGAGTCCGACACAGTTTACTTGGACGTTGGTGACAGTAATTTACCTAAATAGTGAGAACGTATTTTATTATATAAAATACATAGTGAACGAACATTATTTATATTATCGCGACGACATTTTAAATAATTTAACAAATACGTATTAAACGCGAGTTAAGAAATTTAATATTTCGACAAATGTTTTTATAATTAATTTCAAGGTATTTCATTAAAATATTTCCGTCACATTTTAAAAATATAACTGCTTGATTAAATATTAAAAACGAAGGATTAAACGATTAGGACACGGAGTAAACACTGTGTTTTAGGGAGCGTTTTTCCCCTCCCTCCTCCTTTGGATCAGCCAACCCCAACCAACCTCTCACCTCTCTCTTTCATTTTCTTCAAAACAAAACACACACACACACCCCACTAAACTCTCTCCAAATCTTCACCAAAATTCGGATCTACAAACCGAGCCACAATAGTTACATTTTCGGAATCACCATCAATAGAGGAACAAGATTAACAAAGGCAACATACTCGTTTTCTTCCTCGTTTGGCTTCGATTTGCAATTGTAAGAAATTTCTAAAAACTTAGATCTACTCATTTTGGTGTAATATTTCGGTGTTATAATGTTTACACAACTTAGTATTGTCCATATGTATGAAGAAAACACGATTTTACAGCCTAAAAATATGTTAGATTTGTGATTTGGATCGGAAAAACGCGTCAGTCGCTGGGTTTCTGGGTTGGTGTTCATCATTGCGACGTCGTGGGCGACGTCGCACAAATACTCAACGTCGCATATAGCGACGCCAGCCTTTACGTCGCATTAATTTGTGAGGTCGCATATAGCGACGCAGACTCTAACGTCGCAGACTCAAACAACGTCGCACTTAGCGACGACCCATATTACGTCGCATTAATTTGCGAATGTCACACTTAGCGACGTCGTACTCAACGTCGCAATCCTTACCTGCGACGTCGCACCCAACGTCGCAGAAATCAGAATTTTTAAAGAGATTTTCACTAAAACTATGTAGAAAATGTGCATTTTTCCCTCCGAGCTGACTCGGCAGCTCAACCCCGACCAGGGGCTCTGCCCCTTGGACCCCGCCAAGGGGTTGCCACCCCTTGGAACCCCGCAACCAGGGGCGCTGCCCCCGGACCCCCGTCGTTTCAGTACAAAATGTTTCAAACGCAATGATAATACTTTGACTATTACTAATACAAACCGTCACCAATGGGCCAACCATGTTTTCTGAAAACAAACGATAACGAACCAACTTTGGACATAACGAGTTGTGTAGACAACTAGCCTAGATGGTCTTGCGAGACATCTACTTACTTAACTTTATATGTTTAGGCATTTAGAGGTTACGGGTTCGGAGAACCTACACGATACTTACAGTTTACCACTGCTTACTACTAGGCTCAGGTGAGTCTTACGGCCCCACTTTTACTGCTTTATCTTATTGGGGGAGAAACATGCTACTGATTTTTCTTGAACACAAGTACTAAACTGTTTACTATACCAAGCGGAATTGCATGAGTTACTTACAAACAGAAGTCTCTCCATCATATATCGTTAGTTATGGACTTAAGCGCGAACACTAGTTAATGGATCCATTAGGGAAATGACCCTCCCCACCCGGGGCAGTAGCGCTGCCACGTACTGATTTACACGTAGAAACGGGTGACTACTTATTCGTTACTGATGCTTGCTCAATTACGAGCATGTCACGGGAGCAAACTTATTACTTACGGGTTAAGCTTCGATTATGAGCCTCATGGCAACGGTATAAACTTACTTATTTACATTTGCTGGATTGCAAATACTGGTTTTACGATTGCTGGATTGCAATTACTGATTTTACACCTGCGGGCATTACTAATGAAATCTCGTGTTCAAAGCTGATATTACTTACAAACCTGTGAGATTCACCAACCTTTTGGTTGACACTTTTTAGCATGTTTTCTCAGGTACCCGGATGGAGTAGGATTACTCCAGGATTTAGCTAGAGTCGCATGATTTCAACACAACTGCATTAACGGAGATTCTTAGCATTATCTTTTGTATATTACGATTATGTAATAGAATCTCCCGCTATACGCGTGGACTCTAGGGAAACTACATTTTTGTATACGAAAACACTAAGTTTTCAAACATTATATATATGGAATGTAACAAATTTACAAACGTTGCATATAGATGTCGTTTGCTTTATCTTTGTGCTGTGATATTTGATTAGTAACACCCCAAACTATGCTTCCGCAAAACAGTGAATTTCGGGGGTGTTACAGATTGGTATCAGAGCCTAAGGTTATAGTGAACTAGGTTGCATTTAGTGGGCCTAGATTATGACCGTTAGGCAGTATTTTCTTATTAGGCATGACTGGTTCAGGAATTACAGCATACTACTTTAATTTAACATAGCCTGATCAACTATGTACAATTAAGGAAAGATGATGTAAGGTCTGAAATGATTATGTTGAACGGGGATACGTTAGTTGACTCTGACCACGAGAGAACCGGACCATTACTTGATACGTGCTAGACACTAGGCTGAATATTATATACTTACATATATTCGCCTCGTCTTACTTACACTCTGCCACAGGAATGGCAAACACACCACCTAATCCGTCACACTCTCACTCACATGGGTCACGGAACCCACGAGTAGCCAGGAGGAACACATGGTCACCTCGAACCAGCCCCTATCCTGTTCATAACTCTCAGGACTCGGCACATCTCACGTTGCCAGTATTGGCTAACCAATTCCGCCGTCAGGAACAAAGACTGGAAAATCTTGAACTGGAACAACACCGAATGACCTACCTGCTTCGTCAAGCTCTTGACCACATATCCCAACTCCAGCGAGAACAAGAGGATATCAACCTCTCTGTGAGCATAATTCAGGATTCAATGACCGCCGAATTAGGTGCGGATGAACTCGTAAGAAACCGACTAGAGGAATGTGAACAGGGTTCACAGGAGACTGAAGATCACTCTCGAGTACTAGCACAACGACTGGCCTTGGTTGAAGACAATGCCAGGCAAACCAACAGGCTGGCAGAAACCGTGGACCGCCTTGTCGCGCTGATGGAACAAATTAATCTACATTAAGACTAGTGTAGTCTTTGTCTTGTAATCTATCTCGTAATCTAATTACTATCTAGAGCTATTCTATAAACTTGCCGGATGTAACAATTCCCGACACCTTTTGTAATATTTCTGTAGGATGTAACCCTTGAACTCGCATTATCCATCAAATATTCCTTGTTATTTCAACTCACATTAATTGTCATTTTCCATGTTGATGTTATGTATTACTGCTTTTATACATGTACATTTGTGACAATTACAAGTTCCTACAAAATCTCATGTATCTTCATTTCTTTCTTTGAAGAATCATGCCGCCAAAGACAAGACCATACACCGATGCCCAGATTACCTCTCTTATAACCCAGGCTGTTACTGAAGCCTTGGCACGGAATACTCCACAAAACAGCGATGCCGCTGAAACCCCTGCTGCTAAACCTTGTTCTTACAAGGACTTTCAGAACTGCAAACCTCTAAACTTTGCAGGTACTGAGGGAGCTATCGGTCTGGTACGCTGGATCGAGAAAGTTGAGTCTGTATTTCTGATCTGCAACTGTGCGGAGGAAGACAAAGTTAAGTTCTCCGTTAGTACTTTTACTGACACCGCACTCACCTGGTGGAACACTTATGCCCAGACTGTGAGTGTTTCTACTGCTTACCAACTCCCGTGGGAGGAGTTGAAGGAGATGTTGAGGGGCGAGTACTGCCCCAGGGATGAATTGAAACAGCTGGAAATGGAATTCTGGAACCACAAGATGCAGGGTGATGACATCACCGGATACACCAACCGTTTCCACCAACTGGCACTTCTGTGCCCAACAATGGTCGATCCTGAGTACAAGAGGATCGAGAAATTCGTTGATGGACTTCCCGAGAGACTCCAAGACCTGGTGACTTCATCCAAACCGGGTACTATTCAGAGCGCCATCCGTATGGCCCATGAACTAACGGCAAACTCTGTTCGCCGTGGCACAACTTCAACCCCATCTGCAAACAACAAACGCAAGTGGGAAGGAAACCCCAACTCATCCAACCAAACCTCCAACAAAAAGCCTGAGTACATTAAGGCTTATTCATCTGGAACTTCGGAGAAGAAAGGGTACAGCGGGAGCAGACCCTACTGTCCCAAATGCAACCGCCATCATGACGGTTCTTGCCCTTGCTCCAACTGCAAACGGTTCGGGCATTTAGCCAAGGATTGCCGGACCAACATTCCTACCCCCAACACTAATGCACCAAAGGCCTGCTTTGGGTGCGGAAATTCAGGGCACTTCAAGAAAGATTGCCCAAAGCTGAAAAACAACAACAACCCTGCTCGCGGCAGATCATTCGTTATCAAGGCTAGGGAAGCCAGACAAGACCCGAATGTCGTGACGGGTACGTTCCTTCTCAACGACCTTACTGCTTCTGTATTATTTGATACCGGTGCCGATAGAAGCTTTATTTCTGAGAAATTTAGCCCTTTACTTGATATAACTCCCACTGCCTTAGATGCTAAATACATTGTAGAATTAGCTAACGGAAAACTGATTGAGACTGATAGTATCATACACAACTGTACACTTAACCTCACGAACGAAACGTTTCCCATTGATTTAATCCCTGTCGAGATCGGCAGCTTCGATATTATTGTCGGTATGGATTGTTTGTCCAAGCACCGAGCTGAAATCATCTGTCATGACAAACTCGTTCGCATACCTCTTGTCTCCGGTGGAACCTTAGTCCTACAAGGGGAGACCGGCAGACGAAACCTGAATATTGTATCCTGTCTGAAAACTAGAAAATATCTACGAAAAGGGTATCAAGCCATCCTCGCACATGTAACGGAGAAGAAGTCGGAGGAGAAGCGACTTGAAGATGTTCCAATCGTGCGGGATTTTCCGGAAGTCTTTCCTGAAGACTTGCCTGGACTTCCGCCACCTAGACAAATCGAATTTCAAATCGAACTTGTGCCAGGAGCTGCACCCGTGACACGAGCCCCATACCGTTTAGCACCATCCGAAATGCAGGAGTTATCTAAACAACTACAGGAACTCCTGGACAGAGGATTTATTCGACCAAGTTCCTCGCCTTGGGGAGCTCCGGTCTTATTCGTGAAAAAGAAAGATGGATCTTTCCGCATGTGTATCGACTACCGAGAGCTGAATAAGCTAACCATAAAGAATCGGTACCCACTTCCTAGAATCGATGACCTATTTGACCAACTCCAGGGATCGAGTGTTTACTCAAAGATTGATCTACGGTCAGGTTATCATCAACTCCGAGTCCGCGACAATGATATTCCAAAGACAGCCTTCCGAACTCGTTATGGGCATTACGAATTCCAAGTGATGTCATTCGGGTTGACCAACGCACCGGCCGTATTCATGGACCTTATGAATCGGGTGTGCAAACCATATCTTGACAAATTCGTCATCGTGTTCATCGATGATATCCTGATTTACTCTCGCAATGAGCAGGAGCATGCTCAACATCTGAAAACCATTCTAGGACTTCTTAAACACGAAGAGTTATATGCCAAATTCTCTAAGTGTGAGTTCTGGATTCGAACCGTTCAATTCCTCGGGCACGTGATTGACAGCCAAGGAATTCATGTTGATCCCGCCAAGATTGAAGCAATCAAGGGCTGGGAGTCACCGACCACTCCAACCGAAGTGAGACAATTCTTAGGTCTTGCTGGTTACTACCGCCGATTCATCGAAAACTTTTCAAGGATAGCTGTTCCCCTAACCACACTGACTCAGAAAGATAAGAAGTTCGATTGGACCGATAAACAAGAGTCAGCCTTCCAGCTATTGAAAAACAAACTTTGCAGTGCACCAATCTTGTCCTTACACGAGGGCACCGACGATTTCGTGGTTTACTGCGACGCCTCACACCAAGGACTTGGTTGTGTGCTAATGCAACGGGAAAAAGTCATTGCCTATGCCTCACGACAACTAAAAATCCACGAGAAAAACTATACGACCCACGACCTCGAGTTAGGTGCTGTGGTCTTCGCATTGAAAATCTGGAGACATTATCTCTACGGTACGAAAAGCACTATCTTTACCGATCACAAAAGTCTCCAACACATATTCGATCAGAAAGATCTAAACATGAGGCAACGTCGCTGGGTTGAATTACTTAGTGACTACGACTGCGAGATCAAATACCATCCGGGCAAGGCTAACGTAGTTGCCGATGCCTTAAGCCGAAAATAACGAGTGAAACCCCTTCGAGTCCGAGCACTCTCTATGACAATTCGTAACGAGCTCCCTGCTCAAATCCTTACCGCTCAACTTGAAGCACTCAGCGATGAAAACTTGAAAAAGGAAGCCTTGCGAGGCTTGGATAAACGATTCGAAATCAAACCTGATGGAACTCGATACTTCTCTAACCGGGTGTGGATACCCAAATTCGGAAACTTGCGAGATTTGGTGATGGCTGAAGCTCACAAATCTCGATACTCTATACATCCTGGTTCTGACAAGATGTATCACGACGTCAAAGGGTTGTATTGGTGGCCTAACATGAAAGCTGACATTGCCTTGTATGTCAGTAAATGCCTAACCTGTTCCAAAGTCAAGGCTGAACACCAAAGACCCTCGGGGTTGCTCCAACAACCTGAAATTCCTCAATGGAAATGGGAACAGATTACCATGGACTTCATTACCAAACTACCAAAAACTTCGAGTGGTTGCGATACCATTTGGGTGATCGTGGACCGTCTCACGAAATCTGCTCATTTTCTGGCCATCAAGGAAACTAACAAGATGGAGCGTCTGACTCGCATCTACGTCAAAGAAATCATCTCGCGACACGGTGTACCTATCTCGATCATCTCGGATAAGGACAGCCGTTTTACTTCTAACTTTTGGCAATCACTACAGAAATCTCTGGGTAGTCGTCTGGATATGAGTACTGCTTATCACCCGCAAACCGATGGCCAAAGCGAGCGAACTATTCAAACACTGGAGGATATGCTACGAGCCTGCGTAGTTGACTTCGGTACTTCTTGGGAAAATCACTTACCGTTGTGCGAGTTCTCGTACAACAACAGTTACCATACCAGCATTAAGGCTGCACCCTTCGAGGCACTTTACAGGCGTAAGTGCCGATCGCCTATCTGTTGGACTGAGTTAGGAGAATCCCAACTCACGGGTCCAGAAATCATTCAGGAAACTACTGAGAAAATCATCGGTATTCAAAACCGGCTGAAAGCCGCACGTGATCGTCAGAAAAGCTATGCTGACGTGAGACGCAAACACCTTGAGTTCCAGGTAGGGGACAAGGTACTTCTCAAAGTGGCACCGTGGAAGGGTGTCATTCGATTCGGAAAGCGAGGCAAACTAAATCCTAGATACATCGGACCATTCGAAATCCTTGAAAGGATTGGTCCAGTGGCATACCGCCTGCAACTTCCTACTGAACTTAGCAGCGTTCACAACACATTCCACATTTCTAACCTGAAGAAATGTCTGTCTGACGAGACACTGATTATACCGCTCGACGAAATCCAAATCGATGATAAACTTCATTTTGTCGAGGAACCTATGGAAATCATGGACCGAGAGGTCAAGCAATTGAAACAGAGTCGTATTCCCATTGTAAAAGTCAGGTGGAATTCTAGGCGTGGCCCTGAGTTCACCTGGGAACGGGAAGACCAAATGCGACAGAAATACCCACATCTCTTCCCAGATAACGCACCGTCCGTACACTCGAGTTAATTTCGGGACGAAATTTCTTTAACAAGGGGAGAATGTAACACCCGCATAATTAGGATAATTAGTTATGCCAAATTGTTTGTAACTAGTTGTAATTAGTATGTAATAGGACTAATTACAGACTCTATTTGTATATATATATATATAAGGTGATTTATATATATATATGTGTATACTTACGCGATTTTGATGACTCGTACGAATTAACCGGACGGAGTCCGACACAGTTTACTTGGACGTTGGTGACAGTAATTTACCTAAATAGTGAGAACGTATTTTATTATATAAAATACATAGTGAACGAACATTATTTATATTATCGCGACGACATTTTAAATAATTTAACAAATACGTATTAAACGCGAGTTAAGAAATTTAATATTTCGACAAATGTTTTTATAATTAATTTCAAGGTATTCATTAAAATATTTCCGTCACATTTTAAAAATATAACTGCTTGATTAAATATTAAAAACGAAGGATTAAACGATTAGGACACGGAGTAAACACTGTGTTTTAGGGAGCGTTTTTCCCCTCCCTCCTCCTTTGGATCAGCCAACCCCAACCAACCTCTCACCTATCTCTTTCATTTTCTTCAAAACAAAACACACACACACACCCCACTAAACTCTCTCCAAATCTTCACCAAAATTCGGATCTACAAACCGAGCCACAATAGTTACATTTTCGGAATCACCATCAATAGAGGAACAAGATTAACAAAGGCAACATACTCGTTTTCTTCCTCGTTTGGCTTCGATTTGCAATTGTAAGAAATTTCTAAAAACTTAGATCTACTCATTTTGGTGTAATATTTCGGTGTTATAATGTTTACACAACTTAGTATTGTCCATATGTATGAAGAAAACACGATTTTACAGCCTAAAAATATGTTAGATTTGTGATTTGGATCGGAAAAACGCGTCAGTCGCTGGGTTTCTGGGTTGGTGTTCATCATTGCGACGTCGTGGGCGACGTCGCACAAATACTCAACGTCGCATATAGCGACGCCAGCCTTTACGTCGCATTAATTTGTGAGGTCGCATATAGCGACGCAGACTCTAACGTCGCAGACTCAAACAACGTCGCACTTAGCGACGACCCATATTCCGTCGCATTAATTTGCGAATGTCACACTTAGCGACGTCGTACTCAACGTCGCAATCCTTACCTGCGACGTCGCACCCAACGTCGCAGAAATCAGAATTTTTAAAGAGATTTTCACTAAAACTATGTAGAAAATGTGCATTTTTCCCTCCGAGCTGACTCGGCAGCTCAACCCCGACCAGGGGCTCTGCCCCTTGGACCCCGCCAAGGGGTTGCCACCCCTTGGAACCCCGCAACCAGGGGCGCTGCCCCCGGACCCCCGTCGTTTCAGTACAAAATGTTTCAAACGCAATGATAATACTTTGACTATTACTAATACAAACCGTCACCAATGGGCCAACCATGTTTTCTGAAAACAAACGATAACGAACCAACTTTGGACATAACGAGTTGTGTAGACAACTAGCCTAGATGGTCTTGCGAGACATCTTCTTACTTAACTTTATATGTTTAGGCATTTAAAGGTTACGGGTTCGGAGAACCTACATGATACTTACAGTTTACCACTGCTTACTACTAGGCTCAGGTGAGTCTTACGGCCCCACTTTTACTGCTTTATCTTATTGGGGGAGAAACATGCTACTGATTTTTCTTGAACACAAGTACTAAACTGTTTACTATACCAAGCGGAATTGCATGAGTTACTTACAAACAGAAGTCTCTCCATCATATATCGTTAGTTATGGACTTAAGCGCGAACACTAGTTAATGGATCCATTAGGGAAATGACCCTCCCCACCCGGGGCAGTAGCGCTGCCACGTACTGATTTACACGTAGAAACGGGTGACTACTTATTCGTTACTGATGCTTGCTCAATTACGAGCATGTCACGGGAGCAAACTTATTACTTACGGGTTAAGCTTCGATTATGAGCCTCATGGCAACGGTATAAACTTACTTATTTACATTTGCTGGATTGCAAATACTAGTTTTACGATTGCTGGATTGCAATTACTGATTTTACACCTGCGGGCATTACTAATGAAATCTCGTGTTCAAAGCTGATATTACTTACAAACCTGTGAGATTCACCAACCTTTTGGTTGACACTTTTTAGCATGTTTTCTCAGGTACCCGGATGGAGTAGGATTACTCCAGGATTTAGCTAGAGTCGCATGATTTCAACACAACTGCATTAACGGAGATTCTTAGCATTATCTTTTGTATATTACGATTATGTAATAGAATCTCCCGCTATACGCGTGGACTCTAGGGAAACTACATTTTTGTATACGAAAACACTAAGTTTTCAAACATTATATCTATGGAATGTAACAAATTTACAAACGTTGCATATAGATGTCGTTTGCTTTATCTTTGTGCTGTGATATTTGATTAGTAACACCCCAAACTATGCTTCCGCAAAACAGTGAATTTCGGGGGTGTTACACTTTTAGCATCCATATCTTATTATTCACACAAATTATTTAATAGAATTACAATGAATCCTAAAAACTCTTTTGGGAAGGACTACGTATCCTTACAAATTAGATTCATAATATTTATATACACGTAATTATTATATATGTCAAAAGTTGGTGAAAATTCATTTTTCTCACTTGTTTTCATCGCAAACACCTATGTTTAAGCATCCATATTTTAGTCACCTCAACTCTAATGTAGACATATAATAAATACTAACTAACTGGTCTCATGCCCAAGACTACGTGTCCATACAAACTATGATTCACAATATTTATATTCACACATATAATTATATAGATATATCTAAAGTTACCAATTGGGTGAGTGGTACTGTCACTGCAAACTCTCAGACCTCACATGTGTGATCAACAGGTCATGGGTTCAAATCCGTTCATCGGCACATGTAGGTGATTAATGGACATGTAATTTACCCGGCGTTGATGCTCCTTGCGTGTGGGGTGGACACATACTATTGATATATGGGGGATCTAACTCTAGATTATAGCTCCTATTTTGGTACATGCATATAAAATAGTGTAACTTGTGTAAGAGGGCATAATGGATGAAACATTAATGATTAATATTGTAAATACACGACAGTATATTATTAATTAGCCATATAGAAAATAGGATTAACTGTGTCATGAAAATATATTCAGGGTTAGATCATAAAAGTTGATCTCGATGTAATCACCTTTGTTCTTTCTCAGGTTTTCATATAATGTATGGAATAAATTAAAATCTGTATCATTAGATTAACCATGTAGAAAATAGGATTAAATGTGTCATTAAATAGATTAAGGGTTCGATCATAAAAGTTGATCTCGATGTAATCACCCTTGTTCTTTCAATAGTTTTCTTATAATGTATAGAATAAATTTATTTTTAATTATGAATCACGTTTTACGTTTATAAAAATTTCAAATCATGCAAAATTAAAAATCAATATAACAAAAGTCATAGTTAACAAATATAAGTATATTAAAAATAATAATGCAAAATATTTAAAATTAAAAATATTGCTTACATAGTTGAAGGGGTGATTTACATTAATGGGGCAAACATTAAGGATTAAAATTGAAAATAAATGTGGGTAGATTTGTCTTTTTACCATTAATAAATTGGATTAAGTATGTCATTAAATGGATTAATGGTTAGATCTAGCAAGTTGACCTTTCATCCAAGGGACATAGATCTTCCAAGATTTTTCTTTTAATATATAAGATAGAATCTTACAATTTTATAACAAAGTGACTAATATGTTGTGTAATCGGTGTTTGTTTTTGTAAAAAGAAAATTTTTAAGATTACTTGTTTTCATAATTTTTGTAAAAACTTTTGTTTTAGCGGTATGTGAGCTGTCCACCAAATGAAAGAAGGATTTGCTGACAGATATGAGATCTGCCACGCGACAGGAGGTGGTTGCGACGCAACGGCATGACATCGCGACGCGACGTGAGTAGATCGCGACGATATTATAAAACAATTCTCGTTTGTTGGTTTAGTTATCTAAAAAAAAGTAGGTGATTTTGCTGTTGGAAAATGTTGATTTGAAATGTGTATTTTTCATCAACTTTGGACATAAATAACTATAAGTATATTTCATACATATAGTTAATTCTTTGTGGGTTTGTATTCTCCTTGAAGAGAGCTTTGCAACGAGCTAAGATATGTTCAAAACGGAGTTAAAATGAATGAGATATCGAGTCGTAAAGTGAGCTACTTGAAACGAAAAAATGGAAGCTATGAAATGAGTGGGAAGTTGTCCCACATAGGAAATGAGATAAAAATTTGAGCAATTTATAAGCTAAAGTGTGGAGGTCAAGATATGATCTCTTATAGTGTGTTTTACTCCCTTGCCTACGCGCGCGAGGGGGGTTGCAAATCGTGGGAAATTTAGGTTCGATCTTGTGAACCAATGCATGCCCGCGCGACCTGCGGACACGAATGTAACTCCGAAATCATCGAGCCTACACAACCCACGATTTTCCGAAGCTTCCAGAAATTTTATTTTTGGAACAGATTGAAATTTGTTTCCATATAATAAAATTAATTTTTCGTATCAATATTAAGTTTATAACGATTGACTAAATCGTTTATTCTTTTTGAAAGATACTAGCTTGATGACCAAGGTAATGTTCTAGTATAAATATTACCCTTGGTCCCATTCGATTGATATAGAAAAAACATTCACAGTATTATTAGCTCCACAACTTCGCCAACTACAATTCAATACGTACGATTCTTTCATAAACTTTCAGGCAAGTGATCACCTCCGGCTGTACATCAGTTGTTACCGTTGTACCCTGGGAAACATATGCGAATATGTTTTAAGGGAACCGTGTTCAACACGGGCCTCGGTTTTCGATATCCTTTTCGATTAGTTATTTTATTTTTTATGTCTGAATTCTGTTATAATACGGGTTTCGTTTTCTAATGCTAGTTCCTACATTTGCCCTATAAAGAGTGAATTAAGATCCGTTTTAAGATTGGCATACGTTTTGGATATCAACACCGCATATGCCAACAACCTACCTTTATGGGAAACGACTGGGAAAGTGACTGGGAATTACATGGCATTTAATTTGTGATTCGACATTTTGCGCAATCCATTAACTTGGTCTGTTTAATTCGGTCAGTGGTAGTGTTGTTTTTAGTATCTTTTATTTTACTTTTTATATTATATATCTCTTTGAGCAATTTCTTAGTATCCTTAGATGGGTTAATTTCATATGTACTCATTTTAAACTTCCTAATATCATATTTACCTACTTAATATACATAATATCAAATTTACCCAATATGTTAATACCTTTTTTTTTTACCCATTGTACTATAAAATGGTATTGTTACTGTCAATAACGTGCATAAACTGGTTGTACTTTGATTGATATTTATGGGGGTCAACTTAAATTCAAGGGGTCAAAGAGTTTATTATGGTATGCGTACAAGTATGAATGCGTGTTTTAAATTCTTATTGACAGCCCTTAGGGTTGTCGTTATCATTTTACTAAATTTTATTAATATTAATTATCAACATTTGCAAGTTCCCGTTATACCCTTCATTGTAAATAAATAAAATAGTTTACAAATAGAAAATAGATATCAGACGAAGATCGCGATAAGTAGAAATGAAATTCAACTTATAAAACTTCCAACATTTTATAACACTAATATTATTAATGTGTTGTTAATAATGCAACCAAACAATCCAGGCTTGTACATGCCGCAAATGTTTTTGTTTTATTAAAAAAAAAAAATTATCATAGTCATACAAAACTAAAGTGATTCATTTTAACTTAGAAGAAACCTTCGAGAATCAAGATACAAGTTCAATTTAATTTTCCTTCAATTCTATTTTCTATAATATACAATTTAGTTAGATTAGATATACCATTGTCGTTTTGGAGTAATCGTGATTGCAATTTTTTTTTTTTTCTGGGTATTGATATTTAATACTTGAAAAGATTAACCTTATATTTATAGTATATAATAAAGGGTAATGTTGGAATTGTCAGAGTAGATAGATGGTTTAAATGGATTTAATAAATTTGATGGGTAAAAATGAGAGTTTTGATATTTATATTGGGTAAATTTGATATTTATGTGTATTAGATGGGTAAATATGATATTAGGAGGCTAAATATTGATATATATATGAAATTAACCCTTCGATAAAGGTAAATGATCGAATCTAATAATAGATACTACGTATAGGGTAAGGTTCAAATGAGACTAAAAATTTTTGTGAGAACAGAGGAACCAATAATATGGTGTCATGTGTACAAAGAGAATACAAAACTCATTTACCCCTTAAGTTAAATATCTCACAAACGACAAATCGAAAAATTATGAAAATTGCACCATTAGATTCAGCGTTTGATCCTCTTCGATTTGCCGTGCATTAAGGCATACTTTCGACGAGTTTTTTTTTCCATTATTTTTAGTGGGTTTCACATTACTAACACGTGTGTTACAGTGTTGCGGGACGATACATCATAATAAAATTGTTAATTTACTTACTTTTTTTTTATTTATATATATATCAATTTAATTATCCACTTACTACACAAATATACGACTTTTAAAACATCATAATAAAATTGTTAATTAATAAAATTTCATATTTACCCGTTTAAGGTTTGGGTGATGTTTAGAGGAGCATGGCTATTTAGAGGAGCATGGAAGACAGGTTTAACATACTGTAAATTATGCAATGGACCGAAAATAAAATGCAGTAGACCAAAACTAAAATGCAGTAGACGGACAAAAAATAACAAAAAAATAAAATGCCCAAAAAGCAGTGGACAAAAAATAAAATGCAGTAGACGGATAAAAAATAACCTAAAATAAAATGCAGTGGATCAAAAATAAAATGCACTGGACCAAAAAGTTGTGGTTTTTGAATGAAAAAATTTCTGTCCTCCCTGCTCCTCCAAACTAGTCTGCTCCTCTGATCCTTTTTTAAGGTTTTTTTATTTTTAATTGGTTGAAAATGATGATAAACAACTATTTGAAGTAAATAAAAATACAAATAACTAAGTTGAAACATAGGAAATACTTTATAACTGGTTTATGTCCATATAAATATTTGGCTTTATAGTGCCATCTTTTTTTAACAACATGGCCTTCAATTTGATGGAAACTCTCCAAACTAGAATTTTTGTATCAAATCAACATTTGTCAAAGGGCTAAGTGTCTGAAAATGTATCAAACTTTATCAAAATCTCTATTGTATGTATCAACTTTTAAAACCTTTATTGTATGTATCCAACTTTCGATTATTGCTGATTGTATGTAAATTGGTTGATGTGTCATCTATATATAGCACCCACGTGGCATTCACACAAAGCGCCACGTAGAAAAATTACATACAATTAGCATAAATCGAAAGTTGAATACATACAATAGAGGTTTTTAAAGTTGATACATACAACAGAGATTTTGACAAAAGTTTGATACATTTTCAACACTTGACCCTTTGTCAAATATCTCATGCCTCCATCCCTTCATTAATTAATACACATCAATGGATGTAAACAATTTTAGGGAAATTGACAAAAATTACACCATACTTTGATTATATATTCAATTGAGTACCTCTATTAATTTTTTGATTGAAAAAGTAACTTAACTATTAGATAATATTCGGTTAAATACATCTATTAATTTTTCGATTGAAAAAGTTACTCAACTATTAAATAGTATAAAGAAAATATTTGCTATTCCTGTTGCGCTTTTTAAAGCTCTTATATCACATATTTGGCATGTAAGGTTGTCTAATGCGTCCTTTTAAATATTCTAATGATGCATGTATGTCAGCTTACGAATATCGGATACAAAAATGACTCTTTTTAGTAAAAGATCTATGTACGTTTGAACTAAACAAAAATAGTTATGGGACTTTATCAATTACAAACAAGTGTAAATGGATTTAATCTTATACTATTAAATAGCTGAGTTGTAACATCCCAAAATCCAAAGGTAATATTGTGAATAAAGTAATAGTAATTGTTTTAAATTATATTTACTTTAGGTGAATTAAAATAGTAATAATTGTATGTCGGTTTTAAAGTTCCAGACAATGGTAATCACGGGGAATAAAATTAAAACACATATATATCTATTATATGTGTATGTACGTATCATATATCATCCTTATCATTTTCAAACGTCCAGGAGCTTCACGAACAAAAGAAATCACGTACAAACCCTAAAACCCTTAACCTGAAATCGATTCAAAACATGAAATTGGAGCTAGAGAACTCGAATTCATCAAGGATTAATCATTTCTAACATAAGGTAATCATGATTCTTACTTAATTTTGATTTGAAATTTAGGGTTTCATGGGGGTTTTGAATAATATGAATGATTAATGGTTTCTAGGTTGAAATTGAAGTGTATTATGATGAATTAGTAATGTATAAGTGTGTTTATAATGGTGAATAACAAGAATTTGATCCACAAATGGATTAATTGATTTGTAGGATTAATGATCAAAGTGAGTTTTGATCATATGGATATGTTTTGGTGTTAATACACTTTGATTAGGGTTTAAAGATGTTGTTGGAATATGATTAAAGGATATTGAAATAATGAATCAAAGGATTAAGCAATTGGTTTAATTATGATTATGAGGATGATTATGATTAAGTTAATAAAATGATCATGATGATCGTTAGTGATGATTGAAATAGAATTATAAGTGATTAAGTCATGTTTATGACTATGGAATAAGTAATGGAATAATGAATTCTAAGAAGTTAATACGAATTAAGGATGTTTAATATGATTTTCATAACCTTGGAATTGGTTTATGATGAATCTTGAATTATGATATGAAGTAATCATTAAAGTGATTATACAAATAATGAAATAATAAAATAATGAAATAAAGAGAATTATGGAATAAAGGATTAGGTGTAATATGATCAATTCAAAAAGGGTGAAGGATTGATAATGTTGATGTATTGATTATAATGATTTCTAGTTATTAAATGTGTTATTGTATCGATAGGTTATATGCTAAGTGATCAAGAACGGTGGTTTAGCTATTTGGATGTGACATCATGCATTCGCCTAAAAAGCAAATATAAGTGTTATGGGAATAAAATGAGTAATGATTGTATGTCCCGGATTGATTACGAGCAAGAGATTTATACAATCAAGTGATAGTTGTTTGTATCTTATTTTGTCTTTTAATTGTGGATTATTGTTGGTTTCGTATCTTGTTTCTAAATGTGGTTATTAGGATATGGATTATACGTGTTGTAGTGATATTATGTTTTGTGTTTCATGCTAAGATGTTTGATGATTAATTAAGTGATCGGTATGTTGAGTAATATGATGATTTTGTGGATGTTGTGGAATGAGCAATTTGTAGAGATTGTATCATTACGAAATAATCAGTGATTACGAAATAAGTGCTTAGCACTACTTGTATCTATTAAGCTTGGTATCCATTTTGATGAGAATTGGTGCATTGCTTACTTGTGTCTATTGGACCGCGGATCCTTACGAAATAAAGAGAAACTCTACAATCGTTTCGTAGTATTTGTGGAAATCAAATAAGTGGTTTTGATAAACGAAATATGTTATTGTATTTGTGGATTATGCATTTAATTGCTCATAAGCTCACTAAGCTCTATGCTTACCCGTTTTAATGGTTTCATATTGTAGGTATTTGGTTCGGTTGAACCAATTGGATGAAATATGAATATAAGGAAGTAGCGTGGATTGGAGCTTGCAATGTGGTTAGTCAAGCTTCTCTTCCTTTTGAATTATCGTTATGAATTATCACTTGTGTAAATCGCCCAAAAAGACACTTTTGAAATAATGTTGATGAATTAAAGTGTAACGTGTCAATTTTGTGTAAAAGTGTATCTTTGACTTGATAAAGTCAAAGTGGAATATGATGGTGTCGAATTGGGTCATGAAATATTGTATAATGGTAATTGTTGTTAGATGTGGGTGTGTATTGATCATGGTTATGGTGAACTTATGATCAAAGTGTCAAAGATGGTATTTTAGCTCATTTGAGTGATCATGAATCAAGAATTATGACATGTTGTTTAAATGAATTGAAATCATGTATCATGTGGTTAAAATGGATTAGATTCGGCGAAAGTGTCCAAATGGGCACCAAACGGGTCAAAGGAGTCAAAACAAGTTAGAGTGGGTGTATGATGTTGACGAATATGCTCACACGTGTCAAATGTATCATAGAATATGTGGGTAAAAGTTGGAAATCTGAAACCAAGTCATTTGGAATATGACTTGTCCACCAAATTGGTTTAAAATGGTCAAAAATTGGTCACACGTCCGTTTTTTTGATAAACGTGTATTTTGAAAAAGTGTAAAAATGGAAAGTTTCTTTTTGGCATAGTGGAGATGCATGCAAAATTTAGTGGTCTAACTCTTAACGAGAAAAAAGTTATGCGCGTTTGAATTTGGAGTTTGGTTCGTTTTGAAATGCAGGTGGTCACCTGGCGAGATTGGTGGTCACCTGGCGTAAATTCTAAAATGCAGTTTTTCACCTGGCGAAAATGGTGATCACCTGGTGAAAATGCTTCTGTCCAAAATTTTGATCCAAATTGTTTCCCGTTGCGTCTTTAAGCGTTTGGACCTCATATTTTAGTATGTATGGGTAAATGTAATGAGGTTTTCATTAAAAAAAATGTTCACGAATTTGGGACTTTTCATGAGTGACTTTTTCAATCGAAAAAATAATTGAGGTAGTTAATTAAATATTTATCAAAGAGTTGAGTGACCTTCAAATAAAAAATTAGTTGAAGTGCTTAATTGAATATATAGTGAAAAGTAGGTTATTAACTTTATCATTTCCGTTTTACATTGAAAAAATTTATTTTCTTTTGCTTGATATTAGGCACGTATTTTGCAACGACCCATCGCGGCTGCAAATTGACCATTTGGGTCATGTTGAGAAATTGGTTGTTGCAAAAAGGGGAAAGAAACAAATTGATAATGTAATTTAATTAACATTTTCTAGTTCAAATTGTTCATCCTTTATGGTATTATAGATTACCAACTCTAAACTGCTAGCTGACTTGATCCATTATGACAAGGATATCATTTATTCATACTTTTTTTTTCCATATTTTTTAAAAATGTGTGAAATTATGTAAAATTCTCTACACTTATAATTGTGTAAAAAATTGTTACATCAAAATGTGTGGAAATCACTACAATCTTCACATATATAAGTGTGAGAAAAAGAAGTCTACACTTAAAAGTGTGAAGAAATTACAACTTTTCAACATTTAAAAGTGTACGTGGAAAAAAAATTTGTAACACCTAATTTATCCACACTTTCTCTTGTGTGAAAAAATCATGTGTTACAAATTTTTTTCCACACTTTTAAGTGTTGAAAAGTTGTAATTTCTCCACACTTATAAGTGTGAGCTTTTTTTTCTTACATATATAAGTGTGGAAAATCTTATCATTTTCAAAATATTTACACACTTTCTAAAAGTGTGGTAAAATGACATAATTTTTGTAGTGTGAAGATGAGAAAATAAATTATGTTTACTGTTGTACGTATAAATCATCACCAATATACGTATAAATCTCCTTAAATAACCTGAACAGATATAGCTTCTTTCTATTTTTTGTATGTATAATGTATAATGTATAATGTATAATGGCCGGTTTTTATATTGGTTAGGTTTAAGCATATTATTGAAAAGTGAATTTTCATACGATAAATGCGAGTTGCATATGTTAGGTGCCATCTTACTACGAATCGATGTCTTATAAATTAATGCTTCAATTCGTTCAGATTATTCTCAATTTTTAGTCAATAAAAATGGCAACAAACAACGAAGAATTTGTTCCTACAATTCCTGCTGTTATCCTCATAACGGTAGCTATTTTATGGTACAAAAAGGCATTTAATTCAAGCTCCCAAAATAGCACAATTACACATCCATTACCACCGGGTCCAAAAGGTCTACCAATAGTGGGCTACTATCCATTTCTTGGCCCTAACTTGCACCAAGAACTCACCAAACTCGCTAACCAATATGGCCCCATTATCAAGCTCTATCTTGGAACCAAGCTTTACATAGTGGTGAACTCGCCAGACTTGGCGAAAGTCGTAACAAGTAAGCAAGATGAAAGTTTTGCTAATCGCGTTCCACATGTAGCTGGATTAGCTGCCGGTTATAATGCTAATGATGTAGCATGGGCACCCAATAATGCTAGCAGGCTTAACCTACATAAAGTTTTAGTATATGAAGTCCTAAGTAACACGAATCTTGAAGCTTCTCATGCCTATAGTCGACAAGAAGTCAGAAAGATGATAAAAAATGTCCATGATATGATGGGTAAGGCAGTTGACATTAACGAGATTTCCTTCTCAACGGTGTTGAATGTTTTAACAAACATAGTGTGGGGGAAAGATTTGGTACAAGGGACGACGAATAGTAATCTTAGTACGGAAAGTGGTGATTCATATTGTTGAGATTGTGGGAGGTCTAAATATATCTGATTTCTTCCCAGTGCTCGCCAGGTTTGATCTTCAAGGAGTTGAGAAAAGAATGAAGAATCAAATGAAGGAATTTGATCGAATTTTTGAGATTACCACCGAGGAAAGAAGCAAATCGACATCAAGCAAAATTGAGGAAATAGAAAAGCAAGAAAAAAGGAAATATTTATTGCAGATATTGTTAGAACTTAAAGATCAGACACTACAAAATAAGTGCCATTTCCTGACTGATAATTTTTCTCACTGAAATAAAAACAGACATTAAAGACCACTTTTAGACATTTATTTTAATAGGGGCGGTAGGAATTTTGTTCATTATTCATTTATTCTAAATAGTAAAGTAAATATACTATTTTTTCTTTCCTAAACGTACAAGGAAATAAAGAGCGACTCTCTCACAGGTGATAACCCTAATTCTCTCCGGCGAGTCCTTGCCGTCGCCGTCCCCGTCTTCATCAGCATTGCATGCTACTCACCGTCGCAGTCACAGTCACCGCCTTTCTAGCCGTTGACAGTTGTGCTTTGCTTCTCACTGCCGTCATGCGGTGCTTAGTCACCGTCCCAAGTTTTGGCGTTATTTCGTGACCGATGTTGATTCTGCGCTTCTTCCCCTTCGTCGCCGGTTCTACTCAGTCTATTGTCTTTGTTGATTATCAATTTCAAAATATGATTCATAGATATAACTGATTTTGGATGAAATTAATGGAACCCTAGATTATTCTAATCAGATAGATTTGATGAATTTAGTTTTGAATTAACTGAATTTTGATATTTCAGTTTAGAACCTGAAGGAAATTTTTTAATTTCATATTATTATCTGTCATTGATTTATAGAAATCACAGTTGCAGGTAATGACTTAAATTGGAGTCTCCTAAATTTGAGATAAAGTGGTGTATGCTCATACGGTAGTGAAATTTATTAAAAAGTTTGCATCATCGGCTTAGAGGTAAAATGTTTGTACATCTCTAATGAACCTTTAAATGTGAAGTCTTAGATAAAGAAATAAGCATTCTCATTATTGATTGAGATTAGGAACAGGAACACCTTGTCATAATTTGTGCTCCAAATTGCTTATGAAATGAAGTTACAGTTTGTAACAGTCGATGTCAAGTTTGAAATGCTTGTTAGTTCCACCTCTTGGTATACATTATTTTGTCTACAAATATATGTAATTATTCTAGAAGTTAAGTGTTTCTCTTATCTTAATAATATTACGTTATTTGCATGTACTTAGGTTGCAAATGATGCATTTGTTGAAGATAGTGGATCCTTTAATGCAATAGCTACCTATCATACCACTATTGACATCTGCTTTCTAGAAAGGTATATAAGTTCCAAATTTTTTATTCACTTACTTGAAGCTAGTGGAAGGCTGATTGTGATTCAAAGCATGTGAATTCAAACGATACTTGATATACTCGTGTTTCTTCATAAAACACATTGCCTTTCTATTGGGCAAAAGTTGTATCATGAGTAGAAACAATGATTATGAATGTTCTATTTCACATCAGAGGATTATTTGTGAGGCTAAGTGTAGCATAATGTCTTGTAAAACTTGACCAGTTGTAATGTCCTGTAAACAATACTCTATGATTGACCAATTATGAAACTCGTGTTTCCCCAAACTCGTCTAGATATTCTCGAAGACGTTGCATTTCCTCGCCTTCTTCTTCCTCTGCTGTGCTGGCTGATTTTCTCAGTGTGATATGTGCAATTCGACTGGTATGATCTCTAATTAGTTTCAAATTGTACTTTATTATTGCTCATATAAGTTCTAAGTCGACATTTAGACATTTTTTAGAAGCTTTTGTTAAGTTAGCTTAATCAATTGTGCTTAAATTTATAGCAGTATTAGGAAGATAAATATCGGTGGTTTTGCTATAGATACTACTATAAATTAGTCTACAATTCCCTTTGTCACCTCTAGAGGTATGTCATTTGCGATTGAAGAGCAGACAAATTGTTAATCGATTAGCAGACATTCGAGTTCAAGTTTATTTATGCGATTAATTTAGCTGCAGTTATTAAATTGGGCAGGCTTTGGTGAAAGGATATGAAGATAAGAAAGGGGATGGAGATGAAGGTGTTCCTGCGGATGCAATCATTGCTCAGGTACTACTTTGTAGTATCAGTTTGTATATGTTAATATCTTTAGGGTCGAAAACTACATGATTGGACCTTTTAGCTACTATATTTTGTTTTTTGTGTGTGTTATTGACAAGAGATATAAGAAGAAAGTTGTCAAGTTATTACTTGAATCCCATATCAGTAGAGTTAAAGTTCCATTTCCATTTGCATAAGCAAATTGTTTCTAGCATAATATTTGTAAATAATGATGTTTTTGCAGGGCTTAATTAGTTGCGATTATGTGGTCCAAATATATGTTGGAGATGGTAGAGACGACAAGAAAAATTCAAGGTAATTACGGGTTGGGTGACTGTTGTAGGCCAAAGGCATTGAGAATTATCTGATTTTATAACTTTGGGTTAGATTATGTCAAATCAAATGTTGATTAAAATAGTTTAAGTACAAATGGATTGGATAGCGCCTACCCATAAAAGTTTCTTTCTTCATCTTTTGAAGTTCTTGAATAATTTGTATATGTTAGAAGATGAGTTTATTGGATGATAAATCTAACATCTAACATTTTCACTAAATTAAGTTTTGAGGCTTTATTATGCATTTTGGATGACCTTTGATCCAACTGATAATATATTGTCGTTTTTACGTTCTAGGATTTATTATGAATTGATTTTAAACTTCAGCCATTGTATAGGAAAGTGGATCGAATTTACCCTATATATCTAATCTGCAGCTCTTTATGTTAATATGCAGGATGAAAATTTTGAAAACCAATTAGCCAAAAAGCTGAGAACTGGACAAATAGCAGCAGAATTGGGCTCTTTTTTATACAATTAGTAATATGTATATGTTTGAAGTTGTACATGGCCTTTTTGTGATTTTCAGGCCATAAACTAGTCTTAATGGGTCGACCCGACCTGACATGTATGGACATGTTTTAAGCAATAAGATTAAAGTTTGTTAACATTGTGTGACATGTACTTGTTTTAGTATTATTAATTAATTATATTAAATGGGTGCATCAAAATCAAAATAGGTCTACTAAGACTCTTGGTGACTGAACGTTTGGACCTTTAATGACTGAAAAATTAAGTGATGAAAGCATTTTTAGCACATTTGGTCAACACACTATATTGACTGAAATTTCAGTCATTAAATCTTTGTACCCTTTTATGACTGAAATATTGAGTGAGTGTAGATTTTTAGTGATGGCTTTGTTAGTGACTCTTTTTTCTTAAGTAGGAGTAGCCTTTTTGGCCTTTACTGACTGTTTTTAAACATTTAATGACTGTTTATTTCAGTCACTAAATGGCATTTCTTTTGTAGTGAGAACACCGCGGCATCAATCAACATGACTCAGTTGAAAGCTCTTGTTGCGGTTAGTTTCTACTATGAATTCTATACTATCATTCACAAATGAATCTATATATGTATTGTTTTACGACTGACGGACATGTATGTTTTGTACTCTCATTAGAATCTTCATGTGGCTAAATTTGAATTTGGTACAGGATATGTTTCTTGGAGGTGTAGATTCAACTTCAGCCATGGTGGAATGGGCAATGACCGAGATTTTAAGAGATACAAAGGTGACAAAAAAGGTACAAGATGAATTAGCTGAAATAGTAGGTATGAACAATTGTGGAAGAATCTCATCTCCCAAAATCGAAGTACCTGGATGCAGCGATAAAGGAAACATTACGTTTGCATCCTCCTCAACCGTTTTTGCTCCCCCGAACTCCAAATAAGTCTTGCACTGTCGGTGGATACACGGTTCCAAAGGGATCTACAATTTTTTTGAATGTGTGGGCAATACAAAGGGATTCTCAACACGGGGAGAATCCTATGGAGTTCAACCCTGATAGGTTTTTCAAGTATGAGGGATCGGAAAAATGGGACTATAGTGGCACAAATTCGAAAATTTTCCCTTTTTGATCAGGTAGAAGAAGGTGTCCGGGAATTCGGTTGGGTGAAAAGATGATGATGCATACCGTGGCTTCGTTAATGCACTCGTTCGAGTGGAGCTTGCCAGAAAGCGAAGAATATGATCTTTCTGATAAATTTGGGATTGCTCTGAAGAAAGATAAGCTACTTGTAGTTATCCCATCTCAAAGAGTCAAAGGTTGACCAACTCAACCCTATATGAGTGATTTCAAATTCAAAATCAATGGCATTTTAGGAACGACGTGTATCAACATTTGTATATATCGTGATAATAATATAAAGTTCGTCGATATATATCATATATGACAGCATAATATAAAGTTTTATGTCTATTTTGTTGTATTTTGATACCCTTGCGTAAAGTGAATATTAACAAGAAACTAACGGAAGTACTCATAAACGATCATTTGCCGAAGTACTTGCATGGTAATGTTACATCCGGTCTTGTTATAATCCGTGTAAAGTGTAAACTAAATGGACCATTATGGAGTTTCCCAATAGAAGAAAGTAAAAGGCTATCATCATTTTCAACCGTTATTTCTTCGTTTCTTTCTTCAGTTTTGCTAGTTCGGCACCACGTTAGCACACTCAAAACTGATGAAAAAAAATATTAAACACTGCCAACGGTCCTTTCATCACTTAAATTTCTAAAACCCACTGACTATATATTAATTTAATTTTTAAAGCACAAATTTAATTAAAACTCGTTTATAAAAATTTTAAAACATTATATTAGTTAAAAAAAAACTTTACAATAATAAAAAAAATCATTACAATAATTAAAAAGGAAAACATTACGATAATGAAAATAACACATTACGATTGTGAACACGAACATTAAATATTTGTGTAAAATATTGTAGTTGTTGTTGTTATGTGTAAAAGATAGCGAGAATTGTATAAGAAAAAAGGTTGAATTGTAGTGTGGAATAAAACAAATTATCTAAAACATTACAATAATAAAAAAGGTTGAATTGGGAGTGAATTATTTCTAGTTGTTTTTTTTATAAAACAAATTATCTAACCGCAAATCACAATTTTTTTTGATGAATTTCATAAACTTATCCGCTGCATAGCGCGGGTCTCTGCTAGTAAGACTAACATATGTAATATGTCATGAATTTACACGTTGAACAACATCCCTTTTTTGATTTGAAATAAAAAACTATTTTTTGTTACGCTTCCATGGTATAAACTAAAACCATAGAAAAAGCATCATAATAACATACAATAACAAGAGTTTTATACCATATCTCACTCTTTGTAAGTAAAAATTTGGATAAGCATTATATAACAATAAAAATTATCATCAGGTCAAAGCTAATAACAGAATAATGATTATGTTTTTTGATTTAATTTCAAGAAACTTATTAACTTTTGATTTGTACACATCTTTTTAACAGTACACCATCGGATGTACTTTAGGATGTTGTACTGTACATGTACTGCATGTTAGTGGTATATGGCCAAAATAAAGATGATGTACGAATCACCAGCCTTTATGAATGAATGTTGTAATGATTGTACTTCTTTTCATTTTTAACCTTCTATCTATCATCATTCCCCCCTAATATCAATTAACCAACACTATGAATAGTACTTCATAAATTTTCAATTGACACCCTTCAAAAATTTTTAATTGTCATCCTTTAACTTTCAAACCTTCTTTATTTTCTACCCTTTAACTTTTAACCCTTTTTCATTTCACCCCCTAATGTTTTAAAACTTTTTTATTTTCTATCCTTTAATTTTTAAATTTGTACCCCTTATCTTTTAGAATATTTTCACTTTTTACCCTTTAGCTTTTAACTACTTTTCATTTTCTTCGTCTCAACTATTAATACTCTTTCATTTTCTACCTTTTAGGTTTTAACATTTTTCATTTTCACCCTTTATATTTTAACTTTAATTTTTTTCCTTTTTTTTTTTTACTAATAGCTTATACATTTTTTTCCCTTTGCTTACAAAATAGTACTTTTTGTTTTATTAGGCAAGAGATTTATATATATATATATATATATATATATATATATATATATATATATATATATATATATATATATATAATAAGCTTGATAACATTAATAACAAAATTGTTAGTAGCTTGATGGTTTATGCATTTATTGAAAGTGAATCTAATTTTTCAACTACTATATTATTGGATGAATATATATTTTATGTGAATTGTATTTTACTTTGTTCCACTTTGTAAAATGTTTTAAACAAGGATTAATTTGCTATTCGCATTGCGAAGGGTTCCATGCTTAACATTTGTGAAAAAACATATCATGTATTATCATCATTTTATGAAATGTGTAATTATTACATATTAGTCAAGTGATTAGATCGACAAATATGTTATGTTAATTTATTTGTTGTAATACTATATTTCAAAATTAGAACTGATTGATAATCAAGAATATTTATTAAAAAAAACCGATAGTTCAAATTATATATACAATACAATGTTAGCTACATAAACTATAGTCTTGAATAAATAATTTATGTTTATATGTTTCTTTTTTGAAAGCTAATATGGTTTCTCATTGACTAAGTAAAATAAGTAGTTCAAAAGTATTTATAAGTAATGTGTAATGTTTGTTATATATTGAAAATTAAAAATTAAAAACCTATTAGTGGAGTTAAAACATAGTGGAGTTAAAAAACCTATTAGTGTCTTTTAAAATCTCATTAATTAACTCATTTTCTCATTAAATATCATCTCATCTTAAACTCATGATATCTCCCTCAAAATAGCAAGATAAATTGGAAATTTACTTTGCTTATTGTATATAAGGAATAACTTTAGTGTACATTACAAAGTTTAAATATAGATCAATATTGATAATTGCTATGTGAATAACCCGGTGCAACGCACGGGCATGAGAAACCTAGTTATTATCATTAGTGTGTAACAAGTTTTTTAAATATTTATACTCATAATATCTTTGTACATATATTATTAATTGTATTATTACAAAATTATTCTTATTATTATAAATAAACAAATAAAAAACATAAAAAATGGTCAAGTGATGTAAAGCACAAATTCCAAACTTATTTATAAAAAAGAAAACTTCAATAACTTTTTTAGATGTACAATTAGATTGATAATTTGAACTCAAATAATAATGAAAGTTCTGGTGAAGATAAAAGGAGTTAATCTTAGTCATTCATTTTCATTAAATCTCGCTTGTTTACGTTTTTAAAAATTAAGGGCGCGTTTAGTTACAGAAAAATTTCTCAATTTTTCTTTTTTCATTTCTCTAGAGAATGAGAAGTGTTTTATATCTCTAGAAAAGCATAGAAAATTTAGAAAACGTGTTTAGTTGCAAGGGTTGGAGTTTTCCTTTTCCAAGGAAGAGTGGAGATGAAAAAATTAGAAAATCATCAAAAGTTGTTTTCAACTTTGTAGTTAAGAAAGGAATTCAAGAATTTTCCTTTTCTTAGAATTTTTTTTTTTTTAAAACTAGAATTTGAACACATTTTCTAATTTTCTTGTTTTCTTAGAGAATTTTTCTAAAAAAATAGGGAGTTTTCTGTAACTAAACAGACCCTAAATATCCCAAAAACGGCTAAGTGAAAAATTATAATATTTGTACCATAAAAATAAAAATAAATTATCTTCGATTAGACACCTCACATATGGTATACTTTCGATAATTTTTTTATGAGTTTTATAAATTGTGCAATATACTATCACATGTGATACTCGTTGGTATCACATGCAATAATTGATTTCAAACTCACCAAATTAATGAGAAAAAAATTCGTCAAATGTATATCATGTGTGTTGTCTAATCGAAGAGAAAAAATGCCGATTTTTGTGATATAACTTTTATGATCTTTTATGTAAACCATTTTCAGATATTTAGTTTTTAAAAATGTGAGAGAAAATGCGATTTTGTTGAATGACTTTCGTACCCTTATAAACGGAACTTTCTGATTGATTCTTTTATTCTCACCTCAATGTTCCATATTCATTTGAACCTTACTCTTAGATTGATAAAAATAAGTAAAATAACGATAGTTAATAAAATGTAGTATTACAATATTAGAAGAAAAAAAATGTGGGGTAAAAGATGACAAGTAGTGATAATTAAGGGGGTGTGATTTGAATATAAATAGAAAAAGAGTAAAATACATAGAGGTTGTGTTAGTGTAGGCCGTAGGAAAACAAAGGTCTCGTAATGTAAAAGCACAAACTTAATATTGACATTTACATTTACATGACATTTACATTTACATTTACATTTACATAATCATTAAAAGAAAAAGAAAAATAAAAAAAGGGCTCGAGTGGTCCGTTGTAAGGTATTAAAAGTAACATTCTGGTGAATAGGGATCATGTACTGCTCAGGTTACTTCGATGTGAGGTACGTACCTGCAGAAAATAGGATGTGGGTCTAGTACGGGCCTGTAACAGTTGAGTAAATACGTATTAGTTGGACTGCTCCCATCGTTAAACGATGATTCCCGTCGGTTTAAAGTGACGGTGCCAACGCCGATGGCACGGCTTCGTCACTTCGCTTGTCAGTTTTCTTCGTCACCAAACCGACGCGTTCCTTTTTTTTTGTTTTTTTTTGTTTTTTTTTTGTTTTTTGTGTTCAATTTGTGTGTATAATATTAAAGGTAAATTGGTAAATGTGGGACCTAAAAATTAAAGTGACAGGTCACTGATGGCATGAGTCCGTCATTTTCGGTCAGTTTTAAAAAAAACTGATGTGGAGCTGACGTGGCTCAGTCGATTTCAGTCAGTTTTAGTCACGGATGGAAGTAGTCTTAGAAATAGCATTCTGGTTTTTCCTTTGAAAGTAAATCGTGATTAACTTGAGATTGAACCAATTACTGTAAAAGTTCATTAATTGTCAACATAAATAAATCAAAGATAATATTAAAACTGAATGAATGGAATAAATAAATTGATCAAACAACTTACTGAATTAATCGAGGCTTGAATATATTTATAAGTAAAAAATAGAAATAAACAAAAAACGAATTGTAAGTAGAACGAGAATCAAAGGGCTTTTGCTTTAACTGTATTTGAGGAACCTTTCAATCAAGAGGTTGTGGGTTAAGTCTCGTGATAGGCATGTATATATATTCATGTCATGTTGGTTAGGCTAGATTGTAAGGTTGACAAAAAAATAGAGGTTTCGGCATTTTTTTATCTTATTTTACGTGCAGCAAAAAGAAAATGTGTTATTTAGGGGGGCTGGGTTACTTTACATGTGGGCTGGACTAGTAAATATTCATTGACGGAATATTAATAACCCAATTGATGTTGTGCCCATTAGATGGGTCAAGCATCCTTTAATGTAGTTTTTTGCATTTTATAATGTAAATAAAAATGTACAAAGAACGACCTTTAATGTGCTCATTAAACGCTACATTATTTAGTGTGAAGGGGTGGACCTACGTTTAGTATTATGGTGATTTATGAATTTTCCATTTTCATCAATAGTTAGATTCCTTAAGATTTGTCTTAATAGTTTTGTTTATAAAGTATAAACACTTACTTACTACTAATACAATTATTGAAATTGTGTAACTAATTTCATTGGTGATGAATTGATGATTATTGATTAATGTCTTCCTCAACATCCCTTACGTTTTCTAATGGGTAGGTTACTATATGATTTTAGTATGTTGATGACTATAACCCTACCTCGACGAGTGAATTCTAATTAAGTCGCTAGTTTACCTTTTACTAATTTGACCCATTAATTAATTATTTGATTGAATAACTTATATAATATAATTAAACAATAATAATAACGATAATGATAATCAATATGCTTGGTTATCAACTTGAGCTCCGTTATGTTAAACGAGAAGCGATATTTTATCCGTAAATGCGTTTTAAATGTGATTTTAAATTCAACAGGCTCCACGTACGCACGCATTGCCTGTGGCTCCAAACTCCTGTAGATTTAGTTGTTGTAACTTGTGGTGTTGATACACAAAACGTATGTAATAGTAATGTAGACACTAGACAGACTTTTACAAAGACTTTATATTATCATCGGTGTCATATGAATGTATCAAAAAAAAAAAAAAAAAAAAAAAAAACTTTAATTAATAATAAAGAAAGTAAAGTAATATCAGATATCCTATAAATGGAAGCTCACTTAGACTATTTTAACGTACATAGGATCAAATATCGCAAATTAATATACCAACAAAAATGGCAACAACAAATACCCAAGAAGTTGCCTTTGCAGCCCTTGCAGTTATGATAATGGCAATAGCTATTACATGTTACAAAAAGGCAACTTCAAAAGCCACACCTCCATTGCCACCAGGTCCAAAAGGCCTACCAATTGTAGGATACCTTCCATTTCTTGGTCCTCATTTGCACCATGAACTCACTAAAATGGCTCAACAATATGGCCCGATTTTCAAGCTATATCTCGGAAGCAAGCTTCACGTTGTTGTGAACTCTGCAGAGTTAGCGAAAGTCGTAACGGGTGAGCAAGATGAGAGCTTCGCTAACCGTGATCCACATATTGCGGGACGTGCCGCTAGTTATGATGCTAATGATATTGCATTTGCACCAAATAATGCTAATAGGCGTAACCTACGCAAAGTTTTGGTGCATGAGGTGCTAAGTAATGTGAATCTTGAAGCTTCACGTGTGTATCGTGTACAAGAAGTCAGGAAGATGATGAAAACTGTCCATGATACGATGGGTACGGCTGTTGACATTAACAAGATCTCTTTCTCAACCGTACTTAATATTTTAACAAATATTGTATGGGGGAAGGATTTGGTAGAAGGGACGAACTTTGATAAACTTAGTGGGGAGATACGAAAAGTGGTATCTGGAATTGTTGAAATTGCGGAAGGGCTCAACGTTTCTGATTTCTTCCCGGTGCTAGCCAGGTTTGATCTCCAAGGAGTCGAGAAGAGAATGAAGAATCAAATGAAGAAATTCGACAAAATCATTGAGGCTACTATTGAGGAGAGAATCAACACCAAGTTCACCGATACGAAAGAAACTAAGAAAGATTTTCTACAAGTGTTATTAGAGAATAAAGATCAAAACACCGCAACATCAATCAACATGACTCAATTAAAAGCACTTATTGTGGTTAGTATAATTTATCCTATTTAATCATGTCTAGTTATATAATTTATCAAGATCTACCATGTACAGTTTGTGGTTTGAAGATGCATTATAGATGTATTATTAAGCTATAATTAGTATGGTATAATTAATTTTCTCGTAACAGGATACATTTCTTGGAGGAACAGATGCAACTTCAGCAATGGTGGAATGGGCAATGACTGAGATTTTGCGAAATGAAAAAGTGATGAAAAAGGTGCAAGATGAATTAGAACAAGTAGTAGGGCAAAACAACATTGTTGAAGAATCTCATCTTCCACGATTAAAGTACCTAGATGCAGTATTTAAAGAAACATTTCGTTTACATACTCCTCTACCTTTCCTACTCCCACGAGCGTCAAATAAGTCTTGTACGGTTGGAGGATACACAGTTCCTAAGGGTTCTACAATATTTTTAAATGTATATGCGATACAAAGGGATCCTCAATATTGGAAAAATCCATCTGAGTTTGACCCAGAAAGGTTTTTGAACAATGACGGATTGGAGAAATGGGATTATACTGGAACGAATTCTAAGTTTTTCCCTTTTGGGTCGGGTAGAAGAAGGTGTCCAGGAGTACCCTTGGGTGAGAAGATGATGATGCATATTTTGGCATCGTTAATGCACTCTTTTGAGTGGCATTTGCCTAAAGGCGAAGAGCATGACCTTTCTGATAAGTTCGGAATTGCAATGAAGAAAAAAAAGCCGCTTGTAGTCATCTCGTCTAAAAGATGAAACAATATTCAAGCCTTCATATTTGATTTTCTTAAACTTTGGTATGATGACGAGGGAACATGTTTGTGTATGTTGATCATAAAATAAGGGTTGGTGTCTCTTATCACTGTAATGAAATATCTTTGTTACATGAAATCGGATTCTATTTTGTGACTTCATCTGTAATGAATCAAAGTCTGAAACTATAAAAGGAAAATATGGAAGGTCGTGAGAGTGTTTATGATAAACACATGGGAAATAAATATCAATAACAGAAAAATTATGCATTTATTGAAACTAAAGTTTCATTAAAAAAAATTATACTCCCTCCGTCCCAATTTAATTGTCCCCAGACAAAAAACACGCAGTTTAAGAAAACATTAACTTCTCTCTTACTTTTTGATAAGATTACAGTTTTACCCTTTACTTTTTACCTACTTTTTTGTCCTACATATATAAAGTAAGGGTGTAAAAGGATTTTATCTCATCATTTTTATCCATTTATGGAAGTGGACAATTAATTTGGGACAGCTCAAAATGGAATACTGGACTATTAATATGGGACGGAGGGAGTAATTAATACGTTGAAGGTTTGCATTTAATTCACTGGAACATTCCTTTTATATGTAATGTATTAATTATGATGAGTAGAGTTCAAATTAATACATCAGTATTAAGTGAGAATAAGGGAATCAATCTCAACCACTCATTTTCATCAACTACCCATTTCCCCTACATTTTTGAAACTCAAATATCTCACAAACGGTAAGTCGAAAAATCATGAAAATTGCACCATAAAATTAAGTGTTTTCTCCTCTTCGATTTGCCGTCCCTCAAGGTATACTTTCGACAACTTTTTTTTTTCTTCCATATTTTGGTGGGTTTACAAATTAGTAACACATGTGTTAGTGATTGGTTGTACATTTGATTTGTGGTTAGGTTTAGGGTTTAGGGTTTAGGATTTAGGGTTAGGGTTTAGCAGGGTTTAGGGTTTATTATGATTTAGGGTTTAGAGTTTTGTAAAGCGTTTAGGGTTTAGGGTTTAGGGTTTGGGGTTTAGTGTTTGGGGTTTAGGGAGAAACCCTAAACCCTAAACCCTAAACGCAACACTGACACATGTGTTACTAATTTGTAAACCCGCCAAAAAATGAAAAAAAAAAAAGTTGTCAAAAGTATACCTTGAGGGACGGCAAATCGAAGAGGGTAAAACGCTGAATTTTATGGTGCAATTTTTATAATTTTTTGACTTATTATTTGTGAGATATTTAATTTTAAAAAAGATGGTGAAAATGGGTATTTGATGAAAACGAGTGGCTGAGATTGATTCCCTCATTCTCACTCAAAATCCTATTCTCATTTGAACCACACCCTAATTATGATTATTGATAATAAAAGAAAGTTTAAATTTAATGATTCTCTATAAATATTTTTTATTGACAACTGTCAATATCATGTCCCTAAACATATATTGTGAAATTTGTGGTTGCAAGATTAAAATTGAATGACTTAATTATTTTGATGGGAGTAAACTGCAACATAAGTTGATTAATTAATCATACAACAACTTTTTATAAAAATTATAAAACTATTTCTCCCAGATTTAAGTCGCTCAACAACTCTTTAATGTTGATCAAATTAAAGACTTCAACTTTTGGAGAGAAGTATTCAAAAGTCATTATGTGAGTTTTTGGCCGTCTTAAAACCATTGATGAGTGTAATAAATTCTGAATCAATAAAACTTGACTGGGTTGTCAAGATGTCGATTATTAGCATGATTTCGAACCGTCGCTCGAAATGGTTTTTAGATGGATTGAAGTAGCTAAAGATGCGTGGGATCATCATCTTAAAAAGATTTTTCATGAAAAAATGGATGCTCCAAAAGTTCCCGAGACATTGAACTTGTTGGTACTCTCACAATAACGAAAATATAACCAAAAAATTCTCCTATTCAACACATAACTTTGTCTCAGGCCCTAATCAGCAGCATCTCAGGCCCAACAATAAAATGGATCCGATTTTGTTTGTTGCCCAACTAGAAGCCTTCTTGCCTTAGCTCACACTCTTGGACCGTAACTTAGTACCTACTTCGGCCCACATCTGTTCATTGGGTATTTGTACTACTCTTCCACAAGCCCATTATGCTATGAGTTTGTGAAGGTACAATATATATTTTGATGAATATTTACTTGACCTAAATGATAACACAAATTATATTCTACTAATATCAGTTTTCAATTTAGGTGTTAAATAAACATATAATCAAAGGCAAAAACGACTACTGTGATAAAAGAAGTATATAATAATATACTGTTTTCAACAAAAGAAAGACATACAAGAACTTCGAGTATTTACAAAACCGCTCCAAGTTCATGGTTTTTCACATTTGTTCCCATTTTGACATTTTTTGGCTTGTTTTATAACTTACCTAAATGATGGTGAGAAACCTCTGTTAACACTTGAGTTCTCTTCTACCATCAGATACATCGTTTACTAACACTAGAAACCTAATAATTCACTACCTAACAACATGTACAATATACATTAAGACGTACGATACATGTTTTAGCGACTCATTTCAACATGGCGAAAAAAATAGAACAAGAATCTAATTAATAACTTCATTTTAATTGTTTGTTGTCCATCTCTAAGATGTTCATCTCAACTTCATTGAAATAATCGAACCCAAAATCATGAACACCGAAATCTTGACAATCCAATAGCCATGTAGCACAATCATCCCAAGAGGTGAAACCCCCATTATTGAAGTTTTGTGGGTTGTTTTGTAACTCCCAAGTCATTGAATCAACTAAAGGTGGCTCGTCATCACCTAGTAGGTAACTTAACAACTTTTCGTCGTCACAAAGGCTTTCAAACAATAACTTTTCAGGTTCTTCACCTCTCAAAGTAGAACAATTTTCGGGTGGTGAGGAGCTAGAGTTCTCATCCGAACTTCCTGTTGCATTGCCACTTTCCGGAGGCGATGAATGGCTAGTTGTGTTGTTGTTTTCACCTGACGTCTCTACGTCACGAGATTCAGCTTGAAGTGGCTCATGAGTGACAGGATCAATCCCTCTTTTTATTAGTTTTTTCTTGATATGAGTGTTCCAGTGATTTTTTATCTCGTTATCTGTTCGTCCTGGTAATCTTGCTGCGATTTTCGACCACCTGAAATTAAGACAAATAAATCATTATTATTATACATAAAAAATAATAATTTGTTTACCTAGCATGGATCACGATTCGTAGTTCTAGCTTAATCTATTAGTTAAGGATTTTACTTTATTAACATGCATGAAAAGTCTATCTACTTGTCCCACAAAATAAAATAACGTTCACTAAAAAACATCAAATATATATATTACTTTTGTGGAAACAAAAAGTTAATCAAATCTATATATGTGATTTGTTGTTACTTTTAAATAAATTGTTCATTTGTTTTAAGTCGTGTTAACCTTAGATTAAACCAATCAAAATTGGGCACTGAAAAACTAATCTCTTTGTAGCTTTAGGATGAAACTTGTCGGCCATTATAAATTTTATATTTGATTATTAATCAATCGCTATGATCATTATTAGTCTCGCTTTCAAAAGATAAAACACCAATCTTTTTATTGTAATTTACGTTTAGTTTAAAGATGGTCATTTTGTTAATTAGCACTCAAATTAATTTGTAAATGCATTCTTTAAGTAATCTATGTAAAAAATATTTAGCCGTTGATAATAAAGCCAAATCTAAGTAAATTTCAATCCAATATGATTTATTTCGGTATATAATAGTTTCGATGAAAAAAAAAAATGAAAACATACACATGTTTGTATGTTTTCCATTAAAACGTAATAACCAGATAAGCGTTTAAATAAACAATCGTGATCAAACATTCTGAAGCATACCTATTGCCGAGACGAGCATGAAGATCAATCACAAGTTTTTCTTCGGACTCGGTGAGTAGACCGCGCTTCAAGTCGGGTCGAAGGTAGTTGGTCCACCGGAGTCGACAACTCTTCCCGCAACGACGTAGACCCGCGAGTTTAGGGACAGCGCGCCAACAACATTGACCGTTTGTTAAGATAAAGTTGATGAGTTTATTATCTTCTTCAGCTGTCCATGGGCCTTTCTTCACCCCTAGTTTATCACAACATGGTTGTCTTCCCATCTTGATTTATTCGATCACCACACCACGAATAAAAGAAAGACTTGATATAATATAGTTAATAATTAACTTTGATGTATGTATATGTATATTATTATCCAAATGCTTGGTAGTAATATATAATGTATATATTGTTGAAAAACAGTCTTACCCAGTTTTAGATATGGCACCACCAACCTTTATATATATAGTTCCTAGAGAGAGAGAGAGTTAGAGTGAGAGTAGGGGGTCCACCATTGTCCATGAAAGGAACAGGTGAACTACAATTTGTGTCTGGTGGTGAGTGATGAGATGAAGAAAAAGAATGATGGTTGACACACAGGCACAACTTAAGGGTTACTGGTTACATATCAAGTCTCAGAAATAAAATTCCAAAAATGATGGAATTTTCGTTTTATACCCTTGTACATTTGCAAAATATTAAGTTCAACCATGTGTATCATATATATATGATACACTAATTAACATACTAGCTCGATAAATGTAGCAAATAAACAAAGTATGACTATGATTAGAAATCACATATTGTGATGAACGGAGTGAAAAATATCAATAATCGAATAGATTTATGTATATTACCATGTATCAAGATCACTTTTTAGAGACAATATTTTGGACTTATGAAATGCCTTGAGTTTACAAAATATGTCGATATATGTCATAGGATAATTCAACAGTTTTTTTTTTTACTGATATAGGCACAAAAATGTAAACTAGATTGCCTTGTATGCATGGAAAGCGTGATTAGAATTCAATATATATAAATACATAATAACGTGTTGTCGTGTTTGTTTATATATATATATATATATATATATATAACATACTCTGTAAGTAATTTTGAAAGTAATAATTTTCAAAAATTCAGGATCAATTACTTATTGGTGAACGGATTGACGGTTAACCCAATTGCAAAAACAATGGTCATATCTATCGTTTAAAATTTTATCAGTGTAGACTATAGATCAGGTTAACGTTGACCGAGTGTTATCTTCAAGTTGAGGAGTGAGCTCACGCTTTAATTCCTAGTCGCCTTCACAAGCTAATTAAACATGACACAATAAATTATGTCATCGTGTGTGTGTGTTTATATATATATATATATATATATATATATATATATATATATATATATATAGCAGTTTGAACCTATACTCATCAGTAACGTCCAAAATTCTCATGTCTTTCTTGGTTGGCCTATCGAAGCGAAGAAAGAGATCATTGAGCCTAATATATATATATTATATAACTATTTTCAATTAACCTCCTATATGAAATATATGAAATGACATAATAAAGTATCTTGGCCTATTCGTGAACATGGCACATACTTTATATCTTGTTTTTCCTATATGATTCTATTTATAAGTTCTTGCATCGCCATTTATTTTTCTTTTGTGGATATCATCAATATTGATGTAAACTCTAGAGCATTTTTCAAAGATCCTATCACACTATCTTTTGAGCTAGCCGTTCCAATTTGGTGATGTATTCGACATATATAGTAATGAGACAAATATTATATAATTTATATATCTTATTTGGCTCGTAATGATAGTAAAAGCTTATTAGGTATATAAACGAAATCGGGTATTGTAAAGTATATCTCCAAAATACCTTAGGTAGTATTCATTTCTTTCCGAAACGATAATACAAGGATATCATAATCAAGCTTTTGAGATACACAACTCTCAGTTTATGGTAATATAGTTAGGTCGTTGATGTTGTCTATGCACTAGTAACTAGATCACAAGAATAGGGGTCAAAAAATAAAGTTAGGGGGTATAAGTGAACAATAATACAAACAATAGGGGTAGAAGTTGTCAAATACACAAACAATCTATTTCTTTGATCTCTGTAAATGCACTCTTACTCCACTGTTACGTCACCGCTTTCGTCATCATTAAGTTTACGTGTCCTTACTGTGTAAGTTTATTGTTTATGATATCGTGCTTCTCACTTCCGATCAACAATTTAGTATTTTACCACACTCTTGATTTGGTCCCAAATCTGTTTGATGTCTACACTTCTTTACCTTTCGATTTATTACCTTTTCAAAATAATTATTTGTGTGCTTAAAGATTTATATATATGTGGAGAATTTGAAATATTGTTGAAGTGTTAATTTTTCAAGGGCTTTTATTTGATGTTCTGTATTTAGATTTTAATAATTAATAATTCCCAAGAAAAGAAATATTTTCATAATTACTTGCAATTCAGAAACAATTACTCATTTTGTCTTAGGCTGCGTTTAGTTCACATAATGTCTTTAATAGAATTGAAAATTATCAAAGAAATTAAAGTTTCAAGGATTATAAATTTGTTTGAGTGAATGTATTTGATAACTTTCAACTTAATTCATTCGTAAACCGAACACCCTTATAAAATAGAATTAAAATTTCAATTTCATCGAATTTAATTCCATTAACCAAACTCAACCTTAACATTTCATTTCTCTTTATGTAATTTTATAATCGACTTTTGTATGAGCAAAATTATATAGAATTTAATTGGTGGATATAATTAATAATAATTAACAATTTGTCTTTATTTTGAAAAGTGGTGTTAACTGAGGATGTTTGGTACTGGGATAAGATATGTATTTTGTTGGTTCTTGGTTACTAAAATGCACTGCTTTTCTAATAATATACTCCAATATATATATATATATATATATATATATATATATATATATATATATATATATATATATATATATATTATATATAAATAAAATAAGAGCTGAGGATTATGATAGAGCCGGTTTTTCTATGGTATTGTTGAGTTGTTTCACCCAAACCTTCATGAGGTAATGTATAATATAACATATATTAAAAAATAAATAACTTACAGGCAAACTATATGTGCACCAAGTTTTTTCCATTTTCAATTGTATTTATATTTTGTTTTTTGGTATTATTAATTAAAAGCTGAATATTATAACTCCATCTCAATAATTAATCCACAAAATTTTGTCTGGCCACCTTTGCCCTCCTTTACATTGTTGCAAATGATATTCTCCACTACAGGCTTTTTTTTTATAATATATCAATTAATATTTGTTCTGTTCACGGAGCAAAATCTGTGGTGATTAATCATTAATTGACTGATCATTTGTTCATACTTTTGAATAGTTTAATTTATGAACACGTTTTCAAGTACACTTGATATATTATCTATTAATGAACTACACAAATGTTAATTCATATATATACATACATATATATGGTTTATGGTTTATAATTATATATATGTTTGCATTGCATGCTTTGTCGTCCAGACACAAATTTTTTATTACTGTAGTAGATACATGCATACATATGGATCGATAGGAGTATAAGTCAAAGCTCCATGACTAACAAGTTACCGCTGATTGGCTGACGTATGACTCACTTATACACGTGTCGCACTTGAAAAACTTATCAAACTCTCTTGGTTCCAACATTTGTCAAACCAGGATGTTTAATTTGACTCCTTTTATAAGTACAATTTTAATTTAACAACTAATACAAATAATTAGAAGAATGTAATATCATTTATTATTCAAGATGACATGAAAAATTGCTTTAAATCTTCGGCTATCACCACTTCACTTTATTTAACATGCATATAAGAGCATGCGGATTGTGTGCTTTTCCCACCGTTCTGCCTCCAGAACGTCATTGGACAGCGTCCTCAGCTCCACTCCTCGACGTTGTTTTGAACAACATTCTATAGCAAGAACTTATTTATGTGTTAACTATATTTATGTCAAATCTTATCCATCCCAAATTATAATTAGCAATGCAAGTGGTTGTAACAAAGAATTCAATTCACTATACATATATGATTAAATTCTACATCATGGTGTGATAGGTTAGACTTAATTAAGGAGATGATGAAGATTAATGATATGGTTATTTGACTTATGAGTTCATCAAATCTAATAGTATTTGTAGCTGAAAAGGTGGACCCTTTTCTCAACTACCCCCGCTTTACTTTGACATAGATGACTCATATAATTAATTAAGTACACACGAATACGGGGTATTAATTTACTACTAAAATAAACATGAAACATACCCATATGGAATTCAATTAAGAGTTTAAAATTGTTTTGTTATTAAACATTTGTTGGACACATCAACTTAAAAAACTTACTATTGTTATATTACTAATAATCTTAATATGATAACAATTAGTTTGTGCTTGGAAATATATCGAATTAGCATCTGGGTGTCAAACAATTTGAATTTCTAGTGAGTGTAATGATTTTTTTTTAATTTATAATTTATTGCGTGACAACTTATATGTATCTCACGCCAATAAAAATAACATAAATGCATATAATATCAATGAATAATATGTCAAGTCCACATAATTTATTACATGTACTTACTATATTAATTAATCAACTAAACCGTCTTTTATTCACTTTTATTACTATCGACATCACGTAACTATTCAAGACACCGTAAAAGTCTAGTATATATACAATATTGCCTTTAACATTTGATAAGGTAATCTAGTTTGTATCATGGTGAGTACGTAGTTCTTTACATGACTATGTAAGTTTTTATCAATAAATTACTGTTACTTAGATTCTTAGAAGTTAGAAGTGTGTCAAATTTAGGAGACAGTACGTGAATCGATAGACATATGTTTTGTTAAAAAAATAGTAATATATTAATGATGAAAACAGTTTGCCAAATGTCAATCATACATAGTTTTTATAGATTTCTTGTACGTGATCTTCGTATTATATATACAATTAGCATATAGATATAGATACATGCATGTTAAGCTGTACTAATATACTTTCCCCGTAAGGAAAGATGAGTGACTAGGATCGTTGTATATATGTTTTTTTAGGATATTTATGTGCCTAAATATTTCCATAAGTAACACATGTCACGTGCTCATAATCTCCTAAAAAGCCAAACTTTTTTTCATCGACAACCAAACAAAATTTTGGTGGCCAACAATGAAAAAGATAAAAAAAAAAAAAAAAAAAAAAAACACTTCAGTTCGTGGCTCCAAACTGATATATACACGTACCTATTTGATTGATTTAACTGATTCTATTTAAAAATTTGATCAACGAAATCTTATAGCTGATTGTTAATTGTTTGGATTATGAACAAAATTATGAGAATACACGTGGATGGCCATGGTTGATTTCATGTTAATGGTTATAATCAAAGTACTTAAATATGTGGTGTTTAGTTATAGTAAAAAAATAAGACTGTCTCTTAAACACTTAGCAACTAATTACGTGTATTAATTAAAGGTTTCTAAATATAATATGTAAAGCTTTTGTATCTAAAAATGATGATTTCCGTACCACATACTTTGTATTACATTTACACGAATGGAAGACGTACAACATTAAATTGTTACAAATGTCGTGTCATATTTCATATCCAATTTGTGGTTTAAAACGTGTTTTCTTCTATGTCACTACAACACAATACGAGGAAATTAACGAATCAATTTGTAGCACTCACTGATAGACTTTTTTCATAAAACACGTCAAACATTACGTGCGTAGTATAACACATAGAACAAAACTACGAATGTTCATTTTTAGATATTGATGAATGAAATTAACTTACGACAGCTTGTTATTCGTTAAAAATATCACGTGTGATTTCTTTTATTCTTTTAGTTTTTTTTTTTTTTTTTTTTTTTTTTTGAGTAAAAAATAAATAAATAAAAAATATAGTAAAATCTAAGATATGTATAAACATTAATATGTGCACATAACATCATTTTTATCTTCTCACTTTCACTTATCAAGTTCATCACCGAATCCAATATTTTTCTCCTCTGATAAAAAATTTAAAATAATCCACCATCATCTTTCATCACCTAAATATTCGTTTAAAGATTACGAGTCACATATTCTGTTCACAGTTTTCGACGCCGTTATAATTTGAAGCTAGGGTTTTCGTTTGATATACTTTGGGGTAACAAATGAATGCAAAAGAAAAGAGGTGGTGGCTACTAAAGTCGTGACCATATAATAAGACTGGGTGATGGAGGGTCGTCGGGTGGTGAAAGATGGTGGTGAAAGACGGTGGTGGATTATCACACATATATGGTCCTTTTTAACGAATAATTTACCGTCATTAGTATAAAAGATGTCGTTAGTATTAAAGAATGATTATTGACGTAACAAATATTAAAATAAAGAATAATTCGTGAAATTAAATTTTATAAATGACTGCCAGTGAAATTTAAGCTAAACATAAAGTATGATTTGTGTAATTTTTTCATTACTTTATTAAACAAGCACAATAACATCTACTATCCGATACCAATTATAGCATACCGTAATATATCTACACATTGTGCTATTTTAACGCTCAAAATTTTTGGTAATCACACAACTCTAACACAGATTCATTGTTCGTTTATTTAATTAATACACAATTTTAATATATGATATATGATATCTTCTGCATTTTTCAGGTTTGAATTATTTTTACGAATTATGATTAATGTTAGAGATGTGTAGCTCAAGAAGAGGTACTATTAGGTGTGTTTTAAGCCTTGCTATATTACGTATTTACGTCTACGCATCAATTTCTAAACTATAATTAGAAAAAATTTACACGAGCTCCTCACTTTTTGTTTTGAACGACAAAATTTTATAAACACAAACTAGCAAGAAGCTAGAGAAAAATTACAAAGAAATAAGGTTAGGATGTTGCATCCAATTCTCCCAACTAAACTTCCTATTACATCTAGAAGAAATCCAAATAAAAGAATGAGCCATAATGTCATCAAAAATAACTGAACGTCTCGGTTTTGTATCCGAAAAAATCAGCTGGTTTCTGAACTTCTAAATATGCCACCATGAAATGTACAACACCCCCTCTAAAATGGTTTTAAGTTTAGCACCCATCCGGATCAACTTCAACCACGAAAGCCATTCCGAATACGAACTAACCTGCTGCCAATCTAAGTTCCACCAGCGACAAACCCGTCTAGACACGAGAGAAGCAAGATCACAGCCAAAAAGAATATGCGAAACATCTTCATTAGTGAGATTACAAATAGAGCATGTAGGAGAATCTAAAGAAATGCCACGGCGAATAAGATTACTTTTAGTAGCCAATCTATCAAGGCTAACTTTCCACGCAAACACATTCACTTTAATCGGAATACACTTAATCCAACGAGTAACATCATGATCTTTTGGAAGCATAATATCATCAATCAGAAAACGAGCATCCTTAACTGTAAAATCACCACTACCATTAAGATCCCAAATCCAACGATCTCTCGTGTTGGATAAAGACAATGGCCCGATCAAATCATAAAGCTGGATATATTGCTGAGATTCAACACCACCCCGGATACTTCGACGAAATGATTGATCAAGAGAGATTGCGTGACACTTATCAGCAACCGAACACAATTTATTAGTCTCAAGAGCATAAACACGAGGAAACAACAATTTGAGAGGTTGATCACCCATCCAAATGTCTTCCCAAAAACAAGTATTCAACCTGTAACACCCGCCAAATTAGGACTAGTAATTAGTGCCTAATCATATGTTAATACATGTAATTAGTTCTGTGTTAGACTAATTAATGTATCGAATTATATATATATTGTTGAATATATACGAAAATGCGATTTGGTTAAATCGTACGCAATTTAAATCGAATGTATTTTGATTCAATTTAATACGGACGTTGGTGACCAATTTTATGAGATAACGTTTTTATATCAAAAATATTATTATGATAATATTTCGTATTCATTCGGATCATGCAAATAAAACTTACACTATTTTAAGATTAAAACGCGCAAACTAAATAAACAAACTTACATTTTATAACTCAAATATAAATGGATTTGTAAAATAATTAAATAAAATATCGCGTAAGAATTGTATTCTAAAACGTACCAATTAATATGTAAAATAATTTTTTAACGTTTGAACGACGGAGAAAACGAACACCACACGGAGCGGAAACGCGGGGCGAAAAAGGGGAGTTTAACCTCTCATTCCCCACCTTTCCTTTTCATTTCATCTTTTCTTTCTCTCTCTTCCAATCTTTTTCTCTCAAGTTTCATCACCACTAGGGATGGCAATGGATCGGATATGGATCGGGTGATGCCATATCCACATCCATATCCAATTAAATATTTTCGTCCATATCCATATCCATATCCATTTAATTTCAATACATCCATCCATATCCATATCCGATGGATTGAGCGGGTTAATGGATGTCCGTTGGATATTCAAAAAAACGTTAAAAAATTTCCTAATATGAAATGAAACCAACAAATATTGTAATAAAAAAATAAATATAACGTAACATACTGAAATCTATTCACAAGAGCGTGTTACAATTGTCGTATGTGAAGCATAATTGGTTACAATTATAAGTAAGCATATATTTTAACAAGTATATCTCTATGTTTATCGGTTAATCACACATGTTTTGATTGTCATCTATCGTGGATTGTGACTTCACTACATGGTCGGAAGTAAAACTTGGCTCAACGCGATAGATTTTTGCATTTCGATTTGCTTTATAAATCAATAATACAAAAAAAAACCCTCAAATATACATTAAATTTTTAAAATTTATAGAGTTTATATATTCAATAACACATTAATAGTTTATGGTTTATATGTATGTGGATATGTAAATTTATATGTGTATATACCTATGTATAAGTATATGTATATGTATATGTATATGTATTTCGGGTTAATGGATAAATCCATGGGTGATAACTTATCATCCATATCCGATCCATTATTCATCCACATCCATATCCATATCCACTATTCATCCATTTAGATCGTCCATATCCATCATTAAGTGGATGGATCGGGTGGATATCCGCTGGATCGGGTGAACATTGCCATCCCTAATCACCACCAACCTCACTAAATCGCAAATTACTACTATCAAACGGCCTTGGATTTTACTACTCCTTTGGAAGAAAACGACCACCGCATCCCGATCTATCATCCTATCTTTTTGGATTTTTGATCCGACACTTTGTAAGTTTCCAACAAATCCCGAAACCTCTCGTTTTTAAGTGTTTGTACTTGTTTGCGGTTTGTATCAACTTATAATGTTCAAATATGGGTTGGGTAAAAGATTTGGACCGAACGGAAGCCTTTCGACCGATTTTCCGGCCACCGAAATCTGAACAGATTCCGACGTCGCATCTGGGTTGGCCCAATTGCGACGTCAATTGCAACGCCGCAATACCAGTCACCACGTCGCATATAGCGACATCGTCATTAACGTCGCATTAAGTTGCCGACGTCGCGTATAGCGACGCAGGCCCTTACGTCGCAGAAATCAACAACGTCGCATATAGCGACGCCACGCACAACGTCGCATTAAATTGCGAAAGTCGCACATAGCGACGCCATACTCAACGTCGCAGTCGGGACCTGCGACGTCGCACCCGACGTCGCACCCAACGTCGCACAAACCAGAACCTCAAAAACACAGATTTTTACTAAGTGTCGAGACTCGAAATTTATCACTCGATTTTACCCAAATTCAGATCCCAGATGCGTTTTTCGTCAAAGCAATATAGTAGAAATAAAAATTTTCCAAGCTGACCTGGCAGCTCGACCCCAGCCAGGGGCTCTGCCCCTTGGACCCCGCCACGGGCTGCCGCCCCTTGGACCCCGCTACCAGGGGCTCTGCCCCCGGACCCCCGTACTTAGATTCCGTAACGGCTTCTAAAACACAATCAAAACACATTTTTCAAGTAAAACGACACGAAATCAAAATAATAATAGTTGAGATTATTATTACAAATCCGTCACCAACGGGCCGTACATGTTTTCAAACATTCGAATCAATCAACCAAATAGTGGAGATTTGGACATTATAGTTGAATGAATAACTACAAGGGTGATCTTTTGAGATACCCAATCATGATTATAACCATCGCGTGTCGTGGACACCCTCAGGTTACAAGTCTTTGGACTTCATACTCGGCTAATCAACTTACGTTTGTTTAAACGCTTTCAGACTCAGGTGAGTCTCATAGCCTCTCTTTTTACTGTTTTACTCAGGGGTGTGATATATTGCTCATTTTAACATATGAACGCAAGTACAAACATTTCATATACTACATGAGTTTTTACTCTAATCATTTAAAGTCCTCCGTCAGCATAGTTGTTAATACGTTGTAGCGTGAATATTAGTATATGGTACCATATAGGATTGACCCTCCTCGTTCGGGTTAGCAAGCACTAACCGGGTAAACGGACGTACTAATATTTGGGAAGACGAATGTTGATTAGGCATTCGTGGAGGCACCTCGCCCGGAATTCTCTATAGGGGACCCGGCCCTCGAGTTAAGCTCAACTATGTGCTCATGGCTGTATACACAATGATTATCATCATTAATTGCTGGATGCAATTCATTATTTAAATCTTGCGGTTCACACTATATTAACTGATTTCAAACCTGTGAGCTCACCAGCTTTTAGCTGACCTTTTAGCATATATCGCAGGTACCCAGCAGTAGGATGTTTCTGCTTCAGGACTTTAGCTCGAGTCAGCATACAGACGATTGAGATTTTCTTGCATTAGTATATTTTGTACAAGTACTTATGTATTGAAATCTCCTTTTATTTAAACTCGAGCTATGTAAAGCTTTAAATGTTGTAAACATTTCCATTATCAATATATTTTGTTAAAACGACGCATATAGAGTCGTTTACTATATATCTTTGTGCTTTGTTATTGATTAGTAACACCCAAATCAAGCTTCCGCAAATCATCAAATTTTGGGGTGTTACAGATTGGTATCAGAGCCAAAGATTATAGTGAACTAGGTTGCATTTAGTGGGCCTAGACTATGACCATTAGGCGGTATTCCTTATTAGGTATAACTGGTTCAGTGATTACATCATACGAGTTTAATTTAACATAGCCTGATCAACTATGTACAATTAAGCAAAGATGATGTAAGATCTGAAAGTAGTTATGGCTGAACAGGGTACAATAAAAGACTCTGACCTCGAGAGAACCGAGACTTAAACATGTTTATGCTAGACACTCAATAGGCTATATTATATAGGAACTATATGAATATAGGTCTCAATCTTACTAACGCTTTGTCTCAGAAATGGCAAACACACCATCAAATTCAACTCGCTCTCAATCCGGGTCGCAGAACCCAAGGGTAGCTAGGAGGAACGCCAGGTTGCCTCGAGCTGGCCCGTACCCCACTCACTTCACCTTGCCGGCCTTAGCCGCTAGGGTGAACCAACACGAGCAGCGACTTCGCACCATGGATGTCGTGCTGCAGGAAACGAACGAAAACTGAAGACTTACATCCCTTGAACGCATCGAACAAGTCTCCGACGACCTTGAAACCACAAACAACAACATGGATGTCCTTCGTAACCAAGTAATAGAAATAAGCGTGGAAAATGCCCTTCTGCGACAAAGGATGGAAGAATGTGAACATCGCTCACATGAAGCAGAAGAGTATGCCCGTGGACTAACACAACGACTAGCACTAGCAGAAGATAACGCCCGACAAGCTAGCAGACTTGCAAACACTGTGGACCGTCTTGTCACGATGATGGAACAAATTAATCTACGTTAAGACTAGTGTAGTCTTTGTCTTGTGATCTATCCTGTAATCTAGTAACTATCTAAGCGCTACTCTATAATTCGGTCGAATGTAACAATTCCCGGCGCCTTTTGTAATACATCCATAGGATGTAACCTTTGAACTCATATTAGCTATCAAATATTTCCTTGTTGTTTCAACTCGTATTAATTGTCATTTTTCCATGTTAATGTCATGTATTACTGCTTTTATACATGTACATCTATAACAAATACAACTTTCCTACGAAATCTCATGTATCTTCATTTCTTTTATTGAAGAATCATGCCGCCAAAGACAAGACCATACACCGATGCTCAGCTTACATCCCTTATAACCCAGGCTGTTACTGAAGCCTTGGCTCGGAATACTCCACAAAACTCCACGAGAAACAGCGATGCCGCTGAAACCCCTGCTGCTAAACCTTGTTCTTACAAGGACTTTCAAAGCTGCAAACCCTCAAGCTTCAAGGGTTCTGAAGGAGCCATCGGACTGATCAGATGGTTCGAAAAGATGGAAACTGTTTTCCGTGTCAGCAAATGCGCGGAGAACGACAAGGTAAACTTCGCCACCTGCTCTCTCGAAGATGATGCCCACTCTTGGTGGAATTCATATACCCAATCAGTGGGTGCTGACATTGCCTACCAACTAACTTGGGAGGAATTGAAAGCAAAACTCACTGCCAAATACTGCTCAATCGCCAAACTCCAAAAGCTAGACGAGGAGTTATGGAACCTAAAGGTTCAGGGTGGTGATATCGATGGTTATACCACCAGGTTCCAACAACTTGCCGCCCTCCGCCCAGCCATGGTAAGCACCGAACCTGATAAAATCATGAAGTACATCCTTGGCCTTCCTGAGCCTGTTCGGGGACATGTCGCCTCTTCCAACCAAACCACCATTGACGGTGCGATCCTATTGGCCCAAGACCTGATGTCAATGAGCCAAGATTCTGAACCACCTACTTCATCCTCCCACAACAACAAGCGAAAGTGGTCCGACTACCACAATAACCACTCCAGCCAACAAAACAAGAAACCCGACACCATCAAAGCCTATAACACCACCACCGACATCACACGGGGCTACACTGGGAACAAACCCTATTGTTCCAAGTGCAGCCGTCACCATGAAGGTTCCTGTGGTCCCTTTTGCAACATTTGCAAGAGGTACGGCCACCTCACCAAAGATTGCAATTCTCCTGCCAACAACAATTCCAACAACAACACCAGACCACCCAAAGTCTGCTTTGAGTGTGGGAAACCAGGGCACTTCAGGGACACGTGCCCAAAGCTGAAGAATAACAACAGCAACAACAACAACCGCAACAGCAACAACAACAACACCCGAAGCAGAGCCTTCGTCATCAAATCCGGGGACGCCCGCAAAGACCCGAATGTGGTCTCGGGTATGTTCCTCCTCAACAAATTAAATGCTTCTGTTCTATTTGATACTGGTGCTGATAGAAGCTTTATCTCTGATGACTTTTGCCCACTACTTGACATCAATCCTGTTGCCTTAGATGTTAAGTACACTGTAGAGCTAGCAAATGGGGAACTTATAGAAACCGATAGTGTGATACCTAATTGCACTTTAAATCTAGCTGACGAAACCTTTTCAATCGATCTTGTACCCGTTGAAATTGGAAGTTTCGACGTCATCATTGGAATGGACTGGTTGTCCAAACACCGAGCCGAAATCGTTTGTTACGATAAGATCGTCCGCATTCCACTCGCTGCCGGTGGAACCTTGATCATACAGGGGGAGACCGGTGGGACGGGACTCAATATCATCTCTTGCTTAAAAACCCGAAAATTTCTGAGAAAGGGTTACCCTGCAATACTCGCACACATCACAGAGAATAAGTCGGAGGAGAAGCGACTTGAGGATGTGCCAATTGTTAGAGACTTTCCCGAAGTCTTTCCGGAAGAACTACCTGGTTTACCTCCATCTAGACAGGTTGAGTTCTCAATTGATCTCGCACCGGTGGCCCGCGCACCGTACCATTTAGCCTCATCCGAACTTCAGGAGTTGTCTGCCCAGTTACAGGAACTTCTGGATAGAGGATTCATTAGACCGAGTTCTTCACCTTGGGGAGCTCCGGTCTTATTTGTTAAAAAGAAGGACGGTTCATTCCGAATGTGCATCGACTACCGAGAGTTGAACAAATTGACCGTCAAGAACCGTTATCCACTTCCTCGCATTGATGATTTATTCGACCAACTTCAGGGTTCAAGTTTCTACTCAAAAATCGACATGCGATCAGGCTATCACCAGTTACGAGTTCGCGACACCGATATTCCAAAAACTGCTTTCAGAACTCGTTACGGGCACTACGAATTCCAAGTGATGCCCTTTGGCCTAACCAACGCACCAGCTGTATTCATGGACTTTATGAATCGGGTGTGCAAACCTTACCTCGACAAGTTTGTCATTGTTTTTATCGATGACATACTCATTTACTCGCGCAACGAGCAAGAACATGCGCAACACCTCAGAACCATTCTAGAACTACTCAGACACGATGAGCTTTATGCCAAATTCTCTAAGTGTGAGTTCTGGATACAAACCGTTCAATTCCTTGGTCACGTGATCGACAGTCAGGGAATTCACGTTGACCCATCAAAAATCGAGGCTATCAAAGACTGGCAAGCACCCTCCACTGCAACTGAAGTACGCCAATTTTTGGGTCTTGCTGGGTACTATCGGCGATTTATCGAAAATTTCTCCAACATAGCTCAACCCCTCACGGTACTGACTCAGAAGGACAAGAGGTTCGATTGGACTGATAAACAAGAGTCAGCTTTCCAACTTCTGAAACAAAAGCTTTGTAGTGCTCCAATTCTATCCCTACCCGAAGGCACCGATGACTTCGTGGTATACTGCGATAATTCTCACCAAGGTCTCGGTTGCGTGCTGATGCAACGAGACAAAGTCATTGCCTATGCCTCACGACAGCTGAAAATTCACGAAAAGAACTACACCACTCATGATCTCGAACTTGGAGCTGTCGTTTTTGCTCTCAAAATCTGGAGACATTATCTATACGACACTAAGTGCACAATCTTTACCGACCACAAGAGTCTCCAACATATATTCGATCAGAAGGATCTCAATATGAGGCAACGTCGATGGGTCGAGTTGCTTACCGATTACGATTGCGAGATCAAGTACCATCCGGGGAAGGCTAATGTTGTAGCCGATGCCCTCAGTCGAAAGGAACGACCAAAACCACTTCGAGTCCGAGCCCTCAGTATGACCATTTACAACGATCTTACCATTCAAATTCATACCGCTCAGATCGAAGCCCTGAAACCTGAAAACATCAAAAATGAAGCCTTACGGGGTATTGACAAACAATTCGAAATCAAATCTAACGGGATTAGGTATTTCTCAAAACGAATCTGGTTGCCTAATTTCGGGAACCTACGAGACTTGGTGATGGATGAAGCTCACAAGTCCAAATATTCTATCCATCCGGGATCCGATAAGATGTACCACGGCATCAAAGAATTTTATAGGTGGCCAAACATGAAAGCCGAAATCGCCACTTATGTCAGCAAGTGCCTTACTTGCTCGAAAGTCAAAACCGAACATCATAAACCACCTGGTTTACTCCAACAACCTGAAATCCCTAAATGGAAATGGGAACAAATTGCCATGGATTTCATAACCAAACTACCCAAGTCGTCGAGCGGTTGCGATACCATTTGGGTGATCGTCGATCGTCTCACCAAATCTGCTCATTTCCTAGCAATCAAAGAAAACGATAAAATGGAACGCCTTGCACAAATCTACATTAAAGAAATCGTTTCTCATCACGGCGTTCCAATCTCGATCATCTCTGACAGGGATGCCCGTTTCACCTCTCACTTTTGGCAATCACTTCAAAAAGCATTGGGTACTCGTCTCGATATGAGCACTGCGTACCATCCTCAAACCGATGGCCAAAGTGAACGAACCATTCAAACACTGGAAGATATGCTACGTGCTTGCGTAGTTGATTTCGGTACAAACTGGGAAAGACACCTACCGTTATGTGAATTTTCCTACAATAACAGCTATCATGCCAGCATCAAAGCTGCACCTTTTGAGGCACTGTACGGTCGTAAGTGCCGATCACCGATTTGTTGGACCGAAGTGGGAGATAGTCAACTCACTGGTCCTGAACTCATACACGCCACCACTGAGAAAATTGTGGAAATCCAAAACCGACTCAAAGCCGCACGTGATCGTCAGAAAAGTTATGCTGACGTGAGACGCAAACCACTCGAGTTCCAAGTTGGGGATCGAGTACTCTTAAAAGTATCGCCTTGGAAAGGCGTCATCCGTTTTGGCAAACGTGGGAAATTAAATCCCAGGTACATCGGGCCTTTTGAAATCCTCGAACGGATTGGCCCCGTAGCTTATCGATTGAAGCTGCCATCCGAACTCAGCAGCGTGCACCCTACCTTTCACATTTCTAACTTGAAGAAATGTCTGTCTGATGAGACACTTATTATCCCACTCGATGAAATTCGTGTTGACGATAAACTTCACTTCGTTGAGGAACCCGCTGAAATCATGGACCGTGAGGTCAAACAACTAAAACAAAGTCGTATTCCCATCGTCAAGGTCAGATGGAATTCGCGGCGTGGTCCGGAATTCACCTGGGAACGGGAAGACCAAATGCGACTCAAATATCCTCAACTCTTCACAGATTCTACATCAAACACGACTTCGAACTAAATTTCGGGACGAAATTCTTCTAACAGGGGGAGAATGTAACACCCGCCAAATTAGGACTAGTAATTAGTGCCTAATCATATGTTAATACATGTAATTAGTTCTGTGTTAGACTAATTAATGTATCGAATTATATATATATTGTTGAATATATACGAAAATGCGATTTGGTTAAATCGTACGCAATTTAAATCGAATGTATTTCGATTCAATTTAATACGGACGTTGGTGACCAATTTTATGAGATAACGTTTTTATATCAAAAATATTATTATGATAATATTTCGTATTCATTCGGATCATGCAAATAAAACTTACACAATTTAAAAGATTAAAATGCGCAAACTAAATAAACAAACTTACATTTTATAACTCAAATATAAATGGATTTGTAAAATAATTAAATAAAATATCGCGTAAGAATTGTATTCTAAAACGTACCAATTAATATGTAAAATAATTTTTTAACGTTTGAACGACGGAGAAAACGAACACCACACGGAGCGGAAACGCGGGGCGAAAAAGGGGAGTTTAACCTCCCATTCCCCACCTTTCCTTTTCATTTCATCTTTTCTTTCTCTCTCTTCCAATATTTTTCTCTCAAGTTTCATCACCACCAACCTCACTAAATCGCAAATTACTACTATCAAACGGCCTTGGATTTTACTACTCCTTTGGAAGAAAACGACCACCGCATCACGATCTATCATCCTATCTTTTCGGATTTTTGATCCGACACTTTGTAAGTTTCCGAAAAATCCCGAAACCTCTCGTTTTTAAGTGTTTGTACTTGTTTGCGGTTTGTATCAACTTATAATGTCCAAATATGGGTTGGGTAAAAGATTTAGACCGAACGGAAGCCTTTCGACCGATTTTCCGGCCACCGGAATCTGAATAGATTCCGACGTCGCATCTGGGTTGGCCCAATTGCGACGTCAATTGCAACGTCAATTGCAATGTCGCAATACCAGTCACCACGTCGCATATAGCGACATCGTCATTAACGTCGCATTAAGTTGCCGACGTCGCGTATAGCGACGCAGGCCCTTACGTCGCAGAAATCAACAACGTCGCATATAGCGACGCCACGCACAACGTCGCATTAAATTGCGAAAGTCGCACATAGCGACGCCATACTCAACGTCGCAGTCGGGACCTGCGACGTCGCACCCGACGTCGCACCCAACGTCGCACAAACCAGAACCTCAAAAACACAGATTTTTACTAAGTGTCGAGACTCGAAATTTATCACTCGATTTTACCCAAATTCAGATCCCAGATGCGTTTTTCGTCAAAGCAATATAGTAGAAATAAAAATTTTCCAAGCTGACCTGGCAGCTCGACCCCAGCCAGGGGCTCTGCCCCTTGGACCCCGCCACGGGCTGCCGCCCCTTGGACCCCGCTACCAGGGGCTCTGCCCCCGGACCCCCGTACTTAGATTCCGTAACGGCTTCTAAAACACAATCAAAACACATTTTTCAAGTAAAACGACACGAAATCAAAATAATAATAGTTGAGATTATTATTACAAATCCGTCACCAACGGGCCGTACATGTTTTCAAACATTCGAATCAATCAACCAAATAGTGGAGATTTGGACATTATAGTTGAATGAATAACTACAAGGGTGATCTTTTGAGATACCCAATCATGATTATAACCATCGCGTGTCGTGGACACCCTCAGGTTACAAGTCTTTGGACTTCATACTCGGCTAATCAACTTACGTTTGTTTAAACGCTTTCAGACTCAGGTGAGTCTCATAGCCTCTCTTTTTACTGTTTTACTCAGGGGTGTGATATATTGCTCATTTTAACATATGAACGCAAGTACAAACATTTCATATACTACATGAGTTTTTACTCTAATCATTTAAAGTCCTCCGTCAGCATAGTTGTTAATACGTTGTAGCGTGAATATTAGTATATGGTACCATATAGGATTGACCCTCCTCGTTCGGGTTAGCAAGCACTAACCGGGTAAACGGACGTACTAATATTTGGGAAGACGAATGTTGATTAGGCATTCGTGGAGGCACCTCGCCCGGAATTCTCTATAGGGGACCCGGCCCTCGAGTTAAGCTCAACTATGTGCTCATGGCTGTATACACAATGATTATCATCATTAATTGCTGGATGCAATTCATTATTTAAATCTTGCGGTTCACACTATATTAACTGATTTCAAACCTGTGAGCTCACCAGCTTTTAGCTGACCTTTTAGCATATATCGCAGGTACCCAGCAGTAGGATGTTTCTGCTTCAGGACTTTAGCTCGAGTCAGCATACAGACGATTGAGATTTTCTTGCATTAGTATATTTTGTACAAGTACTTATGTATTGAAATCTCCTTTTATTTAAACTCGAGCTATGTAAAGCTTTAAATGTTGTAAACATTTCCATTATCAATATATTTTGTTAAAACGACGCATATAGAGTCGTTTACTATATATCTTTGTGCTTTGTTATTGATTAGTAACACCCAAATCAAGCTTCCGCAAATCATCAAATTTGGGGGTGTTACACAACCCATCACCCACTCGTTTTCTACAATGGGAAACCAAATCAATTCCCTGAACCTTCAACGAATAAACTTCACGTAAAATGGAAAGCCACTGAGAAGTATTAGCAGCCTGAACTCGATCAATATTTTTCCATGAATGGCACAAATCAAACGGTACCAGAGGGAATCCTCCTGTGAAATGAAACGCCACACCCACCTGAATAATAATGCCCTGTTTAAGGCAAAATAACTCGAAACTCCAAGGCCACCATTCCTTTTCGAAGCTAAGACTTTTGTCCACTTAATCCAAGTAATCTTCTTATTGCCATCATCAAAACCATTAAAAAACTTGCTGCGTAAACTTTCCATGACATTCAAGACTGTTTTTGGAACTTTATAAAGAGACATGGCATATATTGGTGTGGCACCAAGAACAGCTTTTAACAGAGTAAGCCGACCCCCAATTGAAAGAGTTTTAGTCTTCCACTTTGAAAGACGCGACTTGATTTTACATAGAGTATCCTCCCAAGCATGGACCCTTGACATAGAAGATCCAACAATAACACCCAGGTATTTAAAAGGAGCTTTGAGAATAGAGCATCCAAGCTTAGACGCAGCAGCAACAAGATCACAATCCTTAACGCCCACACCCATCAAATTGCTTTTTTGCACATTTATTTTCAAACCAGACGCTAAATAAAAACACTGTAGGACATGAAGGATACAGTCAACATTCGAATCAGACCACTCACCTATGAACACAGCATCGTCCGCGTAAAATAGATGAGAAACCATGACTGAATTATCAATCGATATACCTTTGAACATGCCTGCCTCTGTAACTCTAGAAAATGACAAATGAAGAGATTCCATAACCAAGATAAACAAATAAGGAGCAAGCGGATCTCCTTGTTTCAGACCACAATGGAATTGGAATTCAGATGTAGGACTCCCATAATGGCATCGTTAAAAAAAGCGATCAGAATAAACATCTTTATGATACAAGTTTACGATGCGGAAAATTTGTGACTCATGACATTTGTTTTATTTTGTTTGCGCGTATAAATATTGTGGCGTAGCAGTGGGTCGAAATTTTTGTTGGACTAAATTACAAAATTGTCCATGTGTGATGACGTTTAGTTACAGTTTCGATTCCTTAATAAGGTTTTTTGTAAATTCAGTCCACGGAAAGCGCTTTTTATTACATTAACAATCCCTTAAACTTTTAAATTTAACCTTAATGTAAGCTTATTTCCATCGTCTATATGTAAGGTTATGTTAGTTATTTTAAAAGGATAGAGGACTGATAACGTAACAAAATATATCATCTGGTGACCAAATAGGCAACAAAATGTGAAATTCAAGATAATAAAAACCAATTTAATAATTTATTGTTTTTATTGGGTTGGGGTTTATTAGTACATTGTATTAATAATGTTGTACACTAAATTATGGAGTAATTAGGGCCCGTTAGTTACAGAAAATTATTTTCATTTTTTTTTCCATTTCTCTAGAGAATGGAAAGTGTTTTACTTCTCTAAAAATGCATGAAAATTTAATTAGAAATGTGTTTAGTTGTAAGGGATGAAGGTTTCCTTTTCCAAGGAATAATAGAGATGGAAAACTTAGAAAACCAATAAAAGTAATTTTCAACTTTGTTGTTATAAAAATGAAAACAAGAATTTTTCTTTTCTTAGAAAATTTTGTTAGAAAACTCCAATTTGAACACGTTTTCTAATTTTTCTGTTTTCTTATAAATTTTTTTTTTTTGAAAAGTGGAGAGTTTTCTATAACTAAGCGCACCCTAACATTTGCTAACGGGTTTCTAATCGTATTTATTCTAATTAAAACTAAGAATAAGTAAACACTTAAAATTATAAAACTTATATTAATTATAAATCTTCGCTAATACCAACTTTAACGAATTTATGTGTGTGTATTATGTCCAAACCTGCATCTCCTATGATGATACCGCCTTTTAAATTATCAGAGCACGGGGTGTGGTAACACTGTGTTTACAGTGTTTTTGATGTTGTGTTGTGAGTAAAAATTTTGGGGTGTGGTAACAGTGTTGTGGATAGTGTTTTGGAATATTTTATTATTTATTTTATTTGTTTGTTAAATAAAGATAATTGTATAAATAATATATAAAAAAACAAATAAATTAAATAAAAACTACATTTATTTCATTAAAACAAAAGGGAAAAAATTACAAAGTCCTAAAAAATAAAATGCATAATTAAAACACACGATTTTTAAAGTCCTAAAAATAGAAAATACAATCAATCACCACCGGCCCCGGATCCCGACCCCGAAGCACCACCGCCCGATCCCGTTTCATACGGCCATCCCATTTTCTCGCAAATTTTCCTTTTCTCCATTTCCAAAATGTACCTAGCTTGATCCGGTAAATTTTCAGTCAGCATGGACAATATTCGCAGTTTTGCCTCGAGATCCTTCGTCTCGTAGTACCCTTGTTTATCGTTTCGCATCCCCTCGAATGTTGTCGCAAGTGACTCGTCAAAAGAAGCACGGGAGGAAGCCGCTGAACCAGACGATGTTTTTTGTGACTTTTGTTTCCTAGATTTTCCTGCCGGGCGTGGATGCGGATCGTCTCCAAATAATTCCTCATTCGGGTTTGGGGTTTCTTGCGCAACGACCTGATCAAAATCCAAATCTTCCAAACTAACCGTATCACGACGCTTGGGTACATTGCGTCTACCGACGACAAAACCAGAGGGATGAAGCCACTTTTGCTTATCTTTCAAAAACTCCCACGCCATCAAGTTTGTGAAACTTTTTTGATCGTTTTCCACCTTGTATTGATGGTGGCAACGGATTAACAAATCGTCGGCGCCTTCACCACTCCTTTTTTGGTCGTTAAGCCTTTTATAACCCCCCTGAAATCTGTTGCAATCCGCGTTTAAAGAACGCCATTTCGAAGACAACGCGTCTTTTCTGCGTTGGAATGGTGGATTGCGGGCATTGTAGGAATCCATCACGAGATACCAAAAAGAAGACCCGTCTTGGTTAGTGCCACGTTGGGAATTTTCCGATACCGAAATCCAACTTTGAGCCAAACGAAGCTCGTCCTCGGGTGTCCAAAGGTTGCGGTTTGTAAATACTTTTTTGGGTTTAGTCGGGGAGTCTTTTTTAGACTTTTTGGGTTTGCCTTTTTTGGAAGCCTCGGGCGTCGGAGTTGTGTCTTCAACGGAAAAAGCGTCGTAGGCTTGTTGACTTTGGCGCCACAACATAAACTGGTGGTAATCCTCGGGTGATATTTGCGGTGGTGGCGGCATAGGACGAGGTTGTTGGTGGTATACGGGAGTGGATGGGGGTTGGTTGTACGCGTATGGTGCAAAACCTTGGAGTGGTGGGTTGGAAGATTGTGAATTTTGTGGCGTTTGTGGTGGCTCCCATTCGTTCGTAAATGGGTTGTAAATGATACAGGTTGTTTGACATTGTTAAAAAAATGGGTGATATTTGGAAGTTGTTTTTGATGTTTGAAGTGTGAAATGGATATTTGGAAGTTGTATGTGTATTGCATATATATAGGAAAAGGTTTTAAAAAAAAAAATTGTTTTTTTTCTACAAAAAATGCCGTTTGGAAACGGCTAGAAAAGTAAAGTTTTTTGTTTGTTTTTTGTCCCAACCGTCCAAGTGTCCGACGAGTTCATAAAAAAAAACATTAAATAAGCCACAACGCTCCTCGCACCGACGTTTGTTTTTCAACGGTGCCTGAAAAACGCCGTAAAAAACGGTGAGCCGGGGCCGAAAAACGCCGTCGAACGGCGTTTTTGATGAAAAACGCAGATGGTTTTGTACCCACACCCAGTGCTCTCATAGACATGTAAATAAAGAAAGATATATTTTAAGAATTATATATAAAAATCATTTGTTGCGTATGTTTATTATTAAATATATTAATTTAAGTTAATACAATTAAATATAATTATTCCTATTTGAAATGTCCCACTCTCCCACTTGTGGAGACTGGAGATAATTAGCATCCAAATACCAAACACCATCATTTTAATGACTTAAAACCTCCATTAACCTTGTCTAAAAGAGACATCTAAACTAACATAATGAGATTTAAAGACACAATAATATTCATTTATTAATTTATCATGTTTTAAAAATGAGGCTATCTTCTGATCTATAATAATATTATTATTATTATTGACGTTATCAAGTGTAATACAAACGTCATTATGAAAAGGCCACAGATTTAGAGAGCTTTAATTATTTCAAAAACTGAGTAAAGTTAAGGGTATATTGTGTAGATATTAAATACATCAAGGTTCTTATTATACTTTTCGGGCATGGAAACCATACCCAAATAATTGTAACTTTTGGCCTCAATAACTCTTTACTTCTTTGAGCTTGCATAATCGACTTAATTGTGTTCAATTTGTTGATTTTTTTAATCAATTTTAATTAATGAGCTAGAATTCAATCAAATGACAAATCGTACCCAAGGAGTATACCATCATTTGTTTCCGATATTGAGGTATATAGTTAGTGGAAATCATCTATGTTATTAACAACATGTAAGTTATGTTATACCTAAAAAGGGTTGTTTTGTGTTTATTGGAGAAAGTTGAAGATTGGCAATTCAAACCGCAAAAGTTACTTTTGTTGATCATCAGCAACACTTAAGATCCGTACAACTAACATCACAAATGCTATCATGCTATCGATCAAAAACCACGAAATATCCTTCAACATATTTTGTGGAGAAAAAATGAGATCTTTGTAATTTTTAGTGAAGTGCAAAAAAGTTACAAAAAAATAAATAAAATAAAATCCCCCGTTGTATACATATATTCTGGTCTTGTTAATGATTTAAAGCCGTACAAAACTTTCAACAATTAATAAAAATGTTAATAACAAGCAACACTTATCAATCCATATCTCCTGATTTAGGGACACTAAACGAAAACCAATTAATGTTCAAACAGATTCATCGACCCTCTAAAATAGATTGTTTGTAAATATACAGAAACATAACCATATTTACAAGTCCTCCTCAAACTAATTGAATTACGCGCATAGGGGTTAGTCTCTGAAATTACTGTTCTACAAAGATTGAACTTATATCTCTACTACAAATTTCCCAAGCCCTCAACCAATAAGTTTACCAAATTCTTTCGAATTTTAACAAGATATATACTAGAAATCAAAAAAGCCTGCTTTGCTCAAGGAACAAGGACCACCAAGGCACCAACTAATTGCTTATAGATTTATCATATTTTGATGAAACATGACATAGTTTAAACAGAGGTCATCATGATGTTGTCCAAAGAGGCGCATGTTACCATTAATACCCTCTAATGTAAAAGATCTCGAGCATAGTTGTTAACTCGTGACTCGACTCGTGATTCGGAATATTGATTTTTAACTCGTGACTCGTGACTCGACTCGACTCGACTCGTAAGAGTCATAATTTTACAATAAATACATATGTTTATATCTATATGTATATTATTGTTTATATTTCTATCTTTAATTGAAGTAAAACATGATGAAAGTCATTAAATAACACAAATGTTTAATTTATAATGGGTTATTAGTTATTTCATATCATATTTTGTCATTTTATATTTTTTATTAGATTACATTAAACGTGTGTCCGGTTTCTGACTCGTAAGAGTCACCCACGACTCGTAAGAGTCACCCACGACTCGGAAGAGTCAATAAATGACTCGTAAGAGTCAAAGTCATTTACGAGTAGGGGTCCGAGTCGCATCGTTTTTTGAATTTCTGAGCCGACTCGTAAGAGTCGACCCGTGAATCGTAAGAGTTTAACAACTATGATCTCGAGATACAACGTTTGCCTACAATTATTATAATTTTCAAAACTTCAAGGGTGTGTAATGTGGATACCTAAAAGTCAATGGGTGCTTAACACACTAACGTCACTAAGCATGATTACCAAGATCATCTTACACTATAATTTTTAGAAGTAATAATAAAATCGCGAACTCCCGAATAATATAAACTAAGTGTTCAATTCACATCATCATTATAATCTTCAACCATTGAAAATGACGTACAAATCTTTTTCGGATCGCGAATTTTCAGTTCAGTTGGTATCTTTTTAAGTCTCGACTTTGTTATGATCGTATTCAAACTTGCTTTTGAGTAGGCTTGAAAAGAGCATAAGTAATAATCAAAAGTGCAAGTACTTGAAATGATCAAGTTTGCTATGAATAGTCAAAAGATAATAAACAAGTTCTCAATAAAAGGGTGACGTTTGTACTTTAATGGGAAATATATGGGGAGTTTGGTGAAGAGAAAAAGAAGTGCAAGTACTTTAGAAGTTAATGGCCACCCATATTTCAAGAATTGGGGTTCATAAAATGTGTCTAATTCTTGTTTGGTACTTTACACAAAAAACTTTTTGCTTTTGCTCACCTACTCCAAACTTTTTGTTGAGTATGTTTATGGATAATTTAGAAAAATATATGTTTTGTATGAGTATCTGTTTTTATTTTATTTTAATGTATGGGAAACTTAAGCCACCTTTGTATTTAATTGAAGTTTTAGGATATAAATAAATATGCTTGAAGAAATTTATATAACTTCATTTATATATAAAGAAAGCCTCTAGGCTTCTAATGACTTTAAAACTTGACACCTCATCCCTTAAATACAATAATAAATTTATTTATTAAATTTTAGATTTATAATGTTAGATTTTACATGATGAAGATATATAGTTTTAAAGATAATTCTTAGTTTGTCATCATACATTGTAAGATGAGTCTTGATAGATGTTGAGTTCAAACAATTTTTAAGGCATCGATTATAATATATCTAAGCTGAAGTGTATTTAGTTTAATGTTTTTATTTAATAACTATGCTTCTAGATTATACAAAAGTATCTATATATGTATAGTGGTTATGACTTTTTCACAAAATTAATATGTATCTATTAATAATGAATTATAAACAACTAACAAACTTCCAGTAAAATACGTACATATATCAGATAAAACATGCGATATGATATCACTCGAATTGAGTTAACGTGACTGGGTTGTGCTTAGCACAACCCAAAAGATGACACATCATCATTGTTTTAATTGTTATTTTATTCTAAACAAAGTTTATTAAAATAATTATTTTTACTTTTTATCTTTTATAAGTTAATAGTTAAAGTTTTACCTTTTATATAATATACATTAAATATTAAATATTCAACTATATCTATATATATATTTTAAATAACTAAACTACATATAACTTAAATCAACATCAATGAGATTCAAATTTCGCTAACTTTCACAAATCATTTAGTAAATCTATATGTATTTACATGTCTAAAACTTAACTATAATCAACTACACCAAAAGGCTACAATTCTGTTTTATATTTACTTGTTAAAATGGGTGCATTGAAGTGTAAGGGGAAAAAAGATATTTATTGTATATAGATTAATATGGCATCTTGATGTTTTTGCTATACTTATACAATATATGACTTCGACAATGAAAACGAACATATTTATACTTTAAAACTGTATAAGTCAATTTTGATATCATTTTTATTCTTCTTCTTTTCTTTTTATGACCATTAAATATTTTCTCTTACACAAAATCTAACTCAAAAGACTTACTATAAACCATAAGGAACGCTAATAGGCAAAGACTTTCAAATATAGGTAAACTGATGAATTCGTTTCACATATACATTCTCGAGTGTAATTTATAATGAGCCATGCTAGGGCCGTGCTTAGCACGGCCGAATAAAATTTGTAGTGTATATATATATATAGTATATAAATGTATGACACTTGTAGGCATTACAATTTGTTTTGGATATTAAAGAAGATAATTAATATGTACAAATTAGGATATCTTGTTTTTGATTGTGGATTGGATTTGGATATGATTATATATGAATGAATGAATAAAAGATAATATAGAAAATGTGGGTATTATATTGCTAACTATTGGAGATGCTACTCTATTGATATTAATGATAAAGAATAGTAGGGGTTTGGATTTATTATATATAAATATAAATTTTATAAATGAAGAAAATTAAATAGTGTGAGGGAATAAGAAAAAGGATATAAGAAGATAAAAATTAGAGGGACAAAAATTAGAAAGTAGGAAAACAAATAGAAAAATAAAAAATAAATAAATCACATATGCGGAAAACATACTATTTTTACTGAATATAATAGTAATCTAAAAGTTTTTTGGTAATACAAATTGTCATTATTCTCAAAATACATGTGAAACGGTGATATTCCCATTCAAGTCGACATGTTCGTGCCACCTTTGAATTACGAATCGAGTCCCTCATCAAAAATTATGATAGATAACTTTATTAGAGCTCGAGGATTGTTTTTAACTGGATTTTTTTTGTTTTTCTTTTAGAAATTTAATAAATTAAAATAAATAAATAACACAATAAATTAATTTAAAATAAATATAAAACTTATTTATAAAATATTTAATTTAACTAACAAAAAACATCAATTAATGGGATGACTCATGACCCTATTACAATTTAAATAGCCCATCTAAGTACAATTTTAATAGCCCATCTAAATTTTTATTGAGCTGGCCCAATTGCATTTTTAAAGCCTACAAAATTAAACCCTAAATAATATATGTACTCATCTTCTTCTTCCTGAGTTCCTGGCATGCATACACAGTGCAGAACACACCAACACACACACAAAGAGAAAACAAACAGACACACACACAACAAAACACTCTCTTTATTTTCGTTACAAAATAAAAACGAAGAAAGAAAAAAGAAAAAAGAAAAAGATAAACGAAGAACACAGCGTCCGTGGCTAGACGCTGCTCGGGAACGTTACCGAGAACGCCAGTAGCATTCTGGAGGGAAAACGGCGACAAAACGAGCAAAAATCAAGCCACTCCGTATGCTCTTACGATCAAGTCCATAATTTTTTTTAAAAAAAATACAATTTTTGTTATTCCTTTGGTTAATTTGATTAAAACTATTGCGTACTATTTTGGTGATTGTACCGAGTTTCATTAAACCTAGGTAGTCGTGAACAAAAAACCCGTACCCGGAACCGAACCCGGAAAAAAACCTGGAACCGAACCCGAAAAAAACCGGTTTTTTTGAACCCGGTTCGGGTTTTTTTCGTACCCGGCGGGTAGGGACCCGGGTTGGGTTTTTGAAATTCAAATCGGGTTGGGACCGGGTACAATACGGGTCGGGTTGGAAAACCCGGTATAAAACCCGGAAAAACCCGGTTTAAAAACCGGTATCCGTGGGTCAAAAACCCGGTTCGGGTCGGGTAGGTCAACAAACCGGTTCTTATCCTTTGACCTAAAACCCGGTTCGGGTTCCGGGTACGGGTCGGGCTAATACCCGACTTTGTTCACGTCTAAACCTAGGGCCTATTTATCATTCTAAACTCATTACAACAAGACATAATAAGCACTCGACTTACCTACTAGCAATTAAAGGGTCACCAAAAAAAATTGAAAAGCTACCAAGACTAGAATATGGCAAACAACTGCAGGTCAATAAAGGGCTATTGGTCCAACAATCAAATCAAAATACCAAATATCCCATCCGCCTAAAACCAGTATATTTCAATCCATTTGTAGTTTAGATTCTCCCTAATAAACAAGCTTACGGGTTTGTTACAGCAAAAACAATAGTCAATGCCGGAATAATTTTATTTTATGTGTTAGTGCCCGAACTTCCAAACTAAGTGACGATCAGTCATCAATAATGTGTGCATACGATACGAGAAACTAATAAATGAAACAGAGCCATTCAAATGTGTTCTGTCGAAGGATATGTTTATCTATAGAAAAATTTGGGAAAAAACATATAACAGCAGTTCAATGATACAAAAACCAACAGATTTGCATCTTACAGTGTTCCGATAGGTACTTTCAACTTAAAACCTCTACTAAATCACCCATCTTTATAAGTGCATCACTTGGGTCCACCAAATTTGCTCATCATTTTTGCAATAAGTGGAGCAACCTTTGGGTTAGCCTGGTGCTTTGCTAGATTCGCCGGGTTTTTCATCACTGCAAAAAGGTCAGGAGAATAGCATCATTTATGTGACCAATCATACCAAAGATTATCAAATGATAAACGACAGCTATATTTTGGCACACAAAGTAAACTACATATAATCATCAGTTGAAATAACCGCAGCCACAAATCAACGCATAGCATCATAACTATAATAAGTGAGAGGTACGAAAAAATACCATCTTGCAGAGCAGCCATTACTTCGGGATCTTGAAATGCTGCCATTAACTCAGGGTCCTGTAGTGATTTTGAGAAACAAATACAAGAGAATAAAACATTAAATATTTACTTCAATTTGAACGCAGATAACTTCCAATTTGCCAATTATTCAAGGTCTATGGAAGTATGAAGCCGTGTTGTGTATTCAGTATTTATTAACACACTGGATTCCAAAAAGTAAAACTCACATTTAAGATTTTGCTGTAGTCAATACCACCTGGCATACCACCACCAGCGCCTCCAGGCATACCACCACCAGGCATTCCACCTGGCATGCCACCAGGGAAACCACCTGGCATGCCACCAGGGAAACCACCTGGCATGCCACCTGGGAAACCACCAGGGAAACCACCTGGCATGCCTCCAGCTCTTTCACTTGAAGATGCCTTCTCTTCTTTTTTGGCCTTCTCATATGCAGCCTATGCATAACATAGGAAACCATCAGATTATAGGAAACAGGGAAAGAGTGACCTACAGGACAATATAGTGAGAATGAATAAATAATTTAACAAAATTGCCTTGGCTTGAGCACGGCGACGTTGCCTCTCACGTTCTGCTTTCCTATCATTTTGCTCTTTCCTGAGCTTTTCATATTTCCTACGGTGTTCCACAATTTTGTGTGCGTTGGGTTCAACCTGCAAGTAACAAGTAGAAATTCCAGATGCCTAATTCATGTAAAAGAAAGTAGACAGTAATCCTAGAAAGACAATAAACATGCATTCTGGTCTTGTATAACCAAAAGAAATGATCTCAAAAGTTTAGCAGTGAAATTGGTTAAGATGATCAAAATAAGTCTCCATGACTTGCAAGCAAGTTCAGCTATTAATGGACAGAATGAGCATATATAATATATGTTTAATGATTAACCTTCTTAAGAATGGTACTTATTTCTTCATCAAAATCGATGTTTGATGCTACATGAAGATCCTTTGCAGCCTCTTCCCACTGGCCCAGCATTGATCGTGCAATTCCACGTGATTTATAACCTTTAGCAGAATCTGGATTTATCTGCAAATATACATTGAGAATAACATTCGATGGGATATTTAAAAACTAGATAAAGTAACAAAAACACGTAAACACATGAAAAAGACAATAGAAAATAAAGAAGACAATGATCAAAATCATAAACTATGATCACTGATTATCATTTAACAGATGTATGAGCTCAAATTATATTGCACTGATGATAGTTATAATGATAATTTTGCAGTGAATTTCATAAGACAGAAGTAATTGCGTAAAGAAGTTCACAACAATCATTTGCATGCTATGCATAATTTCATCATTATGGACATAAAGGCATGCATTCCAATATATAAAGAGCTAAAATCAAAAGACTGCTAATAAAAAACTAGAATGACATCACTTGACTTGTCAACAGGTTTGGATAATATCGACTACCTTTAGAGCAGCATCAGCATCACGAATGGCGGCATTAGGTTTCTTCATTTTGATATAAACAGTAGCTGTGTTGTAATCAAATTAATGAAGATAAATACAATCTGAGATTTCAAATACCAAAATATACAATTATCAGTGTAAATATCTTTCAAGACAGAAGCTCATGTGTACCTCTAGTTGCGTACATTATAGCAGAAGTAGGGTTGAGCAATATTGCCTCTGTGAGATGCTCAATGGCTTCCTCAAGCTTACCTGAAAACAAAGAGCATACAACTCTTAATGTCTTACACCAATAAATTTACGACTGAGCAAAGAAAAAAAGGCACTCTCGATTAACGAAGAATAGGGGCAACAAACCATCAGATATCGCTTCCATGCCCTTTGCTTTTGCCTCTTGAGAAGCATCACGGTTCTCTTCAGAGACTTCCACTGAAGAATCTCCCATCTGTGTTCAAAACAGAACAAATGACGCTATGATAACATACAAAACACCAATTCTGAAATGCAAAGATGTATGCCAGAAGTAAACACAGACCTTTTGTGGAGGATCGTTATCAGGCTCCACAGTATCACCTTCAAATTCAATGTCCGATTCTACAATTTCATCCTCTTCTTCTTCTTCTTCTTCTTGAGGTTCTTCTACATCTTCATCACTCTCTTCCACCACATAAGGCTTCTGCAAGGTTCCAGTAATTCAATTATTCAATAACTAATCATTCATTGATAAATAATCACACTACAAGTCGAACACATAAATAGTTCACTATTCCCCTCCTTCCAATCATTAATTACAAAAAGTGAACCAGTAGTCCACATTTTTTCCATCACTAAAGAATTCAGTGTTTACACTCATAATTACATTCAATCGTTATTCAACACATGTTCATAGCCATGAACCATATTCCCAAACTTATAACTCTTTCATCGCAGACTGCAAATTAATCAATTACACACAGCTTAAAAAAATAGCCGCAATGATTATCTCAAACAGGATATGAACAACCAACTCCAGGATACCTAATCTACAAATTTTCAGCTCTCAATTTCTGTTTTGACCTACTAATACACAAATTAACGAAATGTATCACTTGATATTATAAACAGTAAATAAGGAATGCAAAAGCACCGAAAAATTAATCAATCAATCACTTTAATAGAAATAATTAGATCACTAATACATGTAAATCAAAAAATTTAACATATATCAGATCATAAATATGTCAGGTCAGATTAATTAGTAAGATGTAGCACAAAATACGCACCGATTGCGATTCACTTTTGTAAGCAGATGACGGAAGTTTAGCACCGAGACTGAAATCAAATAATTAAAACATATTTTAAACGAATGAGTTACATAACAGTTAGAAATTATCCACAAAACTATAGCGTACAATAAATACACAATCTGTATCTATCACCTTTCAAGATAATCACGGAAGAAAGAGAGTGAAGGATCACTGAGAAGTGACGGATCGGACTTGCACTGGATGATGAATTGTTTCAATTGCTCTAATTTCGCGGCGTCCATCGCGGTTGTAGTTTCGCCGGAAAATATTTGATTGAGGGTTTTGGAGGCGGGTTTTGGTGATGTTGTTGGAGTGATATCCTGACTCAAGTCATGAAGATGATTCTAGTAGGTTCAGTTTGCTTTAATTTCATTACTTTACAACAATGGTCCCTCAACTATTTAATTGTTTTCATCATTATAATTAATTTTGTGTATTTTTTGAAAAGTTTTTGATAAGAAACGGTAACACTGTGTGGTTTTTTTATAAAAAAAAAAAAAACATTGAGCATTGTTTGCTTCAGTGATAAAACGTTTTCAAAAGTTAACTCTAATTTAAATGAATCTTGAATAAATTTAAAAGTTTATAGAAATGAAGTTGAGTTGCACCATTCGCACAGATAAACATGGGGAGTATATCCTGTGTATTTTCAATCCTCATGAATTATTCACAAGACTAAGGCTCCCTAGTCCATACAGTTACACACCACAAGCTTTTAATAAAGGGTTAGTTACTTAGTTCCATGTTATCTTATTCGAATATGAGAGACGGTTTTTGGGCGGAAGTCATGTTGATGGTTTGTTATTTACTCCTTATTATATATGGTTCATGACAAAAGGAACAAAGTTACCTCATATGAACTCTAGAGAAGAAGAGACGAAAGTTGCATTATTAAGAAGTCCGGGTTATAGACCGGGGATTGTAAGACTTTTTGAAGTCGAAGGGAAATTTTTGGGGCTACTCCTTGCAATCAGGTATGGAATGTTTATTCAATTCCAAATGATAAAATAAAGGTGTCATAATTAGAAAATTGGACACAATCAACAGGCATAATCTTTATGTTATTGTGATGATCACTCTACTGCCTTTCAAAAAAATATCAGCATAACTCATAACAGTTCAAAAGTAATGACCGTTTGAATTTTTACCAATTTACCACATGACTCGTCAACAAATTTACCACCCAGTAAACGTCATTTCATAACTTCAGTTTCACAACTCATCAACACGACCTCACAAGTCATAACATAGTTCGCAATACGGAAACTATTGGCCACGCGACCTCCGGTCTCACAACTCGGATATACCATTGCACAACCCACTTCGCAACTTGACTACATTCCGTTTGCAATTCGGCGGGCCAGGTTTGCAACTTGGCTGTTTGGGAAATCGAGGTGTACTTTTTTGAACTTATTTTCTTTGAAGTATTTGGGTGATTTTTACATACAAGTCCCTAGCTCATTACAATGCATCAAGTGCAGATACAGGAACTTCTATAATCTATACATCTTGAAAGCGCCAAGCAGTATCAGCCCAATATCAGAACTTATAAGCAGCCCAAGTAAGATTGGCCCAAGATAATATTAGTGAAAAAAGCACTTGTAGAAACTAGAAACAGATGAAAGAACCTTCGATTTATAAAATTAAGCTCACAAGAACCATAACGAGCTTTGCGCAATAAGAATTAAATGGCATGGGAAGTCTTACATAAACTCATTTATCATGACAATGAATAATACAAATCAAACTCTTCTATATCTTCTCTTAAAATAACATCATACAAACTGAAACTAAGAGCAATCCGACAACACCACTTGAAGCGATCTTACCCGATCCGTTTCCCCCAGGAGTACTACCTGCAATGTACCCATAAATCATGCATCGATGTTTTGAAACCGATAAATAAATAAATCTACTAGCAATTCATCTATTTATTTGATTTGGTATTTAACTTGTGTAATTTTTTAGTCTACTACAGTAACATATCAGATGTAAGAAGAATTAATTAATTCTGTTAGGCTGTTACAAATTTTAAATTGGGCCACGAAAGACACATGTTTAAAATTATATGTAACTGACCTTAATTTGTTGAACTCAGCATATAGAAAACGCATGTTTCAGGCATCCTGTTAACCTAACATGCAAAGATTCTGCGTTTGTTCTACACTTTTGTATCTTTTTTAAACCATAAATATTCTTTCTAGCTACTGCATGATTGATTTTCCATTTATTATACTCCAGTACACGGTATTATTTTTTTTTTGTCTTATATATGCACACGGATTCACATTATATATTTTTTCATCAATGAAAGTTTGGGGTTGAAATAAACGTACTACAAAGTAGAAAAAAGGTGACCTTTACATATAATAGCAACAAGATACAAAGGGTGTGCTTGGTTGGTTTTAGGAATTGGGAATACTAAAGTAATGTAATGAATATCTCCTACCAAGCACCCTCTAAAAGCCCTAGTTCAACACTAAAATCACCTAGATTGTTTTTTTTTATTTTGTTTTTTTAAATCCAACTATTTTTAAGCTTTCATTTGATATACAGAGTAATTTAACCAAAACAACTTCAATTAATAATAAAAAAAATGTTTTGCACTATCCACATCAGATTGATATATATCTTTTCATATTGAACTTAGAATGAGAGGTTGTAATTAATCTTAAAAGGATAATTTGGAGGGTATCCTTGACCTCCGTACCCTATTTCAATAGTACGTGTCCGTCTCACTTGCAAGGAGCATCAACGTCGGGCAAATCACAGGTCCATAAATCACCCACATGTGCTGAGGCACGGATGCAAACCCCTGACGTGTTTGCCACACATGTGAAGTCTGGGCGTTTGCGCGCGGTGACAGTACCACTTGAGCTATGTCCAATTGGTGAGAGGTCGTATTTCTCACAAACTACAGTGGATTCTACACTATGACATTTAATTAACTAGTAGGGTGTCCGCGCAATGCAGCGGTACTTTATGTTCGAAAGTCAACATATTGTATTTGTATTAAAATGCGTTGTGTATGAAACATAAATTTTAGTTACGATGAATATGCACACTTAAAAAAACAAAGCATGCCAATATATATTTTCCATTATTATAAATTGTGTTCATATGCTTTTGTTGAAACATTGTTTGCATGTATAGTTAGGAGATTTGAAAATATGTACTTTTTATTTTTAAAATGCAAATTAAGTTGATTCAAAGTTATTGAGAAACATGTATGAAAGCATTTGTAGATAGGTCCATTTATCATATTGTGAGTAGGTAATAATAATTTAGTCATTAAAGAGTTACTAAAGTTACCAAAATAACTTATTGTTTTTAAATTTACTCAAGTCAATGTTATGGTATTTTTGGTATTTCTCATATTTATTTGTGTAAGTTTAAAGATAAAAATGCAAAACTCTTTACAAGGCTTATAGATATAGATATTTTGATTTTTATAAATTTTTATTCGTAAGATAACATGAACTCTGGGATGTCGACATCAAAAGAATGAGTAGCAACGCAAGGGAAAACAAAGAAGTCTTGGTCAAAAGTGAAGGGCACCGCCCAATAGAAACAGATGGACTAAGTCAATTCAAGCCTAGATGTACTTACACATTCCAAGTCGTTGGAAGACCAAGGAAAAATAAATAAAATAAAATCTATTTATGAAAACCACACAATTTGGTTATGTGAACAAAGATCCCCTGTTCACACTTCTAGTCTAGAAATTGTATCCATTATTATAATACGGTTAGAAACATATAAAAATTCTTTATAGCAAAGTAGTTTAAAAATTAATTTACATCATCATCATATGATAACGATCAACTTTAACAAAATGACTTCTTAAATGATAATTAAGAGATAGTAGCATTAAGCATTCATAACATCCACATCTCATTACTCGGGAAAAATAATGCACAACTTGACTTGATAAAAAGGTAAATAGCAATGGTCCCAATCATAATTGGAGAGCAATCACGAAACACATGGGTTCAGAAAATGATATGGAAGCTACATACACTATATTTTTTTGGGGGGATTCCATTTCCATTGACTAACAAGATGTTTCGTAAACGTATATTTGTTTCTACTTTTATAATTTATATAAACTAAACGAGTAATGTTAAATGTGACTACGGTTATATATATATAAATTGAATGAGTAATGTTAAATGTGACCAAAACTATAGAATTATTATACTTATATGTGATCATACACTTTTTACAAAATTAATTTATTCCACATTCTCAAACTTAAGTAAAAACCAAAAACAATACTCCATTCCATAACAAAAGCTTACCAGTTACTACTATTTTTTATGCTCCGATGTATAAATAAAAATAATATAGTTGTTCCTAACCTTGCTCTAGATGTATAATAATACTGTATCATCATAGTAACTGGTAAAAATTAATGTGGTAAAAGTAAAACAGTGTCTTGAGAAAATGGAAGTACCTGGTGGAGGTTGTGTGGTAGATCCACTTGGTGCTTGAGCTGCATCAAATTTCATTATATAAAATTAATTAAGTAGTCCTTTAATTACACGATCCATAAAAAAAACATAATAAATAGAAGCAACTAACCATTTTTACAGGCGCTAGCATCAGATGGAATATCGCACAAACGAGGAAGACGAAGAGCTTGCTCGACATTAATTCCAAGTCCAGCCAAAAAGGAAGGATTCTCATATAAGTTACACAAACATACTAAATCGGTAGCTACTGCTTCTTTGATCGGATCACAGCATGAGTTTGGTGGTTTTGTGGTGGCGTTAAGGTAATCGGCACACGGAATTAGTTTTGAAGCGCAAGTCTGAGCTTGCGCTTCTGCCGTCGATACCGCTAATGCCATCAACAACAGCGCAACTAGAGCCGTCAGCGATGAAGAAGTTGCCATTTTTGGGTTGTTTTTTTGTTAGGGGGGTTGATCTGTTAATAATAGAGAAAGCAGGTGGTGTAATTTATAAAAGGAGGGTTGTTGAAAGTTGAGAAATTTCAGCTGGCACCGTATTACAGTAGCATTCTTTTTTTATTTTATTACAATAATAATCATTTAATTTATTATTTGTTGCGTATTGTTGTTGTAATTTATATTCTTCTATTTTTGTTGTTTATATATAGGTTGTATCCAAGAATTCAATATCTGACTCTGCCTTTAAATATTTGAACAATAAAGCTTTGTGATTATTTTTATTGTATTTGTAATTATAATGTATTATTGACTATTTTTGTCTTGGGGATTTTTGGTTCGCATAATGTTTATATAAATTTTGTCAAGTAAATTAAAATTTTGAAAAATTAAAATATGAAGCGGCAGAAATATGTCACACAATTAGATTGAATGAAATGAAATTGAATTTGGAGTAATAATAACAAGTAATATTGATCATATAAATCAATAAAAATCAACAACGTAAGACTTTTAAATTATCATAAAAATATAAATAAGTAATATATTAAAATATTAAACATTTTATAATTGTAGTAAAGTAAGCATTAAATATTTGGCTATTATAATTATTACAGTCGAGTTTTTATCTCATGTTGGTCCCTTCGCTACCTAAATGACCAAAATACTCTCGCTATTATTTTCATATTGGCCATTAATTTTTCCACGGGTAAATTTACTTGTACACAGGTAGATTCAGTTGTCAACTCACATTAAATCCCTTTGAATCCCTGTGGACACATTAATATTGCCTGTGACAATATCATTGCCCTTTCATATTCATTAAATTTTTTAATCCATATTCCTATTTTCCTTTAACTTATTCTCCCTCATCTTTTTCCTTTTTCATATAGCCAAGAAGAATTAAGACCAAAATCAATTGTCATTATAAATCCCCTTTTTACAATTATCTTCATCTGTCATAACATGCTACCATCGACCACACCATCTTGACCAGTAAGGGTATGTTTGGCACAACTAGCTGGAGCTGGTAGCTTGTAGCTTGTAGTTGGTAGCTTTTAGCTGGAGCTTTTTGTAATATTTGTGTTTGGCAGAGTAGCTGAAGCTTGTAGCTTATGAATGTAAAATGACATAAATGGACAAATATATATTAATTTTAAAAGCTACCCAAAATTTTGGTTGCCAAACGGAGCTTATGAAAAAAACCATAAGCTACAAGCTCTCATAAACTCCTACAAGCTACACGCCAAACACACCCTAAGTATCATCGTCGTTACTACTTAAAACCACAAACCCCATCGATTTCTAGTTATTAGAGTATGACTAGTCAATAAGATTATCTTTTAAAAAAGATGACGTAAGCAACATGATTTTTAATTTCTTATCGTGTGTATATATATATAAAAGAATAAAATACGATAGAGTACACAAATAATAGTAATTAGTAATAATTATAATTATAATTATAATTATAATCTATAAGTCAAGATGCTCTTTCTAGCTAAACTAATAATTTATGTGATCAATTCATAGCTCTTGATCATTTTTTATTTTTTTATGATGTTTGTAGATTAGAGATTAGATTAGAATATTAGATATTGGATTCTACTTGAGACAAATAAGTTCAAAACGAGTTCGCCCAAAAATAGTTAGGAATAGTGAGTTTTGCAAGAAATATTGGGCTGCCTTATGTTTGCATGGTGGGTTAATTGGGCCAGTTGGGCTACAGTATAGTACTGTGATAGTGTGATCTTTCTGAACAAAATGTCATCAAGTCATTTACAGAACCTTTTTTTTTTTTTTTTTCATAATATCTTTTATGTTCTGAACAAAGTGCACGAGTCAATTAGAAATCGACAATATATCCACAGAGGATATATTCATATTTTTGATTTATCGTTAAATATTTGTAATAAGTCGGGCATATGATTAAATTAAAAGTAAATCATAACATTATAATCGGAATTATTTACAAGTCACCACGAAGCAGAAAATTAAGAACAAAAAAAAAAAAAAAAAACATAATAAAAAAGGTAACAATCTAAAAGTATAGCCGCAATAAATAAAGCTCAAGAATTACAAATTAAACCCAACTCCTCCATGAACGTCCATAACTACCACAACCACCAGTGGCACAAATCCTAGTTTGTACATTCTCAAATTCCGATACCTGGCACGGTACGTGTATTCCGCCACGATGATCAAACCCGTAAACCTTCTCAGCTTCTCTTAAAAGATCACCAAAAAGTGGGTGATTAAAATAAATTACAGGCACCAAAACTCTATGTGCATCATCCTCTTGTTCACCAAAATAAACTGCCATATGTCCTCTAGGAACCGTTTTTTCATCGCCGATTCGAGTGTAATTTGAACCTCGTCTTGAAAAGCAAATCTCTTTCATGCTTTTCTTTAGAATCTGTCCCAATTTGCATAAACTTGTTATGGCTTTATTTGTACAATTTGTAGGTTTTAACTTGGTGTATGTACTAGATTGTGTTTTCCGATCATGGAATGTCCATTTGATTGCTTTAACGAGCTTTAGTCGAATTCTGAAACCTCGAACGTGTTGTTTCATAGCCATAATGTTTGATGAGATTAAAAGGGGTTTCTGGGATTTTTGTGATTAGAAATGGGTGATGATTAAAATTTGTGAATAGTGATTATTGGTCTTGTGGTTGACACTATAATATGTGTGTATGTGGTAGTATTCTTGATGCTTTTATATGTGACATTTGATAAGATTTAAAGGATTTGATGGAATTTTGATGATTGGAATTGGGCTGTGTTTAGAATTTGAAGATGAGGTCAAAAGGTTAGTGATTGAGTCATAAAGATGTGAATACAGGTAAGTGTTAATGGGGTATTTATATAAAGGTGGAACTGTGGAAGTAGTGGAGTAAAAGAACAAGATTCTTTAGTATGTATTTTATAAACATTTTTCATCGTTTAAAGTATTTGTAATTGTTGTGAGGCAGGGGGAAGAAGGAGGTTGTCGGCACACGGCTCAGGTGGCTCATGTAGTGATGTGGCATGCAAATTTTTAAACGATAAGTGACCAAACGGATAAAGTGGACATAAATAAATTATTTTGGTTTTTAGTTCTTTGCATTTGTGTGTGTTGTGATACCAATCATACATTTATGTAACTTTATTACTAAATATTAAATATTAATTAATTAATTAGTATTAAAAATCGACTTAAGACCAAAGAACCTAGTAATTAAGATAATGCTTATTGAACTATGTGTATCTGATGAAACAATGACATAGTGTAGGGGTCCTTATGTAATTGTTGAGTCTATATATAATTATATATGTATCCAGAATTCTGATCGACAATAATAATAATTCCCTCATTAGAGGTTTCATATGGTATCAGAGCCTTACAAACCCTAACCCTATCTCAACCAACAATCGACAGAAACATCAGTCGCTATGGCACCTGCTACTACTACAGCATTAACAGCATTTACAACAGCCGAAAAGGCTGCCCACAGTCATCATCGTTGGGCGTTTCTTCTAAGTCAAGAAAACTTTCAATTCTGGAAAACAATGGTGGAGCCCTTCTTCTCGACACACAAACTTATCGGGTATCTAAATGGATCAATTCCATGTCCTCCCTCAACCTCAACTGGAGCAGAAAACGCTCGAGTACCAAATCCTAGTTTTGCAATCTGGAAAGAAAACGATGATCATGTAAAGATGGTACTTCTTTCATCGATCTCTGAACAATCATATGGTGTTTTCTATGGTAAACAAACATCTCAGGAAATCTGGGAAGCCTTACATCGTGCCTATGAGCCAACAACTCTCTCTCGTGAACTTACTCTCAAAACCAATCTTCTCAAACTAGAAATCGGGAGTGATGAATCTGTTATAGCCTACTTACGGCGTGCCAAAAGTTATGCTGATTCTCTGGCCTCCATTGGTGAACCCGTACGTGATAAAGATTTAATCCTCACAATATTAGCCGGGCTATCTTCTCGTACAGAATTTAGTAGCCTTGTCACAACTCTTACCGCTCGTGGAACTGCCATTCATATTGATGACCTTCAAGCTCTACTTGCTGACCATGAATTCGTTCAAGGGAGATCTAAACCTAACATTGCTCAAGCTTATAATGTACAAACCAACCAATGTACACCAGGTGGTTCAACAACGAGTTCCATAACCAATCCTTCTGCATATCAGCAACTTGCTGCTCAAGCACAAGCTCTTGGACTCAGCCTCACACCGACATCAACACAACCACATGCCTATTATAGCAATCGTAACAATCGTGGGGGCGGTCGTGGTAACCGTGGAAGAAATAACACTCGTGGTGGTGGAAATCGTGGAGGTCGTAGTCGTGGACCAGATTTTAGTTGGGCCTCCATTCAGAATACTGTGTTTGGGCATTGTCAGCAGTGTGGTATTCATCATCTCCCATCACAGTGTCCCAATCATAGAGGTAATGAGGGAACTCAACCCGCAGCTCACTTTAGTAACCAACGTGCCACTCGCGGGGCCCAATCTTCTACATCCTCAACTCCAACTTGGTTTCCAGATACAGGGGCAAACAACCATGTGACTCCAGACCTATCCAACTTTGATTTCTCTGAAGCATATCATGGCCCCGATTCTTTACATGTTGGTAATGGTAAAGGTCTTCCAATTCTCCATGTAGGCTCAAGTAAAATCTATACACCGCATAAATCATTCACTTTGTCTGATGTTTTACATGTCCCATCTATCTCCAAAAACCTATTATCTGTACAAAAATTTTGTGTTGATAATGACGTGTTCTTTGAATTTCACTCGTGTTTTTTTGTTGTGAAGGATCGGTTTACTCGTGCTACCCTTCTCACCGGCCCGAGCAGTAATGGTCTTTACACCCTCAATCTTCCACAACTCGAGTCAATAAAGCAGGTCGCCTTCTCTGTTACCCGTGCCTCATCTGATATCTGGCATCAACGCTTGGGTCATCCACATCCAAGATTACTTCAGTCCATGTTGAGTCATTTTTCACTTCCAGTTTCTAGTAGAACTTTGCATCAGTTGTGTTCGGCTTGTCAACTTGGCAAGTCCAATAAGTTAACTTTATCTATTTCTTCTTTTAAAAGTAAAAATGTTTTGGATTTAATTTATAGTGATGTGTGGGGACCTGCACCATGTTTATCTTCAAGTGGCCATCGTTATTTTGTTCTTTTTGTGGATGATTATTCTCGTTATATGTGGGTGTATCCTATGGCTCGTAAATCAGATGTCTTTGATATTTTTAAACAATTTATAACCATGGTTGAACGACAATTTAGCTCTAAAGTTAAAAATGTCCAAACAGATTGGGGGGGTGAGTATCGAAACCTCTCAACTTACTTCTCCACTATGGGAATTGTTCATAGGTTGTCATGTCCGCATACTCATGAACAAAATGGGTACGTTGAACGGAGAAATAGGCATGTTGTTGAAACTGGTCTTACACTCTTAGCACAAGGCAACGTGCCTCATCATTATTGGCATTATGCATTTGACACCGCTGTATTTTTGATTAATAGAATGCCTTCGCGTGTGTCTGAGTCTGTTTCTCCTTATGAACACTTGTTTCAACGACAACCCGATTACCTATTTCTTAAAGTCTTTGGGTGTCAATGTTTTCCATACCTGCGACCCTATAATGCACACAAATTAGACTTCCGTTCTACTTCATGTGTCTTTTTAGGCTATAGCCCTACACACCATGGTTATAGGTGTCTTGATGTAAAAACTGGTCGTTTATACATTGCTCGTCATGTACGATTTAACGAGTCTGTGTTCCCATTCCTTCCTTCTTCCAATTCCACCAACCATGGATCGGATCATGTGTTCAACACTACTCCTCCAAAGACTTCCACACCTCCCAGACCACCTAAATCAGCAGCTACTGATTATAGTTATTACCCTGTTGATGACCTACCCGACCCTAGCTCTATTCCCTCGACTACCGAGGCATCTCCTACACCATCTCATGAACCATCATCGAGCTCAAATACTGAGGATTCTGCCACAGATTCACAAACTTCCTCCTCGACTACAGAGAACTCTACACAATCAGATCTGCCCCCACCAATTACACGTACTCATCCAATGTCGTTGCGTCCGAATCCAAAATCTAAAGTACCATTTGATCCTTCTGCTAATCTTACTACTTCTAATATCTCATCACCAACCACTGAGCCAACATCATTTAATATTGCTAACAAATATTTTGAGTGGCGCAGGGCTATGCAAGAAGAGTACTCAGCCTTAGTTCGAAATGAAACTTGGACACTTGTGCCATTTTCTGATAAATACAATGTAGTCGGGTGCAAATGGGTATATAAACTCAAGCGCAAAGCTGATGGTACTATTGAGCGCCATAAGGCACGACTTGTAGCAAAGGGTTTCCATCAACAACCGGGTGTTGATTTCGATGAGACATTTAGTCCGGTAGTCAAATCTACTACAATTCGAACTGTACTTTCTTTGGCCGTTTCTCGAGGTTGGACTCTTCGCCAGTTGGATGTCCAAAACGCTTTCCTTCATGGAAGTTTGACAGAAACCATTTACATGACCCAACCTCCTGGGTTTGTAGATCAGGCACATCCAAATCATGTGTGTCGTCTTAAACGATCCTTATATGGTCTAAAACAAGCTCCCCGGGCATGGTTTCATCGATTGTCCCAAGCGTTGTTAGCTGTTGGTTTTATTGGTTCTACAACGGACTCTTCCTTATTTGTATATGCACACGGATCAGTTACTCTTTATGTTCTTGTCTATGTTGATGACATTATAGTCACAGGGAACTCTTCGGACAAGATTGAGTGGCTTGTCTCTACACTTGGTGCTGATTTTTCGTTAAAGGACTTGGGGCCATTACATCATTTTCTCGGTATTGAAGTCATTCCTCATGGAACAGATGTCCTTCTGTCGCAACAACAATATATTTTAGATATCCTACAGCGAGCGGGCTTGTCTGATGCTAAACCAGTGGCATCACCAATGTCCTCGGGGATGCAACTTAGCCGTGAACAGGGCACCTTATTAACAGATCCAACTAAATACCGACAAATTGTTGGTGCATTACAATATGCGACCCTCTCTCGCCCGGACATTGCATATGCTGTTAACAAGGTGTGCCAATTTATGCAAGCTCCTACGGATCTACATTGGGCTGCTGTAAAGCGAATTTTGCGCTATTTGCGTGGTACTAGCTCTCATGGACTTCTCATTCGGAAAAACTCTAGTATGGCACTACATGCCTTCTCTTATTCTGCAATCAATGCTTTCTCAGATGCTGATTGGGATGGGTGCCCCGATGATCGTCGTTCTACGGGAGGGTTTGCAATATTTCTTGGATCGAATTTAATATCTTGGTGTTCACGGAAGCAACGAACAGTTTCTCGCTCGTCTACCGAGTCTGAATACAAGGCCCTTGCTGATACTGCAGCTGAACTTACATGGCTTCAAGCTCTGCTTACCGAGCTTGGTATTCGGTTGCCAGTCCCTCCAACCTTATGGTGTGATAATCTTGGTGCTACTTATTTATCGGCTAATCCAATATTTCATGCACGCACGAAGCATATTGAAATCGACTTTCACTTTGTTCGGGAAAAAGTTTCAGCAGGAGAACTCAACATTCAGTTCATTTCCACTGACGATCAAGTTGCCGACATATTCACTAAACCTTTGTCCACGCATCGCTTTCTATTTCTCAAGTCCAAGCTTCAGGTCGTCTCCCGCCCTTAGCTTGCGGGGGTGTATTGAACTATGTGTATCTGATGAAACAATGACATAGTGTAGGGGTCCTTATGTAATTGTTGAGTCTATATATAATTATATATGTATCCAGAATTCTGATCGACAATAATAATAATTCCCTCATTAGAGGTTTCATAATGCTGATAATATGTGTTTAAGACAAATCGTTAGGTAAGTGATTGCAATTTATGTTAATGATGTAAATGTGATTTGAAAAGCATAAAGCTAAGTTGAAGATGTGAATGGCTGATCATAAAGTTCTCTGTTTTAAGTATAACTAACAAAACATAGATCTACGAAGGATAATACTGAAGGATCATTCAAAGCAAAAGCGTGATAGCAAATAGCAAAGAAGGAAAAGCGTCCAAAGAGTGCAACATATTGATCACGCGACAAGGGTACGTCCAGAAACAAGAAAGGCAAAGCGTGAAGTTATCTTAGATTTCAATTTCAAATAATTTGATCCAAAATATCATAATAACTCTTTTGACATAACACAAAACATAAATTATGAGACTATTTGAAATTTCTATTTCAAATAATTTGATCCAAATATCATAATCAGAACATAATTATGTAGTAATAATAATTGTAATTCTTTTTTTTTTTTTTGGTAAAATAATTGTAATTCGCAATATGTAGACTATTTAGGGAGAGAGACTAGACATAATTTTGTAGTGAGAAAGTATTAAATCATCCCCGTATTTTTCAATTTGTTTTATCAATCGTCTCTGACTTTCAAAAAGTATTTGAATAATCCATTTTTTGAAACTTTTGTTCAATGATAGTCCAAAATGGACTATTTAAATAATATATTTTTGTGAAAGTTTTGTTCACCGGTAGTCCATTTTGGATTGAACTAAGGTTTCAAAATTTGAACTATTCAAATACTTTTTAAATGTCAGGGACGACCTATGGAACAAATTGAAAACCACATGGATTATTTAAATAATTTACTCTTTTGTAGAATACTCCACTTAAATTATCAATAGATCTTGAAATTCTAAAATGAAGATGCAAAGAAACAACCAAACCATAAGACAAATCGAGTTGAAACGGTAAAAAAATATTTAAAGTTTTCATTAATATAAAATACTTGTTTAAAAATTAGTTTTCTAAATTAATTATGATTACGAATGCAGATTAACAAAAACATGTCAAATGGTTTATATTACTACAAGACGACAAATGCTGACAATATTTTGCATTGCTTCCAACATATATACATAGATCTTGATTTCCGGATGCAATTGTTACTTTGTACCAATTGGCCGGTACACATTATTTTATTTTGATTTGTACTTGATAATACTATACTTTATCTGGTACTAGCTAGTATTCGATGCATGCGGGTATACTTAATTTAATCGATCAACAAGCACTTGTAAATACCCTGATAGATCTCAACACGAAACATCGTAGAACAACACATGTTCTGATCCATTTACTTATATCATACATTTAATATTATTATTATTATTATTATTATTAATCGAGTTTTGTTGACAATGACCCTTAAAGCTATCATTAACAGGGTCGTCACTGAGTTTTCGGACGCCATGGACAAAAACTGACTATTTGCTGATGGGTTTTGTTAACGATGACCCTTAAAGATATCATTAATAAATTTATTTAGACATGTAAAATGTAATTGCATTGCATCAATTAGTATTCAGGGATCGAAAAATATTCAAAGGAACATCGAGTTTATCTTGACATAATGTAAACAATATTCAAAGGAACATCGAGTTTATCATGAAATTGTCATCGTCACTTTCCTTATTAAAATACAAAATCGGAATACAATAAACACATAAATATATGGATCTATAGGTGCTATTTAACTAATAAAACCTTGTTACAAGACATAAAAACAAGGTTTTTGTTATTTAATTCCGGGTGTTGGCGATGATCTAGGGCGGATTGTCGTGTTGTGTTATAGAGTGATTATCATGGGCAAAATCCTACTAAAAACATTTATGTACAGAAAACATGCTAGTTAGTAATTATGCATTTTTGTTTTGTGTGATCATATATGACATATACGGTCACTAAATTTTGTGAAATGACCTTGTTAATACACCGGGTATTTCTAGCACTACTACATGAAATATAATATGTTACGGTTTGATTAATATGATCATGCAATTTACATATAAAATTATAATCCCATGTCAAGTTATGTAAAAATTAATAATCCATGATATGATCCGACTATAATTAGGCTCGTTCAAAAATATCCGTATCGAAATCAGTTATTCGAAAATTCCAAAAACCTGGCCGATCCGAAATTATCCGAAAGTTCGAATATTCAAATTTCAGATATCCAATTTTTCGGATTCGGATAGCATTTTTCAGATAATTCGGATAGTTTATATATCCTATATCCGAAAAATCTAAATTTTTCCTTCTTCATTTTTTCTACTATTATCAAATAATTGATTATTGTTATTAAATTAAATATTGATTAATAATGATATTACTTGGCCTATTGTTTGTATTTTTGATAATGAACTTAGTAATGTAAGTTTTGATTATATATAATGTGACAATTTTATAAATTAAAAATTGGTTTTTATTATTTTCATATATACATATCCGAAATTACATATTCGAATACTATAATTAACTATTCGAAATTTCGGATATACGACTTTGAATACCCTTAACTATGAGGGTGTAATGATCAAACGAGAAATAATTATTTTTTGAAAAGAAATAAGAAGATATTTTAAAACTTTAATTCACTAAAATTTTAAAGTTTAATAAAAAATTGTTTCAAAAAATAACTTTTATTTGTTGTAGATCTCACGTATACACAAAAGGGTTAATAAATAAAAAGAGCATCAAAATTTCACAAAATGTTAAATTTTAAAGAATGATCAAAAATTGTTTACTTAAATCAACCATAACTATACGTAATTAATATATTTAAGGGTAACTAAAATTTATAATATAATTCAAAATGATGAATCCTAATTGGCTTTATTTTTCACATAGACGAAAGTTTTAAAAGATAAGTTATTTTTATAAGTGCACTTTAAGTTTCCATTTAAATTAAAATACCCATTTAATAAAATCTTTATTTTCCCTTTGTAATTCTACGTACAGGGGATATCATTTATAATGTTGATATTACAATTGAATAGTAATGTTGACCAATCACAAAACACATATTCTACATTTTTTATCTTTCAACTTTTTTTATTTACATAAATGACCCATACATTAACACTAACATTACCTTTTGAATCGTGCGGTTCAACATTACGGATTAGATGATACTTCAGTTGATGGTTCTACAAGGAAGACCTAAGGTAGGTTAATTCATTTATCAACAGATTTTTTTATTCCGTTTGAATTTATTTCAATAATTCTTTGATGACCGATAGCGTACAAGTACCGTGAGGGAAATGTGAAAAGAACCCTATTTAGGGAGTGCAATAGAGAACCTGAGATCCGATGCCCGGATTATTTTCCCATACATTAATTATAATTTGAATTATTCTAAAGTTTTTCATGGGGTTTCGTATGTGGCGATGTGGTATAAATGGAATCGGCGAAACCGTTTAATTAATGAAGCTACATAAAATCGTATGAAGATTATGCACGAGGATCTTTTTCCTAGAATTCAATCGTCTTCTCTTCGTTTGATCTCGAATCGAAGCTTGAAGTTGGGCTGGTTGTGGGTAAATTGGGTGTTAAATCCAGCGGACTTTGACTCGGGCTAATATATTTTGTTTGCTGCCGTTTGTTGTTGTTTTGGTGTTATTTCTACATTCTTGTAAGTTTGGTTTGTCTCTCCTCCTTCTAGAGCTTTTGGTAATATAAGTTTCCAAAAAAATAATTTGAATTGGAATATTTTGGGAATTGACACTTCAATTAATGTTCATTAAACACTCTTTAATTAAATTATGCCCCAACCAATCCATTCCTATACATGAACGTCATGTCATGCATTGTTGGGTATCATATCATAGAGGACAATAGGGATCAAACATTCACTCATACTGATCACAAAAAATACAGTTTCATTTTCGTTATTATTCAGATAAAACAAAATGAACCCAAATCCCACACACTTTCATCTAATAGATATGACTTATATATACTTTCTTTTCGTAAATGATTGTACACAATTTGGTAGGATGTCATCTATCTTTGATGTTCATTTCACAATAAAAAATATGGGAGAAAATTAAAAAAGTATATGGTAAGAAAAGTATGGCCTACAATGTATTCATATTTGCCTAAGCTTTACTCCATACCCTTTTGCAGGTAGACATACACTACACATACAGTACAACATATATTTATATATATAGCACTCGATCCATATATACTAGTATAATATAATTTTGTCGATCAACATAAGCATCATACATGTACTATTTTTGGAAATAATAATATACGACTTCTGTAGTACTCTCATTTTCAGATAAAGATATAAAGGTAAAAGAGATTGATGTAGTCATGGTAAACTTACCATATTTACTCAAGGTAGGAATTTTTTTTTGAAGTTAAGTATCAAGCTAGTTGTTTAGGGCATGGTTAGTTAAAAGTTGAGTGAAAACATGTATTATGTATGATTATATAAAGCAGACATAAGTATCAAACTTAACTATGGTGTCAATGTTATATTGGAATATACCATTTGGTTTGGATTACATAAAAAGTTCGTTATTAATAAATCTATCTCTTCGATTAATATTAATATCAAATACTGTAAACTTCAATTCAATCAGCCTAGACCTGACTGTTTCAAGTCCATCACTCAAGATCGAACTAAATCAACCGCTCGGATGTATAGTACGTGAGAGGTACGTCAAGCTCAACAAGAAGCCCCTCAAACTACGCTGGCACAATTAATTAATCTAGTAGCACAGATTTTTTTTACTTATTACCGCCCATGAAAATCGAACATGAAACACTTTTCATATATATGTCGTCTTTGAAACCATGTATGTTACAGACTAATAACAATATAATTAACTGAATTCTGTCCAAAAATAAAAGCGTGGATCAACGTATCTGTACGCAGAAGCACAAGGCACTAACTTATTAGTTAGCTAGCTAACATAACAAGTAAACAAAAATTATCTAACTAACAATACTTCATACGTGTCGGCCTGGAAAGATCCATGGACCAAGGGCCACACAGTTGGGTCCCAGAGTAGTGTCTAGAACGAAAAAGCTTGTAAGCTTTTGCTACTTAGGTGTCATGTTCGAATTTTTAGAACTTAAATCCATATCCTCCATAGGATAATTAAAGAGATATATAGACAGATTTTACGCCATCAAATCTAATGAGAGTTTAAATTTAAGTGTGACCGCGAGAGGTTAATGATCAGTGGCCAGCAGGCAGGCCCAGCACATGCCGGACCACAAGCCGCCACGTACCGGAAAGACTCTTCCAGGCCATTTTCACATCATCATTGACTGGGCTCCATATTCCACTAGCTAATAACTTCAACTCTTCAAGCCAATATGCTTACTTCTTCATGCGTTACAAAAAGGGAAATAAACTGTTCTCCAAAACTGTACGGATGAATCATGTGGTTAGTTATAAATAAGAGACCATTTATGTAAATATTAAATAATTGGAGAACTAAAAAAGTAAAATATTTAAGTGTTGATTAGCCAACAACACAATTCATTTGTGCTGTCAACGGTACAATTGCTATGCCCATACAAAAAACTAATACACTCTGTAATTTTTACATTTAATTAGTAGTACATAACATTTTGGATGGTAATGTGAATATCGTTCACTACAAAAAATATATTTTATTCGCGTTTTTTAAAACTGTAAAAAATATACTTTCTCCGTCTCAAAATAAGTGTCATGTTTCAGTCATTACGGAGTTTAAGACATTACATTGTCTGGTAGTGAAGATAACACTATTACCCATACTTTTTGCACAGACTCTCATATCAGTCTTGGAAAGATATATGGAGGGTAATAAGATGATAAAGTTAATATACTATTTTTGAAAGTAAACACTTATTTTGGGACAAACAAAAATAAAAAGGTGGACGTACACTTATTTTGAGATGAAGGAGGATTAAATTGTTTACAATTATTAATGTGTACAAAAATGTTCACATTAATAAAGGTGAATAAACATATAAGAAAAAATATGTTCATGTTTATAAGTGAAAAACATTTTGACAAAATAAGAATATTTGCAACGCGAACGTTCTGGCCGAGGTGGAGCCTCAGAATGCCCCAGAACGCCGGCAACGGGGCGTTCTGGGGGGCGTTCTCGGGGCGTCGAGCATGGGAGCACGGGGCAGCGTTTGGGCGTGCAGGTGGGGTCCACGGGCTTATTTAATTGTTTTTTCGTTTTTTAACCGTTTGATCTCCAAATAAAAAAAAAAAATTTTAAAACTAGCCGTTAAGGCATTAAAAAATAAAATAAAATTTTTTTTTCTTCTGACCGTTACACTCCAACGGCTTTTAGCCAAAAATATTTTTTTTTTCCCACCTCTATATATACATACTCTATTATATCACTTTTTCACACACCAATTTCATTAAACTCTCTCTCAATTCATACAAAATTCAAACAATGGAATCACTAAATATGTATGGTTACTACTTGTTCTACATGTTACTATAATGGTTAACACTTAATATGTATGGTTACTAAATATGTATGGTCACACACCAATGTTCACGTTGATGCTTACGTGGATGCCTACATGGACACTGATTTTAACAAAATTTTGAAACAAATATGTATGGTTACTACTTGTTCTACAGGTTACTACTTAGACATATAATGTAAAAAAATGAATTGTTTCGTTCACACAATATCGATTAATTTTGTTAAGTATACAATATAATGGTTAACACTTAATATATATATTTTAAAGGCACTTAATCCAATTTAATATAGCAACATTTAATTCTTTGTAGAGTGTAAATGATAGCATCTAAATTATTACTAAGCTAGAAATTATACTTAATGAGTGATGGTGGAAGATTTGTGGTTCTAACTTGAACTTGTGACGTACTTGAGATTTTAGTTAAAGATTTTTTCCTTTAAGGTATTTGAAGAATACTTTTCCAAGAGATTATTACATTGTGTTTAGTTCGCGGAATATTTACATTAGTAAAGTGTAATGTAAATCATCAAAAAAATCACAAAATTTATCGATCATAATCCTCTTTGTTAAACACACCCTTGAGTAAATTTAGAATCAAGACTGCTAGTTTTATCTCAGTTTATGATCTTATGTAGTGATTAGTGAAGGCTATCATAGTATCATAGACTTTTTAGGTCACATATAGTATTTCTACGATTCTGATTTTCTTTTGCTTATAAATTTATATATATTATTTTTAAGTTAAATAATAAACAGGAGAAGTGTCTCCTTCTAGGCTGATTGGTCGGTTTGTGGGGCATACGGCGGGCGTGTATAAAGAAATAATTAAGAAATAGCAAGTCGACCAACCAAAGGGCGCGTTACTTTGCCGGTGAGAGTGAAACTCTTTTATTTCTATAATAATAATAGTTTTTTTTTTTTAAATAATATAATATAATATAATAATAATAATTCATATAATATAATATAATATATCATTTATATTAAGAATTATATATTTATTTATATTTATATGAAAAATGCTAAAAAAAATCTAACTAATTATACTCAAAATTTCCTTATATATAATCTAAAATATCATTCATTACGCTTAGTAAAAGAAAATTTTCGAGTATGATAGATGCAAATTTAATATTGTTAAATGTAATGTAAATAAAAAAGTAATATTTAAATTTGCATCTAAAATTTTGTCATGTAGAGCCTAAAGGACTTTGATTACCATGCATATAACCCGTTATATAATACGGAAATGTTAACAGGATAATAACGAGCCGCTACTACCATGCTAGTTGTGTTTAATAATGCATTTTTGAACATTTCATAATCAATCATATGATCTATGAATTACCTTTCAACTCTTCTATAAACTGCTCAAGCTTGATCACTACAGTAACTTCGAAAACAGTTGTCATTTCTCATAGCATCGATTCACGCCTTCACTAAATTAAAGCCTTCTATTTAGCACCAATAAATTAACTTCGATATGTTAGTATTCGATCAATCACTAAAATACACATGAAAATCTTTAAGCGCGCTACTTGTTTACGTCATCTTCAATGTACACTAAATATCGAATCACACTATAAATATTGGTATAAAAATTTGATGTAATTCTTCTCCTACTGAGGCAACAAAATGATGTCAATATTTCACGTAATACTGTTCGACAACCTATTTATTTCACGCTAGGTTTGGTGCGTAACACAATTCACCACACCAAATGTTTATAATAGCTAGACTTTATCTATGATCAACTTTAAAATTAGTAAACAAAATAGTTGAGATGTTTAAAGTTAGTATCGTACGGAGTAAAAGCTTTGAGAGACTAATTTCGCCGTTTCTCCGATAGTCAACTAAGAAATTATAGCATATATACATAGACATAAATCATGACAAGACATAGAAGATCCACAATTATAATGACATAAAGTAAGTTGCTCCCAATTGAATTTTTGCATTGTTAGATTTTCATTTACCCTACAAACTTCTTTATATATGAACTTAATTTCTTTCTTCCAGTAGTTTCAATATGCGTACAAGCTATGCATTCATGTTATGTGTTCCCCTTTGATAAAGATGAATTGAATGCTTTCTCTCCGGCCGTTATCATTATCCACTATCTCCATAATTACATTATATAATAACTTAAATGATATATCAGATATTTTGATTAAATGTTACGTCCCAAGCTCCATGTTGAACCGGTAATCTTTTGACTGTTTCGTGATATATAACAACCTTTTGATATGAACATGTATTAGTTTTTCATGGTAAATGCATGTATTTATGGTGGGGTGGGGAGAAATGATACCAAGATATGAGAAAGGTGAAAGTAAGAAATATGGACCACCATATTCATTTCATGGTAAAATAAAATGATAGATCACTAAGTGTTTACTCAGATAAAGAAACTGATCGATATAAGAAAACAGTAACATAGCCTTGATTATTATAATATTGTCATGTTATTAAACGAAAGTTTGAAATAGCTAGAAGACCCCTAAAGAGGAAATCTAGCTTGTTAAACATTCTTTTTGGTCGGGTGTGTAAGTCATCCCATGCCATCACATTCTTAAATCTCACTCATCTTTCTCTCTCCCATCTCTATCAAACATATATACATATATAATTAAATATCTAAAAGAAAGATACAAAGAAAGTGGTCAGAAAAAAGATAAAAAAATCTAGTTGTGTTATCTGGCTATATAAACATCACCATCAGTAGCTGTTGCTGGTGGCCGGTGAGTGGTGGTTGTTGTAGTATCTCACCGCCGCATCATCATCTTCTCCGACAATCTAGCTTACTTACTCTTAATATAATCTAACTGAGAACCTTGTTTTCATTCTTTCACTTTGAGTTTTTTTTTTTACCAGGGTTTGTTTGTGTTCTTTGGGATTTGAGTGACAATATATATAAAAAGACAAGTGTTTTTCACTTCAATTCCCAATAAAAATATTAAATTCCTTTTTTGGTCCACAAACATTCCTTCTGATCTTTGTTTCTTTTCCATTTCTTGTCTACTTTTGCTTATCTACTTATTAATTGAAGTTCAGTAGGCTTGTTCTAAAAATCCAATTAATATATCCAGCCTTTTGTAGAAGAAGAGCATCATTTGCAAGGTTTGTTTGTTATTCTTGTTTATATCTACAATTTTTATTCTCCATGTGTGCAATTGCTTTAGACTCGTTATTATTTCCAAGAACGATGATTTTGGAATGAAGAAGGTTATTCATCCAACTGATTCGGTTTTATGTTCGGCCTGTCAATAACAAGAAAAATAAATATATTGATACTTATGTCCTTTTATTAGTTTCAGTGAAATTCATCTTGTATTATCATTTTCTGTCTTTTTTAATTTTCTAATTGAGGTATGAAAGGGTCTTTTTGCTAGATTGCTATAAGCGAGTACAAATGTAAACTTCCTTGTTTTCACTTTTGTTTGATTGGTGGAAACTTTAGTGGCTTCCTCTAGAAATTAAAAGCAGACTTGAGTAGTTTTATCTTGATTATCAAGTACTCAAAGGCTTCTTCATCATGAGAAATGCATGGCAAAATACATTGAATTTCAATTGTCACATGATATTTACTCCCCACCATACTCACTACTTTTTGTATAAAAGATTAATCATATTGCTTGTTTTTGTTGTAAAAGTTCTCCTGTTTTCAAAATTATTCTTGCTGCAACAAACTCTCATGCGAGATTATAAGAACTCCAAAGTTGATCGGTGTCAATGATCGATCCCTCAAATGTCCGAATTGGAATGCAACCCACTAGCTGGAGCTTTAGAACTTTCCTACAATGATTAAAATTAGATCATTGTTCTACTTGACAAATACGTTCTTTTCATTAAGCATGCAGTTCGAATTTTGAATTTTCTTCATATAAGTTTGATCAAGAAATGATCTTTTGTTGGTTTTGGGCAAGAACTGCAAAAACCATTTAGGGTAAACCTATAGGATGATGAATCACATAACTTTTGTGTCAAATTTAGTGTTTTCAATTCCTTTAACCATGGACACGGTTTTCAGGACACATAATGGTTTTAAAAGGGATATAAGTTGAAAGTGTAGTGGGCATGTGAGACATAAAAAAAAATGCGCCCTGTAATAAGGGACAAAATTGAAAGTTCGTTATATTCTTAGACAATTAACCATTTTTTTATGGTACTGCATGTATGCTCTTGTTCTTGGTTTTAACATATTATCTTACTCAACTTTTAACAGATTAATACACTTGACATGTGTAAAAGTGGTAGCTTGAAGTTACCATAGTCCATCTTTCTTCAGAGTCATAAAACTAGTTTATGCTCTTTAATTGATTGAATTTAGGTTGGTGTATATACACACACACACACACAAATACACAATCGGTGTGTTGAAACCCTTAACTGAATTACAATTCTTGTATGCAAGCTGATTATGACAATATGTATCATGCATAATATTTGTATATAAGTATATAACTGCCAGTCTGCCATTGATGGTGCATTTTCTCAAATGCAGGTTTTCGACCATCGTAAGTTGCAGATATGAATAACTTTTCACACGTTCCTCCTGGTTTTAGATTCCACCCCACGGATGAAGAACTTGTAGATTACTACCTAAGGAAAAAGATTGCGTCAAAAAGAATCGATCTTGATGTTATTAAAGACATTGATCTCTATAGAATCGAGCCATGGGATCTTCAAGGTTCTTCAGTTCATCACGTACCAAGTTAGAGGTTCCTGAAGATTTGCACTCCAAAATAATTTGTTCATACATTTCTGAGTTGTGTAATGCAACTTGAATATGTGTTACTTATATCATGGATGCAAAACTTTATGAGCCCTAATTAAACACTATATATTACATAGATTAAGTACCATTCTTAGAGTCGTGTAACAATTTTACATATATTGACACACAGATTTATGCAAGTTAGGAACTGAGGAGCAAAATGATTGGTATTTCTTTAGCCACAAGGATAAAAAGTACCCAACAGGAACTCGCACGAATAGAGCTACAAAAGCTGGATTTTGGAAAGCCACCGGAAGAGACAAGGGCATATACTCTAAACAGAATTTAGTTGGCATGAGAAAGACCTTGGTTTTTTACAAAGGTCGAGCTCCTAATGGACAGAAATCAGACTGGATCATGCACGAGTATAGACTAGAAACAAATGAAAATGGCGCGACTCAGGCAAGCTAATACATTATTTTTAAATTGTACTTTTTTCTTTTGTAGTCTGGTTACCTAATGGTTTTCCTTAATAGATTACTCTTTGAAAGTTAGTTCAAAATATGATATTTTGAAAACAATACAAAACATGCATAGAACCAAAAACTAGCAATTCGCGGAGACACACAATAACGCACACACATATAGGGTAAAGATCAGAGGGATCTGAAGTTTTAGAGGATAGCATGAATAGAACCCCTTGAATATTGATCGACGAATATACTTTACAAACTAATATTCATCAATGACTATTCAGTGTAAGCTGAGAGGTTCCTTAGAGATTTCAACAATATATGATATTTTAATGTCCATCAGGCCGTATATAATAGATAAACTTTCCCTAAACTCAATAACCAAGGTTAATTAGCATGTGTATAGTATATCGTAACCTTTTAATTAAGATCTAAATCGGAAACAACTGGAAGCTTATATTGCACTTTCGATTCAGATGATTATCAATTTCCATTTTTGAAAGAAACGTGTTTACCGGTGAACTTGCTATATTTTGTTTATTTTGTTGTTTTTTCTTGTTACTCACCTTCGAATTCAAGAAGTTATTAAAAAAGTTTTGATTGTGATAAAGTGAATTATGGTTTTGTATGCAACAGGAAGAAGGTTGGGTTGTTTGCAGGGTATTCAAGAAACGAATAACAACTGTACGAAGGATGGATGAACATGATTCTTTGTGTTGGTTTGATGATCAAGTCTCATTTATTCCAAATTTTGAATCACCAAGAAGAGTAACCCACCCTTACACTTCAAGTAGCTCATATCATCAATTTACAGCAAAATCCGAGCTCGATCAATTGCATTACAATTTGCCTCAAGATCACTCCTTCCTTCAACTTCCGCACTTAGAGTCTCCCAAAATCCATCAGCCTTTTCAGCCCTCGAATCAGCAGTTAAACATCAACAACTTGCTTTATGGTAACAATATCGTTGAACAAGATCTTCAAGTAACTGATTGGCGAGTACTTGACAAATTTGTTGCTTCGCAGCTTAGTAATGACCAAGATCCTTCCAAACCCCCTCCATCATCTCTTGAGCAAATGAACGTTCTTTTAAGTTATTCTAAGAGTGATGAAATCGGATCAGAATCTGCTTCAATATCCACCTCCACTTGCCAGGTTGATCTTTGGAAGTAACTAATTACTAAAAACGTTAATCAAGTTTCTAATTAAATCACCATGAAAAGACAAAATATTAAAATATATGAATCACGTACAGTATGGGTGAAGTGGTTTTATCAAATTTGTCAAACTAAGGATTGTTAAGTAGATATATACGCTGTATGTATGTATTTCATATGGCGTGTCTCTCTAATGTATGAATGTACGTATATTGATTTTTGTTACTAGTTGAGGCTAACTAACAAGGGATCATATCAGAATGGAAGTGTTTAATATATGCATGTATAATTTTATATACGATTTTTATGGTTGTTGCAGCTCAAAATGTTGCTTGTCAATCTTTATGTTGATTTTGGATTATATTAATAATATATTTTTTCATTTTCTGTTTGCTTCGCTAAATCTTTTACAATCGTTACTAAATTTTTTCCTTGTTGATCGATGTGCCATTTGGTGTTACTAAACAATAACGTTGAACACACGAGAAAGATGACTAGATATGATAATTAGAAACAATTGAGGTACATGCATAGCGTACTAGATAAAGATCTACGAATACATATATAGGTAGCACTCTTGACTTATATGTATATTGTTGGGTGCAAACCCAATCCCACATCGGAAAATAAACGAAAGTAATGTCTGCATATAAGCTCATGGGCTACTCCCTCTATCACCAATTGGTTTTAGAGTGGAACACCATACATGTTGTTAAACACCATACCAGTTGGGCTAAAGTATCGGTCCTAACATATATATACAGTGAAGTGGTAGCGCTAAACACCATACATGTAAACTACATGGCAAACAATAATACTTTTAGGCCACATGACCATACTTGTTTGTAAACCAAAAGGTATAAAAGATTGAATATATGCTGACATATATGAATCGTTCGATCATGCAGAATTTGCCACTGAATATGGGCTCAAAACCGTTGCTCGAAATGTGAGTTTATTCACTTAAAGTTCAAAGAGTACAAAGATTATCCTGAACCAAAAATAGAGTCTTTCACTACCAATGTAAAGGTTATCCATCATGGAAGCATGCAATTCTAGCCGAATTTAGACAGATTTCTTAAAAAGGGAGAAAGATTTGAGACATGATATAATTAAAAGGAAATGCTTAGACACAATTTCTCAGGTGAAATGAGAAATTGACAGAAGGAATCTAACAAAGAAAGTATGGTGTTTACACTGAATCCGATAAGAGTTTTGAAAGTTTTGAATATTGCGGAATTTAAAGAAAGACAATCACTTAATTGGGTTGAATTGAAGAAGAATGTTTTGTGATTTTCTGCAAAAAATCTCTTTAAGTCGATGCCAAGTTCACAGCAGACATCATCATGAGGCGTGCTATTATTGTACTAGTACTAATGCATATGTAGATGCCTAAAATAAAACACACACCATAAATCATCAACTAGCTAGACTTGCCATGTTTCTTTGACCAAGTTTGACTTTGAGGAACTCGTTAATTTGCATTAGGATATAGGGTTATTTTTTGAGTTACGTGAGCCGAAATGTTTCAAACTATTATAAATGCTATTGGTTATATAACAAAAGATGGAGTAAATTAAAATAGAAAGGTTAAGTACTTAGTATAAAAGTATTCGAGACTTGAAACTTAATGTTATAATGTTCACTTTTTAAAGTAGAATATCAAGTTGTCATGGGTCAAGCAGGTTAATAGTAAGCTGCTGATCGAAAACATAATTTAATAATTTTTTAAAATTGTATGTTAGCCACTTTAGTGTTACATACATGGGTAAATTGACAAAATCGGCATCGAACTGCCACATTTTGTTGCAAGTAAGCAACAAACCCAAAGTATTACCCCGATACGCAACATACCGGTTGGTTTCGGGTTCGGGTAAGCAACATGGTAACCAGTTACCAGCTCACCCGGTAACCCTTTATTTAAACCTATTTTTTATTTTTATTTTAAATGTGACCTGTAAATAAGATGCATACGTGGCATAAATGATTTGTAAAAAAAAAAGGGTAAATTGACAAAATCGGCATCGAACTGCCACATTTTGTTGCAAGTAAGCTACAAACCCAAAGTATTACTCCGGTACGCAACATACCGGTTGGTTTCGGGTAAGCAACAAGTATTACTCCACGAAGTTCGTTTCTTCAACGGGAATGGAGGAGTACAGTCACAATGGGTTGGAAAATCACCCCAGTGATTCGAATTGAGTGAAGAAGATGAAGATGACATGTTAGCACGATCGGAGTTCAAGAACGGTTTATGTGGATACTATTTTTAGGGTTGACAAAAGGGGGATAAATTAGGTTTTAAACACTTTATTACAGCCCACGTGGATGCCAGCTGGAATCGACACGTGGCAAAAATTGTATACGTGGCAAGTGACATGGCTGCCACGTCAGCTTTTTTGAACGTTCAAACGGTAAACTCTTAGTTTGCTGGATACGAACCCGAAACCAACCGGTATGTTGCGTACCGGAGTAATACTTTGGGTTTGTTGCTTACTTGCAACAAAATGTGGCAGTTCGATGCCGATTTTGTCAATTTACCCTACATACATAGTTGACTCATATATTAAATTTTTCAAAGTAAACGGTAAACCATTAAATATTAAAGCTTGAAAAAGCACTCAAGATGGTTACTTACAAGTCACAACGGTGAAGCTGGTATGATGATTGGGCCAATAAATATGGTGGAACCAAGGAAATTGCAATGAAGGCTTGATCAGATTCAATCAATTACTGCAAAATATAAGATGGTAAAGGCGAATGAATAAAATCCTGGTGTGTTATGTTTCTGCCATACATGATAACTAATTGTGGATGGTTGTGAGATCGCCGAGATCAATTGGATCAAAATGGTATGTCGAGTTCTGTTTAGAAGATTAACCTACAGCGATCACATAATGGTACCAAGTGAATTACTAGAGAGTAAAGAGGCAGAATGAAGCACTTAATTTGTATAATGTGGTTTTGATCAAAATCTTTAAATTGTCAAGTTTATTTTGAATCTCCATTGTTTTTTTTTTAGAGGAGAGATTAATTGCCATAGTTTAGAGAATAGTAACTATAGTTGATTTTGAATCTCCATGGCCATGATTTGAACCCGAGTACAGAGCAAAAAATAGGTTCTGAAATAGTAACTATAGTTGATTGCTTGTTTTAGCTTTGAAGTATTTAGTAGATATCTAATTTTCATGTCTAGTATGACTAGATAATACGAAGTATGATTAGTGATACTCTTAATGATTTACTAGCAGTGTATCCGTACATAGCGACAATAAATGTACACATTCGTGAAAAATTCGATTTGAGAATTTAGGTGATATGATCTAATGAGTTATATATCTTTTATAAATTTTGTAAAATATTTATTGAAATAATATTTGAAACATTTTAGAAGACAATATGTAAAGTTCAAAACGAAAAGTTGTTATAGATATAGATACTATAAATCAATGGTTGATTTGAAAAAATTGAAATCATTAATGATATTTGAAGGGCATTTTAATCATTAATTTTAAGACAATTATAGAAATATTTTATATGTAATTAAGATAAGATAAGATACTCCTTGATTTTACTTGATTTTATTATGGTAACATTGCTATTAATTGGATGTTGAATTTATTTATGATTAGCTTAAACATTGTCCTAAGAGCCTTGAAAAAACAATTTTAAAGATTTGCTCTAAAGCGAGTTACTCCGTAAAAAAAATTTAAACAAGGGTTGTTGACCGTGATTCGCTACGGAATTAGGCTGCTAATACTTTGTATATAATTCAAAGTACAACTTTGTTAGGATAAATTAATATTAAATAAATTAGAAATGTAATGAATAAGACATATAATTCAAAGTACAACTTTGTTAGGATAAACTAGTATTTAACCCGGGCGTTGCCCAATTAAATGGATGCGACAAAAAATCTCCGTAAAGTTAATGTACATATACAACTCTATTTGCATGAAAGATGTTAACATATAAAAAATGTTTGTGCATAAGAGCGTGTACTAATTTTAGATAGTTTAGTTCATCACGCCTCATGTAGATTTTGTTCATCAACAGTGGTACCTTATTACCTTAACAGCTAACTAATAATCCCCCAAAATCTACGACTATAGAGTAGTACACCAACCTTAAATTCGAAAAATTCAATTATAAAAGACAGATAAATACCTTGTCGTGAAAAACACTCATATACCAAACACATATACATTATTATTTTTAAAATGTAACATGGCTAAAATTATAGTCTAACATTGGTGTTAATAAATGGATAAATAACATAGTACATGTTATTCAAACTAACAAATGGATGCCACACAAATATCTGTAAAGTTAACGTACATATACAACTCTATTTGCATGAAAGATGTTAACATATAACAAATTTTTGTGCATAATAGCATGTAACAACGTGCATCTGTATGTAACAACAACACAATGATGCTCATTTAAGTGTTTAAATCTTTAACAATATTGGTAAATACCACCACGATCATACAGAAAGTTGATAGCTGAATTATATTTGGACCTTTATTACGATTACACTATAGATTGAAGGTCCAATATCTCAAACCCAATTTATTAGTCGTTTCCGTGAACTATAAATACCTACAAACTTTGAATTTATAATAAACTTTTAAAACATATTAGAACATTACCATTGACATAATTACATATGTAAAAAAAATAATAATACGTGTAAACAGACCCTTGAGTGTTGTTACTGATAATGGAGGTTTGAAAGTATGCAGACCGAATACAACCTAAAAAACATACACGGACATTAATATCAAAATGTATATTATATTCAAATAATGTTATTAACGTACTATTGTGTTTTTCGCTTTTAACCTTTCTTATATAACTTTTTGTATTAATCCAAATATACCACTATGGCCAGTTTATTTTTATATACATTTTCATATTAAAAAAATTGATTTCGAGACAAAAAATACGTTTGTTAAATATATATCATATGAAGATAAAATTTATATCGAAATGTAGATAAAATTACACTGATTATAAGTATATATTTAGAATTATTCCAAGCATTATATATAAAAAGTTATCAAAGAATAACACAATATAAACTAAATTAAATAAGTAACATATGATATATTATTAAATATACTACTCCGGGGAAAAACCGTCAAAAAAACCGTCAAAAATAACCGTCGAAGATAACCAACAAATATAAGTTGCAACGGTGAGGATTAAAAGCTGAGAAGATCGTACGGATGAAAGTTAAAGTCAACTAAAAATTGTCGGGTCAACTTACCTGGAACCATATATATGGACAATTAATATTAAATAAATTAGAAATGTAATGAATAAGAAGTACAAACACGTATAAATATTCACGTATAATCACGAAAAGTAAAAGAAAAATAATAGTTTAAAGGGTCGATTGTTTTTTGCTATAATCTTTATTTTAATTATATCTAATGAATAAAATTGTAAATATCAAATATCATCAAACCTAGAAATATAAACCCATATATTAAACTTTTTAACAAATGCATCTTATACGAAATATATAATAATAAGTTAATCATCATGAAATAAGATGTTAAATAATACCCATATATTAAAGTACTCTATAGAATCAACACACCCTGCCAATTTGATCAAGTAGGATGTGTAATGTGTTAGAAATTTTATTTGGGCTTTTCTATATTGTTACTGGGCCCTGGCCATATCGAATGTATAGAAGTAAATACAGATTTTTTTTAGTGTCATATATTCTACAGTATAACCCTTTTAATTAATGCTCGAAAATCCCGTGTAAAAAAGATTGCGCCTGGAACTTGGGCATCAAGTTTTGCTCGGTATATTCATAGATTAATCAAATAAAGAAAATCACTAATTAATCAAATATTTACACCTTCCATATACCTATTCTTCATCTTCAAGTAACACCGTTTGCCTATAAAAGCCTAGTGCGCCCTACTACTTTCTTGACAGATACTACATTAACATCACCCATATCCTCAATTTCAATTTAGCGCAAGCAAATCAATCAAGATTCAAGGTTTTTGCTCATCAAAAACATTCAAGAAGATTTCGTTCGATCGAATATTCAGAAACAAGAGGTAAATTTAACAATTCTTTCTGCTCTTTATATATGTTCACCTTCAAGAATATTACTAGTAATATATATCAGATGTATCATATTAATGTCCTTCAATACATGGTTGTTTTGTTGGGGGTGATTACTATCCATCACAAATTTGTATCATATGATGAATGTCCTTCAATACATGGTATGGTGTTTTCTGGGTAAATAATTACTTTGCATCACATAGTCCAGTGCCATCGTCGCAGAATCCGTCACGGTCTAGAAGTTTCTGGGGTGGAGCACTTAACAATGGTGAAGACGGACTACCGTAGGCATTACGTCTACTGTTTCCGCACCCTAGACTTGTTCTCGTGCTAACTCCTGTTGTGGGATTTGTTCCACTTGCATACTTGCAAAGTGCCTACATTATATTCTTTATCATCATCATTACTATATATAGTGATTAAACATGTGAGTTGAGTAACTAAATATTTACTGCTTTATGTGAAAACTTTAATGCACCATGTCTCTAAAGAACTACTAACCTACGAGTAGTAGAAAGAGATCCCCTAATACTGGAGGTGGCTTATGAGAGGGTTCGGGTCAGGGGTCAAAATGGCTAATTGACAAGAATGGGTTGAAAATGGGTGGGCAGGTTATGTTGACCCACCAACACTTTCTATGGCCTTTTTGATTATGCCTAAATATATGCTTCTGAAAAATATTATTATTACTCTAATAGTCTAGTTTTTAGAGTTTTCTTTTTAAGGTTTAGAATGTACTAGATACACTTGAGCCGAACTTTCGACTCACAAACCCACTTCTTTGTTTTGCCTGTATGGCATAAAACGTAACTCAAATCGTCCTTTTATAATCAAACGGGTCAAATTTTACCACCATTGAATTAAAGACTGCTTGGTTATGACTTATGAATGAAATCATAGCGAATTTTCCTTTACAAAGTTTGACCTTTTAGTGCAGATTCAATAAACAGACCGGTTAACCGAAGTCATTATAGGTTTGTTAAGGCTTTAAGCCATCTTGATGGTTTCAAAAATATGGTATATATAACTATATAAGACAGATATTTGTTATATACATCCCTCTTATGCTATACGTCTGTAATAATATTTGAAGATTTATTAAAATAACTAGAAATGCACCTGCTTTTGGGTAAGATCCAAAACTGCATCACTAAAGTCAGCACCTTCAATAACAGCACGTCCGAGATCACTGCGGGTGAGAACGGTTCTTACTAGGATGGCATTTGTAAGGTTGGCTTCATTTAAGACCTGGTGGCAGAAACCACAACAATAGCATTAGATAGATCGATGACTGAAACATAGTGACAGCTAGGGTAGCTGCTTAGGTATTAACTAGTAGTGGATACAGGTTAAATACAAAAAATGAAGGTAGCTTTGTGCTGCCTAAATTTTAGCAGGGCTTACCATGCGATCCATTAATGTATCACTGAAATCTGCCCCTGTAAGAAATAAGATCCAAGCTCTGATCAGAAATAGTGTGACGACTGACAAATTTAGCTTTTGTGTATGATGCCTTGAAAAAATAACAGAAAAGACGTGTTGCTGAAATAGGTAGTAACGGCCTCTAAAGAGTTACAGAATTGCCTGGAAAAATTCTTTTCTCCTATTTAGGATTCGGCGATTCACTACTTATAAAAGTGATAATGTAGCTAACTAGTATTTTAAACCTTAATCTTCATCATTGTTATATGATGAGATATTAGGTATTGATAGTTAAATAGGGTAGACATATGATCTATTCTCATTTTTCACAAGATGCATATACTTTTCCTCTCTTAAGTTATTTACATATAACGTCAACTGTTGGTGATAATATTGGCTTTGTTAATGCAGTGACTTAATGGCTTCATATACTACCAATTATAGTGGGATGGAGAAAACCAATGCTGCTCGCAATGGTATAACCAAGTGCAAATGGAAACCAAGAAAGGTATCTGCAAAGCGTGACTTCCCAAAAGCGTTTGATGAGATCACTAAGAATGCTAAATTATCAGTCTCGATCGATGAACCTCAAAACTTATCAGACAACAGTTATGGTGCTTCCCAATTGGCTAAAAAAAGCAAAGTTTCATTGGTTAATGAACTTCCAACTGGTGTTGTTGGTGATTATAGAGATGATGTGCGCCCAGTTGAATTTGAGGATGCTTCTACTAAGGCAGCAATGTTTACTTTATCATATGAAAGCACTGAGGTGGTCAAAGATGATTATTTGAAGGATGACTCGGTCCCTTTTGAAATGGACTCCGTGTCTCGTGGAAGTTCTAGTGATGATTATATGAAGGATGACTTGATCCCTTCTGAAATGGCCTCCGTGTCTGGTGGAAATTCTATTAATAGAGAAATGTTCAGTTCAAATTATGACATGAGACCACATACGACCATAGAGCATGAAGATACTGATGTTGATGACTTGGTCAATACTGATAAGGCGAAACATTATATTAAAAGAAGAAGAGTTTCAGCCATAAGATGCTTTCCACCAGGATGTGGGACAAATACCAGATCAGAGAACGATTTCAGTAAATGGAATGCTACTAGTGATGATGATGAAGAAGAAATCTATGGGGTAGAGAAAACAAGCAATGTTAAAGTAGTGCTATCAGAAAGCACTCCTTCAGGATGTGGAACAAATACCGGACCTCTAAGTGAGGAAAAATTAGAGAACGCTTTTACTGAATGGAAAGATGCGAGTGATGATGATGAAGAAATCTACGAGGAAGAACAAACAAGCAATGTTAAAAAAGGGCTAGCAGAAGCCGATGTGTTGGCTCCTTATACTGAATTGAAAATTCATGGAGGACGTGTAAAAGAGATTCACTTTTATCAGAATCAAGGCCAAATGGAGATCAAGTTGTCAGTTAGTAATTCACAGAAGTACAGCATTGATGTTAAAGCTTCAGGGGAAGGATGTGGGATCAATGAACATGCGGCTAAAAGAACGACCACAACTCGTAAACAACTTCCTGTTAAAAGAAGGTTTTCGGCTGTTAGATGTTATCCTCCAGGATGTGGACCAGACGCTGCATATCATCCCGAGGAAGAATTAACGGGACCCTTAACTGAATCTGAAAGGCATATGTTGATTTGTAAGTGGTGTAACTCATTATAAGCAGAGTATGAGCATGTTTAAGTTTCAAATTACAGGTATTGGATTAGCAAGGTTTGAAGATGAAGATAATAGTAAGGATGAGATTTTCTACCTGATTGAGGATTGTGAAGTACAAAGGCTAATTGCCAACAAGAGTAAAAGCAACTTCTTTTTGTTAGACATAGTTTCAGAGTGCATTTTCCTCCATATATTGGAGTACTATAAAACATGTTGATGATCAAAGTTTCTTTTACCTGTGAAATTTGCTTTATACGCTACTGCTTTCTCAAGATATGCACCATTGAATGTTGAACCACTAAAATCTGATTCTCTCATATCAGCAGATGTGAAATTTGCTCTCCTGTAGTATGCATCTTCTTTCAGTAAGCATGAACAAACAAATTGAATAGAAGAATCATAACCAACTTACCTGAAATTTTCGTTCACATGAACTGCCTTCCTGCAACAGATATAACAAAAAATCAATCAACTAAACCTATCAAATGAACTGCTTGCAAGCAACTATTATCATATCATATACTAATTATAAAATGAAGTTTTACAAATTACAAAACCTAATAAGTTTTACAAAAGCTAACCTGAGATCAGCGGAACCGAATTGAGCAGCTGATCCGATACCGAATTCGCCTCGAACATCCGCTTCGTATTTATTTAAATCAGCTAAAGCAGACAAATCAGAAGAGCCAAGAGTAATTACCGCAGCTGTTGCTGCTAATGCAGTCGAAACCAGTGCTTTCCAGTTTTTTTTATTATGCTCTGTTTTGTTTATAGTATCTGCAAAATCAAACGCTAACATCGATCAAACGTAATTTTCGGAAATTAAAACTGTGAAACGGATCGATTGAAAATACCTTTGGTAGGATTCGCATTTTGTGGATTAAATTGGCAGATTATGGATTTTGATGAAGGCTTTGGATAGTGAGAAGATGATGGATTTGAGAATTTTAGGGTTTTGATTGGTAGTGATGAAAGTGAAGTGAGCGCCATTTCTCTGTGTATGTGTGTATGTTTGTGTGAAGGAAGGAAGGAGGTGAAGTTGTATTACAAATGGATTAGGAAGCATGAAAAGCACGTGCCGGCCTTGTATATAAATTAGTTTGTTTTTCTTTTTTTTTTCCCAATACGATGAAAATTTACATATTGACATGTATATGCTTTCACAGTTTCACTGACGGTATGTGTGTTTTCTGGTAAGAGGTAGGGGTGTCCGAGTTTCGATTTGGTCCGATTTTTGTATAAGGTTTTTGAATATAGTAAATAGGTATACGATTTAATGTCTCGATATTTCTTGAATTAATTATCACTTTTCAAATACAGTCTTTGAATCTTTGATTCGTGTGGGTTCACGAAATCCATCATGGGATACATCAAGAGAATATACACGAGTCTTGGTAATCAAATCTTGGATCCGTGTGTTTTCTGTGTTCTCTAAGACCACTCTCATTCGTGACTGAAACTAATAGACTTGTGTCAGTGACACCGTCACTTTAATTTTTAGGTCCCACATCTACCAATTTACATTTAGTTTTATACACTACACAAAAAAAAAACAAAAACAAAAAAAAGAAATAAAACCAACCACACATCGGTTATCCGACGTAAAAAAATGACGAGTCAAAGACATTGGTGTCACTTAAGTGACGCTCGTCACTTTAAAACCGACGAGAACCGATGGAGATCAATGGAAGTGGCCTAAGTGTCTTTGGAGTATACCAAAATATATTCCAACCAACAATGGGCAGTTACAAAAACACTTATATGTCCAATTAAGTGTTTTTCAAAGTTGCTCTTTGGACCCGGCTAGGGTCGTTGACCCGAGGACCCCACAAGGGCTTGTGGTCGTGCCTCTTGGCTTCCGCAAGTTTAGTTGGACACGAAATGGGGTAACATAGTCGTGCACTCTGTATCACCTGATCCGTGTCTACTAATTCATATTGCACTAAGATATGATGTATCCACAAATATATTTTGAACATTCAACTGTCACATAACTACCCGCTTTTGGTTGGCATATTATTTATGCATTTCTTCTTCAAACATACACATAGAACACAAAAATGTTTTGCAATCTAATTTTGTACCAAGAACATATAAATTTCTCTGGTTTTATCCCCAAGTAAATTGCTTAAATTCACACACATGTATGGTCAAAATATCCATTTTGAAATAGACTTATCGGTTAGACCACACACAATGGTAATCGGCATGGTGGGGTGTTATGCGTGCCACGTCATCCATAACATGGTGTGGTGGGATAACACATGCCATGGTAAATCTCACCACGCCATGTTATGGAGTTTAGGCCCCACATTTGGCCTCACATTTTACATTTTTAGCTTGGGAAAGATAATGGAAAAGAACAGAAAAACCCAGCAGGCCCCACTTCTTTCCCCACCCCGCCCCATTGAAATCACCACGACACCGCCCCACCGCCCGTAGCGTGGTGATGGCAAAATGCCACTCCACCAAGCCCCACTCCAAGTGGTCTTGTATAAAAATCATTCACCCTGTTTGCACAGTAAATCCCCAAACAAAATTTACTACCGAAGGCTTTTTAGTGATCACCACTGATGGAACAAAAGTATAGCTATCTTACCAACAGAAATATAGAAATGTATAGAAGGCTAGCTTATATAGTTCAAATCAAGATTAGAATTTTTAAATTTACACTAAATAGATACTGAAAAATTAAAGAATGATGATATCAATCCCAGATCACTACAACATAAACATTTGGAAATTTTTCAGAAATAACATAAGTAACGATTTTGTATCAACAAGCCTGCAATTACACTCCAATCACACGTTAAACTAAGCATAAATCAATTCATATCAAGAGACCGCTTAATAGCATCATCATCGTCATCACCACCCATCCATACTCACCACCATACAACTTAATGGAAGGAGCTGAAGAAGTATCTTGTGGCCTGAAAATGTCAACCAACTTCTTATAAGTATTATGTGCATAAAATAAGTGACAATTATAAGTAAAAGTATACATACTTCTGCATTTTGCTTAGGGCACCACAAAAAAGAGCATTGTCGGGCATTGGCAACTCCGTCTTGTTATTTTTCTCAGGATTAACGATTCTGATATAAGTTTCTTGACCAAGATACCACGAGTCAAGATTTTCAGTTCTCAGATTCCACACTCCTACATTGTCTAAAGAGATCAATACTGCTGTCCATGCTCCAGGATAAACCTACATTCAAAATGAATATAATCATATCTCAAATTCAAACTACATTTTGGTCTATGATAAAGTCAGAAAATTTATCATAGATTATTAAAAAGTAATATACCTGTGTAGTGGCACGAGCAATACCATCCCATTTATTGTAAGTCCCTCTGCTATCATTTGTCCATTCACCATAACCCATTCTGAGATCATATTATTGAATAAATATTAGATTTAAAAACCAGCACAAAAGATTAAATAAGACTGGAGACAACTTCTCTTACCCGACTACAAAAAAGGCGTATCCATCAATATGATAACTATGCATTTTTGTCTCATTATTTTGCAATATAACTTCCATAAATCCTCTGTAAGTTCCATTAATAACTGAGGTCTCCATCTTAGATGGTCCTGTAAGGGGCTCGGTAGGAAAATCAAGCTTATATGCTCCTTTTACTTTATATTCATCAGCAAGTCTAATTGGTGTTATAGGATTCACAAATGAAATCCCACTAAGCGTAGCCCTTTGTTTCCCGTTGATTGTCACAGGGGGCTTGTTTATTAGTAAGTAAACTTCAGTCACATTAATAGATCCGTATTTAAAGGAACCCTGTGGATTCGGGCGTGCCCCACTAGCCGATACATTCCCCCTGCGAGATTTTGTTACATTAAAAAATGTCATCAATAAAGATTGTGATCTGACGATACAACTTATTTATATATTTATTTTTGTAAAAGAAAGATAAATCGAACAAAATGGTTTATTATACATTGATAAGAGATGTATAGGCAAGATTACCTGATGGATCTGGCTTGGTTCATTGAGAAAGTGTTATCATATTGATCTTGAGGAGGGTCCGGAAGTGGACCTGAGGCTTTGCCTTTAGAGTTTGAATAATGTAAGATCCCGACACCCGTAACTCTTTGCCAGGTAGATTCGTTTACAAATCTAGCACTGGCAACGATATAGTAGTCGCTACTTGCATTTTGGTCCATGGTGATTAAAAACGAGTATGTTTGACCAACATGTATATCTAAACTAGTATAGTTTTGTTGCACTGTGTATGAGCCCTCAGTTTCAGCTAAAAGTAAGTTATGATTTTGAATTCTGAAATTCAAACTAGTCGATACACCAACGTTGCTTACACGAACACGGTAAGTTTTGCCTGCCAAAGTCAACCAGTTTAACTTAATCATAACCACACATACAGCAAATAACTATGTTAATAAATGTAGCATTTGATTCATGTATTTCTCACCTGGTTCGACATTGATAGTTTCATGATCAATCTTGTCAGGAACAAGAGTATCATTATATCTGTAAGGTCCTTTTCCGTTGATAAGAACACCATCAGGCATTCCAAGAGCTCGACCAGCATCAAGCGTCTTTCTTAAATCCTGTAAGCCCAAAAAGAGGAATCAAAACACACCCACAAGCAAACTAAAAACTCAAACTTTCACTCAGGCATTTTGTCAAACACTTACAGTGTGGTTTCTAATGTACCAATCACCGATGACGATTGTAATATCCCCAGCCGGATTATCGAATGGGGTCGGAATGACGGACCTCGGGTTAATAATAAAGCTACCAAAACCACCGGAAGCTCGTTGAAAATTGAGCGAAGGGAAGTAAAAGTAGCTGCCAATTTGGTCCTTAACTTGAAAGTTATAGGTCCAATTCCACTTTGGGGGAATTGGACAATTAGTGCCAAGAACACCATCTTGCCAAGTATTTCTTTTTTGTTGTATACCAGCCCTATTTCAATTAACATAATAACCCGATTCAATACAGCAATACCACTTCAGATTTGTGATATAAAACACTACAAAAGTTTCATAATTTTGCACAACGAAGAACAATAAACAAGATTTCTTACCAAGTCATGAGGACATCTTCATCTAACTTGTTCCTCACATTAACAACAACATTGTTATTGGTAGTTGCATTTATAGTAGGGCCAGGGAATTTTCCATTGATAGCAATAACCTAAAAACCCATATCCAAAACAATGCTGGTTAAAGATAATTAAACACATCATTCAGACAGGGACTAAAAATCAAGAATATACAATTGCTCTGTACATACATTTCCCAGATCTGAAACTAAAAACCACCAAGTTCAATCTTTGAGACAAACCCATTAATCTTTAACAAGAATTTAATATAACTCACATGAGCAAATTGACAATAAACTGATTTTTATGAAAATTAAAATAAAACCCATAAGTAACCCGATAGACATTATCGAGTAAAACCCACATGAGATAAAGTAGTAATTTAAAATATAATACAAACCCATTAAAAAAACATGAATTTTAGCAAAACCCATATTGTGAAATCCAAGAAATTGCAGTTATAGAGAGAATGAATGAAGGTATAATTTTACCTGTTGGGGGACTCCAAGAGGTGAAGCAGTAATGTAAGTAAGTTCAAATTTGTAGGAAACTGTAGGATCTTCAGCTAATGTGAAGGTTACAAACAAGGAAATGTAGATGAAAAGGAGAAAGCTAGAAGAAGGAGAAGCCATGAATTGCAAAAACTTTTTATTTTACTCTCAATGAACGAAAATGTGGAATCAAAAAAATTATGTTTACTTTTTAGGGGTTTTACATGATCAATACTCAATAAAGAGAAAGAGATAGAGATAGAACTATAGAAGAGTGTGTTGTTGTGAAAGGGAGAAATTTATGAGAGAGAGAAAGTGAGCATCTGTGTGTGTGAGTGTGACTTTATTTCTGTATTTGAGGGAGGGGAGGGAGTGTAGTGGGGACAAATTGCAAGAAAGTTAAGGAAAATGGGTTGGATATTGATGTGGTCTTGGCTGGCATATCATCATATGAACATGCATGGAGAGGAGAGGAGAGGAGATGAGGGAGGAGAGTGATAAATTTTGGATGGGTGGAGCAAAATAAGTGAAGACATAATAATATGGCTACGCAATTTAGGGTCCAGTTTATTCATAAATAAATTAAGTATACATACATTTTTGCTCTACCCATTCAAAATGAGAGACAGTGAATGGGTAATTGGGTATAGATTTATAAGTGGGTTTTGCTAACGTGTGCTACGTGACACACGTTAATGAACATTTATCGACCCCATAATTTTCTTTAATATCAGAATTTGCATTTAATATATATTAATTCAATCTAATAATAACCTTTTTATGCATATATTAATTACAAATTCTGATATATGGGAATTTTTACTAGTTCATTAATTGTACGTTAAGATGTGCCACGGGGCACACATTTGCAAGACCCTTTATAAGTTTATAAAATAAATTAGATATTATTATGATGTAGTACATGAGAAAAACAAAGATGGAAGTGATTAAGTGAATATGTAAGAGAAAAAATTAAAAAAGAGTTGGAAAAAAAAAAGGTTTCAATAGACCCATCATACTAGAAGAGTAGAAGGGGTTTCATGTAATTTGGTTTTGTGGGTTTTGACGTTTAACAAACTCATCGACATTGAAAAAAGTAACAAACAACAATGACTTTCAAATATATTCCTCTTTTTCAAAACCTTCAAATCAAACACCTCACTAGTATTACATAGCGGAGCTATTAAATTCAATGAAATGGGAGAAAAAAATTATTTTTATTTCTTTTATAATTTTGTGCTGCAACATTTTTAAAATGTCGTTAATACATTAAAATTTTAATTTTTTTTAGGTACTTTAAAAAATCTTGTAAGGTTGCTGCCTACGCTATTCCGTCCTGTCTTCGCCAATGCCTCATTAGATCATTCACTATGTTAGAGAGCTACTATATCGGTATAACATTAGTTCTTTTAATTTAGTCAATTTTCAATGCTTATATCTAAGGGAAAAGTACAGAAAAATGGTATTATACTTTTCACCTATTTCTATTTAAGGTACTCAATTTTAACTATTTTAATTTAAGGTATCGAACTTTCAATTTGTTAGCAAGTTAGGGACACGAATTTCACAAATGACGAGTTGTCACCGAATTTCTTATTTATAAGTAACATATCTACTAAATCGATTAATATTCCTTGATCAATTTTAAATAATACTGAGTAAAAAGAGAAATATTAAAGTTTAAAGTGGTGATGAGTTTTTGTTAAGTTCTCTCTCCTCACTCAATATTTGTCAAAATTGATAAAGGGATATTAATTGATTTACTTATAAAGAAAAAATTCGGTAATAACTCGTCATTTGTGAAATTCGCGTCCCTAACTTGATTACAAATTAAAAGTTCGATACCTTAAATTAAAAAAGTTAAAGTTGAATAACTTAAATAGAAATAGGTGAAAAAATAATATTTGTTTCCGTACTTTTCCCTATATCTAATGAGGTGTGATCAATATAATCGGTCTCTCTTTCATTACTTCGTTTTTAGTCAACTTGTCCAAAAATAGAAGTTCTATAGTTGCATACTTTGCATTTCCCATTTGCCATTTTTAAAAATTCATGACAGATAGATATGTCTTCTCAAAAAAATTGATTATTTATCCACTGCTTATTGGATTTAATTCATGCAATATAAATAGAGAATGCATATAAATACTGACAAAACAGGAAAACATAGTTAGATTGTGTTAAATAGCATGAATGGTTACTCTAATTGAAAAAAATAAATGTGAAAATAACTTAACATTGTTTAAGATGTGATTCTTAAAAAGGGGTCAAATTAAATTCAAATAAGACTTGATTAAGACTGCACGTCGAAATAATTTATAAGTAAAATAAACAATATGGTATTTTTAAGCAAAAATGAAACTTCTAACCTAAAGTATTGTGTCATGAAAACATATACCAAACGACAGTTGCTCAAAAAATATATCCAAAAATGAATTAAATTTTATTTTTTATGTTCTAGCACATGATTTTATTTACTCTAATTTATAAAAATGAGTCAATTGAGACCATTTATTTTGTGTGAGAATGGGGGAACCAACCACAATATGCTATGTGTCACTTTTTTCTCTCTCATCCACGTTTTTAAAAATTAAATATCTCACAAACGACAAGTCGAAAAATCATGAAAATTGCACCATATTTTTCAGCGTTTTATCCTCTTCGATTTGCCGTCCATCAAGGCATACTTCCGACGAACTTTTTTTTTTTCATTTTTTTGGTGGGTTTTACATATTAGTAACACATGTGTTAGTGATTGGTTATACATTTGATTTAAGGTTTAGGGTTCGGGTTTAGAGTTAGGGTTTAGCATGGTTTAGTGTTAGGGTTTAGCAGGGTTTAGTGTTAGGGTTTATCAGGGTTAAGGGTTTAGGGTTTAGTATGATTTAGGGTTTAGAGTTTTATAAAGCGTTTAGGGTTTAGGGTTTGGGGTTTAGGGGTTAGGGTTTAGGGTTGGAAGTTTGGGGTTTCGTCCTGAAACCCCAAACTCCCAACCCTAAACCCTAACCCCTAAACCCCAAACCCTAAACGCAACACTGTAACACACGTGTTAGTAATGTGAAACCCACTAAAAATAATGAAAAAAAAAAACTCTTCGAAAGTATGTCTTAATGGACGGCAAATCGAAGAGGATCAAACGCTGAATCTAATTGTGCAAATTTCATAATTTTTCGATTTGTCGTTTGTGAGATATTTAACTTAAGGGGTAAATGGGTTTTGTATTCTCTTTGTACAAATGGCACCATATCATTGGTTCCTCTATTCTCACACAAATTTTTAGTCTCATTTGAACCTTACCCAAATGAAAAGAGTTCAATTGAGACCATTTATTTGTGTGCAAATTTCAATTACAAAAATGTAATTGAAATTTCATACCAATCACACCAAATTTTTCTTATACACACCGACTATGTATATTTCATATTGACGGTGAAACGGGTTATTATTGATTTGTTCGTACTATTAAAAGTTAGTATGTCATGTGTTTAAAAATGGATAAAACTATAATTATAAGATTAAAATTTAAAAGGTATGAAAAAAGTGTTGTAGATTTTCTTCTCTATAAATATTTATGAATTTAAGTTGTTTTTGTTTACAAAAATCATACTATTTTGGAGTAGTAAATATAGGGGTAAGCTTGGTACCATACCGGTATTGAACCGGACGTAACCGGTTGGTACCGATTTGTTTTTTGGCCCCAAATCAAATACCGAATACCGTACTACTTTTATCGGTCGGTACCGGTTCGGTCCGGGACCGGTGTGGTTCCGGTTCGGTTTAGGTATTTTGGTGTGCATGTACCCTACCGGTACCGAACCGGTTGGTACCGGGGTTTATTTTTTTGCCCCAAATCAAATACCGAATACCGTACCACTTGTATCAGTCGGTACCAGTTCGGTACGGGATATGTTCGGTACTGGTTCGGTTTCGATATTTTGGTGTGCATGCTCATCCCTAAGTAAACATATACATTCATACTTTCACAGGGTTAAAAAGAAAAGGCAAGTACAACACTTTCAGATATATTATTTATAAATTCACAATAATTTGGCAAATATGTTTTGAAGATACAATGTTTTAGTCAATAGTGTTACTTGTATAGTTGTATTCCAATTTCCAAGCCCATATAATCTGATAGAGCCACATGATTTGCCAGCTCATATGGGCCCAACCAATTACATTTATTATTTTCTGGCGTTGATTGAATTGATGCTAAAGTTTTCGGCTAACCGCTCCCAAGCAAAAAGTCAATGTCAAAGTCAAAGACGGACGTTTAGGCGCACGGCATTCTTTGATTTCTGATACGGTTAGAGCGACTATACACTAGGGTTTAACGTCTGTAAATGTATTGAACTTGTCACAAAATCCTATTGTATGTATCCAACTTTTAAAAGTCCTATTGTGTGTATCGAAATTTCTAATTATTCCTATTGTATGTACTCGTTAACACTAATGACGTTTGACTGGTCATAAGCATCCTACGTGTCATTTTCATCCTACGTGTCACTGCCACGTAAGCTCCACGTCATCAAAAGTTCAATACATTTTTCGGATCATCATCTTCAATTTTCCGACGACCCATTTTTTTCGACGACCACCATTTTTTCCGGCAACCCATCTTTCTTCGTATTGTCCGTACAAGAACCACCATGGACGTGGCTACAGAGTAAAATATGTGCAAAACTGTGGCTACATGGACTTGTGAATTCATGCAAGACGTTTTCAAACTAATACATATAATTCTTAAGTAGTTGACTTTTTATGACTTAGTGGTTCACATTTAGCTGCAAATCAACCGTCACTTTCCAACTAAAAACAACAAAATAGCATAAGTTTATGGACATAAAATGGATTAAAAATAACTATTTTCCAAAATCGACCTTGTTGCAAAATCTAATGTCTGTTTTGCATTTCTATAAAATCATGGTGTGTTGTCAATGGAAAGTCAATTCCACTCATTCATTAAATCAACCATCAGCTTACGCTTCAACTTTCAAATAAAATTAACTAAACATCCAAAAATACTGAGATAAAGAATGACGAGCGGGAAAGGGAAATTGAAGATCGTAACGACGTTGGATTGGGAGCTGATGAGATGAGGAACGGTGGTTTAGTAGTTGTTTTTTGAGCTAGTTTTCTTAGTGATCTGAGAATGGCCATTGTTTAATTTTACAATTAATGGTGATGGTGCATTTTTTTTGTCTGATATATATGTGTGTGGGAGATGAGGATGATGATGAAGATGAAAACTAGGTTTTTGTAGGGTTTGATGAACAAAGAAGAGAGGTTGACACGTGCGAAATTATAACACGTGTTCTTGTACGGACAATACGAAGAAAGATGGTTCGCCGGAAAAAATGGTGGTCGCCGAGAAAAATGGGTCGTCGAAAAATTGAAGATGATGATCCGAAAAATGTATTGAACTTTTGATGACGTGGAGCTTACGTGGCAGTGACACGTAGGATGAAAATGACACGTAGGATGCTTATGACCAATCAAACGTCATTAGTGTTAACGAGTACATACAATAGGAATAATTAGTAAGTTCGATACACACAATAGGACTTTTAAAAGTTGGATACATACAATAGGATTTTGTGACAAGTTCAATACATTTACAGACATTAAACCCTATACACTAATAGCATCCACTATCCGTTTTTTTTTTTTTTTTTAACAACAACCAATTATCTCTACTACATTTACCAAAGTGAATGTAACATATTACTAACATATTTACAACTCACACATTACTATACCAACTCAAAGAAAATAAGAATAATAAATAGATGGATAGATAGAAATGCATATATTCTATTTATGTAATAGTTTTACTTTTCAATTTAAAATTGTAGTAGTAATAAGAAAACAACTATATAAATAAAATATAAATGTCAAATAATAATTGATAAACTATAAACTTTTTAGATTGAAATTTTAAAGACCTACTAAATATAATATATAGTTGTTATAATTATATTGATATGAATATTATCAATAAGAGAAAACTATGAACTTTTTAGATTGAAATTTTAAATATGTACTAAATTATAGATTAAAATTTTATTAGCATACAAAATATTACACTTAGTTATTATAATTATATTGATATGAATATTATCAATAGAGTCAGAATTTAAATTATAGTCACTTGCAAAGTGAGTAACATATATTGTAGTTATTATAATTATATTGATATGAATATTATCAATAGAGTCAAAATGTAAATTATAGTCACCTGCAAAGTAAGTTGATTTTATCTTAAACAAATCAACTATAGACTTAAAATACTACAAAAGAAGGTTTAATAAAAAAATGTGTTTATAAGGTGTGTTATAAGAACTAAATCGATTAAAAATGATGTTTACTATTCTAACTCGAAATATAGAGATTTTAAGTTCTTCAAGCTTTATAATTATGAAATCTTGAGTGTTTTTTGTTACAAGTTTATTAAATCAATTTACTGAGTTTAAATTGGGTTTAGACCGAATTCTTGAAAAAATCGATTAGAAGTACAATTCATATTTAATTTGTGTCTAAAAATATACATTTTTATGCCCCCGCCGCAATGCGCGGGTGAAAAAAACTCATTTTAAACAAATGTTGTAAACAAATGTTGTAAACAAATGTGAAATCAGCATCCACAACAGTTTTTGTCAAATCAGCATCCACAATCCGGTGATATAGCAATTGTAAACAAATGTTGAATGAAGGTACATGAGACAAAACTCGGGAAAAGTACGTAAGGGTTTGGGTCTGTTAGACCCCTCCTAATACTAACGCTAACTAATGCGTTAGTGTTTGTCAAATCAGCGTCACGTCAGCAGTTTATAAAACTGACACTACACTGCCAACAGTTAACATCACTTCACTTTTTTCTGGACCCCACACATTATTTACTTTATTTATTTAAAAAACAAAATTAAATAAAGCATTTTCATTAAAATTAAAATTAAAAACATTACATTATTTAAAAATAAAACATTACAATTCCTAAAAAAAAGTACATTTATTAAAAGAAAAAAATACAACTAGTCGACTACTCCGAATCTTTGTCTTCTGCTTCATGTTCGTCTTCGTCTTCGTCCGAATTGTTGACTTGGAACGAACCCGAATCCGATTCGTGATCAAAAACCGTTTTGTAATCCGACTCATAATTATCAATCACAATTATTCGCACCTCTTTAAGCAGTTTATTCTCCTTGCCTTTAAGACCATTCGGTATTTTTTTATATAGCATTTACCACGATTTAAGAATATTCTTTTTGGTAGAATTTGTGTTGATGGTGGCCATTGTTCTTTGTTGTGCTTCCGCGGATCTTATATTTGCTAAACGTTCTTGTTCTTTCAAACTTTGTGAAGGAGTAGCCGCATCACTCGAACCCGAACTTTTTTGACTTTTTCTTGATTGAGCACGACCGAGCGGTCGACGAATTTGGTTGTTTTGGAACAACCTTTCCATGTTACTCGTAAGAGGTTCGGGTGAAGGCATGTCATCACCAAGATTGATCAGTTCGGGATCGGGTTGGTGCGTATGTAGGTTGGCCATGACCCCCTCATCCGAATAGAACTTCGGATAGTGTTTGAACACATCCCAACATTTCTGGTATATGAACTTGCGTTTTTGTTGGGACTAAATTGTTCATAACACGAGTCAACAATGTCTTTTTATTTGCCCCGCTTGGACGAGGGTCGGTAATATGGTTGTAGATTGCGATGAAAGCTTTCACGTCTTCGCGGATTTTATTCCACTTTCCTTGTATTTGACTCAAAGTACGTTTTGCGGGTGCCGCCGAATTATAGTCGATTAACACTTTATCCCAAAAAGCGTCGTAGCTTTGTGAAGTTCCTTTCTTTGATTTTTCGGATATGTGGACCCAATGTTCCGACAATATAACCGCATTCGCGTCTGTCCATCTTACTTGTACCACTTTTCCTTTCTTTCCCTCGAGTTCGACTACGGGTTCGGGTGGTGTGTTTATGTGTTACGAATTGTGGATAGTAAATTGGGGTATGTGAAAATTGAGAGAAAGACGAGGGTGCATGTTGCTGAAAAAATTGTTGGTTTCCAAAAGCCAAGGGGCTTGGGGTATTAGAAGGTATGGTGAGTAAGGTTGGTAATTTTGGTAATCTTGAAATTGGTATGGTGTAGGGGGATGTGAGTATGCATCAAACCCGAGCGGTTGACTTGGTGAAGAGTTGCTCGATTAATCGAAAGACGAACCCGTTGGTGAAGTTGGATTCGGGTGAAAATTCGGTATGAGATTATTTATTACATTGTTCCACATACCGCTTTCTTGTGATGTAGGTGGTTGTGTATTTTCAGATTGATTTCTCCTCATTTTTGTAGTTGTGTATGGAATTGTATTAGTGTATGGAAGTTGGATTTGCGTATGGAAGTTGTTGTGTATGAAATGGGTATATATATAGTGTGATATGAAGGAGATAGATTTTAGTTAGTTGTAGTGAAAAAAAGGTGTGTAAAAAGTGGGTATATATACAGTGTGTAAATATTAATTGTTGAGTTTGAATAAAAATAAAATGTTTTTTTTCTTTTAACCGTTTGAGTTTTAAATGGATATATTTTTTTAAAAAAAAAATTCGAGCAGTTATACACATTAAAACAAAAAAAGAAAAAGTGGGACCCACTCCTTGTCACCCCATCGGCTAACCGACGGCACAAACCGACGGAAGCAACCAACGGTCCCGTACCAACAACATTAGTTTCATCGGTTGCAATCGACGCCCGAACTACTACACCGTTGGTAGCAGTCTTACAACACTTATTTACCAAGTTTGTTGGTCCATAGTCTTTTATATTTACTTATTGGATTTTTCTGACGACAGCCCTTAGGGCTGTGTTTAAGTTATCTGGACACGCATTATTTTGTTGTACCATGAAAATAACCACATCACTAACATTTTAATAACCACCCCACTAACCTTAATGTACCATCATTTATGCATATAATATTTTCTTAAACATAGCCCTAAGGGCTATCATTAGAGAAATCCTTATTTAAATAATTGTTCACATCTTCTATATTAGAGCACACGGAGTGCCGTTCGGTTTGCGCCGTTTTCCCATCGAGAACGCCGGAGCCCGGCGTTCGGCGCTCCCGGCCGACGTTCCGGCTCGGCGTTTTCGTCCAGTGTTTTGTTTAAAACGGTGGTGATCGAGCCGTTTTCTTTTTTTTTTTCTTTTTTCTTTTTTTTTTGTGGCCAACGGATACTTTGCAAAAAACAAAAAAAAAAGTTTTGAAAATTTTAAAAAATGTAGCCGTTTGAGGAGCGTTTGGGTTGACTTTTTTTTTTCAAAAATGTTTTTTTTTTTTTCACACTATAAATACACCTATTACTTCCACCTTTTTTCACACCAAAACTCACTTCTTCTTCATCTTTTTCTATCTACATATAATTCTTAAACAAATTCAAAATGTCTCAAAACCCAAACCCGAACGACCTAAACAACTCATACAATCTTCATTCTACTTGGAGCCCGTTTACACAAAGCTACAACCCGCAAAACTACAACTCACAAACACCACAATCATCTTCACATAACCCGTATCCACCACAAACTTACAACCCGCCACCACAAACTTACAACCCGCCACCACAAACACCATCAACCCAAATACCACAAATCACACCCGAAAGTTATCAAGAATTTTTATTATGGAAGCAAAGTCAAGAACAAGCACCTTTGGAGCATTCGGTTGAGGGGGAAACACCGACGCCTTCTCGTCCAAAAAAAACAAAATCCAAAGTGGTGGACTCGCCAAAAAAAAAAAAAAAACATATCCCGTTCGCAACTTTTGGTCATCCAAAGAAGAGCTACTTTTAGCTCAATGTTGGATTGCTATTTCGGAAGACTCAAACCGGGGCATCGACATTAAAAACGACTCTTTTTGGTACTTGGTTATGGACGAGTACAACAAGCGTGCGGATATGGAAAAAGTGGTTGAACGGGGAAAAGACGCGTTGTCGTCTAAGTGGACGTATTTGAACAACCGTTGTCAAAAGTTTCAAGGTATTTGGTATAGGTTGGGTAGAGAAAAGCATAGTGGTGAGAAAGACGAAGATTTTCGGTTGCGGTGTTTGGAGACTTTCCGGTATGAGGCGAAATCGACTTTTGGCCACGAGCTCGCGTGGAATTTTTTGAAAGATAAACAAAAGTGGTTGGTGCCCGACCCGGTTGTAGTCGGCCGTAGGAACAAGCGGAGGGAGACAGTTGACTTGGAGAACATAGCCGTGGATTTGGGGGATGATGATGGGTCGGATGAAGTAAACCCGAACGCCGCCCTTTTTGGTGATGATCCACACCCGCGGCCAAAAGGAAAGTCAAGGCGGGCTAAAAGTGCCAAAACATCATCCGACACTTCTACCAAAAGTAGCACGCCTTCGTTTGATGAGTCGATCACTCAAAACTTTCAACATTTGACTCAAGCCAAGGCGAGTGCGTATCGGACCCGGGAACTCATGGAAGCAATGCGGGTTTTGAAGATGAATACGGATGGTTTGTCGGAAAGTGATGCTTGGTTCTTGAACATAGAGAAAGAGAAGATTCGGGAAAGACTAGGGTGGAACAAACCGAGTGAGGGCGGTTCGGGTTCGGGTTCGGGTCACGGCTTCGGTTCGGGTGGTGAGTCGGAAGATGTTGATGGGTCGGAATCAGATGAAGACTAGATGGTTTAGTTTTAGTTCAATGTTATTGTATCGTTTTTAATATTATTGCATTTAGGACTTTTATTTTTAAGTATCTATTTCTATTATGTATTTTTAGGAACCTTAATTATTATTAATGAAGTGTGTTTTAATTAAATGTTATTTGTTTTTTACTTATTGTTATTATTTTCTATTTTATGTATTTAATTTTTTTAACTAAAATAATAATAATAAAATAATTACGAAAACACTGACGAAAACACTGAAACTCAATGTTAACCACTACCCCACTTTTCTGTTTCGGTGTTCTTGTTCAGCGTTCTCGAAAACACTGACGAAAACACTGAAACAGTGTCGTGCACTCCTTGTGCTCTTACGGACTAAAATAGGAGCGGTGCTGTAATAATCATTTCGATTTTTAGCAAATCTCCGTAAAGCATTTTTGGCAATGGGAACATTAAAATTAACATTTACTTTTAAATGATTCTAAAATAATAGCAATAATATGTGTTTTAATTTGTCATAATTATTTTTTATAGTATATTAAAATAACTTTTTATCTTTTATTTATGCAATTTATATTTCAACCGTTACCAATGACAAAATAGCCAAGTGGTAAGAGCAGCACATGATTTCCTTTAGATTATGGTTCGAATTCTGTTATGGGTATTATTTATCATAAAGATACCTACCACCAAATAATTAAGCGCATAGCCCACAACGTTAAGGCTTAATCTGTGCAAGTTCTGGCTCGGACGTTGTGGTTTATGTGATGGAGGTGATTTGCCCGGCGATGTTGTACCTTGTGGGGGGTTCGGTCGTGCTCCGTTGAAGTATGGAGCGACTCCAATGGGGGGCCCAAATACCCATTTTTTTTATATTTCAATTGTTATCGAGCATAATTTGTTCTTTATACGTAAACTTATATAAGAGTACATTATACGAATATTTACAAATTGATATATAATACGGAGTATGTATTTACAAGCATCTTATAATTGAATAAAAAAAATATGTTGATGTGGTAGTTAATCAAATGTAGTTGGGTTAACTCTGTATAATAGAGTAACATGGTGATGTGGCACTGTATTTAATTATGAAAAGTTAAGGGGATCTCTTTATATACCACAATTTTTTAATAAACATACCACTAATCATTGATTGTGTACAGAAAAGTACAGAATGTTGAGAAAAAGTGATGAAAAAAGTACAATATTTAAAATAAAAAATTATAAAAGGTGGTATATAAAGTAGATCCCAAAGTTAATGGAGTGTGGATGATTTCAATATCTTCTTTAATACGAGTACAATTCTTATGATAAAATAAAGAGTAATAAATTATTAAAATGTTCTATTTGCTATACTGATCTTTACATTTTTAGTCTCTTTTATCGTGTTTTTCATGTTCACTTTTCAAAATACATGATCAGTTTTTTGTAGGAGCTAAACATTAATTGCAATAAAAAAAAATAGTGATTTCATTAGAATGAGGAACTGATCATGTAACAAATGATGCATTATAGGAATTGAACATACAAGAATTAAAGATTGTAACTCCAAAAGTGATGTAACACACGAAACATTTTGTAAATATTGCCTTTCAAAAATGAGATGGGAGGATGCCGAAGATCAGGGCTGGATCTAAATGTGGTAGCCGTTGATAGATTCTTTTTTCCTATTAAAAAGTTCTAATTATCAGTGCGGTTGCCAAACAATTATACAATTATATCTTGAACCATCGATCATATGAAACAAATCCTCAATTTTATTTAATTGTGTGACTTATTCCGACATCAATAATAAAGAAGCATGAATTTGATTACAAAAACAGCTTTAAACTGTAACTGGTATGAACTGAACTGAACAGAATATATAATGAACAAGCCTTTCTTTTGATTTATGAAATGAATGACAATTGTTGTCAATAATAAGGGTTTTGCTAACCGAAGACTTAAGAGCTTTCATTAAGATTTAATAAATGCATTAAATAAAGTTAAACATTCCTTTTGTATTCACAATCACATATGATAAAATTAAACTTTGTATTTAATACACTCAAACTTTCCTTTTACCACACATATATTAAATTAAATATAATATTATTAATAGAAACTTTAAGTGTATTTATGACGTCAAATTATTCTTAACGAAAACCTTTAAGGCTTGCGTCGGTAAAACCAAAAAAATAAAACAAAGAATAAACAACCAATTAATTGTGTCAATGTGTCAAAAAGATCAGCTGGTCAAGCCTCGAAGTAAGTAACAAGATTTGTTCCATGTGACTATGAGGTATGTCTGAGTAATGTATGACTACTTAATTAAAATTAATCTGAATTAGTCATGACCCTTCACCAACTATGAATAACTTACTACGAGTAGTTATTTAAGAAATTATTACCTTTATTGTTTTAGCTACCATTATACAAAACCAATATTGTAATACACACAGGAGCACTTATATTATGATATTTGGAGAGTCGTTCATTTTGCATGTTGGTAAGATTTGGTCCAAGTTAACTGATGTTGCCCAATTCTTTACAAACAAAAAGTTGAATATTTTCTTCCACCTTAAAAAAAAAAAAAAAAACAACAACAGTATCCAGACCATGATGGACTTGTCTTTGCCAAATATATACAGACAACACTTTAGAACACATGTACTTGCATCAAAAGCAAAATGTTTCTGGTTTTTAATACTCACTTTGACTTAATTATAGCACAAACACGTAACGTCCGCTACATACGGACCACACACCCTAATAAGTAATAACCTAAATCTTATATGTATTCGTGATTTTTTTTTTGCAATTTGACTAGAAAAATCATCAAAGCTATGCTTTTTTATTAATTACTCCAATTGTTTGCCATCTTGGCTAGTCTAGATATATAGGAGTCTCATTTATCTGAAACAATACAGGTAAGAACAATTATGTATTAAGTGAAATGAAATATATCTACTCCGTATAACATAACATATACTTAAAGCAAAATAGCTTAGAGCAATCCGAACCCTTAATTGATTTTCTCTATGTTGATCCAACGATTAAGATTAATTACACTTAATTAATAATAATTAATTAAACAAAATAATAATAATAATTAAAATGATAAAATCAAATAAATAAAAAGTCCGACGAGTTCTATAGACTAAAATAATCCACCCAAATCTACTCCAAACCAATTCTTAATCTCCATTTACAAAACCCTACTCCCTTCTTTTTCTTGGCTCCTTCTCCGTCATCATCATCGATCATCATAAATGGGTTAAGTCGTACTTTCAATTATTCAAAATTCAATGGTAAATTGCTTCTTATAAAAAGTTTCAATAGCAATAGAAGATATGTTTCATTGATTTTTTCTCAATTCACGTGGATCTATACTTCTTGAACATCCACCCATCTATCGATTGTACCAGCGAAATGGAAGTGTCCTGTAACGCCCCAAAATTTGGTAAGTTTAAATTATATTATATACGTTTAGTATTTAAATTATATGTATATAATAATATGTTATGTATAATAATTTGTTATGTGTTAGAATTAGTTAGTGAAACTTACTATGTAAGGAAAATAGAGTTGGAGGGTAGAAACTGTCAATTTAGTAAAGATGAGGGGAGTGTTGTGAAAAGTGTTTAAATAAAACACTGTTTCTATTATCTTCTACTGCATTCTTACACTGCAGAAATTAAAATCACGTACTGAGAGAGAGAGAGGTCGACATAGAGGAAACCAAGAAGAAGAAACTCCAATTGATTAGCTAATTGGTGAAATTAGGGCTTCAAATCTTTCATTAAGCTTCTTTAAGGTGAGTTTATCACTTCTAATCACATTAATTTGATGTTAGGGTTAGTAAGTTAAAAACCCTAAGTTGTAAGATAGAAAATGGGTAATTGAGTTAAATTAAGTTCCATACATGTTATTGAGTTAGAAAGAGTATGAATTTTGTGTTAGTTATGTTAATAAACTTATGATCATATTGTAATTGGGTAATTAGTTGTTTATGTGTATGTATGATCACTAAGAAGTTTGATTCTTGGTGAATTGTGATGATAATGGTAAGAAGTAATGTTAATTACCCATTTATATGTGATTAAGTGTCAAGGTGTATGGAATTTATGTTAGAATTGTAGGTGTTATGTGATTTAGCACCTAAGCCATATATAATAAGTAAGAGTAAGTCATTTAAATATGTTAGTGATATGTGTTTATGTGAATAGGTGATCAAGTGTGCAAGAATTCAAGTGTTTAATTGAGCTAATTGCAAGGTAAGTACATGGATATGTGGAGCCAAGGAATGATTTATCATTTGCTTGGCGGTATCCAAGTAATGACTATGTCATTAGCTTGGTTTAATGTCAATTTGTATGGATTGGCATGTTAGATGTTGAGGATCCTTAACTTGTGGCAGATTTTATGTTAGAATTCCATTACTTACTAAGCTTTTACGCTTACCTGTTATGTTTAACATGTTATAGAAAGTTCGAGTAAGGTAAAGGAAGAATCTGGAAAGAGGCCCATGGAAAACTAGTGGCGGAGCTCATTGCTTGGTTGGTAATGAGTTTAAATCCTTTATGATCATGCTCTATATACAATTACACCCCTTTTGTAAAGATAATGGTATATGGTTTATATTTTGGAAGTTGGTTAAGTCTCACTTTGAACGGTATGTCATGTTTTGGTAAAGTTAAAGTTAAGTGAGACTTGTATGTTGAAAGCTTTAAAGTATGTTAATAGAGTACATGTTTGAAGAAATGATATGAAGTCATGTTTTGTGAGAATGTTGAGCTAAAAGTGTTAGTCATGGTAGTCATGGTCAAATGTCGATATAAATAAGTTAGTTTGACTTTATTGAGTCAATTTAGCGAAAAGTGGTAAGAAAGTGGGGTCATTATGGTCAAAGACCCAATCGGGTCGTTTTGGTGCCCAAATGGGTCACCAATGGGCTTATATGTCAAAATGGGTAAGACTTGATGAAAGTCAAATGTTTTGATGTTAATAAGTTCCATTGTTGATGTTGGAAAAGTGGTAAAAGAATGGAAGTCACAAGTGTAATAATTTAGGAGTTGATATGTCAAGATTTTGGGTCGAAAATGGACTAAAACTCGTTTACGGGTCAAATCTTGATAAAATGTAAAACTTGAAAAAGTGGAATTGAGGAAATGTTTATATGGTTATAGTGAATGTGTGTGCAAAATTTCAGGTCCTAATTCGTAACGAGTAAAAAGTTATGCGTGTTTGAAATTGGTTAAAAAGTTGACTTTTGCTGACTTCCAAATTAGGCATAGCTACGCGATCCCAGAAATATTTTCTAGATCGCGTATGATAGTGTATTTTTGCATCTGAAGGTTTTTCAAGTGCTTACGCGATCCGACTTCTTTCCGGGATCGCGTATCATAGTAGAAAATAAATATTTTGGTTTTTAAAAGCCCATTTTAGCTATGAAACTTTATTATAGATCAAGTATATAAATGGAGTAGTTGTGGGACATTGCCAAAAGCGTTAAAAAAAATGGTCACATTTTCGAGGTGTTTCATGTCCATCCTTCCTCCTCGGGTGAGACGCTCCACCGAATGTTAAACCTAGAACCAAACCTAAAAAAACTCGCGCGAAAACAATGTCGCATTAATTAGCTCCAAATCCGATGTCGGGGGTGCGTGAATGAGGAAGACGGTGTGTATAATGAGATGGTTTGTTCGAATTGATTCTCCCTTTTTAATCGTTTATATCTATCTTATTTTAAATATAATATACAATTCACCTTTGTGACATCATCAATTACTTAATTAGTCAATTTCAATTTTGACCATTTATCTAGATTAAATAATATATTAATATCAATAATTTACGTATTATTAATATTATATTTAATATTAAATATATTAATAAGAACAATAATAAAACACGTATAGTTTCGTTCAACTTCATGGTTCTTTCAACTTTTTTGTATAGTAGGATTATAACTTATCTTCTTTATTTTTTTATTAAATATATTAAATTAAATTGATTTTAAATTCAATAATAACACTCATTGTATCCGTATATAATTTTTAAGTAATACAATCTACACATTCCTATAAATCCTCCAACTTTTTCTATAATGTATGTTTCCTTCTAAATTTCAAATTTTACAATATATGATCTATCCATCTATTGTATCACCAAATATATATAAATAAGGAAACTGATTAATAATAAATCCTAATTTAAAAAGAGGCCGTAGCCACTCTTACTAAGGACTTCATTTTTACAATATTAATTAAATAATTAATTTAATCATATCCTATTACTAATCCTAATACTTCTATAATTGTTATAAACAAGTCGTTATGTTAAAATAAAATTATTATTCACTTTTATTGTGTTTGAACTAAATTATTAGTATTCAAGTGTATTAGTGGTTACTTTTAAGATAGCTTTAGTTATCACATAGATTAGAGAGAGAAAAAACTGTCACTATATATATATAATCTTATATATATAATTATTATAATTATAATTATAATAAAAGAAACATCTTTATGATGTCATCAATTGATCAATTTAGTCAATTATACCTAATCTATTATAAGAATAGCTTTCAATATTTTATAATAATATGTAATCACGGAGTTACAATTTAAATGAAGCATCCTTCAATTTGTGGACCAAACTCTATAGTCTTAAGTGATTTGAATTGTATTTGAATACAACCATATCCATGTAATTATATTGTATTATTTTATTTATTTACGTTATTTAATCAATTACCTCCTACACTTAAATAAATCATAAATTTATAACAATAAATATAGCATATTTCTACACTTAAATATCTACGGATTTGCAACCTCAGTGGGTATCAGTCTTTTGAATTATGGATATGCTGAAATTTGTTTATCTCAAACTCTTAATAGGTTTTTACTTTAGGCTTGAACCTAATTTCTTTGTGTTAAATGAAATTCATTTAGCAATTACAATAGTAAATTTGTATTTAAAAATGAAAGTTTATAAACTATGTAATTTGAATAATCATAATAAACAATAAAAAATTACTATAAGTCTAATATATACGACTAATATCATGTATCATGTTAATATCATATGACATGTGTGTATACACGGGTTTAAAGGCTTATTTAAGAAAGAAAGCAGACTTAAGGCATTCAATTTTAAAATTGAAGTCCAATTAACAATCAAAATTCATTATTTATTTATTATTATAACTTAATATAAAGAAAAACACGGCTTCCATCATGTTTCATAACTTTAGTAGGCTTACAAATTCTTTATTGTTAATTAAAATTATTTTTAATTTGATTAATTTAAAAAGCAACTTAATTAACCATATATATCTCTTCCTAGATTAAAAAAATAATAATAAAACCTCTTTCCTTACTTTTTTCGGGTTCTTCTTCTTCCCCAAATTAGCTCATAAACCCTAACTCAACTCCAACTCAATTTGAATCCATACCATTTACAAAATCTAATTCCTCATCTTTAAATATGACGATTGCTGGAATTAAAAGTCCATACAATTCATTCTCTTTAAACCGTGGGATTTTACTTACGACGACCGGTCTTCTCTCATGGACAACTCTACGTTGCTGTCTCACGTGTTAAAAACAAGAAGGGACTGAAAGTTCTTCTTTGTCATAAGGATGGACACCAGACGAACAAGACGACAAACGTGGTGTATAAAGAAGTCTTACAAAAAATATAAAAAAAACTATGTCTTTCAACTTATTAGTTGAAAATGGCAACATAAGTTTATTTATTGAAATGATTCATTAGCTTATGTATAATCATATACCGTTGCAATTCACTGTACTATTACTTATATAAAGTGCTTACCATTTAAAAATAACTATATACAACAAATACTTATGAAATAATAAATAAAAAAATAACGTCCCGTGTGTATACACGGGTTTTAGGACTAGTATCTATATATACCATATATGACATATTACAATTGCTTATCTCCATGCTAGAATCCATAGAAGATTGCAATGGCATATTTGCAAAAAAATTCAATTGCTATTTAATTGGTAATAGTTTCTATAAATTCTAGCGATTTACTGTTTGGATTTCTTTTAAAGATGTATATGAATATGAATTGTGATTTGTCATGTTACAAAGATAGATTATTTTGCACACCAAGTACCATAAAATGCCAATTTTTATCTTTTATTATTTTTATTTCGATTGTGCTTTTTGTTCTATTTCTAACATCTAAACTTGAGATAATTAATTTGTAATGGTTATGGTTCGTAATGTTTACACGGTTCTGCATCTTATATTTCTATAATTATCTTATTGATATTGATATGGTATGTTTATTATTTTGATTTGTTATTAAATAATGTGGTGTTTGTTGAGAAATCGGTTTGGGATTTTCGAATTGGATTGGGTCCAATTTGGAAGAATTGATTCTTAATTAGCTGGTTTCTTGAATGTGGGATAAGTAATACTGGGAGCTCAACAGTAGGTTTTTTACGATGAGTCAAAAATATTGTCTTTTAATTTTTATTGTTATTTATATAATTTTAATTTTTTTTCTTTCAAAACTGCTGTCTTTACCGTTATTATGGATGATTAATTGTCTTTTGTAGTTACCTGCAAATATGAGCAAGCGTCCAGGTTAATATACGCAGGTGCTTATAGGTTTTTTGGCACTTTTTATATGCAGCTTCCTGCAATTACTGCACCATGTATTCCAGGTTAACACCCTTTCCTTAAAATTGATTGCTTTTTATGTTTTTAAGATGGTTTGAATTCTAATTGAAGATGGTTTGGTTGTATTTAGCTATGCTAGAAAAATTGTTGTAGGAATTAGATATTGGATTGTGCGATTATAGGGTTGATTTGGTTAATTGGGTCAATGTTGATTCCTGTTCAGGTTTTGTTTTTCTTAAATTTATAAGCTGGTTTCATCATATGTGTATATGTTGTGCTTATTATGCTCTATTTCTTAAGCTTAACACATACATTGATGTTGATCTTAATTATTATATTTATGTTAGCTCCTAAATTATTTGATTTTAGTGTTCTTGAGTAAATGTAGCAGAGAAGCTCTATTAAAGGAAATATATTGTGTTACCGAAAGTAACCTCCAATCTTAGTGTGACCATTGTGGGTGCTTCAGGTGATCTTGCCAAGAAAAATATATTCTCTGCACTTTTTGCTCATTTTATGAAGATTGTTTACCTCAGGTTCTTATTTTAAACTTTCATCTCGATGCTTTGTTCTGTACTTCTGTTTGATTAGTATATATTCTTATGTAATTAAACAATGCTTACTACTTCGTATTTGTGACACCTCGCAATTTTGAATAAAACTAAGTACACTAAACATTTGCATTTTAGGCTAATTCTCTACTTAAGTGAATTCACAACAAATTTTAGAGGCAAGTCTAGCAAAGTCCAACTAGTTAATACGCGTAGTATTACAAATTTCGTGATTAATATAATTACGTACAAAACATTCGGAACAAACCCGACAAAAATACGGACGTTGGTGAAAATATTTCTATAAATAACTTAAATCTACTTTTAGAAGTTATTTATCATATATTATTATTTTGTTTAAATAATACACGAAAAACATAGACGTTTTGCTTAAAACGTCTTAAAAACAACGAAAATGCGTAAACTGAACTCTACAACCAAACGAAGCCCGAATGATATTTAGATAACTCAAAATAAAGTATTCTAATAATACTTCAATGTAAAAATATCTCAAATATATCGTTAATTAAAATGACACAAAATAACATTAGGCGATTTAACATTTTAACACAATTAACAAGTAAACGGCCAAAATACGTAACACAGTCTGAAAATCAAAATTTAATCACAAAACCCACCCAAAAGGGGCCCCCATGGCTGGCCCCCTCCCCCCATGTGGTCACCACCCTCTCCCTCCACTAAAATTGCATGCAAATGATCATCCTCACAATCCCTTACAACTCCCACTACTACATTTATGCTTAATTAGACCCCCACATTTAGACCGGTCTTGAGCAAAACCGGTCTTCATAGCATGTTCCGCCAAAACATTTTTTTGATAACCGGTCTTAATGTTTAAACACGTCTAGATAAGAACCGGTCTTTATGTGCCAACCGGTCTAAATAGATATGCACCGGTTTAGATGTGCTAACCGGTCTAATTAGAAATTGGATTTCATTCTAGCGGCAAATCATCCCAAAATAATTCGAGCATCTCAAAAACAATTTAAAGCCCTAACTCCTTCCTTAATTTTTATATCCCCAATCAATTTCTCTTTAACCCTAAAAGCTATACAACCATTACTGTCGGACTACCACCACTTTCATTCTCATCTCGCAACATACCACACCAACACCCGTGTTTCTCCCTATTGTATCACCTCCATCACAGCGGAACCACCACTACTAGGAATTCAGTATCACAACAAAAGGTAAAAAAAAATGGTTTTTTTCTTCTTTAGGGTCCATTTTTTTGTAATTTAGGGTTATAATTATGATCTTTCCATTCTCAATTGGTTTATCTTTTAGCTCATCTGATATCCTTTACGGATTATAATTCTAAAGATAGCCGGTTTGTTTGGCAGCCGGTATCATTACCTCCAACAATCAATAGGTCTTATTGGTTTATACTTGAGGTATTATTCATTATATTTTCCTAATTTTTGTTCTTGTTAAATTAAAATCCATATCGTTCTTTACTTTTTTAAGGTGCTTGTTTCTCAAGATATAACTCCCAAAAATCCTTTGCTAGCTTTCAGAGTTAACAGGGAGAAAAATTCATGATTATGTGTTTTTAATCATAGATGTATCTTATTTGATTTATAGTAGGTCTTAAATCGTCTGTATAACATGAAGCAAAATTGAAAATTCTGATTACTAGTTCAGCCTTGTATTGAATATAAATCTAAAATCAAATTGCACTTTAGGGCGAGGGGAGTGAAATTAAAAGGACTCGTTAGTGTTTGTGAAGATTTATCTTGTAGAAACAAAAGCAAAACACGTTGGATATTTAGTACGTATTAATTTTTTAATTTCTTTAAATAAGTGTTTTCGACTTGCTCTTTTTTTTATTTAGTAGATGAGCATCAAGTTTGGTACATCGATTAAAAGTCGCTTTTTCTTCTGTTTTGATAGTTAGAGAATGAATATAGGTAGAATATAAGAGTACATGCCATTGGAAAAAGGATAAGAGAAGCGTGAAGAGTATGAGATGGGTCTGACTTCTAAGTGTCCGACACTACATCGACACAATTGTACGTGAATGATCTTTGTATGATTTATGCTGTATTTATGAGTTTTGTATATATAATTTCTTATATTGATTCACTTGATTGTACTATAACATAGTGTTCTTAATATCTTCATACAGCTTACATCCATCGAATTAAGATGAAATATATGTCTAATGAAAAGTAACATTGGGTAAGAGGTCCTGAAAGACATTCTTTTCTGTTGCATTAAGGCTATGCAATATTCAATAATAGGTTAGGTTTTTAAATAGTAAGCTTTATGATGAGTTTGGTTAGCGGAATAAAAAAGAAAGATCGCTCACTCTATCTTTGAATGTTGCATTTAGGTTACTTTGGAAATAATTTGAGTTTGATGAGTGAGTTCCACTTAGAGTTTTGCACAGGTAAAAACCTTTATGGTTTAGTTTTTCTGAGACACTTTTGAGTACATATCAACCCAGACATGGCTGATATTGTAGATTACCAAATGGGCGGATTGGGTAATGGGACAAAACGCATCATGTCAAGCGGGTCATTTTATGTTACACGCATATAGTGTTGACATGTCACTTTTCTGATATATGAAGTATGTGGTTTATCAGTTGATGTTTTCTCCATTGTGTGTCTTCTAGTGAGGTTTTTATTTGTGACTTCCCTGAGTTATGTTTTCTTTTTATGGTCGCTTGTAACAGTTGATAACTGAGTTTGCAAATAAGGAAAATATACTACTTGATGGAGCAAAAGGTGCTGCAGTATTATTGGGAAGAGACACAAGGCCCAGCAGTGAATCTCTTGTTGAGGCTGCAAAACAAGTAAGACCTCTTCAAATATCCGATACTAATTAGATTATATCATTGTATGGCATTTGATCACTTTGAATAACCAGCTACATTATTTACTTTGACTTTTATAATTAGTATATTCTGAATTTAAACTCAAATGAAACAGTAGGCTATTTTCAGCAATTGTAGACTTGTAGTACTAGAAAACCGTCCAATTATGCATTTGGAGAGTAATAGTAATAAAATATGAACTAAAGTTGTGCCTTCTTCTTATGGAATTTGAGTAATATGACTTTGTTTATTTGTTCAAGCCTTAAAATTCTTTAGAATAACTGGGAACTGGAAATCTACCATATTTGATATATTAGAAACAACTTTATGAATTGCTGGAAATTGGGAAGTCATCAATTTGAAAACCCCCTTTTCAGGCCATGTAACTTTAATACGATTTCTGTTATAGTTGTATCTTGTTCAAATGCTTAATAGTTAAATAACATATTTCTATTTATGGAATTTTGGTTGTGTTTTATTAATTTAATTATTCATGTGTGTACGTGTTTCGCTTTGTAGGTACAAATGTTGGAAATGAACTTGAGGTGTAAAAGGGAGAAGTGACTTGACAACGAGATTGGCTAATGAAAGACCATATGTAAACTCAAAATTATAATTAGATGGTATAGTTTGGATAATTTAGAAGTACTTCGCTTTCTAGGCAATGTTAAACTGGCCCATTGTATGTAATTAGATTTGTATATATAGTTTGTTTTGTTTGCGGATAAATCTGATATTTTTGTATTTCAAAAAACTTGGTAGATGAGCATATATTTTTTGTTAATCTGCTGGATATAGATTTTTGTAATTTTGAATTGGATATGGATCTTGAATTTGCAGGTTTTGAAATACGTCTAAATGCTTTATCTAGACTGGTTTTGAAACACGTCTAAATGGTTTATGTAGACCGGTTTGAACTCTTTAAAACGCATGCGAGTAATGCTAATAACCGGTCTAATTAATCCTATTAAGACCGGTTGGGGAACCGGTCTTTTTGAAATTTCAAAAGTAGACCTGTCACATCTAGAGCGGGTAAAAAACCGGTCTACATAAGCTATATGACCGGTCTATATGTGGCCGAATGTAGTAGTGTCCACTCCAATTACATGCATTTCCTCATTATTCACTCTCACTCCATCTCCATTCTCTCTCAATTTTTTGGAGAAAACAGCCCTCAAACTCCGCCAACACTTCCAAGAACCACCATTCATCCACCCTAAACCACCACAACCAGCACCATCAATCACCAACTAAATTCTTAACTTTTTGTAATAATAATTAGCTCAAGAACTCTAGCATCATCATCTCATCTCATCTCTTTCAAAATCTTTGTAAGGGAACTCATCTCTAATCTTCTCTATGTTATTTACATGTTATATAGTTCATCTAACTTGAATATGTCCAAAACTCTTGCTAAAAATCGTTTTTATGAAACATCTAAAAAGATACATAATCTGCCTTCAAAAACACAGTTTAGTAAAATGGCTATATCTTGAGTTCTAGGATGATTTAGACAACTAATTTTTTTTTTTAAATTTGCGTATTGAAAAGATCTACAAAAAGTTATTCTATGGCTCTTTTCAGAAATCTACATATTTTCAGTTAAAAATGGATCTTTGAGATGGGTCTGCATGTGTTCGAAAAATGTGTTCGGTTCTTTCACGGAATTATTTAACTAACAAGATGGACCTTATAAATCTCGAAAAAATCACGTTAGGAACTAGACACACACATGAACAGCTGGTAAAAATTGTGGAAACTAATTTGGAACAGAACACGTTAAAATTGAGTGGCGAAGTAAACCGACGAAACCGAAATCATGAAATAGGGACTATTTTTGACATAAACATAAAACCGACACTTCGGGCCTACCATAAAACGTACCGATAATTTTCTAAGACTTATTTAACTATTTTAAGACTTGTGTAAAAGTCTCGGGTCAAACCGAACATGTTTGACCAAGTCAACCGAAATCGAACCTCGGTACGAAAAACGTGAACCAAAATATAAAACGTTAAATTTTGGCTCAAAACGAATAATTTAAATGTTTTATTATGAAACAACAAATACTTATGCGATACGACTTATAAACATGCGAAATATACTTTATGAGTATAACGAAACGACATAATAATAATTATGCTTTGGAATTATTATTACGAAAACTCATCAACGGGCCGTACACGTTTTCAAAACATAAACAAACAATCAAACATTTGGACATATTTAGTTGAATGAGCACTAGCATGGATGGTCCACTATGACATCCATATACTTACGCTTATAATCTCATACGTTTAGGACGTTATGAGATTATCGACTTGGAACATAATTGCATTAGGGACACTAGCACCCACAGGTGAGTTCACAGCCCCTACTTTTACTGTTTTCAATGCTTCTTTAACAGGGGTGAAGGACATAGCTATTACTTTACTGTTTTAATACAAACGTACAACGATTATTATAAATACTTTCATGCTTTATGCGAAATGTTTACGATTTACTCATACTATTACAAACTGTTTACTTATGGAATGAGGTTTCATGCTATTACTTGAACTTTTTACGAAATGACTTTTCACACTATTTTGGGAACATGACAACGAATCTTGGTACGGACCTAGGTTTACGAGAGGTAGTTGTGTGCACAAAAGTCCCAGTGTACGCAGCCTTTAACCATTAGCTAGGTGACTCTAGCCACTAGATATACGGATAATACTATCGAGTTGACAGCCCTCCCACTATTATAACTTGTTGGTCGCGCCAACCGCACGACGGTAGTCGTAACGAGGAGCGTATATTTAAAATGATACTGTGGCAAAAACGCTGAACGTCATGGATTGGTTATAGCACTAGGGGTCGTTACTTTAACTCATAAGGTCTAGCTAACCTTTGAGGGATCACCGTCTATGTCTCCCTACTATTATGAACATTTTTGGAAATAACATTTTCCTACGCTTGATTACATAGGAATGCGTTTCTACTATTTATACAACTGGATTGGTTTTCCAAACGTATACAAAATGATGTGTTGACATCATGAAAACGAAACGATACCTTTGGATAGTGATCCAACTAAACTGTATTTTGGCTAACATCCCAACGAAACTGTATTTTGGGTAACATCCCAACGAAACTGTATTTTGGGTAACGTCCTAACGAAACTACGTTTTGGATAGTGATCCAACTAAACTATACTTTGGGTGACATCCCAACAAAACGACACTTTTGGATAACGTTCCAACAAAATGAAACCTTATTTGACATTATTTGACTTTTGTCGCACCCCCTAATTCGGGTTGCGGAAGCGAATCGGGTCGGGGCGCGACTAATCAATAATCAAGCACATAAGATATATAATAAACGACTCTATATGCGTCGTTTACAAAATACATGATATAACATAAGAGTTTACAAACTGTTTACATTATATTGAGTTCACATGATTACCCTGAGAGATTCTAGTACATTTACAATTATACAAAATATAGATATGCAAGGAAATCTCTTGATGTTTAATGATTGCATGCGACTCGAGCTAAAGTATCCTGATGGGCAGTCCAACCTACTGCTGAGTACCTGAGATAACATGCTAAAAGGTCAGCTAAAAGATGGTGAGCTCACAGGTGTATATGAGTAAATGATATTGATGAACCACAAGATTTATATAATGATTTGTAATCAAACAAATAATGAATGTACATGCAGCCATGAGTCCATAGTTTGAGCTTAACTGAGGGGGTCAGGATCCACATTCAAGGACGTGATCGAGGTGCCTCCCTATGAGTGCCTAATCAACACTCATACTGAACAAATGATAATGCGTCCGTTTGACAGGTTAGTGCTTGCTAACTCGGACGGGGATTGTCAATCCCATATGGTACCATACACTAACATTCACGCTAAATCATATTAACAAACTATGTGACGGAGGACTTTAAATTGATTAGATGAAATTAACTCATGTAGCATATAGCGATGTTTTGATACTTGTGTTCACATGTAAAACAAAACGAGCATGTATCTCATCCCTAGGTAAAAGCATTTAAAAAGGGGCTATGAGACTCACCTGAGCCTAATGAGTTGCTAACAAGCAATACTGATGATGTTCAAGAGAAATGATGTCGTCTCCCACGACTGAAACCTACCGGGCATCCTAAACGCGCAAGGTTTTAATGATTAGATGTCTAAACAGACCATCTATGCTAATTATTCCCTCAACTAGTTATGTCCAAATCGATTGGTTAATGTTTAGGTTTGAGTTTGAAAATATGTGCGGCCCGTTGGTGACGGATTGAAATAATAATCTTCAATTATTATTATTATGTTTGAATGATCGTGTACTTATAAAAGTATATTTGTTTTGAGTATAAATCGTATCGTATGTTTAGTAATGTATGAAATTATGTACGGGGGTCCGGGAGCAGCGCCCCTGGTTAGCGGGGTCCCAAGGGTGGCAACCCCTGGCGGGGTCCAAGGGGCTGGCCCTTGGCTTTAATAAAAAAATGGTCAAAATCTGAATTTTTATTTCTATGTATATTGCTTTAATAAAAATGCATCGAAATCTGAATTCGGAGTAAAATCATGTGTCAAAATCTTAGTTCCATCACTTAATAAAAATTGTGCCCGTTTGAAGTTAGCACACACGGTGAAGATGCATACCCGTTCGGGTGAGTATGCATACCCGTTCGGGTTGGTTTGTATACCCGTTCGGGTTGGTTTTGTTACCCGATCGGGTGGGATATCATACCCGTTCGGGTGAGGTCTGTTTCCAAGGTCTGTTCGTATCAGCAAATTAATCACAACATTTTGGGTTCGATTTGAAGACATAATCAGTTTGTAGAACAATCAAGCATCAATATATATGTATTTTAAACTTGAAAACTTAAAGAAAAATGGAGAATTTCTTACTAATTAAAATGGAGGTCGGATGGTGATGATGATGTTGATGGAGATGATGATGAGGATGATCAAGATGAAGATGGTGATGATGATGATGGTGCTGCTGCTGCTGCTCTTTATTGTTATTGTTATTGTTAAATTGTTGTTGGTGGTGGTGGTGGTAGAGTTTGAGCCGAGAGGAGAGAAAGATAGCATAAATGAGATGGTGATGAAATGAAAAGGAGAAGGGTGTGTTTGGTCTGCTTATGGTCACGGGGCAAGATCCACAATTTGTGGATCTTGTCCGGTTCAATTAGGGGTGAGCTTGGTACCATACCGGTACCGAACCGGACCGAACCGGTTGGTACCAGTTTATTTTTGGCCCCAAATCAAATACCGAATACCGTACCACTTGTATCGGTTTGGTACCGGTTCGGTCCGGGACCGGTGCGGTTCCGGTTCGGTTTAGGTATTTTGGTGTGTATGTACCATACCGGTACCGAACCGGTTGGTACCGGTTTGTTTTTGGCCCCAAATCGAATACCGAATATCGTACCACTTGTATCGGTTTGGTACCGGTTCGGTCCGGAACCGGTACGGTTCCGGTTCAGTTTCGGTATTTCAGTATTCATGCTCATCCCTAGGTTCAATAATACAAGAGGGATAGTATTAAACCCCGTGTTCGCGTACCCGATCGTAAAGTAGTATAATGTTTTTAAATGATAAATTTCTAGAAATGATATCGTACGTATTTTAATCGAAGTATTTTAATAAAAATACTTTTAATGAGATATAAAAATATATCTTTGTTTTAAGTTTGTGAGACGGATATTATTTGAGTGGTTTCGTCGCGTTTGAGTAAAATTAAATAAAACGAAACGTGTTTTATTTTAATCCAAATAAATAATAATTATCATTTTCAATAATAATACATTATTTATAAGTTTCGTCGCGAATATTTTGACTTGTACGATACGAATATTTTATATATTATCAAAATAATATATAATAAATATTGAGTGTATTAAAATAATAATTCCATATTAATTAATACTTGTTTTCACCAACGCCGTATAAATGAATCGGAATTTGGCCGATTTGAAAATGAACGATTAAATTTAATCGCGTACTGATATATATATATATATATATATATATATATATATATATATATATATATATATATATATATTAATCAATATTGTAACACCCCCAAATTTGATGGTTTGCGGAAGCGAGTTTTTTGGGTGTTACTAATCAATAATCACAAGCACAAAGGATACAGTGAACGACTCTAAATGAGACGTTCGAAAAGTTATTACATTAATACATAAATAGTTCAAAATACAAGCTCGAGTTTTCGAGTAAATTCCTAGAGATTCTAATACATAACAACCAGTACAAAAGTAATGTATAAAAATCTCCAAGCTTGTAAATGCATGCGACTCGAACTAATACGCATATCCTGCTGTGCATCCCTACTGATGCTGTGTACCTGAGAAGCATTACTAAAACGGTCAACCAAAAGGTTGGTGAATCTCACAGGTTTGTAAGTAAATAGTTTGAACACACAAGTAACAGTTGTATTTGTAAATCATTAGCCAGCCAGTAAGTAAGTGGTGGTTGCAGGTCATGCTAACTGTTTGATACCCTTGCCACGAGCCACCATAGTTGAAGCTTAACGTACAGTAAATATAGTACCCCCGTGAATGTTAATCCAAAAACATTCATATGAAACGAGTAAGAAACGCCCGTTTCTACAGTAACGGTTCGTGGTAGTGCGTGCTACCCCGGGCGGGGATTGTCAGTCCCATATGGATCCATATACTAAAACTCGCGCTTATCACATAACTAACAACTATGATTAGGAGGCTTTCATTGGATTAGTCGAAACTCATGCAATTGGCGTATCCGTAATTCAGTAAAGTAAGTAAATCATGCCAGCAAGTAAGTACGTGTGTTCATGTAAAACAGTAATGCATCTCACCCCTGAGTGAAAACAGTAAAACAGTTAATGTTCCCAAACTAGTTAATGTCCATTTGTTGTTTGTACGTTTGTATTTGTTTGTAAGTTGTAGTTTGTAGAAAAGTTGTACGGCCCGTTGGTATCGGCGTGTAATAATAATCTCATATTATTATTATGTATTTGTAGAAATTGTATAGTTGTAATGTACTTTGGTATTGCATTGTGTAACGTTCAAGTAATGTAAATCCGAGTGGGTGTAATCCCCAAGTGTACGGGTGAAATCTCGTATGTGTTCGAGTGTAAGTTCGTATCAGTTAGCGTGTAATCCCACACGTAAGTATTTGGAGTGAACTCATAAGTTCGCATCGGGTGCAATCCCGTGTAGTTGTACAAGTTTAAGTTCGTTGGAGTGTAATCTCCTAAGTATTTTTGAGTACAATCTCGTGTGTGTGCGTGAGTGAAATCTCACGTTCGGTTAAGTATAATCTTGTACGTATTTGAGTATTTGTGTATACTTCCAAAAGTATAGTATTTTCATGTATAAGTCATATCGTATTTGATTTGGTTGTCGAAAAGTGGTTTTTAAACACTTAGAATGTTTTTAGTTTTTGTTTTTGGGTTTTTGCGACACTAAATGCGACACAGTGCTTGTGTCTTATGATTTATGCGACACAACGCTTGTGTTCCGCAACACAAGGCTTGTGTCTTATGATACGCAACTTAATGCGACACAAAATGCGACACAGTCCTTGTGTCTTATGGTTTATGCGACACAATCCTTGTGTCTTATGGTTTATGCGACACAACGCTTGTGTCTTATGTTTTATGCGACACAACGCTTGTGTCTTATGTTTTATGCGACACAACGCTTGTGTCTTATGTTTTATGCGACACAAGCCTTGTGTCTTATGCTTCTATGCGACACAAGCCTTGTGTCTCATAGATTTTTGGTCTGATGCAACACAAGGGCTGTTTACGTTTTTGGGCTCGGTTTTTGGGTTAAACGACCTCGGTTTGACCCGAAACTTTTACACTAGCTTTATTATGTTACAATGAGTTTATAAAAATTATTGGTTGACGTTTTTAGGGTTCGAGGTGTCATTTTCTTAAAAGTGGCCAAAACCGACATTTCCGTTAACGTGTTAAAAAACGAGTTTAAATTATATATTTGGACATTACTAAGCTAGGGGAACAATAATCTAGCCAAATAATTGTAATCGGAAAAGTCGCGAGTCGCCGGAAAACTTACAAAGTTGTCGAATCGAGAAACCGAAAAGCTAGATACGTAGCCCTCGTTGTTGTGGTCATTTTTCTCCAAACGAGCCTATACTTTGGTGGTGTTTTAATGATGGTTTTGGGGTGTTTTGGGTGGCGGTTTTAGAGAGAGAGAGAAACCGTGAGAGAGAGAGAGGAGAGGGAAAGATGGAGTGTGGTGTGTGTGTAGTGTATTAGGAAAGAAAGAAAGAAAAGCATGGGGGTTGTCCCCCTTTGACTTGGCCGGTTGGTGGGGTCCACCATGTGTGGATCTCACCAAGTCTCGTTCTCTCGCGTTCGCGCTCCGTGCGGTGTTCGTTTCCCCGGTCGATTAAACGTTAAAATATTTTTATACGCGTTTAATTATACGTTTTAAAATATGAAATATCATTCGATAATTTAGTCGGAGTATTTTTATCAAAGTACTTGTTTTGAAGTTACAAAATATAACTTTGTTTTGTTTTGTCGGTTGGTCGAGTTTTCGTAGAGTTCGGTAATGTTTTAGTTAAAAATATACTTGTCCGTTATATAATAAATATAATATAAAGTAGTAATTGAAGTAATTCAATAATCCCACATTATTTAATAATTGTTTTACCAACGTCCGTAAGTTTGTACAATTGTAGTTTTATACGATTTGAACGAATCGTATACGTATATATATATATATATATATATATATATATATATATATATATATATATATATATATATATATATATATCACCTATATATATATATATATATATATATATATATATAATAAGTAAGTAACGTATTTAATCCTATTTCATATTAAATACCAGTTGTAAACATGTAATTAGGGAAATTTTAAATTGGCCCTAATTTTGGGGTTGTTACATTCTCCCCTTGTTAGGAGAATTTCGTCCCGAAATTTGTTCGAAGTGGTCGTCAGTATCATGTAGAGAAGTTGGAAATGTGTATCGACCATTGGTTCACGGGACGTGGTCAGTCGGAAATTAAGTGAGTGTTCGAGTTCCCGGTCTCAACCAGTGTGAGATATTTGGGAAGGAAGTTTGTTCGCTGTATTTAAAGTACAATACAAGTTGCGCTGTCGGGATTCAAGTAGTCAGTCGTTTCCTAATCCCATTGGGTACCTAGGATCTAGGAATGTATACATGGAATATGAGGCAATCAGACAAAAGTAATTTAGGCGAGGGTTTTTGGGAAAATAAGCGTACCCGGGTTGAGCAAGTCAATAAGTCTCGGGTTTTCATCCTCCCTAGCGTTGAGTACATAAGCTCTTCCTCGAGCTGGGTTGTTTTTCAGCTTTGGGCAGTCCTTCCTGAAGTGCCCTGTACCGTTGCACTCATAGCAGGTCTTGAGTGCTGGAGTATCGGTACCAGTAGTGTTGGTTTGGCAATCTTTGGCCATATGTCCAAATTTCTTGCATTTGGAGCAGGGACAGGAGCCGTTATGGTGCATACTGTATTTGGAGCAGTAGGGTTTGCTCCCCTTGTAAGCCTTTGAGTCATTGGCATTGACAGTTGTATGCTTTTTGTCAGAAGTCTGGTTGGATGAGTTGGGATTTGCTTCCCATTTGCGTTTGTTGTTTGCAGATGGGTTTGAAGTTAGGCCACGGCGAACAGAGTTAGCCGTCAGTTCATGAGCCATGCGAATGGCATTCTGAATAGTACTCGGTTTGGATGAAGTCACTAAGTCTTGGAGTCTTTCAGGGAGTCCGTCGACGTATTTCTCGATCCTCTTGTACTCAGGATCAACCATGGATGGGCACAGGAGTGCTAGTTGGTGAAAACGGTTGGTGTAACCAGTGATGTCGTCACCTTGCATTTTATGGTTCCAGAACTCTACTTCCAGTTGTTTCAATTCATCTATGGGGCAGTACTCACCCCTCAGCATCTTCTTCAGTTCTTCCCACGGAAGTTTGTAAGCATTCGCGATACTCACAGTCTGGGCATAGGTGTTCCACCAGGTGAGAGCAGTGTCAGAAAAAGTGATGGCGGCGAACTTAACCTTGTCCTCCTCAGTGCAGTTGCAGATAAGGAATACCGATTCGATTTTCTCGATCCAGCGTACTAGACCGATCGCTCCTTCGGTACCTGCAAAGTTCAAGGGTTTGCAGTTTTGGAAGTCCTTGTAAGCGCAGAGTTTGGGTGGTGGTGTATTGTTAGCCGTATCTTCGCTACCAGGAGTGGTTGCTCGGACAGCTAAGGCTTGAGCCACACTACGGGCAATCAGACCCGCGATTTCGGCTTCACTAAGCGTGACTTGTCGTCGAGGAGGCATGTTCCTTGAAACAACAAATAAAGAACATGTGAGGGTTTGAACAAGAATTATGATCATGATGATCGAGTAAGTATAAAGAAACTACGCCAAAGGTTGACACGCTACTAGTTTAACAAAATAATGAGATGGTTGAAATTAAAACATACGATTTCAAAAGATTACAGGCGTTTACAGTTTACAAAAGTGCTGGAAATTTGAACATCCGGACGAGCAAGATAAGTTACAAAATGTGATGGGATTTTAATATAACCATCGGATTAGCGGTCCAAACTAAGACCTATTACATACACGCCTAACTGCTATACACTACGGTCATAGCTATCGTCGGCCTATTCTTGGTGTAGATTGTAGGGGTAGTAACGAGCTTCCAGCATATCTTGATATCGTCGAAGGGTAGGATAAACCAAAGCATCTCCGGTAGCTTGTAGGTACATCCATTTGATCCATGCCGTTACTCGTTGATTCAGATGAGTAGTTACTTCCTTCAAATAGAGAACAGAGTCTCGGATTCGTTCAGGGATGGACCTTTGCAGAATCCTTAACTCCATCTCGTAAGCTTTGCATTTCAGTTGCAGCTCCCAGTTACGGCCATCCAGATCTTCAGCCTGATCCCGTACTCTTTCGTACTCTTCAATGTCTACGAGTCCGAAACCGTGATTCTCAAGTCCTTCCACTGGGGCTATCCCTTCATCGAGATACGTGTACTGGATTTGTTCATCGTTAATTTGTTCGTTGTCTGACGTGTAGTCACATGACGAGAAGTGTGCCATTTCCAGATAAGCAGTTCTACAAAATGGCAGGGAAGGAGTTTCAGCCTTCGGAAGTATGTCGGTATTTGTGAAACCATAAAAGTCGAATAAGGATGGAACGACGAGAATCGAGTTGTCGTTATTCGGTGTAAGTTGTAAAATGAATTTCGCAGTTGTCGAGAGAGAGTAATATGTCGGAAGGCGAGGCCTATATATGTATATCTATCTATATCACATAATAGCCTAGTGTGTGTCTAGCACAAACAAGTAAAAGTCACGGTTCTCTCGAGGTCAGAGTCAGCTAGTGCATTCCTGTTCAACATAACCCCTTTCAGAACTCACATCATCTTCATTTAATTGTACATAGTTGATCAGGCTATGTTAAATTAAACTTGTATGATGTAATCCCTGAACCAGTTATACCTAATGAGGAATACTGCCTAACGGTCATAGTCTAGGCCCACTAAATGCAACCTAGTTCACTATAACCTTAGGCTCTGATACCAATCTGTAACACCCCCAAATTTGATGGTTTGCGGAAGCGAGTTTTTTGGGTGTTACTAATCAATAATCACAAGCACAAAGGATACAGTGAACGACTCTAAATGAGACGTTCGAAAAGTTATTACATTAATACATAAATAGTTCAAAATACAAGCTCGAGTTTTCGAGTAAATTCCTAGAGATTCTAATACATAACAACTAGTACAAAAGTAATGTATAAAAATCTCCAAGCTTGTAAATGCATGCGACTCGAACTAATACGCATATCCTGCTGGGCATCCCTACTGATGCTGTGTACCTGAGAAGCATTACTAAAACGGTCAACCAAAAGGTTGGTGAATCTCACAGGTTTGTAAGTAAATAGTTTGAACACACAAGTAACAGTTGTATTTGTAAATCATTAGCCAGCCAGTAAGTAAGTGGTGGTTGCAGGTCATGCTAACCGTTTGATACCCTTGCCACGAGCCACCATAGTTGAAGCTTAACGTACAGTAAATATAGTACCCCCGTGAATGTTAATCCAAAAACATTCATATGAAACGAGTAAGAAACGCCCGTTTCTACAGTAACGGTTCGTGGTAGTGCGTGCTACCCCGGGCGGGGATTGTCAGTCCCATATGGATCCATATACTAAAACTCGCGCTTATCACATAACTAACAACTATGATTAGGAGGCTTTCATTGGATTAGTCGAAACTCATGCAATTGGCGTATCCGTAATTCAGTAAAGTAAGTAAATCATGCCAGCAAGTAAGTACGTGTGTTCATGTAAAACAGTAATGCATCTCACCCCTGAGTGAAAACAGTAAAACAGTTAATGTTCCCAAACTAGTTAATGTCCATTTGTTGTTTGTACGTTTGTATTTGTTTGTAAGTTGTAGTTTGTAGAAAAGTTGTACGGCCCGTTGGTATCGGCGTGTAATAATAATCTCATATTATTATTATGTATTTGTAGAAATTGTATAGTTGTAATGTACTTTGGTATTGCATTGTGTAACGTTCAAGTAATGTAAATCCGAGTGGGTGTAATCCCCAAGTGTACGGGTGAAATCTCGTATGTGTTCGAGTGTAAGTTCGTATCAGTTAGCGTGTAATCCCACACGTAAGTATTTGGAGTGAACTCATAAGTTCGCATCGGGTGCAATCCCGTGTAGTTGTACAAGTTTAAGTTCGTTGGAGTGTAATCTCCTAAGTATTTTTGAGTACAATCTCGTGTGTGTGCGTGAGTGAAATCTCACGTTCGGTTAAGTATAATCTTGTACGTATTTGAGTATTTGTGTATACTTCCAAAAGTATAGTATTTTCATGTATAAGTCATATCGTATTTGATTTGGTTGTCGAAAAGTGGTTTTTAAACACTTAGAATGTTTTTAGTTTCTGTTTTTGGGTTTTTGCGACACTAAATGCGACACAGTGCTTGTGTCTTATGATTTATGCGACACAACGCTTGTGTTCCGCAACACAAGGCTTGTGTCTTATGATACGCAACTTAATGCGACACAAAATGCGACACAGTCCTTGTGTCTTATGGTTTATGCGACACAATCCTTGTGTCTTATGGTTTATGCGACACAACGCTTGTGTCTTATGTTTTATGCGACACAACGCTTGTGTCTTATGTTTTATGCGACACAACGCTTGTGTCTTATGTTTTATGCGACACAAGCCTTGTGTCTTATGCTTCTATGCGACACAAGCCTTGTGTCTCATAGATTTTTGGTCTGATGCAACACAAGGGCTGTTTACGTTTTTGGGCCCGGTTTTTGGGTTAAACGACCTCGGTTTGACCCGAAACTTTTACACTAGCTTTATTATGTTACAATGAGTTTATAAAAATTATTGGTTGACGTTTTTAGGGTTCGAGGTGTCATTTTCTTAAAAGTGGCCAAAACCGACATTTCCGTTAACGTGTTAAAAAACGAGTTTAAATTATATATTTGGACATTACTAAGCTAGGGGAACAATAATCTAGCCAAATAATTGTAATCGGAAAAGTCGCGAGTCGCCGGAAAACTTACAAAGTTGTCGAATCGAGAAACCGAAAAGCTAGATACGTAGCCCTCGTTGTTGTGGTCATTTTTCTCCAAACGAGCCTATACTTTGGTGGTGTTTTAATGATGGTTTTGGGGTGTTTTGGGTGGCGGTTTTAGAGAGAGAGAGAAACCGTGAGAGAGAGAGAGGAGAGGGAAAGATGGAGTGTGGTGTGTGTGTAGTGTATTAGGAAAGAAAGAAAGAAAAGCATGGGGGTTGTCCCCCTTTGACTTGGCCGGTTGGTGGGGTCCACCATGTGTGGATCTCACCAAGTCTCGTTCTCTCGCGTTCGCGCTCCGTGCGGTGTTCGTTTCCCCGGTCGATTAAACGTTAAAATATTTTTATACGCGTTTAATTATACGTTTTAAAATATGAAATATCATTCGATAATTTAGTCGGAGTATTTTTATCAAAGTACTTGTTTTGAAGTTACAAAATATAACTTTGTTTTGTTTTGTCGGTTGGTCGAGTTTTCGTAGAGTTCGGTAATGTTTTAGTTAAAAATATACTTGTCCGTTATATAATAAATATAATATAAAGTAGTAATTGAAGTAATTCAATAATCCCACATTATTTAATAATTGTTTTACCAACGTCCGTAAGTTTGTACAATTGTAGTTTTATACGATTTGAACGAATCGTATACGTATATATATATATATATATATATATATATATATATATCACCTATATATATATATATATATATATATATATATATATATATATATATATATATATATATATATATATATATATATATATATATAATAAGTAAGTAACGTATTTAATCCTATTTCATATTAAATACCAGTTGTAAACATGTAATTAGGGAAATTTTAAATTGGCCCTAATTTTGGGGTTGTTACATTCTCCCCTTGTTAGGAGAATTTCGTCCCGAAATTTGTTCGAAGTGGTCGTCAGTATCATGTAGAGAAGTTGGAAATGTGTATCGACCATTGGTTCACGGGACGTGGTCAGTCGGAAATTAAGTGAGTGTTCGAGTTCCCGGTCTCAACCAGTGTGAGATATTTGGGAAGGAAGTTTGTTCGCTGTATTTAAAGTACAATACAAGTTGCGCTGTCGGGATTCAAGTAGTCAGTCGTTTCCTAATCCCATTGGGTACCTAGGATCTAGGAATGTATACATGGAATATGAGGCAATCAGACAAAAGTAATTTAGGCGAGGGTTTTTGGGAAAATGAGCGTACCCGGGTTGAGCAAGTCAATAAGTCTCGGGTTTTCATCCTCCCTAGCGTTGAGTACATAAGCTCTTCCTCGAGCTGGGTTGTTTTTCAGCTTTGGGCAGTCCTTCCTGAAGTGCCCTGTACCGTTGCACTCATAGCAGGTCTTGAGTGCTGGAGTATCGGTACCAGTAGTGTTGGTTTGGCAATCTTTGGCCATATGTCCAAATTTCTTGCATTTGGAGCAGGGACAGGAGCCGTTATGGTGCATACTGTATTTGGAGCAGTAGGGTTTGCTCCCCTTGTAAGCCTTTGAGTCATTGGCATTGACAGTTGTATGCTTTTTGTCAGAAGTCTGGTTGGATGAGTTGGGATTTGCTTCCCATTTGCGTTTGTTGTTTGCAGATGGGTTTGAAGTTAGGCCACGGCGAACAGAGTTGGCCGTCAGTTCATGAGCCATGCGAATGGCATTCTGAATAGTACTCGGTTTGGATGAAGTCACTAAGTCTTGGAGTCTTTCAGGGAGTCCGTCGACGTATTTCTCGATCCTCTTGTACTCAGGATCAACCATGGATGGGCACAGGAGTGCTAGTTGGTGAAAACGGTTGGTGTAACCAGTGATGTCGTCACCTTGCATTTTATGGTTCCAGAACTCTACTTCCAGTTGTTTCAATTCATCTATGGGGCAGTACTCACCCCTCAGCATCTTCTTCAGTTCTTCCCACGGAAGTTTGTAAGCATTCGCGATACTCACAGTCTGGGCATAGGTGTTCCACCAGGTGAGAGCAGTGTCAGAAAAAGTGATGGCGGCGAACTTAACCTTGTCCTCCTCAGTGCAGTTGCAGATAAGGAATACCGATTCGATTTTCTCGATCCAGCGTACTAGACCGATCGCTCCTTCGGTACCTGCAAAGTTCAAGGGTTTGCAGTTTTGGAAGTCCTTGTAAGCGCAGAGTTTGGGTGGTGGTGTATTGTTAGCCGTATCTTCGCTACCAGGAGTGGTTGCTCGGACAGCTAAGGCTTGAGCCACACTACGGGCAATCAGACCCGCGATTTCGGCTTCACTAAGCGTGACTTGTCGTCGAGGAGGCATGTTCCTTGAAACAACAAATAAAGAACATGTGAGGGTTTGAACAAGAATTATGATCATGATGATCGAGTAAGTATAAAGAAACTACGCCAAAGGTTGACACGCTACTAGTTTAACAAAATAATGAGATGGTTGAAATTAAAACATACGATTTCAAAAGATTACAGGCGTTTACAGTTTACAAAAGTGCTGGAAATTTGAACATCCGGACGAGCAAGATAAGTTACAAAATGTGATGGGATTTTAATATAACCATCGGATTAGCGGTCCAAACTAAGACCTATTACATACACGCCTAACTGCTATACACTACGGTCATAGCTATCGTCGGCCTATTCTTGGTGTAGATTGTAGGGGTAGTAACGAGCTTCCAGCATATCTTGATATCGTCGAAGGGTAGGATAAACCAAAGCATCTCCGGTAGCTTGTAGGTACATCCATTTGATCCATGCCGTTACTCGTTGATTCAGATGAGTAGTTACTTCCTTCAAATAGAGAACAGAGTCTCGGATTCGTTCAGGGATGGACCTTTGCAGAATCCTTAACTCCATCTCGTAAGCTTTGCATTTCAGTTGCAGCTCCCAGTTACGGCCATCCAGATCTTCAGCCTGATCCCGTACTCTTTCGTACTCTTCAATGTCTACGAGTCCGAAACCGTGATTCTCAAGTCCTTCCACTGGGGCTATCCCTTCATCGAGATACGTGTACTGGATTTGTTCATCGTTAATTTGTTCGTTGTCTGACGTGTAGTCACATGACGAGAAGTGTGCCATTTCCAGATAAGCAGTTCTACAAAATGGCAGGGAAGGAGTTTCAGCCTTCGGAAGTATGTCGGTATTTGTGAAACCATAAAAGTCGAATAAGGATGGAACGACGAGAATCGAGTTGTCGTTATTCGGTGTAAGTTGTAAAATGAATTTCGCAGTTGTCGAGAGAGAGTAATATGTCGGAAGGCGAGGCCTATATATGTATATCTATCTATATCACATAATAGCCTAGTGTGTGTCTAGCACAAACAAGTAAAAGTCACGGTTCTCTCGAGGTCAGAGTCAGCTAGTGCATTCCTGTTCAACATAACCCCTTTCAGAACTCACATCATCTTCATTTAATTGTACATAGTTGATCAGGCTATGTTAAATTAAACTTGTATGATGTAATCCCTGAACCAGTTATACCTAATGAGGAATACTGCCTAACGGTCATAGTCTAGGCCCACTAAATGCAACCTAGTTCACTATAACCTTAGGCTCTGATACCAATCTGTAACACCCCCAAATTTGATGGTTTGCGGAAGCGAGTTTTTTGGGTGTTACTAATCAATAATCACAAGCACAAAGGATACAGTGAACGACTCTAAATGAGACGTTCGAAAAGTTATTACATTAATACATAAATAGTTCAAAATACAAGCTCGAGTTTTCGAGTAAATTCCTAGAGATTCTAATACATAACAACTAGTACAAAAGTAATGTATAAAAATCTCCAAGCTTGTAAATGCATGCGACTCGAACTAATACGCATATCCTGCTGGGCATCCCTACTGATGCTGTGTACCTGAGAAGCATTACTAAAACGGTCAACCAAAAGGTTGGTGAATCTCACAGGTTTGTAAGTAAATAGTTTGAACACACAAGTAACAGTTGTATTTGTAAATCATTAGCCAGCCAGTAAGTAAGTGGTGGTTGCAGGTCATGCTAACCGTTTGATACCCTTGCCACGAGCCACCATAGTTGAAGCTTAACGTACAGTAAATATAGTACCCCCGTGAATGTTAATCCAAAAACATTCATATGAAACGAGTAAGAAACGCCCGTTTCTACAGTAACGGTTCGTGGTAGTGCGTGCTACCCCGGGCGGGGATTGTCAGTCCCATATGGATCCATATACTAAAACTCGCGCTTATCACATAACTAACAACTATGATTAGGAGGCTTTCATTGGATTAGTCGAAACTCATGCAATTGGCGTATCCGTAATTCAGTAAAGTAAGTAAATCATGCCAGCAAGTAAGTACGTGTGTTCATGTAAAACAGTAATGCATCTCACCCCTGAGTGAAAACAGTAAAATAGGGGCTGTGAGACTCACCTGAGTCTAGCAGACAATGCAGTAAGCAAGCAAAGTAGTATCCCGAACTAGCAACCCTTAGCGTTCTAATACGCATAAGGTTTAGTAAGTAAATGGAATACTTGTAAGGTATCCATGCTAGTTGTTCCCAAACTAGTTAATGTCCATTTGTTGTTTGTACGTTTGTATTTGTTTGTAAGTTGTAGTTTGTAGAAAAGTTGTACGGCCCGTTTGTAACATCCTCGAATTGGACCTAGTTGTTTTATATTATTTCTTGATTTAAATAAGTATTTAAATGTGTTTGGAAATAATATTGTTTGAAATAGTTGAAATAATTGGAATAGGAGTTAAATATTCCAATGTGATAAGTGAATTATTAATTGTTGTAAATTAATATAGTTAACGGTACAATAAAATGTTTGGACTTGCAAATGGTTTTCGGGTTCCAGACAATAGATTGAGATGGGGTATTAAATTATACCCGTATATTGAAGGCGGTTTGTGAACCGACTATATATTTAACTTTCCATTTTAGGAAAGTTCATTTAGAAACTTTAGAAACTCATAGAAACTCTCTGAAAACTTTCAAATCAATCCAGAAATCAAATCAGGAAGTTGTGGTTCTCGTGAATCTTCATAATCATCAGATTACCATCGTTAGATTCTTCAATCAGTAAGTATTCTTGAGTATTTAAGAATTTGATTTTTGATTGAATTTGGGTAAATTGATGATTTGAGAGATTTGAATGTTAGAAACAGGTTATAAGTGTTACATATTGATTATGTGATGATATTTGAGGTTTATAACCGTTTAAAAACCGAGTTTTTGATGATTTGGTTAAGATTTGCGGGTTAGGGTTTGAGCAGATTCGCACAGGCTGGGACGAAGGAGGAAGCCGGCGGCTTCGTTCCCAAGCCGGCGGCTTGTGCGATGTTGGTTGAAACCGGCGGCTTCGTGGGGCAAGCCGGCGGCTTGAGTGGTCTGGCAGGGACCCGACGGGTCTAAACCCGACCCGGCGGTTGGTATTTGCTTTAAAACGTAGTGTTGTTCTGTTATCACAATTGGTAAATTACCCGGCGGTTGTGGAAGTAAAGCCGGCGGGTGAGGATAGGAAGCCGGCGGCTTCCAGGAGGAAGCCGGCGGCTTGAAGGGCTGTCATAACTTTTCTTTTAACTTGTTAAATGTAATGTGATATGTATCTGTTGCAAGTTAATATATGGTAATGGTTATGTTGTAATCATTAGTGTATAATTAGGAACTAGTAATCTTGATGTAGATTATGTTAAGTTCTTAATGTTAAAGATTGATATAAGTTTAGTATTAATGTTCTTGATTACTAACTTATATTTGATTGATTAATTCTCAGATGTGGAGAAGGCTCAGTGATATTAGACAACTGAGTGGAGGCCTGAGGTAGTCGGTGAGTGGATCTGTAACCTCAGTGTGATTTAGTTGTAATGATTTGATGTACAACAAGTAATTATAGTATTACTTTGATAGAATGTAATTGTTGAGATAACTTGCCATGATAGTTTGACTAGTTGCTTACTTGGCTGTTTGAGCTAGTATGTAAGATTCTGAGGTCAACTTGACTTGACAGTTGGACTTGGTTGTTATTGTAGACGACAGGAGATCTTGAAACTTGAAATGTTGGTTTGGAGGTCTAGGTCGTGTGTGATTAACAACCGGTTACCGGTAATTCTGTATAGGCCAATTCAGATGATTGATAAGGGTTCCCTGAGTACCAAACCGGTATTAGGGTATCTCAGGAGCCACCGGTCCTCATGATGATTTATAATGTTTGATTGGTGTAGCTTGACATTGATTGGATGTCGAGTGAATGATTGATTTTCTGTTTATTGTTATTTGATGTAAACAGATTATTATGCTAGGTTGTACTGTTGCTTATAGTTTCATTCACTTAGCTTTATGATAACCCCACCACAGCTCTTCCTGCAGGTTAAAATAGAGGGGACATATTGGGCAGGGCAGGAAGTTGTTGGACTGGATGGAATGTTTGACAGGCTTTTACTCTGATGTTAGTTTTATAACTAAAGAGATGTGCTGAATTATATAACACCGAGTTTGTTAAAATGTCATGTATTAGATTTGAAAAAGTTTATTGACATTTTAATTGACATTGATAGTAATGTTTTGAAATATATACGCTTCCGAGTCGCAAATATTATATATAGTGTTAATAATTAACGAGGGGTGTTATACCGTTGGTATCGGCGTGTAATAATAATCTCATATTATTATTATGTATTTGTAGAAATTGTATAGTTGTAATGTACTTTGGTATTGCATTGTGTAACGTTCAAGTAATGTAAATCCGAGTGGGTGTAATCCTCAAGTGTACGGGTGAAATCTCGTATGTGTTCGAGTGTAAGTTCGTATCAGTTAGCGTGTAATCCCACACGTAAGTATTTGGAGTGAACTCATAAGTTCGCATCGGGTGCAATCCCGTGTAGTTGTACAAGTTTAAGTTCGTTGGAGTGTAATCTCCTAAGTATTTTTGAGTACAATCTCGTGTGTGTGCGTGAGTGAAATCTCACGTTCGGTTAAGTATAATCTTGTACGTATTCGAGTATTTGTGTATACTTCCAAAAGTATAGTATTTTCATGTATAAGTCATATCGTATTTGATTTGGTTGTCGAAAAGTGGTTTTTAAACACTTAGAATGTTTTTAGTTTCTGTTTTTGGGTTTTTGCGACACTAAATGCGACACAGTGCTTGTGTCTTATGATTTATGCGACACAACGCTTGTGTTCCGCAACACAAGGCTTGTGTCTTATGATACGCAACTTAATGCGACACAAAATGCGACACAGTCCTTGTGTCTTATGGTTTATGCGACACAATCCTTGTGTCTTATGGTTTATGCGACACAACGCTTGTGTCTTATGTTTTATGCGACACAACGCTTGTGTCTTATGTTTTATGCGACACAAGGCTTGTGTCTTATGCTTCTATGCGACACAAGCCTTGTGTCTCATAGATTTTTGGTCTGATGCAACACAAGGGCTGTTTACGTTTTTGGGCTCGGTTTTTGGGTCAAACGACCTCGGTTTGACCCGAAACTTTTACACTAGCTTTATTATGTTACAATGAGTTTATAAAAATTATTGGTTGACGTTTTTAGGGTTCGAGGTGTCGTTTTCTTAAAAGTGGCCAAAACCGACATTTCCGTTAACGTGTTCAAAAACGAGTTTAAATTATATATTTGGACATTACTAAGCTAGGGGAACAATAATCTAGCAAAATAATTGTAATCGGAAAAGTCGCGACTTGCCGGAAAACTTACAAAGTTGTCGAATCGAGAAACAGAAAAGATAGATACGTAGCCCTCGTTGTCGTGGTCGTTTTTCTCCAAACGAGCCTATACTTTGGTGGTGTTTTAATGATGGTTTTGGGGTGTTTTGGGTGGCGGTTTTAGAGAGAGAGAGAAACCGTGAGAGAGAGAGAGGAGAGGGAAAGATGGAGTGTGGTGTGTGTGTAGTGTATTAGGAAAGAAAGAAAGAAAAGCATGGGGGTTGTCCCCCTTTGACTTGGCCGGTTGGTGGGGTCCACCATGTGTGGATCTCACCAAGTCTCGTTCTCTCGCGTTCGCGCTCCGTGCGGTGTTCGTTTCCCCGGTCGATTAAACGTTAAAATATTTTTATACGCGTTTAATTATACGTTTTAAAATACGAAATATTATTCGATAATTTAGTCGGAGTATTTTTATCAAAGTACTTGTTTTGAAGTTACAAAATATAACTTTGTTTTGTTTTGTCGGTTCGAGTTTTCGTAGAGTTCGGTAATGTTTTAGTTAAAAACATACGTGTCCGTTATATAATAAATATAATATAAAGTAGTAATTGAAGTAATTCAATAATCCCACATTATTTAATAATTGTTTTACCAACGTCCGTAAGTTTGTACAATTGTAGTTTTATACGATTTGAACGAATCGTATACGTGTATATATATATATCACCTATATATATATATATATATATATATATATATATATAATAAGTAAGTAACGTATTTAATCCTATTTCATATTAAATACCAGTTGTAAACATGTAATTAGGGAAATTTTAAATTGGCCCTAATTTTGGGGTTGTTACAAATATACATATTGATACACACAATTAGCCTAATACATAGCACTAATTACATGTATTACAAAATGATTAGGAACTAATAACTAGTCCTAATTTTGACGGGTGTCACAACTTTTGAGTCAACAAACTTACAAACAAGCTGGTTTAATGAACTATACTCATAAACTTAAATCTGTGAATTCACTCAACATTTTTGTTGACTTTTTGCTATGTCTTTCAGGAAACTAACAGCACCAGTAAGACTGCATGCATATAGAACTAAGAGACCCACGATGAAATAGGATGACATCTTAGCTACTGTTCAGCAATAATCATACGCTCTGATGCATGGATGTCCAATGTTGACGTCAACACCCCCGCTTACTCTAATGCTTCCGCTAACTACGATTATCGAATATGGGGGTGTGACAGTATTAATGAAGAATTTTACTATATATGGTTATGCCCGAACTAAAATGAGTACACATATATCTGGTGGGTGTGTTTAACTATAGTACAAGACCGGATAAGTGAGTACATAGTGTGGGGTTGAATTTTAGTTTGTGTGTATATGTGATCTGTGTGTAGTACGAGAAATATTAGATAGCAGGTATTGATGAGAGTGGATCACAAATGAGAGTGAGTTGATGTGGTATTTATATATGCATGGTTGATGTATATATCTGTGTGCTATTTTCTTAATGTAACAAAATTTGATGTTTTTTTTTCTAATGCAGCCATTGCAAATTGAGGTCATGAGAGGTTCAATTCAGCCGAGTTCACTTGTGTTGATTTTTATGTAACAAATATTTTCTCAACGTTAATACTAGCAACAATTTTGATAATTAATTTTGTATTTTTTATTTTTATCAGGCTGCCCAAACAAGTGTTATCACTGATGACGTCGAGGTTGTCGTTGATAGTCATCCTGTCACTAATCTGATAATTCAGTTTTTGTAACTTTTTGTTATGGTTTAATTAGCAATTAATTTTTATATTAACCTGACTGGGCTGCACACTCAAATGTGACTGCCGATGACGTTGAGGTTGTTGTTGATACGCTTCATCTCACTTATCCGCTAATTAGGTGTTTGATATTCTTTTTTTAGGGTTTAGTTCATTATTTATTTTTGTTTCAACCAGTCTGTACGCACAAATGTGACTTATGGTGACGTCAAGGTTGTTGTTGATAGCCATCTTGTCACTAATCCGCTATTTAAGTGTTTGATATTATTTTTAAGGTTATAAATAAAATTTGTTTAGGTTTTAACCAGGCTACAAACACAATTTGTTTCTAATCATGTACCCCAGTTTGTCATGGCTTGTCATCATTAACTTTTTCACTACATAGTAGTAACACTAACCATTGTTCTATGTTGACTATGTAGTATGGTGATGATGGTTGGGAAGCAGAGGTGCGGTCGTTGGTGTGTGTATCATTTAAAAAGTATATATATTACAGTAGTTGCTGTTTGTAAAAATTGTATATATGTTGTTTAGGTGTTTATATAGTCATGTGTATGTAGGGATCAATTTCATCCATGGCTAGATGTTGTCACATGGTATTTGTTTGCCCATGTTTGTATATGTTGTCCTGATTGACTTTTATTAATGCAACTTATTGCCTATTCCTAAAAAGAATAGATTTATTTTTTAAATATTTTCCGTGGAATATAGCTAAATGTTTTAGTACCTATTGATGTTTGGTATTGGTATTTTTTATATAATTTTTGTAACCTTTTTATATTATTTTTAACTTTAGTGTTTATCTATTTTAACCGGTTTTAGAAAAATATAAAATGTACGGCCATAGAAATCTAATGAGTACGTATTCCATTTTGATAGCAGTCAAAGTAGTTGGGCAACAGTTAAGATATTTGGCAATAATATTAGGAATTTACAGGTTGAAATCGTGTGTTACATCAAAGTAAAATTAACAACAGTAGCAACCCTTTGTCCTAAGGTTATATAAAACATCTTTTAATCATCCTGCCATACTTGCTTATCCTTAAATTATCAAGAATGATTTGGTACTTTAATTTAAATCAATAAACATATTCAAACTTTAAAAACATGTTACAATAAAATGTCAAATTCACATCCTTAATTTTGTAAAGTTATGTTAAAATTGGTTTAATTTATACTTTTGTAACACAATAAATAAATAACTCTTTTATCTTAAATTTACAAGATCAAATGTTTATGTTAAAATTGGTTTAATTTATACTTTTGTAACACAATAAATAAATAACTCTTTTATCTTAAATTTACAAGATCAAATGTCTAGCCCCGCGTTGTAGTGATAATTAAAATGAAATAACTTAAAAATTAAATAAAAACTAAAATAACAAAAAATTAAACAAAATTAACAACAATATAAATATATTCAATGTATAAATATAAAAAATAACATTTAGAGTTACCCGCGTTGGCCGCGGGTCTTGTAATAAAAATAAATATAAAAATAAATACTTACTATAGTTAAAAAGGAATGTGTAACTACTTTAATAACTAACCATACCGAGATTTTGGTACGTTGTTAACCAACTCTCCCATTTTATATTATCTAATTACTATTATGTTGATGTTGATGTTGATGATGTTGATGATTTAAATTAAAGATTGAGCAACTTTTTGAGACGTTTTTTTTTATTGTTAGCATTAGAGATTTATTACTTTATTCCAATTCCAATGATCTCCATGATAAACACAATCAGTAACATCCGTTTATTTTGCATTGACAACAGTTTGTAAACAAGTAATTTTTAAGAATGTAGTTGTTGCAAAATAGATAAGAAGTTTCTATTTTGGAAGGGAGATATATCCTTGATGGGGTCTTAATTGCAAATGAGATGGTTGAGTTTGTATAAAAAAAACGAAATCAAGATGCATGATTTTAAAAGTTGATTTTGAAAAAGCTTACGATAGTACAAGTTAAAAAACAATGAGTCAAATGGTATTTGGTGATAAATGGTGCAAGTGGATTGATGCTTGTTTACGATCAACAAAGATGTCGGTCTTGGTCAATGGATCTCCAACTCGAGAATTTAAGATGGAAAAGGGGGTTAGACAAGGAAACCTGCTATCTTCATTTTTATTTCTCATTGTGGCGGAAGGGCTTAATATAGTTACGCATGAGGCGGTATGTCATGGTGTTTTTAAAGGAATAAAGATTGGTAGAAATTATGTGGAGGTGTCACATTTTCAATATGCGGATGATACTATTATCTTTGGCGAATGGAACTTGAGAAATGGAAAAAATTTAATGCGGGTAACGAAATGTCTCCAAGACGCTTCGGGCTTAAAAATTAATTTGAATGAAAGCAAGATTTATGGAGTTGGTGTCAACAATGGAGAGATCGAACAAATGGCTAGAAGAATGGGATGTTCATCCGGAAAAATTCCATTCATGTACCTTGGATTACCAATTGGCTTAAATATGAGAAGAATTGATAATTGGAAGCCTATAATCGACAAATTCAAAGATACATTGTCGAATTGGAAAGCAAAGACGCTGTCTTATGGTGGTAGACTAACTTTGGTTCGATCGGTGCTTGGTAGCATATCCTTGTACTACTTTTCCTTATTTCGTGCCCCATTGAGTGTCATACATACACTAGAGAGCTTAAGAAATGTAACACCCCAAAAATGTAAAAGTATTATTGTGATAAGTGAATAAATAATTATTTTAAGTTGATAAAGTTGTAAGAAAAATAAAAAGGGTAGAAATCATAAATGATTTTTAAGTTCCAGACAATAGGTCAAAAATGGAACTGGCTTAAAGTGTATGGATGGATAATTATGCCTTTTATTCTCAAACCTTCTGTACACACACACCCGTACGCATAAGTAAAAAAAAGAAACAGAAGAAAGAAAAAGAAAGAGAGAGAGAAAGAAAAGAGACAGTAAAATTGTTGCTGTGATTTTGATGGGGCCAAAGAGAGATCATGGAATTGACATCTTCATCATCCTCATCCTTTTTCCTTATTATTGTAAGTATAATTTATCAATTAATTAACCTATAAGTTTTGGTTATGATTAAAAAGGGTAAAGTGATGAATTGAAATGAAATCAAGATAGGAAGGATGTTAAGATGATGTTATTAACTAGTTTATATTAAATAAGAACTGAGTTTGATGGTTGTTATTATGAAATTCGGAGTTGGAACATGAGAAAAACTGCAGAACAGGGGCTGGGGACGAAGCACTACCCGGCGGGTAGTACTGGTACCCGGCGGGTAGTACTGGTACCCGGCGGGTACTAACCCAAAAACAGCAGCTTTTGGTTAATTGTTAAGAAATTGGGATTTCATTGGAACCTATTATAATGATCGATGAATAAAAGAAATTAAAAAGTGTTAAGTCAAAGACCTAGCATAATTGAAGTGTGTAAAAGGATTATGATTTGGAAGGTTCATGATTAATTTAAAGTGATGTGTGATCAAGTAAGTGATGATGACAAGTATTAGCAATCTAGATGTGTTATAGCTAAAGAATTTGTTATAACTAAACTGTAAGTGTCATGATAGTTATGTGTGTAGGAGATCATGTTTAAAGTAATAGTAAAGTAATGAAAGAATTAAGAAATAATAATGTGAGAAGTTTAGTCTTGTGATTATGATAATTATTAGGGACTAAATTTGTTGTATGATTACGTGATTTGTTATAGGTGGTTCAAGATACAAGACACGACACCTACTCACATTATGATTTATTTGCTTATTCGACTAAAAGGCTAAGGTGAGTATTATGGGGGATTAAATAAGTAATGATTGTGTATACCGGATATGGTTACACAATTTGGGTGCAGTATGTTCAGTAATTATTATATGTCAGTATATTCAGATAAAGTGCTATGTTTGAGACTACTTGAATGCTTCTGTGTGCTAAGCTGTTATATATGCTCAGTTGTTAAAGGTTGTGATGTTTTAGCATACAGATAAAGAATAAATGAACAGATATAAAAGAAAGATAGAAAGTGTTATTATGTGAATTATGTATATTAGGAATTGTAGAGATTGATGTTATGACAGATGACAGGTTCACAGATAAAGGCGTGCAGAGCACGTGGTTATGTTATGTTTCCATTACTCAGATAAGTGAGTAGATAGATATGTGGAGCCAAGGAATGAGTTATCATTGGCTTGGTGGTATCTAAGTAATGACTATGTCATTAGCTTAGTTTAATGTCAGTTTATATAAATTGGCATGTAAGATAGTTAAGGATCCTTAACAGTACATATTATGCTATAGTATGCCTACCACTCAGAGGTAGGATACTAGTCAAAAAGAAAGGTTCAGATGATCTCTACAATTACCTAAAAGTTATATGAATGAACAGAAATAGAATGAGCACAGGTTATATTTTATGTGAACGTACATTATTTATTTAATTGTTCATATTATTCACTAAGCTTCGGCTTACCCCTTTCAGTTGTTTATGTTGTAGGTTTTGGTTTGATTGAACCAATGAAGTAAGGATTTAACTACGATTGCTAGAAGTGACGTGGAGTGGAGCTTGATTGAAAAAGGGTTAGACAAGCTCCTATTCTTTTAAATTATCGTTATTATGACATTGTATAAATCGCCCAACCAATGACATTTAAGGTCAAAGGTAAAAAGAAATTAAAGTTTGACAATTTGAATGATTGTGTAAGTTTGACTGGAAAGTCAAAGTAAAGGACCAATGGTATGAAATTACATTTGAATAAGTAAACAGTTTTAGAAAATGTTAATAAAAAAAAAAAAAAAAAAGATTCAGGGCGTTTCAAGAAAAAACTTTTTTTGGGGAGGGGATGATGAAAAAAGAAAAATATCTTGGGTCAAATGGGAAAAAAATGTTAAATAACTTTGAAATGGGAGGGTTAAACATAGGAAGTCTTTAAGCATCAAATTGGGGTCTAATTGGAAATGGTGGTGGAGATTTAGGGTGATGTCGGAAGTATATACGGGGAGGATGGGGGGTTAAAAGAAGAGAGTGAACAAAATAATGGTTGTTGTAGTACTTGGGGGGTATTATTAGAATGGGTAGGGAGTTGGAGAAAATAGGAATCCCTTTCACCTCTTCTTTTGTGAGAAAAGTGGGAGATGGGGCTTCAACAATGTTTTGGTTGGATAAATAGGTTGGGAATTTTAGACTCAGAAAAATTTCCTAGACTTTTCCATATTGAAACTCAAAAAAGAGCAACGGTGAGGGAGAGGGGGGATTGGAGAGAAGAAAGTTGGTTTTGGGTTTGGGGATGGAGGAGAGATTTAAGAGGAAGGGCCTTGAACGAGTTTGAAGAAATGTTATCTTTAATTCAAGTTTTGTATCCTAACCAACAATGTAGGGACAAATGGAGATGGACTTTGGATGAAAACGGAGTATTTTCGGTTAAAGGTCTTAAACAACTTGATGAAATAAATCTTGGTCCATTCAACTCCATTATAGAGACGTCATGGATCAAAGCAATTCCAAGGAAGGTTAACATACTTGTGTGGTGGCTAGCTCAAGGAAGAATTCCAACACGAGTGGTTCTTGACAACTTGGGCATGGACCTAAACTCAATTTTATGCCCGTGTTGTGAAGATGTAATTGAGACGATTGATCATTGTATTTTGAATTGCAAATGGGTAGAAGTGGGATGGGCTAAAATTTTTAATTGGTGGAACATGGGGAGTTTTTACATGGGTTCGATTGAGGAGTTGATTCAATATGAAGGAAACGTCACAATGTCAAGTTTTCAAAAGATGATATGGCAAGCGGTAGTGCGGATTACAACATATCTTATTTGGAGATCACAAAATGGTGTTATATTTAACAATAAAAAGACTAATCAAGTTGATCTACTTATGGAAGTCCAAGGATTATCATATTTTTGGTTATCACATCGGGTGATAAAGTTCAACATATCTTGGATGAGATGGTGTACATCTCCTACAGAAATAGGCAACGGATAAAAGCTCTCAAAAGACTTGGTGAAAAGGATTCAATTGTTGGAAGTTTCGAGACTATTTTGAGAGAATTTTCATTGTTCATTCATAGTCTATTAGGTTGAAATCAATCATGTAGTCATCTACTTCAATCTTTATCTATCTCTTGCCGATTAGATTGAGTGTGATGATTTGGTTTATTGTATCTTTAACCTCCACATTAATACAAATTTTTGTTGCTGTTCAAAAAAAAAAGATAAAAAGTTTCATCATTTAAATTGAAAAGAAAAAATTGATTGATGCCAAACCTCGCCTTAAAAATAAAACATGTAGGTTTTTTCCCCTTCAAGTTATCTCATGTGACGGTATAATGACACCAACCACTCGTCCACCTTGGTTATCGCTAAGTAGGCTTGGGCTACATCAAGTGTCAAAATGAGTGGGTCAAGTCGGATCATGGGTCTATATGTGTTTGGGTCTAAACCGATCTAGGTCTAGATGAGTCGTTTAGGATGACGGGTTTAAACGAGTCCCGAGTCGGGTAGACCTATCAGGTTTCAATAAAACCTTAAATTTGTTGATTAATTGCTATACAATTGGAAATATATCAGATACCCATTTGGTCCCATATATATAAAAAAATAAAATAAAAAATAAAATAGAGGGAGACCCAATAAAATCATCTAATAAATATTATCGAACTTCGACCATAAATAACTAACGAGTCTAAAACTGTCATCTCTACTTCTCTAGCGATATATGTATGGTAAACATGGGTCAATGATTTTATACTACTATATGGGTCTAAACCGATTTGATTTGACCCTATCCTAGCAATTAGCAAATAGAATCTTAAGCCCAACTTACCGAATCCAGATCTGTTGATACGATACAAAAGGTTAGGCCCATATAGAGAACCGTAATTCCGACATTCCGTAATTCGAAATTCTAATTTCAACTTACAAATGAACAAAAGCCAGGATAAAACATAAGGAGTATTAAATTAAATAAAAAAATAAAAATCGCAGTTCTTCAATCTACACAACTAAAAATCATTCTGAAATTCAATGTAAAAATCCAAAAGAAAGAGACCTATATAATGTGAATAAAACTAAGACATATAAACCAAACAATCAAATAAATACGCTAAATCCAGAATTGCTTTCATGTCTGAAATAAACATAAAACAACTTAGACTTGAACAAAATTAAAACAAGCTTTCACCACTAGACAAGCCTGCAGTTCCCACAGGCCAACCACTTATTCACCAAACCCTTAAGTTAAACATACAAATCTGTACTCAACCACCTTATTGTTTCTTATCCGCATGTTCCTTCCATTTCACCAGGCTCTTAAGAAACTCAGCAACCTGAAATATACATATACTTATCAGCAACATATCCATGTAACCAAACTAAAACATATATGAGGTGACCTTATAATAGAGTGGCAAAGAACAAAAACTATATTATTCGGAAATGAGGAGTAACAAGTAAATATGGTTAACCTTTTAGTATGAGTCATAAGGGGTCGCTGTTCGGGCTTGTTTTCTTTTTCTTAATTTTTATAACTAATTATTGTGTTAAATATGATTGGAAGACCTAAGGTTTTACAATAAAAAATCAAAAATTTGTTGCAATTTTTATACAATGTGATAACTGTCAACCTGTTCCCATTTGAGTTAAAAAAAGTTTAAAGTTCATCCATTCGACCGATATAAGAAAATTATGTAATTTGATAAACGAGTTGAATAGTCGCTTCTGTGTGAACGATAAAGCAAGTAAAGTGGGCGAACCTCCAAAGTGTCCCTTAGAGATAAAAAGGCTTTGCTTTCTTTCGGAATAGAAGACACCAAAATTCCATACCCAAGGTTTCCCTCTCTCAAAACCTACACAAATTCCAAACATTTAAAGGTCAAGGGATTAGATCAAACCATAAAAAATGTCAGCAATTACTGCTATTTGTTTAGTGTTATACCTTAAATGCATCTTCATCTGTTCTATCATCCCCAATATAAATTGGAAGAACATCATCACTGTTGCTTAGCCCTGTTTGCATTTAATGACAACATATGAATAAAACCAAATACCTATTTATCTATGAGTGTGCAAGATTCCAATCATAAAAAGTAAAATCCATTTTTCATTACTTTACAAAAGCCAAATTCCAAAATACACTTTGCTAAAAGAGAAAATAAAAGCATCTTGCATGACAAAATCATATTACAATTAACCCCATTTGTAACCATGATAACAAATTAAGTAAATTACAATACATACCCAGTGATTCAAGAAGAAATTCAACAGCTCTTCCTTTGTCCCAATCAATTACCGGACGGACCTCTAAAACCTGTGGACAATTGTGACCTCAAATGTTTAAGCAGAAGTTTGAAAAATGAAGGTTAACTTCCAAGGACCCTCAAAGTTTATGACTGAAAAGATAAAACATTATCATTGTTTTACCTTCCGTCCATGAGTTAGCCGCAAACGAGGATAGTCCTTTAAGACATCGTGAACACGTTGTGCAACCAAAAGCCAACTCTACAATCAGTTTGAGGATCAAAGTGTCATCAACCACAAATCAAGGGACTTTTCTATAGAAGTCTTTAAGCATAGGGAAAAAGATCCTCACCTTCTCATCTACATTACGGTAATGTACAGAGGTACAAAATTTGTGATTTTCAACTTTTGCACCTGGAATATCATTAGTAACATCAACAAGGGTTTTAAAAACCTCATCAATCATGGGTATAAACTCTCTAGCAGGCTGGAACAAGTTTGTTTCCTTTCCCTGCATAAGCAAAAGACATAATTAGAGGACAATAAAAGAGTGTAGTAAGGAATACTCCGTATCATTTTAATGGCATTCATAGCAATACAATACCTGCTTGTCAGTAGATCTAATATAATTCGAATGGTCAATAGGCGATTTATCCTGAACGGGAAACATAATGTCCATACCATGGCTACCAGCATAATACAGTTCTGCCAGTCCTACTAACTCATAAACCTTGTCACGGCTTCTACCACTAATTATTGCTGTTGGAAAATACTCTGCAACACCCTTTACCGCCGAATGCATCTGTAAATTATAGGTTTCGTCATATTTACGAATGGTAAAAAAAGGAACTAAGTACCTACTATTTATGCAAGTAAAGACTTACATCGGCAGACATAAAAGCACGATCAGGATCATCTACAATTGGTGAGAGTGTCCCGTCATAATCTAAGAAGATCACTATCTTTTTATCTTTTGCATTATCTATGATATAATCAAAAGAGTTAAGGGCCGAGGGGTACTTCAACTGCAAACAATAAAAGAATAAAACATTATACACATGTTCAACATGAAAAATATTTTTAATACTAAATATAAAATAAACATACCATCCAAGAATTATACACTATATCACTATCATCAGATGCAAGTTCTACCCCGAAATCTTTAACTATCTTCTTACGAGGAGGTGAAGAAGAATGCATGGCATCAAGCCAACCATTTGAGCGTACATCATCCAGCTTTCCAGGCTTCTTTCTTGGAGAAGATAAAATACTTGAGGAGAATGAAGGTCCGGATTGCGAACACGGTAGCATTTTGGAATGGATTCCTAATCTAGATTTGTTAATAAGTGCAGAATCGCCAAGGACAGGAGAGCCACTTTTTGGTTTCAAATCCATAAAAAGAATAAAATTAATCTGATCACACTCTATCCAACTGTTTTATCAATAAAAAACCACCTCTTTAATGTTTTCTTATCAGTGGTACTGGGTAAGCTTTCCATTAAACACAAGCTTCCTGAAATCTAAAATACAGAATTTACGTTATAACAGAGTAATTTTTACGGTTAATTACAAAAGAAAACGTTTTATGTTAATGGTACAGGAACTTGACATACATCATTTTCAGGGGCGAAGCATAGAAAATTAATAATGCTTGATGATCAAACCACAGGCACTTCAGTTGTATTCCTTCCTGATTCACAGTAAGAAGAGGATGTGATTTCCTGTTAGGCATGAAATGTAATTTTGCTAAAGTAAAAGCTTGATAATGACAATCTTAAAGTTTATGTGCATTAAGCCAAAAACAATGTACTTTCAATAATTACAATGAGCACAAAGTTGAGTGCACTTCTGAGAAAGCTATGTTAATGAAATCAGTATTTGTTTGAAAAAGTTAAAGCTACTATCAGAACAATAAAAAGTACTGAATATGGAAGTATACTTTAACTTAATAACTTGTTATACTTCAATCATTATTGCCTATAAAGCACGTATGCTTTGTATTTAGAATATAGAATAGCAACGTAAATCTCCATAATGTCTCGATGTCCAAACAACAAGTTTAATTGTTTTATGTCTTTTAACCGAATATAGCACAAACGCTGAGCTGCACAACATATATTTGAGGTAAATTCTGATCCAGATTGAATCTACTTCTTTATCATACTGTTAATAATTTAATGATGATGCCAAAGATTCCAATAAACACTATTATCTTGTTTAAATGTACGTTGAACAGGACTCAATATAAAGAATAACAATAAAGAACTCTTCGGGGTAAAGAAAACCAAAGCACACAACCATCTAACTTTTTACACCTCAGATTAAGATAAGTTACAAGGTTTCAACCTAACACATGTACATAACAGAAAGATAGATATATAATTAACCATTATACATGTATACAAATATATCAGCAAGGTAGGTAGATCTATGATACAGCAGATTAACTATCCTTCAAATTAAAAGAGCTAAATTTGTATAGTTAACATCATGCTCATACAAATAAGATATACCCAACACCTTGATCTTGAAACCTTATCCACAAGAAAAGCTTCATGAAAGAGGTTAAGATCAGAATGGATGTAAGACATGTTTTGTACTTTAAAAGTTGTATCAGAAGTAGATCCAAAGATTCCATTTATAATATAAACAATAGTCTGTTCAGGTAAAAGATTCATATCCAGCGCCTTTTTGCATATAATTATTCAATTAAACATGATAAACTCAAACTAATCAGCTGATTAAGCATAATTAATTACCAAAAAGCTTGAAACAATATTTGTTTAATTTTTTCCCTTAATAAACTTTAATGTTGAACAGTGTCTTCACACATGTCACATGACCCTGATTTGGACCCTACAAAGTAGGAAACATGTAATTTCTTCACGGATCTACTATACTACAGTATCATGATATGAGTTAAAACTTGAATGATGATTAATTAATAATCTTATAATATAGCATAATTATTATATTTATATATATAAGCTCCATAATGAGAACAGTGTCTTAGAAAAATATAGATATTAAATTAAATAACAATATGACTCAGGTATCACCATGTTCTTTTTTATTGATGCGACTTCGCAACCACCATTACCTGCAACCCTCGTGCTCTCAATATGTTTCAATAGCTTTAAAATTAAACATTTTTTTGTCGATTCACGATCACAATTAATAACTTTAACTATATTACATAAAGTAATACTCATATGAATCAAAGGAAAGCAGCTACTATATATATGTAAAATATATGAATACTATTAACGTTTCAAATTCAATAAAGATAGCTTTTTGTTGAAAAACTACATACCAAATTACTTTCGAAAAATTCAATATTTCTCAAAATATAACGAAATTTAGACGTCAAAACATGAATCAAACTGCTTAATCATAATATTTCAATTGACTGCATCAACCTATTGATTCAAAAACATTAGGTTATCACCTTCATCTCTAAATTATTAATGATTCACAAAAACACAACACACACACAAAAATATCAATCACTTACAGCAACAAATACGGTGCGTGATATATATATATATATATATATATACACGATAAATTAAGTTGAATTATCGTTTCAAATTCCATAGAATTTCAGATCTCAAATAAAACTTTACCGAACATCTTAAATAACCTAAAAACTCATAACGAAATTGCAACAACAATGCACAAACATTACATCCTCACAGATACACGAACTTTAGCACATCAATTACGCTAAAAAAATCATCAACTTATATCTAATTAACACAGTTTCAGATCTCTAATAAAAATTCTCAAGCGTCTCAATTAATAATAAATAAAAGTTAATTAAACCACCGGGTATTAAATTAAATTAGAATAAATAACAATGCACATCGTAATCAATAGAATATATATAACTGAAAAATATTAGGTTTAAGTTGATTATACCTGAATGACAGACGAACGAAATTGCGCGATTGAAGATGATTTTGTGAGAAAAGAAAAACAAAAATAAAAAAAGGAATAATGAATGAAGATGAATGTGAGAGAGAAAGGAGGAAAAATGGGAGGGAGATTGGGAGAGTATTTATAGAGTTTGATAGGCCCAGAAAAAGACGTGCCAAACAAGGTAACTACCTCCCCCTTTCATTTACTATGGTGGTTATTGTGTTAAAACAAAAACCTAATTATTTATCATCGGCTTTTGCTAACGGAAGTTAGGACATGTATTAAAATTTGTACGATTACAATAATTAAATTTGTGTTCACCCTTAAATTTTGATAAAAGTACAAATCTTTTATAAATGTCTTGGAACATTAACAAAATTCCTCAAAGCTTTTGTTAACAAAACCCTTATTATATTTATATTTTATAAAAAAACCCTTATTTATTTATTATTATATCTTTTTTTGGTAGGTAAATAATGATATTCTTTTTCACCGTTGAAAGGATCTTGAATAATACTCTAATTTTTTAGTTTATTTACTTCCAAACATTATTATGTATTTTCCTGATATATATTATTCAGAATTAGATATATTTGGTAATTATTGTAATCCCGTAATTAGAAAATAAACTTTAAAGAATACTTAATTCTCTATGAATAGCTAATGATATAATTCCAAACATAGAATAATGATGTTATTATGCTAAGATTCTAGGCTTTATAGGAGTATTAAAGAAAATGAAAGAGTTTATTAGTTATCGTCTTTCTTACAAATGTTGATAACAAACAACGTTGACCAGATCTACGCATCACAGCGACCCAAAGACATTAAGTGAAAAGGTTATTAAATTTGACAAGTCTCATAATGACAAAGTTAACTATTTTCTTACGGTCTTTCTCTATGGAATTAACTATGCCACAAGCTTGTTTGGTTGTCCCAAACTCACATCGCATGTGGGAATTGACCTTGTTAACCATTTTTATTCGAAAGTAAATATGCGTATGTATGCCTTTGCAGTTAACTCGTCATGTGGTCGTCAAGTATAAATCATGAACAACGCGTTACATGTTGTATCAAAGCAACACTTAGGCCCTTTAAGGCAAACCTTCTCATGGATGATATGATGTTGTAATTTGGGAAGACGTTTGTGACACTCTAGGAAAAGCTTGTTGGATTCATAAATAAGTGTTGATGACCTTGCTAGATATAACAGCAGTCCGAACGCAATCTATAACACCCCTTAATTTACAAACCATTATTATAATGATTTCAGTTCGGAATCGTAGATTTCAATCATACATCATAATTATACATTACTTAAAATGTACATAAACTTTTTCCACATACAATATACAACAGTTTTGTTTCTTTCAAACCAAATTACTACGACATGGGTGTTCACTACAAAAAAAGTGTCAATTCTCCACGCTTTTTTCTTCACACTTTTATAAAGTATTAACTTATTTGCTAAGTTATTCACACTTATAAGTGTGTACAAAATGTTCACGCTTTTAAGCGTGAAGAAATTGAACTAATAACAATCTTTATTATAATGTTCACACTTATCAGTGTGAAATAATTGAACAAAGCCACACCTAAAAGCGTGAAGATTATTGCTAACACTCAATTTGTTCACGCTTCTTAAGCGTGAAGAATTTGGGTGTTAAGAAATAATCTTCACGCTTTAAAGTGTTGCAAATTTAACATTTTTTCACGCTTGTAAGCGTCAACATTGTGATATATATTATTATTAGTTCAATTTGTTCACACTTAAAAGCGTGAACATTTTGTACACACTTATAAGTGTGAATAACTTAACAAATAAGTTAACACTTTATAAAAGCGTGAAGAATTGACATTTTTGTTGTAGTGGTTATATAAATTCACCATTTTCTTATCAAATCAAAATATATCAGAGTATACTCTGGTTGTCAAACATTCCATCATTTCCAAGAACTTCCTGCCCCGCCCAATATGTCCCATCAATTATAACCTGCAGGAAGGACTGTAGTGGGGTTAGCATAACGCTAAGTGAGGGAATCAATAAATGCAGTCCAACTTAGCATAACAACTCTGTTTACATCAAAGCATCGTAAATACACAATATCACAGAGTATCTAGAGTTCTTACGGAAACCTTCAGCTAAGAACATATAGTTCTATTTCAATGAGAAAACATCTCAATACAATAACATGTCAATGAGGATCGGTGGCTCTGGAGATATCATAATACCCGGGAATTCTCCAAGAACAATTACCGTCAATCTGTAAGGCCAATACAGAATAGACCGATAGTTTGGTACTAATTACATACGACCTAATTTCCTATTAACGATAAGTACAAGGAAATTCTTGTCGTATTTCAATAGTAACCAAACCCAACTATCGCGTTGACCTCAATACTGATGCCCGAAGGCCAAATATAGCATGTGATCACATATTCAATTAGGTCAACATATCAGACTAAACAGTCTATCAACAGTATTATTACTACTAACCATAATCATAATGGAAAACTAAAAATAGTAATAATACGTTACTCGTTGTAACCAAACCTGTTACAACTAAATCACACTGAGGTTATAGATCCACTCACAGAATACCTCAGTTGTCCACTCAGTAGTCTAATGTCACTGAGTCTTCTATTTATCTGGAATTACATCAGAATAACACAAGTTAGTAACTTGTCTCAAATCTATACAACATCTTACAATTGTAATTACATCAAATAACTTATCACTTAGTCATGATCAATGATCATAATAATCACTTTTCAATTCAATCATACACATGATTATTAACTTACATTACTTTAACACCAATCATGCCAAGGTTAAGAATAACCATCTTAACATCATAATTTCATAATTACTTATCAAGTTATGATCATTATGACCATCTTATCACATTAATCCATTTCAATTATCACTAATCAATATGGTTAAACCATTACTAAGGTTATTAACCTCTACAATCAACAATTCATCAAACTTCCAATATTAAGTCTAATGAATACTTAACAATTAAGTTCTAACTTTACTCTTTGATTATCAATCAAGTGTTCTAAATCATAACTCATACCGAATTTCTCATATAACTTATGAATATCGTCATAATCACTATAATTCTCAAGAACACTTTAATCAATTTCACAACTCTAAGTTAGGGCTTAGGTTATAATCATGAATTTAGCACTAACTATCAATAATATAATCACTACAAGCTTTACTTCATGAAAATCAACTAAACCCACAACTTTTATCTTGATCAAATTCAATTATACAATTTCTAGTATAGGATATTACTTATAATCATGAAATTAACATTAACTAACAACTCTAACATGATTACAAGCCTCAATTTCATATAATTCATACTAATTATATCAATTACCCAAAAACCCATTTCTAGGTTTATACGAAAATCAAGATTTAACACTTACAACATGATTAGGATGATCAAGAGATGCTTAATTCACGTTTTTGGAGCTTGAATCAAGGTTTTATAGCTTCAATTTCACCTCAAAGCTCATTTCAAATTTTACAAATCGTCCCTGTGGTGTTTTCGGTTCGGCCGTACACAACCAGGAAGAACAAATCTTTGATTCTTCATGAATTTCAATGATTTAAGTTTGAAACTAGGGTTTTGATCTTTCTCATAAGCTCCATCAAATTTCTGGAATGTTTGTGATGTTTCGTACGTATTTTTACACATATATGAAAATATATGTACACTAGTTTTGTCCCCCGTACTTATCATTGTCTGGAACTTAAAAATCATTTGCGGGGAAACACTATTTTATTTTACCGTCAACTAAATTAAATTAAAACAATTAACAATTTACTAGTCACAATAAATTATGTGTCTCTTTAACAAATTATTTTCAAATAATAACACAGAACTATTTTCTGACACACGAATTAAATATTAAAAGTCAGAAAATATTACTAATACAACTAGACCCGAGGAGTGGATGTTACACAATCATCGGTTGAGAAATTGACGAGCGTCACTTAAGTGGTTATCGGTTCGGAGTGATGGGATATGTTTTGAGTTTACACATCAGATTCCATAAAAAAACTCAGGTGCTCGTGTGAGAGTCGTTTGTGGTTTTAAGTTTAAATTAATCATTAGTTAGTACTAACGTTACAATAATAGTTTTTCCATAAACATCCACTCAGAAATACATAGTTAACTTCATCATACATTATAAAAAAGTTGGTATCAATAATAATAATTTGCTACACTGCCGTTTAAATTGGGTATTTACATAATAGTGCTACATTAACGACAATAATCACTCACTAATATAATAATCAAACTATATTAAGCATAAGTATAAGAATTAATTTGAGAGACATCCTAAATTTCTAATACTACCCTTGTAATTTTCTTATAAATAAAACTTATTGTAATCCTCTGAGATAAAAAGACTCCGTAATAATTTTGCATCACATAAGATATCGTATTGTATTGTAATATATATGAGGTATGGGATATCATAAGTGGAGTAAACGGTACAAAAATTATATAATGTTTGACCTATCGATCTATCATAGTCAAATGGTCGAACATTTTAGATACTTCAACTTTTTCAAGAAGAACGATTTGTTTATTTGGTTATTTTTATTTAAGTCCTACCACATTATACAAGAAATAATCGTCTTGTTTTGTTTACTTAATGCTAGAAGAACTTGAATATACAAATTTGAAATTTTGATTTACTTGAAATTCCTTACTTATTCACGGTGGCGGATTCAGAATTTGAGGTGATCAGTAGCAGGAGTATTTTAATTTTTGTTAACCCCGTAGCACAAAGAAGAAATGCAACAAAAAATGCAATTTTTATACGAAATTTACACTGCGTATAGCGAAAGGTTCCGTAGCGACTGCTACCCTTATCTTCTACATGGCCAGGGCTTATTCATACATACTTTTATTTTCTGAAAGAGCTTACTGAATTTCTTCATTTAGCGAGTAAAATGAATCGTACATACTTAAAATATGAAATTATTGCATCACAGATGACGCAAATGAGACCACATTGCATGCGTGTCATCACTGTTTGACGTGGAGCATTGTCACCATCACATGTGGCAATATGACACGTGAGTTACGTATGGCGAAGACCGTCACAAAAATCGGTGGTCATTGAAAAGGTAGAGGTTGGGAGTTATCTAGGTTGCAGTTGTAGCTTGAGTAGTCACGTGACCCATGATCCAAGCTGGACTTTTTATTCATTATAATTAAATTAAATAAATGTATTAAATAATCAGTTAATTAATTAAAGTAAAATTGGTAATAAATGGAGTAACAGAAAAACAGAACATGGAAAACAGAAACGGAACGGTTGGTCGCTTTTCCGTCGATCGCGGCGGCGGAATCTTCTAGATCCACCGAACTTCATGCCACACTCGTGACCACCACCACTTTTATATGTGACCCTTTTGACTTCATGTTTTTTTTCTTTTTTCTTTTTCGTTACTTTAAAGAAACTAAACTATTGCTTCACAAATAAGTAATTGCTAAATACTTTATATGCAGTAGTACGTAAACCATGTACTAGTCAAATGTTTCGACTTTATAATTTCACCGCGTTTAACAAGTGGGATATTATTAACTACTATCTCCGTCCCACTACAAGTCTCCACATTACTATTTTGAGTTATCATAAATAAGAGTCCATTTTGACACAGAGTGAAAGTACCAAATTATTACATCGCTCCCAATGGCACAAGTTTGGGGAATTTGCACCCGGTCTTATACGTGTGCCATCGACAAACCCTAGCTTATTCTTAGCACTCGGAAATATTTCAGCAGCTCTCTTCCATTCTTCATAGTTATCACCGTTAATTTCTGTGCAGCCAACATTAAATTGCTTGAAGTATCACCATGATGAATATACAATTCACTATTACAGTCAACCGATTGTGAACGAAATTACCATCTTGATTGTACAATTGAATTAAGAACTGATGTGCAGAAGCAACATCAAAAATAGAATTAGCAAGAGAAAAAATTAGGGCAAAACGATCGAAGTCAGAAATCGAATTCGCAACAAGATTGAAGCGGAAAATGAACAAATTTACCGATTAATCATGATCGTATGCTTTGATACCATGATAAAATCATGAATCATAATAAAAAATTGTGAAATCGATTAACCTCTTTATTCAATTCAATCGAAGCTTACAAAAGGCAAAAGAAGATCGTATAACCGTTTAATCCATTCTGACTACTTCATTGACAAACTTTACAACTACTTAACTAACTAATCTAGCTTTATTAGTTCTAATTACACCACTTACAATCAACTATCTACATTCAGCCCCCTGTACTTGCATGCTTTCTATTAATTACAAGTTTGACCCCTGCACATTATTTACGTATATTCCAACACACTTTCAAGTAACAACCAAATAAAAGAGACTTTAGTAGGTAGATATGTCATTTAATTAGTGAAAAATGTAGTTAGTGATGAATCCTAAAAGTATATGCAAAGTCAATTGATTGGGATAGAATCTAAAATATACATAGTTAATATCTTTTGAAGTTTGTTTTCTCGCTAGCTAATAAGGAATTTCTTATTTCTAGAAGTAATGCTCATTTTCAAAGCCGAATTTAAAGATTCTTGAATCTACAAGTTTTCACTACTACAAAAATGCACATTACGGACGGGAAAAAAGCCCATTAAGGGCGGTGAACCGCCCGCCATCAATGCGAGCGATGCATAAAATAAAAACTTAATTACGGCTGGTGAAAACACCGCCTTAATTAAATATATCTAAAGCGGTTTTTAAAAATTTGAAGGCGGTTTTATCTTTGACACAATTACGTCATATAAGGGCGGAGGATTTTTTATTAAAATAAGGCGGTGTGTCTTGGATGTTTTGGCGTCAGATGTTAAGATATATAAAGGCGGTTATTGTATTGTAAGACGGTGTTTAGAAACCGCCATTTTTATTATTGAAAAAAACCAAAAAATTTTTTTTAAAAATTACCGTATTATTAGGCGGTTCAAAGTAACCGCTTATAACTGTCTGTATTTGATTCCAGCCAAAATTTCTAGTAGCAATTACCAAATTCCAGTACCCAAATATTGGCAATATATCGATTTCCAGAAAGCCAAATAACCGAAATCACGACATATATACATGGTACAAATATCAAGCAAATATCGTAATATAATTACAAAACATCTTTACATCAAGTTCATCTAAATTGATCACAAAGGGTAAACATTTGCAAACCTTTTACAGCCATTGTACCGCCCGTTCTGCGCCAAACACACTAGTTCATCTGATAACATTGATAACGACAGGTACTCATTGGCAAACTTTTTACAGCTGTTATATACCAAATCATCCACATCCGTGGATAAATGACTCTTTGTGTCTCTCCAGTTCTATAACCAAATTCAATTAACAAGTTAAGTATCTACAATGAGCAAATTTATTATATTTTCATATTTCTTAAGACTTACAGTAGTTGGGAGGTTTGTTTGCTTAGACATCATCATGGTAAACATATTCATCATAACGTAGTAGCCACATTCCCAAGTCGATTTTTGTTGGGGACAGTTCACCATATTCCATTTCCAGCTCATGACACGACACCTTATATAAATATAATTAACCTAACAAGTGTAGAAACAATATCCATCATATCTCAGAAATATCCATATTGAAAAAAATCTTACTCTTCCACCCGAGCAACAAATGCATAATCTTTTTTTGTTTTTGAACCCTTCAATGAATCTAAGATGTAGCCCGTACATGTGACATTGTCAAGAATGAAGAGGATCCAATGTTCACTAAACAAATATTCAGAAAGCCAATTGTAAGTAAAGCAATTATAATTAAAACCGTGAAACGTACTCACACACACACAAAATCATGCATTTACATACACACATGAAGACACATTTGTATAAAACGTACTTGTGATGATTATAGGGAGCCATGAAGAACTGTTTGGCACTGTGATGTTTAAACTGCGAGATGATGTGATCGGTAACACTCTTGTGATGAGCCTCCTGTTCACAATACAATGATTGACATATACTAGGATATAGGAACGCACATCTGTTTGGAGGTGATTGCACCTCGCGAAAGACCCACAAGTCCCTAATTAAGATCAAAATATCAAAATTATGATTGAAATAGTAAATAATAAGAATAAAATTAAGACACTTATTATAACGCCCCTCATTTAATACCACAATATAATATTAAGTTTGGCGGAAGCGAATACTAGAAATACATATTCTATTAGAATTCTGCTAGAAATTTTCGCAAACCTTTATACAATATGTTTAACTACTAAACAAAACTTAGTTAACATGTTTACAACCCGGGGCATTATATGCTATAAAACATTATTTATTACAAACTGGATCAGAGTTGTAAGTTTCAAACATTCCCAGCACCAAAACGTCCTTCCTGACTACCCACATAATATACATCACCTGCAGGAAGTAATTTGAGGAATTAGCACAAAGCTAAGTGAATGAATTATCAACTACAATTCAGTTTAGCTAGCAATCTGTTCACAATCAATAATGCAACAAATATCGTCAAGAGGAACGGTGGTTCCTAGAGACCCTGTTCCGGGTGGCCCCATCAGAACACTTGAATCATCTGTAGGCCAAAACAGTGATTAACCGCTAACTAAATGCTAATCTCCATCAACACATGTACGCAACCCTGTGTTGACCAACATTAGCAATCAAGTCCAACCAACAATCTAGTTGACCTCTGGATTATACATTTCAATTCAATGTTCATCAAACAACCAATCAAATGGCATATCATTTCAAGGTTAACATACTATCAATAGTAATCCTATAATTACTGATTGAAATCAAACTGACACAACCAAATCAAACTGTGAGTTTCAAATCCACTCACCTAATTATCTCGTTTCACTTACTCAGCTGTCTTATCTCGCTGAGCTCTTTGATTATCTGAGAATCAATAATCAGGTAAAAGTTAGAAATCAAGATCATAACACTTGAATTACATCAATTTAGATTATTAGGAACTTAACACAATTAACGCTACAATTATACGTCCCTAATTAACAATCATCATGTATTAACATATCATAAGTGCACATCACATTGCAACTTACAAGTTACAGGTAATACATGACTTAAATCAACTAATTTACTACTTAAACTAACAATGAAACCATGTTTGAAAAGCTTAAAACAAAACATGCTGAAAACACTCCAAGTCGCCGGCTTCATAAGGAAGCCGCCGGCTTCCTGTCCCCAACCGCCGGGTCCCACTTTATAACCGCCGGGTAATTTAAATTTGGTGGTAACAGAACTTAATTGCGTTTTAAAGCTTATGTTAACAGCCGGCTAGGGCGTACAAACCGCCGGATTGGGACCTCAAGCCGCCGGCTTAGGTACTTGACCTGCCAGCTTCCCCACTTATACAACGAAGCCGCCGGCTTGGGGTGGGAAGCCGCCGGCTTCCTCCCCTGCACCAGCAAGCTTCGCCCAGCTCAAAACCCAGCTACGAAATTTATGCAAACTAACCAAAATTCGAGTACAGCAACAGTTTTCTGCTCACAAATCATCATATATTCATACCATAACATGTTCAAAGCATAAGTTCAACATCAATTCATGCCAAAACTTCAAATGATCATAACCATGAATTTAATCATGAAAACTAACTTACAATCAAGGGTTTACCACTAGAAGATGATGATGATTATGATAACACAAGATCATAGCTCTAAGTTCTCTTGATTTAATCTTGTTTTTGCAAGGGTTTTAGAGGTTTAGGTTTTTGAAGATTTTCTAAAAGAGGAAAGTTACTAACTTTCCTAAAATGGAAAGATTATATAAGTCGGCTCATATTTTTAACACCGACCCGCATCCACTTAAAACTAGTCCCCTTTCAATCTATAGCCTGGAACCTAAAAACCATTTGCGAGAAACTTATTTTATTGCACCGTCAACTATAGTAAATTAAAACAAACAATAATTTACTAAGCACAATAAGTCCTAAGGCTTATTTAATCAAGTTTCACAAATAAACAAATAATATCAAATAATTTCTAATACTATTAAATATATCAATTTAAAATTAGAAATTACCGGACCAATAGAGAGGATGTTACAACTCTCCCCCCCTTAAGAAAATTTCGTCCCCGAAATCTCATCACGATCAAACAATCCAGGATATCTGGATCTCATACTGTCCTCAGTTTCCCACGTTAGGTTTTCACCTAAACTATGTTTCCATTTTACTAACACCATGGGAATCTGTTTCTTCCTAAGTTTGGTAACTTTTCTGTCAAGAAGTTCAACTGGTTCTTCTACTAACTTCTGACTTTGATCAACTTTCAAATCTTTCAAAGGAAGAATCTGAGACTGGTCCTCAACGTTACATTTCCTCAAATAACAAATGTTAAACGTATCATGAATACCAGCAAGCTCTGGAGGAAGATCCAATGTAACAGACTGATCATTAACAATTTGACGAATTCTAAACGGTCCAATATATCGAGGAGCCAATTTGCCACGTTTCCCAAGCCGTATTACCCCTTTCCAAGGCGAAACTTTCAAATAAACAAGTTCACCTTCCACAAAAATAGCAGGTCGACGTTTAGGATCTGCATATTGTTTCTGTCTATCAAGTGCAGCTTTCAACTTTTCACGAACCACTGCCACTTTATCAGCTGTCATTTGAACAATATCTGGACCTGCAAACTGTTTCTCACCTGCCTCTAGCCAACAAGTTGGAATTCTACAACGGCGTCCATACAGCATTTCATATGGAGGCATGCCAATACTGGAATGATAAGAGTTATTATAAGCAAACTCAACCAATGGCAAATGAGAATCCCAAGAACCACCATACTCCAGAATACAAGCTCTCAACATATCCTCCAATGTCTGAATCGTACGTTCTGACTGACCATCTGTTTGAGGATGATAAGCTGTACTAAGATTCACTCTGGTGCCCAACTCATGCTGTAAACTTTGCCAAAATTGAGATACAAACCTTGGATCTCTATCAGATACAATCGATAACGGAATACCATGCCGAGTAACAATCTCATTCATATACAACTGTGCAAGCTTACTCAGAGATGCAATCTCACTAGTAGCTAGAAAATGAGCACTCTTGGTCAATCGATCAACAATGACCCAAACCATGTCATTTCCGCGGACAGTTCTAGGCAGTTTGGTAACAAAATCCATAGTCAAATGTTCCCACTTCCATTCGGGAATCTCAAGATGTTTCCACGACCCATACGGCTTCTGGTGTTCAGCTTTAACTTGAGAACAAATATGACAAGAACTAACAAACCTTGCTACATCCATTTTCATTGTAGGCCACCAATACAAAGGTTTCAAGTCATTATACATTTTAGTACTTCCCGGATGTACAGACAATCTGGACTTGTGGGCTTCATTCAGAATAACATCCCGAAGACCACCAAACAAAGGAATCCAAACACGAGACTGAAAGGTTTTTAATCCTCTCGAATCATCTACTAACAATTCCTTTCGATTCAACATAATTTTAGATTTCAAATTATGATCTAACAAAGCCTCTAACTGTGCAGCTTTTATCTGAGCCACCAAATCAGAAGAAACTTCTAAACGCATAAAATAAACTCGATCAGAAGTTACCTTGCGGCTTAAAGCATTTGCAACCACATTGGCTTTCCCTAGATGGTATTTAATTTCACAATCATAATCCTTGATTAATTCCAACCATCGTCTCTGCCGCATATTCAACTCTTGCTGCGAAAATATATACTGAAGACTCTTGTGATCTGTACAAATAACACGTTTGGTACCATACAAGTAATGCCTCCAGATTTTCAAAGCAAACACAACCGCTGCAAGTTCTAAATCATGGGTAGGATAATTTCTTTCATGAGGTTTGAGCTGACGAGAAGCATAAGCAATCACACGATCTCGCTGCATTAAAACACAATCCAAACCAGCAATCGATGCATCACAATAAACAACAAAATCATCGGACCCATCTGGCAATGCTAACACAGGAGCCTGACATAACAACTGTTTCAGAGTCTGAAAAGCAGCTTCCTGTTGTTTAGTCCATACAAACTTTTCATCCTTACGGGTTAGTTTAGTCAATGAACCGGCAATTTTAGAAAAATCTTTAATAAACTTCCGGTAATAACCCGCCAAACCAAGAAAACTCTTTATTTCAGAAGCAGACTTTGGAGCTTTCCAATTCATTACAGCCTCAATTTTCGAAGGATCAACTTTAACACCCTCATTACAAATGATATGACCCAAAAACTGTACTTCCCGAATCCAAAATTCACATTTCGAAAACTTTGCATACAAATGTTCTCTCTTTAAGGTTTCCAATACTAACCTCAAATGCATTCCATGTTCTGATTCGGATTTAGAATATACCAAAATATCATCGATAAACACAATCACAAACTTATCAAGAAAAGGTCGACAAACACGGTTCATCAGATCCATAAAAACTGCTGGAGCATTCGTCAAACCAAAAGGCATAACCAGGAATTCAAAATGACCATACCTGGTTCGAAATGCAGTTTTAGGAATATCACAATCACGAACACGAACTTGATGATAACCTGACCTCAAATCAATCTTTGAATAAAACGAAGATCCCTGCAGCTGATCAAATAAATCATCTATCCGGGGCAGAGGATATTTATTCTTTACTGTTCTTTTATTCAATTCCCTATAATCAATGCACATTCTAAAAGACCCATCTTTCTTTTTCACAAACAGAACTGGTGCACCCCAGGGAGAAGAACTAGGCCGAATAAACCCTTTATCCAACAACTCCTGTATCTGATTCATCATTTCACATATCTCAGATGGAGCTAATCTATAAGGGGCTTTAGCTATAGGTGAAGAGCCAGGAACAAGATCAATCTGGTATTCAACCTCCCTAACCGGTGGTAAACCAGGTAATTCATGAGGGAACACTTCCGGATACTCAGAAACAACCGGCACATCAGAAAGAGACTTCTTTTCTAACTTAGCATCAATCACATAAGCTAGATACAATTCACAGCCCTTGGACAAAGATTTCCTAGCTTTCATCATACTAATCAAAGGTATACAAACATTATCCCGTTCTCCTCGAGCCACGACATATGACTCTTCAAAGATTGGAATTCTAATCAGCTTATTGTGGCAATCTATGCTTGCTTTATACTGACTTAACCAATCCATGCCAATAATCATATCAAAACTAGCAATTGACATCAATAAAAAGGAAATCGGGAAAGTCTGGCCATCTATCATAATACTAGCTCCAATTACCGAGGTGGTAACAGGAACTGACTTGCCACTAGCTATTTCTACTTCAACTGGGTTTGTTATCACAGTAGGCATCATTTTCAACTTATCACAGAAGTACATGGATATAAAAGAACAATTTGCACCAGAATCAAACAAAACACGAGCTGGTACAGAATTTACAAGAAAAGTACCCGTGATCACGTCATCTGTATGGATAGCTTCATCCACTGTCATTTGAAAAGCCCTACTAACTGCAGATGGCGGAGTCTTCCGTTTCTGACCGGAAGAAGTTGATGAACCAACAACTGACCACGAACCCTGTCTCTTAGCCTCAGAACACTGATTTGCACGATGACCTTCCTTATGGCAATTCCAACATACATAAGTAGGAAAAACACAATCTTTGGCTTCATGCCCAATCACACCACATTTCACACATCTAGTGGTTTGCACAGTACACGGCCCAAAATGTCTAGCTCTACACTTAATACACCAATTGGGACGATCAGAAGTACCACCACGACTTTCTTGTTTCTTACCCTGCTGATTTCCTTGCCACCGCTGCTTTCCTTTACCAGAAGATTCACTCTTAGATTTCTGAGAAACCATTTCTTTACTTGGTGCTTGTTGAGGTTTCAAATCACTGTCAACAGATCGAGCTAACATGAAGGCTTGAGAAAGAGAGCCCGCTAATCTCACTGAAGTTCGATAATGATTAGGTAAAGTACCCACAAACTGTTCTATTTGAGTTCTCTCATCAGGAACCCACTGCTGAACAAACCTGAGTTTCTCTGTAAACTGATTAATCAAATCATCCATTGACATTTTATCAGTTAATTGCAAATCCATAAACTCTTTTCTAATCCGAGCTATATCATAGTTTGAACAATATTGCTTACAAACTTCATTACGAAAATCAGACAATCGAATAGATGCTTTCTGAAAAGGAGATAATACAGAAGTAATCGAATCCCACCAATTCATAGCTGCTCCTTTTAAGAGTTGAGATGCATAAGGGACTTTTAATTCTTCTTCACATTGACAGACTTCAAATTTCTTTTCAACGTCTCTCAACCAATCTAGAGTTACAGAAGGATTCGTACTACCCGAATACACAGACGGATTACTGCTCATAAAGGTTTTAAAGGAACACACCTTTTGCTTTGGCGGTGAAATCGTACCAAACACAGGATGAGAAGATTCAGCATCTTTTGTTGTTTATACATTCTAAGCGCTTGGTTTTCCTCTTCCAAATGAAGCAAATACTGATCTCTTTCTACCTCCTCTCTAGCATGAGAAGAAGTACCAGCATGTTCATTACGGTCATCATGAGTCTCAGCAATAACTTCAGGCCTTGAGGCATTATTAGGGTTAACAGGTAGTTGCTCGTTATCCGTCATATCTGTAAATACCACAACAGCTTACAAATCATTAGTCGTTAGCACCTATTCTACTAACAACTTCACATTCAGTACATAATCCCATTCCCAAGAATGTTTGACACAACACAATCATGGTTTAGGATTGAACATACAATCATATTCAATTGCCCCAAACTATTGCTCTGATACCAACTTATAACGCCCCTCATTTAATATCACAATATAATATTAAGTTTGGCGGAAGCGAATACTAGAAATACATATTCTATTAGAATTCTGCTAGAAATTTTCGCAAACCTTTATACAATATGTTTAACTACTAAACAAAACTTAGTTAACATGTTTACAACCCGGGGCATTATATGCTATAAAACATTATTTATTACAAACTGGATCAGAGTTGTAAGTTTCAAACATTCCCAGCACCAAAACGTCCTTCCTGACTACCCACATAATATACATCACCTGCAGGAAGTAATTTGAGGAATTAGCACAAAGCTAAGTGAATGAATTATCAACTACAATTCAGTTTAGCTAGCGATCTGTTCACAATCAATAATGCAACAAATATCGTCAAGAGGAACGGTGGTTCCTAGAGACCCTGTTCCGGGTGGCCCCATCAGAACACTTGAATCATCTGTAGGCCAAAACAGTGATTAACCACTAACTAAATGCTAATCTCCATCAACACATGTACGCAACCCTGTGTTGACCAACATTAGCAATCAAGTCCAACCAACAATCTAGTTGACCTCTGGATTATACATTTCAATTCAATGTTCATCAAACAACCAATCAAATGGCATATCATTTCAAGGTTAACATACTATCAATAGTAATCCTATAATTACTGATTGAAATCAAACTGACACAACCAAATCAAACTGTGAGTTTCAAATCCACTCACCTAATTATCTCGTTTCACTTACTCAGCTGTCTTATCTCGCTGAGCTCTTTGATTATCTGAGAATCAATAATCAGGTAAAAGTTAGAAATCAAGATCATAACACTTGAATTACATCAATTTAGATTATTAGGAACTTAACACAATTAACGCTACAATTATACGTCCCTAATTAACAATCATCATGTATTAACATATCATAAGTGCACATCACATTGCAACTTACAAGTTACAGGTAATACATGACTTAAATCAACTAATTTACTACTTAAACTAACAATGAAACCATGTTTGAAAAGCTTAAAACAAAACATGCTGAAAACACTCCAAGCCGCCGGCTTCATAAGGAAGCCGCCGGCTTCCTGTCCCCAACCGCCGGGTCCCACTTTATAACCGCCGGGTAATTTAAATTTGGTGGTAACAGAACTTAATTGCGTTTTAAAGCTTATGTTAACAGCCGGCTAGGGCGTACAAACCGCCGGATTGGGACCTCAAGCCGCCGGCTTAGGTACTTGACCTGCCAGCTTCCCCACTTATACAACGAAGCCGCCGGCTTGGGGTGGGAAGCCGCCGGCTTCCTCCCCTGCACCAGCAAGCTTCGCCCAGCTCAAAACCCAGCTACGAAATTTATGCAAACTAACCAAAATTCGAGTACAGCAACAGTTTTCTGCTCACAAATCATCATATATTCATACCATAACATGTTCAAAGCATAAGTTCAACATCAATTCATGCCAAAACTTCAAATGATCATAACCATGAATTTAAACATGAAAACTAACTTACAATCAAGGGATTACCACTAGAAGATGATGATGATTATGATAACACAAGATCACAGCTCTAAGTACTCTTGATTTAATCTTGTTTTTGCAAGGGTTTTAGAGGTTTAGGTTTTTGAAGATTTTCTAAAAGAGGAAAGTTACTAACTTTCCTAAAATGGAAAGATTATATAAGTCGGCTCATATTTTTAACACCGACCCCGCATCCACTTAAAACTAGTCCCCTTTCAATCTATAGCCTGGAACCTAAAAACCATTTGCGAGAAACTTATTTTATTGCACCGTCAACTATAATAAATTAAAACAAACAATAATTTACTAAGCACAATAAGTCCTAAGGCTTATTTAATCAAGTTTCACAAATAAACAAATAATATCAAATAATTTCTAATACTATATAAATACATGTATATATATATATATATATATATATATATATATATATATATATACAGACATGTACACATAAAAATACATGTATATATATATATATATATATACACACATAAATACATATATATACATACACATACATATATATGCAACATAACATACATACATATATAGCCATAACATACTATACTATACGTACATATATACATGCATGCACAAATACATACAACCACATACATACATACATACGACACTATACATGTCACCAATGAAGCGCTTGTACGACAACATTAAGGATTAATCATCGTGAGTTCCAGCTCCGATGTTAGTATATGTAAATGGAGGTGTTTTGCCCGGCGATCCATGCATGGTTGAACCTTGTGGGGGGTTTGGTTGTGCTCCATTGAATACAGACATGTACACATACGTACATCATAGGGGTGTTCAAACTCGGATATCCGAATTAATTTTCAAATCATTCAATTTATCACATTTTCTAATTAACCAAGTCTTAAGTTATTGAGTTTATATATTGATAATATGAAATATTAACCACATAATATCATTTTGTTGAATCAATATTCAATAACTATAATCTATTTATGAAAACCGATTTTGAATCCGAATCCGAAAATTTGGATATATGAATCCAAAATTTCGGATATATCCAAATTTTCGGATCGGTTTTTCGGATATTCGGGTAACGGATTCGGATACGGATATTTTTGAACACTCCCGAATATATCCGAATTTTCGGATATTTTCGGATCGGTTTTTTGGATATTCGGGTAACGGATTCGGATACGGATATTTTTTAACGCCCCTTTTATTGTATGAATCATGTATGTTGCATATATATGCATGATGTATGTTTACATACAAGGGCGGTTTTCTATTTAACAGCCTAATTATATCTCCCGAGCACCTTATAAATACACATACTCATTTTTCACGACCTATTTCAATCAAACTAAAAATGAAATAACTACTCAGTTTCTATTCTCTCTTTTTATTATCAGATCCCTTTTTCATGAACATCTTCTTAATGTTAACATAATAATTTCACTGCCGCTATTTCTCTGTTTAAATTCTCCGTCTCCGTTGACAAATTCCGGCTCGGAGACGGAGTGGAGTTCAACCCTAATTGGGCAATCCACCAAAGGAGCTTTGTGTTTGGATGCAAAGACTACACACATCCTTTCCAACTTTGTTCCCGGTGTTTGGTCCCAAAACAGGGAGGTTGAGAGTCATTAATACGTACGAATGATTTCGTTGTGAGCCGGAGTAAAAACGTACGTTTTAATGATTTTTTTTCCTCTCCGATGATTGTATATGATAATAATGATGATCGTCGATACAAAAAACGAAGATGCGGGCTTCTAAAGAGTTCAAAAGAGATATTGTATTACCTTATAAATTTTTTATGAAAAATATTGTTATTTCTTTATGTTTGTTTGACTATTATTTTTTTAATGATAAAAGGAAATATTGTATTACCTCATAAGATTGTTAATGTTGATTTTTCATTCATTTAATTTAATTTAGCTATATAATTGATGATGATAATAATTCATTCCGAACTCTGATATCAATTGATTTGTATATTTCTACGTGATTATTATTATAGAAATAACTATTGCTTTAAAGAAACAATTAACCAAGAAAATTACAAAGGTTTTATACTGGTTTTAAACTAACCGCCTTAAATATGGGCAAACATAATTTTTGACACCGCTTTGCAAAAATTATTATTAGAAGGCAACTTTATTAAAACTTTTACAAAACTACAAATGCACATTACATCACAAAACTATTCTAAACTCCATGAATATTAATCGACTTACTGTACTGAAATTATCCAATGACAATACATGCACCAATCACAATACATGCATATATTTGCTCCATATATAAACACATGACTCATCTTCAGACTTCAATTTAAATGCACTTTTTCCTAAAACAATAAATTTTATTCGATTAAAGGCGGTGCTTATACTAACCGCCTTTAATATATGCTCTCATTTCAAACTCGTACATCAAGTAAAAGGCGGGGTTTGTATTAACCGCCTCATTTTTTAAGATTAAGGCCAATTTAAAATTAATTTTTGGTTAAAGAGTTTTGAACTTGAACCACTATTTACTTTTTGTTTGTTACTTAAGCGGTCTCTAAAACAACCAGGTCCCCCAACTGATTCTACCATAGAGGCCAACGATAGACAATGACCTCTTAACCAGTTTTTCCATGGATTCATTGCATTATTTGGAAGTTTCTTATGTCTTACTTCGGATACTTTGGCTGGATTATTTGTAACTGCATATTTACAATACAGGCGTGGCGATCAGTTGGACCTTTGATTATAATTAAGCCAGAAAAAATGGATTAAATATAAATGAGTTGAAAAAAAAAGAATATTTTTTTTATGACATGATCCCTATATGTATGGTATCTATTCGGTTTGTACGACAATACCTTGTTTTGACTGTATCGCACTATGTAGCCATATAATACTTTTGGTGGTTGATGCTTTCAACACCTCCGTGGCTCCATTCGCACTATAAAAAGTAAGAAGCCTGAGATGAGGTGAAGTAATGTTTGCTCCAAACACTCAAAACAAAATTATGAACCAATATATGGGGTTTTGTCTTCTTTATCCAAAAAAGCAAAAAGAATGAAGTATTACCCTTTCATTTTATTGATCACTTTTCGACTAAAAAAAGTAATAATCTATATTCTTTGCAACTGCAATTTCTCAGTTATAACATACTCCGTAAAAAATGTTGACCAACGGTCGGAACGTGTAAAGAAAGCTTATTTGTGAATGCGTTGCACACAAGTGCAATTTCACAGTTACAAACATAAATTCTTTGCCACGTTTCATAGGCTGTTGGTGAGCTTTTTTATGAATTTTGTATAGTTGAAGCTCAAATCAAGGCCTTGAAATTATTTTGAAATGGTGAATTCCTTTCAAAATAAGGGTTTTTTTTTATTTCAGTTTCGGCATATATTGTAAATTATTTTTTGTTGCTTCCTTAATTCTTTGGTTGGAGTTTGATGCTCAAACTTTTGATGAAGGAGCATCATACCTTTTCTTTTTATTTTGTCAACGAGTTTTTTGATTAAGTCCTCAACATGGACCTCAATCATGTTTCAAGTAGAGACATGTTATATATGGAGTATATATACTCTTCACTTCCCATTGACTTCAGTTTGTACGATTAACGCGTTTTTTCTTCAACGGCTTTTTATTTTACAGTTTAATAAAAGAGTCTGTTGAGTTTCAATTGGCGCCTTTTTGTATCTTTCCTTGTTGACTGTTGTGTTTCAATTGGCGCCTTTTGTGCATCTTTAAGGCGGTTTTGACGTTACAGTTACTCAGTTAGTTGATCGTCGCGCCAATTGATTAAACAACTCGTTTATATAAACCGTATTTTTCCTAAACGTCTCATATCTAAGTTCTAAACAAAGTTTCGTATTTTTCTTAATTACCACACAAAGTCCCGTATTTTAATTTCTCAGCAAATTCAAATGGTGTCCTCATCCAACAATGCCAAGAGAAACAAGAGAGCAAGAAGTACAAGCCCGCCAACATCACCACAACCATCACCACAACCATCATCCTCGTCCCATCAAAAGAATCCCTACGAGCGTTTCGGTGTTTCCCAACATGTTTGGGACAAGTGTAATGTAGGACACTTCGGGCCAGAAATGTCTATGTTAGAAACGTATGAAAAACTTGTTCAGAATTTGAAAGAAGGTATCAAGCGAGATGAAGAATCTATATGATTCCATATTGAACGTATAGATAAAAAGAGCATAAAGATCAAGGAATATGAGGAACAGATCACGGATCTCATCAAGACCATCTACAATCCAGACCCATTGACCCATATGATCTTTTATGTTATGTTATTATTAATTTTATATTATTACAATTATTATTTAATTAATATTAATGTTATGTTATGTTTTGTTGTTTATCTTATATATGGTACGTGCTTTTTCTGTTGTATTTCAACTCTTAGATCTCAAATCAAAACCCAGCAAAGGTGAATCTACAGGGAGTTTTATTTGTTGAATGGAATGAGTATGAATATGAGTTTGATATATGTGTGAAATGGAAAAGGTCAAAATAGAATGGCTTTTCAAACCACCCCTTGTGATGGGTTTGTAAACTAGGGCGGGGACAGCGTAGGTAGTTGTTCCCACAAGATACTTTACATAAGGTAAAAATGAAATTTTTTAAAGGTATTATTGACATTTTGAATTTCCGCCCCCCCACAAAACTATAAAAGAAATTAAAATAATTTTTTCTCCTCTATTCGAATTTCCTAGCTCAACCCATGTTTGTAAAAACCTTTGATTATCAAACAAACACTACATTTCATTTCTATTTCCGTTTCTCTTCCCTTAAATCCTCGAGTGGTTTAACAAATATAAATCATTTTTATATTTAATTCATTTGTCTATCAAACTCATATCCATTCTCATACGGTAAAACAAACCAAACACCCAACTCTAGCTATCATCTAAAACATGTATATCGATTTAAATATCTTATTTACGGAAAACAAATAGTTAATTCATTAGCTAGAGCCCAATTAACTAGTATGCAAATTCCGGAATAATGGGATTTTAAATCCATTATATTATATATTGTAAATTGTAATGTAATGTATACTATGTTACAAGTGACATCATGGCATGCCGCATGCGTAGAAAATTACGCGAATAGTACGTGTGCGTGCCTTGTAACTTTTACCAACAAACTATTACTTGTATACTACTTTCCGTCCCAGTTAAAATGTCTAATTTAAATATATACACAGTTTTATAATTCCTCATTGATTATATTTTTCACTAATCAAATCACACATCTAACCACTAAAGGTTCTTTTGATTGATTGTTACATGAAAGTGAACACTTGTTTGATTTTAATTCAAAATAGTAACTAAGACACTTGAAATGAAAAGGATGGAGTATGATTTTCAATTTTGTTATTTTAGCGGTTTGAGATTGTCTAAACATTGATTTGAAGTATATTTGTTTTATTCATTACGATATTTGATATTTCCCTATCATCTACACATTATCGTTAAGATACGCGTAAGATATGAAAGTTTATAAACTGATCGAGTGCGACATGTTAAGATGCGATTAATAACTATATTATATTGCATGAGCTTCAAAACACTTGTCACTATAATACAACAAGAGCACAATAAGTGCACACTAGGATCATTGTCATAGAATTTGTTCCATTTTGAATTTTCGTATATTATAATCATCACATCGTTAAATAAATAGTTAATTTTTAACATTTGATATCTTTAGGTTGTAGCTATAATTGAAGATTTTCAGAATATATAGTTTTGTAAGGGGATTTCATTAATAGATTTTCTTATCTACATTTTTCTATGTCAATTAAGGAGTATAGTGCGTTTTGAGAGCCACCTCCATTTTGAGGGGAAATAATGCTAGAGGATGTTAAGGGTGTGTTTAGTTGATGAAAAAATAGGTACGTTTTTAGAAGAATTTTTTTTAAAGAAAAGTAAAAATTTAGAAAATGCGTTTAAAATGGATATTTTTTAGAAAAGTTTTCCAAGAAAATAGAATACTCATTTTCCATATTACAACTAGAAGTTGGAAAACATGATTTCCAAGTTTTCCACATCTTTCCTTGATACCACTTCCTTATTTTTTTAAAAGATTTTCCAAAAACCTTCTCTTAACATCATATTTTCGAAATGGAAAATACATCAACTTTTGAATACATTTTCAAAATTTTCAACACTTTTTCTAGAAAACCAAACTCTTTTCATTTATTTGAAAATTGAAGATGAAAAACTGTGGAAAATTTTCCACAACTAAACACATCCTAACTATTGATTTATGTGATAAACTGCATCTTAACAGCACTGTATTTTACAAAAAATGTGGTATTCATGTAAAATTAAGTGATGCAAATCAACAACTTTCACCTCAAAATGTAGATGATGCTATCCTACACCTCAATTCATTCACAATAAATTTTTTTTGCATATTATTGTCGGCATGAGTTTCTTCGGGTATAGCTTTCAAGTAGGAAGAATACATATGACTTTCACGCCATGCCTAATCAGACATTCGAGTATTTTATTCAATACAGTCCTAAAAGATCGGAAGTTGGGCAAAAAGTAACACTATTAAAATATTTACATCACTTTCTAATCTCTATTTTACAATATATTTTACCATCATTAATTATCATCATCTTGCTAAGTACTAACCACCACTAACAAATAATTAACCACCTTTTACCAGTTTTGATTTTTCTTACTAAAAAATTACTATATACATTATGCTTTTGGAGTTTGTCGGAGGTATATCTGGAAGCAGTCTCTCTACCCTCGGGTAGGGGTATGACAGTCTACATCTTACCTCCCTCATACCCCGTCAAGGGCGGGATTGGGTAGTGTTGTTGTTAATTATGCTTTCGGAGTGGTACAAAAGCATTGAAAAAGAATAAGTTTTCAAATATATGTTCTGTTGCATGACAAAGTATTATATATTGAGTATTTGTTTTTTATGGATTTGATAATATGTATAATAATCCATTTGATGATAAAATTAATTCACTTGAATATGAGAATATATATTGTTTTCCTAATTGCTATAACCAACTAAAATGATCGTTACCACATTATACATGAATGTTGACGTTGATGTGAGTGTATGATACCCACATAGAGTAAGGTTCAAATGAGTACACCAACTTTGAGTGAGAATGAGAGAACCAACATATTTCTGCTATGTGTCACTTTATTCTCTCTCCTCCACATTTTTAAAAATTAAATATCTCACAAACGGTAAGTCGAAAAATCATGAAAATTGCACCATAAAATTCAGCGTTTTCTCCTCTTCGATTTGCCGTCCCTCAAGGCATACTTTCGACAACTTTTTTTTTCTTCCATTTTTTGGTGGGTTTTACAAACTAGTAACATATGTGTTAGTGATTGGTTATACATTTAATTTGTGGTTAATGTTAGGGTTTAGGGTTAGGGTTTAGTAGGGTTTAGGGTTTAGTAGGGTTTAAGGTTTAGTATGATTTAGGGTTTAGAGTTTTGTAAAGCGTTTAGGGTTTAGAGTTTTGTGGTTTAGGGGTTAGGGTTTAGGGTTTGAGGTTTGGAGTTTTGGGGGAGAAACCCCAAACCTCAAACCCTAACCCCTAAACCCCAAACCCTATACCCTAAACGCAACACTAACACATGTGTTACTAATTTGTAAAACCCACCGAAAAATGAAAAAAAAAAAGTTGTCAAAAGTATGCCTTGAGGGACGGCTAACCGAAGAGGATAAAACGCTGAATTAAATGGTGCAATTTTCATAAATTTTCGATTTGTCGTTTGTGAGATAATTGATGTTGGGGGTAAATGAGTTTTGTACATGTAGAGCATTCTCTTTGTACATATGGCATTATATCATTGGTTCCCTCATTTTCACACAAATTCCAATTCTCATTTGAACCCCACCCTACCCACCTCATTTGTATAAAAACTGATAAAGCATTTCAAATCTTAACGACTTGTATCTAAAAAGATTTATGTGTAGTTAATTATACGTATTTTAAGTACCGTAAAACGCTTGTAAGAGCAACATCAGTGGGAGGGGTTGGGGCTCGGGGTTGATGTTCCACGTAGGCAGGGATGTGTGGGGGTTGAAAGAAGTTCTATTGAAGTGAAAATGAGGTTGAAACGAAAATTAGTTAAAAGTTGATGCAGTGGTAATCTGATTGACTTACCTAGAAAAATATAAGTTTAACTACAAAAGCTAGTTACACATCATGTATATATCTTTGATCTTTATCTTTATCTTCTTTAACTACATATAAAACATCTCTACTTCACTTCTTAATCTTAAATTTCAACAACCTCTTTAAATAGAAGGAATAACTTTGAATGGTTTACTTTAGTTATCAATGTGGGACAACTTAATGTACTCCCTTATTCAAAACCAAATGAGATGAGGTGATCCCACATTGGTTTGCAAACAAAATGTTCAGAGCTTTCCTTTTCTATATAATCATCATACGTCTGAAAATCTTTTTAAAGTTTTTAATCTTTTATATACAACTCCGATGTCATACACTTCTATTATCAACACCAACTTCACATTATCTTGAATAAAAAAACTTATTCCGCATAGCGCGGATATACTGCTAGTCTTTATATATACATTTCTATCTCATTTAAAACTTAAAAGCTTTCCCCGATCCAACTTACAACCTGGCTTAATTGCACTAAAAATGTGTCATATACTCATATTAAATTGGGGTTAGTACGCGCAAATGTAACAAACTATAGTCTGACATTCGTTGTATGTATTAGATAATGTATAGCATTGTTGGGCTTGATCTATATTAGCTCGTTAGATTGTCGGGCTTAGGGTTTTAGTATCTTTTCTCTATTTATACGTTGTAACATTGTTCAGAATCTGACATGAAAATACAAACATTATCATAGTATCAGAGCAAAACCCTACAACAATTTTCATCTTTTCTTCACCGTCGGCGAATTAGATATTCTTAGCCGTCCATCTCATTTCCTCAACAATTTTTTTCAGACGCAAGATTCAAAGTTGCCATCAATCATATTATATTTAATCAAAACCTCCTCAATATTTAAAACACCCCTCATTTATTATCATTTAAATCTAGTAAATCGGAAGCGTAAGTCCAAATAGATATTCATAATTTACTTCATTGTATCAACATATAAAATTTCAACCTTTTCAAAACTATAATTTCTTCAACCGAGGTGTTATTTAAAAAAACATGATGAAACATTATTTTATACAAATCAACTATCAGAGTAGAGCCTCGTAGTCAAACATTCCTTCTAGTCCAACTTCTTGCCCACCCAAATTATATGCAAAACCTGCAAGAAGGGATAATGTGGGGGATTAGCATAACGCTAAGTGAGCAGATAACTAATCAACAACCTAACTTAGCTCAACAACTTTGTGTACAACACTTAACACTAAACAAGCAAGTACACAATACAACTCATCAACTAATCAACAACACCATAATGAGGATCGGCGGCTCTGGGGATAACCATAAACCCGGGAGGCTCCCCAATAACACTTATCCAACCTATCCGTATGGCCATACGGACGAGACCGATAGCTAGTGATTATCTTCAACTAACACAGGAGGTGTGTTAAACTTTGGATAACCAACTAGCCCAACCAACAGTTCAACAACTCGTTGCCTCATTAACAACTGATGCCCGAAGGCCAATTAATTCAAGTGATCACGTAATCAACAAGTCACATATTCAACTAGTCAACGTATCAACAGTATTATTACTATCAACATAATCATCAATGCAACTAATAAAGTAATAACACGTTACTTGTTGTAACCAAACTTGTTACAACCAAGTTACGCTGAGGATTAGAGATCCACTCACCGACCACCTCAGGCATCCACTCAGTAGTCTAATATCACTGAGCCTTCTGCATATCTGGAATTACAACAGAATACACAAGTTAGTCACTTGTCTCAAGATTATGCATTAATCCGAATTATTCAACTTTATATCAACTAACCCAATCATCTCTATTATCAATATGCTAACACATTTATTAAGTATAAACTTCATAGTTACTAATCACAATCATATTTAGTCTAATGAACACTTCACCACATAGGTTCACACAATTCTCTTTAATTATCGATTAAGTGTTCTAACGGATAAACAACACCCAATTCACCATATAACCCATTAAGATCATAACGATCATTGTAACCCCCATGAACACTTAATCAAGTTATAGCTTAAATTATGTTAATCATCATTAATAATCAACTATTATCAATTATTCACTAATAACATCAACTTAAAACATTGATTCTTCCAAAATCAACTAAACTCACAAACTTTATTAAGGATTATATATCAACTTCATCACTTCAAGGTTAAAGATTAACTTATAATCATGATTCCATCATCAATCAACCATTCTAATGTAATTACAACTTTCAACTCATGAATAATCCACTAAACCCATCACTTTATATACAATTATACATGAATTTACATTTCTAAGCTAGGGTTTATATTACTTGATTCATATAATCATCAACTAACAACTATTAAAACATTACAAGCTTTAATTTCAAGTTGTTCATCATTATTTCATCATAAGCCACAAGAACACTAAACAAAATAATAACTCTTAGCTTGAATCTTGCTACTTATCATCATTAGTGAGTTTATCTCACATCAATTTCACCAATCTAAGCCCTAATTTTGAATTGTAATCAAGAACATCAAAAACCCCAAATTGTAGGGTTCATAAATTTTAAGAAATTGAGACTTACATGTTGATTAGAATGATTAGAGGATGCTAACCCTTGATCTTGAAGCTTGAAATCGAATTTGGCATCATTAATTTGATGGAAGGAGGTGATTTAGGAATTAATCTAGGGTTATGTATGTGTATGTATGATCGTGTATATGTATGTATGTAGATATATTATGAAAACAATAAACCGACCTAATATTTTGGTGGTATACTAGAAGTGTCCAAATTTCATTCCCCGTACTTATTATTGTCTGGAACTTAAAAATCATTTACGGGGAAATATTATTTTATTTTACCGTCAACTAAATTAAATTAAAACAATCAATAATTTATTAGTCACAATAAATTATTTAACTCTTTTACCCATTTATTTTCAAATAAATCACCGAACTCATTTTCTAACTCATTTAATAATGATTCACAGTCAGCAAATATTTAATACTACTAGACCCAAATACTGGGTGTTACAATATTAATTAAGAAACTCTCGATTGCAAGAAAACAATTAGTCTGAGAATTGCTATCGCCAGTTTGCTATTACCAAGACCTTTATTGCTATTTTCAATCACCTTTGTTCTATCTTTTCAAATAAAATAAACATGGAACAATGATTTACCCTTCATCAACTAAGTTCCCGATGGAAAAGAGTGCGGAGAGAGCGTATGAGGAAGGATAATGGAGAAGAGTGGAATATAGAAAATGAAAAAATGGTAAACAAAATCATTCATCAACATCTAAGCAACATCAGCATCAAAATCAGCAAGACATCACAACATTCTTCGTTGCCAACATACCTGATGGTATCACCAATAAGCAATTATGGCTAGAATGCAAAAACCTGGGTACATTGTCAGATGTCTTTATACCAAATAAAAAAAGATCAAAAAGGTGGCAGGTTCGCTTTTGTTCGGTTCAGAAGTGTTAGAAGTATAGAAAAGACGGAACAAGCATTAAGTAACATCAAAATAGAAGGGGCGAAACTATCAGCTAACTTAGCCAGATTCGATTTAAAAGGGGAAAAGGTGAACAATGTGGCTATGGACATGGATAAGCATGCTATAAATCCTAATGTAAAGAACATGCAACAGTACTTGCAGCATGCACACAGAAGGCATTCATTCAAGGAGGCCCTTACAGGGATGAAATCAAGGGAACCAAAAAATATAGAGGTAGTAGCCCGAGGTGATTCTAAGTTAATGGATTACTGTAGCGGTAAGACATTAGTGGGAGAAGTAAATTCTATTGATCAGCTTAATGATTTAAATACACATATGGAGTCAATGGAAGGATCCGATATAGAGATAAGATACATTGGTGGTTTTAATGTATTACTCACCTTCGAATCTACTATAAGAACAGCTACTTTCCTCGAAAATAAAAAAGTATGGGAAAAAAACATTCAGAACGTTAGTCTTATGGCAGGGGCAAAAGATTGCAATGGAGAGAATTGTTTGGATCAATATACATAGAGTTCCAATACAGGCTTGGGATACTAATGTGTTTAATCAAATAGGAAGTGCATTGGGGAGAGTTGTTTTCTTATGCGAAGTAGAATTGGATGACGCGGATATCTCAGTTAAACAAATTGGGATCTCACTTAAAGTCGGAGAACAAATCACCCCGTCCTGTAATGTATTATGGAAAGGGCTAAATTTCAGGATACATATCTCAGAAAGTAAAGAATCCTGGATTCCAGAATTCTTGAAACCTGAAAAGAATTGATACACAAGATGGATGAACAGCTCACCGAAAAATTCACCATTGAACAGAATCGGAAAGAGATCAGATGAACAGTCAAGGGGGAAACCAACAGTCACAGAAGGCAAAGGGCCAGTTGGGGGGGTCGAGGTCTTGGAAAACGATTACACAATAAATGGTATTTCGGTGAATACAGGTTTAGACGATAGAAATTCGAACGAAGATGGGAAATTACCGCATGAAGGTGGGCCTTCCTGGGGAAAAAAGAATATGCAGACCAGTCTAGCTTCATTGGGCTTTTCATCTACTAGCCAACCAGCACAAAACAATTTTAATAAAGGGCCCAATGGTATTGAGGTTAATAATGATTCAGATCCTTTTGGTCTTAACGACCTTATCTCCAATTGGGGTATAGATAACAACAAAAAAAGAAAAAGAAAGAGGGTATCACCGAACAAATCAAAATTTAGAGAGAGAGCAAAAAAGTTCTCATGTTATTCGGATGCTGGAGGTTCAAAGAAAGCGAAAAGGAACAAAAAGATGGATTCACTGTCTAGTTCTTCACAGCAGAAGGAATCATTAGAAGCAGGCAATCAAATGGAAAAAGGAGATGCAATTTGGGAGAATGATTCTCCGAACTCAGATGCTACAAACAAGGATAGTATGGATTTGAACAGGACTCCAAAATCAAATGGTGGGTTAGAGGAGGTATGTGGGGAAAAATCAATAGATAAAGGTTGCGCCCCTTCTCTATGTCTAGTTGTTGAAAAAGAAGTCCAGAACACCATAGAAATTGGGAGATGTGTGGGTATAAACCTGTCAGGGTTTGAAAATAACCTAAGAACAATTATCAATGGTGAGGGTGGAAAAAACGTTTTTTAATGAAGTTCATGTCATTAAAAATAAGGGGGGTAAGGGAGGATAATAAAATCGAGTGGATTAACAATTTGTTGGCAGAAAATCGTATTGATTTCATGTGTTTGCAAGAAACACATCATCGCAACATCTCTGATTTAAGTCTAAATAATCTTTGGGGTAGAAGACCTTTTTCTGTTGCAGATGTTAAAGCTCAGGGTAGATCGGGTGGAATTATAAGCTTATGGAATCCTTCGAAGTTCAAACTCGAAAACATGATTAAGCTTAATAATGCCTTAATCCTATCGGGATTTATAGTGGGGGATTCAACAATGATCAACATTGCAAATGTGTATGCTCCACAAGCAACAAATGAGAAAAACATGCTATGGAATCAGTTGTAAATCATTAAAGAATCTAGATCGGGGCTATGGATCATGTTGGGTGATTTTAACGAAGTCAGAGTCCCATCCGACAGAAAGAACTCAATTTTTAACATGTATGGAGAAATGTCATTCAATAATTTTATTGAAGATGCGGGCTTATTTGAATATAATATGGGAGGTTTTAAGTATACATTCTCTTTGGAGAACGGGTCTAAAATGAGTAAGATTGATCGAATTTTGGTGTGCTCCTCTTTTTTGGACAAATGGCCATGCGCAACTCTGATGGCTTTACCCAAGAAATGGTCGGATCATAACCCGTTGGTTTTAAGTGTTGCAAAAAGAAACTTCGGTCTTAAACCTTTTAAATTTTTTTCGTCCTGGCTTTCAAAGAAAGGGATTGATGAAGTTGTTTTGGAAGCATATAATAAAACGGTAACGAAGGGTAGACCTGATTATATGTTGCATTCTAAACTCAAGAACATCAAAGAAGCAATCAAAGAATGGATTGGTAAAGAAAAACTTGCTGATGGTAGTCGTGTAAAGGAGCTGGAAAAAATAATAGCAGACTTCGATCATGTGGCCGAATCTAAGGATGTATCAGATGAAGATATTCACAGGAAAATGAATGCAAAAAAGGAGCTGATGGAATTAGAAGACGAGAAAAGAAAGGATATCAAACAAAAAGCAAGAATTAAATGGGCAATAGAAGGGGACGAGAACTCGGCTTTCTTTCATGGTTGTATAAACCTCAGAAAAATGGTTAACAACATCAACGGCATATGGGTCGATAATATTTGGGTACATGACCCGAAGACAATCAAGCATCAAGCTGTTCGGTATTTCACTGGAAAATTCAAGGAACCTTTGCCCAATAGGCCCAAAATTCTACTCAATAATATTAAAAAACTTTCAACCGAGGAGGGGGGGGGGGGGGGTCCTAATCATGCCATTCAGTAAGGAAGAAATAAAATCAGCTGTTTGGGAATGTGGAAGCAATAAAGCCCCGGGCCCAGACGGCTTCAACTTCGCTTTTATTAAGCGCTTCTGGAATCTAATACAAGATGACTTCATGAATATCTTGGACTGTTTTCATTCTGATGGCACCATCAGTCAGGTCTGTAATGCATCATTCTTTACTCTTATTCCAAAAATGAGTGATCCCTTATATTTTGATGAGTTTAGGTCAATATCCTTGGTTGGGTGCATACCGAAATTGGTATCTAATATTCTGGCCAACAGATTAAAAAAAGTCATTGGTGTAGTGGTGTCTGAAACTCAAACAGGTTTTTTAGAAAAGCGATGTTCTCTTGATGGCCCATTAGTTGTTAATGAAATTATTCATGGGCCAGAAAGAGTAAGTACGAGGCAGTGATGTTCAAAGTAGACTTCAACAAGGCTTTTGACTCGTTAAGTTGGTGTTTCATTGATTCAGTTCTTGATCAAATGAATTTTCCAATAAAATGGAGGAGGTGGATCTCAGGTATTCTTTCTTCTTCATCAACATCTGTCCTCATTAACGGGTCACCTTCCAATAATTTTAACTGTTCTAGAGCCATAAGGCAAGGTGATCCTTTATCACCTTTTCTTTTTATTATTGCAATGGAGGCTTTAAATTGTATATTCGATAAGGCCAAATGTTTAGGTATTTTGAGGGGAATTCGGTTACCTAATCAGGGTCCCAACATCTTACATTTCATGTTTCCGGATGACCTGATTGTGTTAGGAGAATGGTCAGTCATGAATGTGCTAAATATAACCAGAATCATGCGGTGTTTTTCTCTGGTGTCGGGGTTTGAAATGAACGTGGCTAAGAGTAACATTTTTGGACTTAATGTTGATCCAGTAGCTGTTAAATCAATAGCTGATCATATTGGATGCAGGTTAGGTCAATTACCCTTTGTATATCTCAGTCTCAAAATGGGAGCTAATATGAACAGGTGCAAGAATTGGACAGAAGTTATCGATATTTTTAAGAGTCGGTTATCATCTTGGAAAGCAAATAGGTTATCTTTGGCTGGAAGAATTGTTCTCATTAAGGCGGTACTGGATAGCCTTCCAGTATACTACTTCTCTGTTTTTAAAGCTCCCGTCAAAGTCATTGCAAGTCTTGAAAAGATTCGGAGAAAATTCTTGTGGGGAGGAACGGATAACAACTCAAAAATTAATTGGGTCTGTTGGTCAAGGGTAATAGCTCCAAAGGAGGAGGGTGACCTTGGACTCGGGTCACTTAAACAGATAAATACCAGTTTACTTTTGAAGTGGTGGTGGCGTTTTCATCAAGAATCTAATAAAGTTTGGAGTCAAGCTATTAATTCAATTCATGCAAAGAAAAATTCTTCCTCCCTGATCCCAGTCAAGAAAGAAAATTCGAGTGCTTGGACTAACATCTATAAGATTCAAAAGGACTTAATGGCACTCAACTTGGACGTCTCGAAACTTATTATAAAGGATGAAAATAGGTGGATATGGAAGGGAGATTCAACTGGTTCTTTCTCAGTCGCATCGGCTCGCCATCTCATGATCACTTCCGCGGGCCAAAAGTATGACTTTCATTATAAGTGGAGTAAATGGGTTCCAGGCAAGGTAAATATATTATTTTGGAGAGCGGATTTGGATCGTATCCCCACTAAGGAAGTTCTGGTCAAAAGGAATATACAGGTTTCATTTTCCCTTTGCTCACTATGTAATCAGTATGAAGAATCAATTTACCACTTGTTATTCCTATGAAGTAGCAAGTATGTTATGGTGCTTTATTAGCTCTTGGTGTAAAATAACCCCCATTTTTGCTTTTTCTGTACGAGATCTTTATTACATAGCTGAGAAAGGAAATGTTGAAAATAGCCCCATCATTAAAGTGATTATTCTCACCACTTGCTGGTGCTTATGGAAAGCGAGAAACGATGTGTGTTTCAATGGTGTAGCCCCTTCATGGACTCGGGTTAAAGATGAGATGCAAGGTCTCTCCTATTTTTGGTATAAAAGTAGAGCAAGAAGACAAGATTTAACATGGGAAAGATGGTGCCAATTCAAGTTGTAATTTTAATTTCGTTTTGGAGTATCAAGAGTCTTACCTTCGGTATTGTATTTTATTTTGGTGTAATAAGGCGATCCAGATCTGTTTGGGATACTATAAAAAACGTTCTAGAGTAAGAACCGGTGGCGCGACCTCTAGTTTCGAGGATTTTTTCCTGGGTTCGCCTAGGTTTTTTTCATCCTCTTTAGTATCCTCGAAGTTAAGATCCGGATATATTTTGGTGTTCCAAATGCTGGTAAAAACGTGCTGTAAGTAGGTATATTGTACTCTTGTGGCTTTTAGCGCCTTGCTACTAGCCTTTTATTACTGAACTACTGCTTTTCAAAAAAAAAAACAAAGGCCATCGTGATATTATTAAAAAAAAAAAAGGTTATTTTATTATGTTGAATTCTCAATGATTCCGATCGTTGAATTCTGGTGTGTGGTCACCACAGTCAGTTTTAGCACAACAACCTTAGCAAGTATTTTATACGATGTCTAATTCAGACCAGGGATGGATTATGGACACCGGTGCCACTACACATCTCACTTCAAATGCAGGTATTCTCAATCCTATTTTTAATACTAACACTTCTCAGTCTGTAATAGTTGGTGATGGATTTGCCATACCCGTTTCACACATGGGTCACACTACACTTTCCAACCCCTACCGTCCCTTACATCTCAAAAATGTTCTTGTCACACCTAATATTATTAAAAAATCTTATTTCTGTTTGTAGATTTACTACTGATAACAAATGTTCCATTGAATTTGATCCTTATGGCTTCTCTGTCAAAGATCTAAAAACTCGCCAACTTCTTTTACGTTGTGATAGTACTGGTGATCTCTATCCAATGTCTGTACACAAAGCTTTCAATGCTGCCTTACTCACTCAAAGTCAATCCCTTTGGCATCAACGTCTAGGCCACCCAGGTGACACCGTTTTGAAATCCCTAGTGTCTAACAACTTAATCTCATACCATAGAGACACAACTCCCATTGTATGTCGTGCATGTCAATTAGGAAAACAAATAAAGCTCCCATTCTATAGCTCTGAAACTGTAGCTGAATCTCCTTTCGACATCATTCATTCTGATATATGGACATCCCCAATCCCTAGTGTTAGTGGAATTAAGTATTATGTCTTATTTCTCGATCATTTCTCTCACTTTCTTTGGGTTTATCCTTTACATAGAAAATCTGACGCGTTCTCTAAATTCTTACATTTTCGAGCATATGTTCACACTCAATTCAAGTGTGAAATTCGTGCATTTCAATGTGATCATGGTGGGGAATTTGATAACACCTCCATGCATGATCTTTTCGCCACTAATGGCATCCAATTTCGATTCTCTTGTTTACGTACCTCACAACAAAATGGCAAGTCTGAATGCATGATACGAACCATTAATAATATGGTTCGTACTCTCTTTTTACAAGCTCACCTCCCACCCGAATATTGGGTGGAAGCATTACACATGAGTATTCATTTGGTTTACATTCTTCCTTCTACCTCTATTCAAAACGCCATCCCTTTCACCAAACTGTTCCACAAACTGACGTCTTACACTCACCTCCGCACTTTTGGGTGTCTCTGTTATCCCTACACTTTCCCCCCACACAAATTAGCTCCTTGCACTACTCCATGTATATTTCTTGGGTATCCAGCCAACCACCGTGGCTACCGGTGTCTTGACCTCAACACCAAGAAAATCATATTTTCTCGACATGTCATCTTTGACGAGTCCTCCTTTCCGTTTGCTTCATTCTCACATTCTAGAGCTCCTTCTTATGAGTTTCTTGACACCTCATGTGAACCCTCTCCGATCTCTCGTCAGTTTCTCCAGTCCATCATTTCTACTACGGGGGCATCTGCCCATTCACCTTCCTCACCATCACCAGCTACTCCTATATTGGTCACCACTCCAACTCCTAATACACCTCCGTCCTCACCATCTACAGCTGCCGATGCCAGCTCCTCTCCGATTGTTCATGATAGCCCATCTAGTACGTCCTTATCATCCCTAGATACTGCTGCTCCATTGCGTACTCACCCGATGGTTACTCGTGCTCAACATGGTATTCATAAGCCTATCCAAAGACTTAATCTTCACACCACCACTACCACATCTACTACATCTAACTCTTATACCAAAGCCCTTCAAGATCCTAACTGGCATGCGGCTATGCAGACTGAGTATAGTGCTCTTATTAAAAATGGGACTTGGGTGCTTGTACCTCGACCACCAAGGGTTAATGTTGTCCGTTCGATGTGCTTGTATAAAAGCAAGCTGCGTGCTGATGGATCTCTCGATCGTTACAAGGCCCGATTGGTTGCAAATGGGAAAAGTCAACGGCCTGGGATTGATTGTGATAAGACTTTTAGTCCGGTTGTCAAACCGGCCACCATTCGCACAGTTTTGAGTTTGGGTATCTCTCGGTCTTGGCCTATTCACCAGCTTGATGTTCAGAATGCTTTTCTGCACGGTTCATTGTAGGAAACCATTTACATGCATCAGCCTCCGGGGTTTGTAGATCCACACCATCCGAATTATGTTTGTCATCTGCAGAAATCTCTCTATGGTCTTAAACAGGCACCTCGAGCTTGGTATCATTGGTTTGCATCATATGCCTCACAGATAGGTTTTCGTCAGAGCAAGTTTGACTCTTCTCTGTTTGTTTATTGCCATGGGTCAGATTTGGCATATATGTTATTGTATGTTGATGACATTGTGCTCACCGGATCCTCTGACAGTCTCGTTCGTCGTATCATCACCTCTTTGAGTTCAGAGTTTGCTATGACAGATTGTGGGTCTCTTCATTACTTCTTAGGCATTTCAGTTCACCGCACCAAGGCTGGCATGTTTCTCTCTCAGAAGAAATATGCTAATGACGTTCTTGATCGAGCACACATAACCAACTGCAAACCTTGCAGTACTCCTGTCGACACTAGCTCTAAGCTTAGCTGACAGGTCCACCAGTAGCAGATCCTTCATTATATCGCAGTCTAGCAAGGGCTCTACAGTACCTCACTTTTACCCGTCCCGATATTTCATATGCAGTTCAGCAAGTGTGTTTGTATATGCATGATCCTCGAGAGCCTCACTTTAACACTCTCAAGCGCATTCTTCGTTATCTTCGAGGCACCTTAGACTATGGCTTGCAACTTTATGCTTCACGGACTCTTGGTCTTACTGCGTATTCTGATGCTGACTGGGGTGGATATCCAGATACTCGTCGATCGACATCAGGATATTGTGTATTTTTGGGGGACAACCTTGTTTCTTGGTCCTCCAAATGTCAGCATACTATTTCTCGCTCGAGTGCTGAAGCCGAATATCGGGGTGTTGCTAATGCAGTGGCTGAGACAAGTTGGTTACGCAACCTCCTTCTTGAACTTCATTGCCCTCATAATCGAGCAACCATTATTTATTGTGATAATGTTAGTGTTGTTTACCTTTCCACAAACCCTGTTCAACATCAGCGAACCAAACATATAGAGATCGACATTCACTTTGTTCGGGAAAAGGTAGCTACAGGTCAAGTTCGCGTTCTTCATGTGCCATCCAGTTCGCAATATGCAGATATCTTCACCAAAGGTCTCCCTTCAGTACTGTTTAACGACTTTAGATCTAGTTTGAGCGTTCATCCTTTTCTCGCTCCAACTGCGGGGGCATATTAGATAATGTATAGCATTGTTGGGCTTGATCTATATTAGCCCGTTAGATTGTCGGGCTTAGGGTTTTAGTATTTGTTCTCTATTTATACGTTGTAACATTTATCAGAATCTGACATGAAAATACAAACATTATCAGTATGTAGCAAACTACTCGAGCCTCCATTGTATGTAACGAACTGGTAATTTCCTTACATTGTATGCAATTCAAGGTACTTTTTCCACGTGTCGATTATATATGCCGACACGTGGTGTCCCTTAGAACCGTTAATCTGACCAAAATATATACAATGTAAATAAATTATAAGTTCGTTACATACAATGGAGGCCCGAGTAGTTCGCTACATACAATGAATGTCAGACTATATTTTGTTACATTTGCACGTACTGACCCCTATTAAATTATGACATTCATAGGTGGGTTAGATTTTCAAAATTTCCTATTACACTACTACACAATAACACATTAAGACCCCTTTATCAAGACCGGTTATAAGGAAACCGGTCTTCAAAAAAGTGTGTCCGCCAATTTACACCCATAAAAACCGGTCTAAATGCCACAACCGGTCTACATGACTTATACACAAAATGGCGCTACTCCAAAATCCAATTCGAAATCCAAATAATTGATTCCCGCCTATCATCCAAAGTTTCTAGCTTCCCTCTGTCCATGAAATCTTCCAATTAATTTAAAAGCATAGTTCTCTCATTTTCTTATCATAATTTCTTCTTTCTCCTCATCTCGCCGACCACCGTCAACATACACCAATACACTTACCGCCGCTACTACCCTTCGCCCATGGCGCACCAACACCAATGTTCTCTCTTTCTTTTTTCTCTCAGGTATGATGTGTTGTAAATTCTTGACTCATGTTATTGTCTTTATTTAATTCACCAGTAAGGTTTAAATATGATGTTCGCTTTCTAGTTAGTGAAATATGTGGGGTAGAATGTGTAGTTTGTAAACATCAAATATAGTAACTATTTAATCTAAATATTCCTAAATATAGGCTTCAAAATTCGACTGCATACTATTGAATTACTGTATAATTATAATTGCACATTAAGTGTTCGATGAAATATTTGGAAGAATTTTTTTGTATCTTTTTAAATTTATAAGGCCACAATGTGTTGAGTATCGATCCCTGTTCATTATGTTGCTATAATATGCAATTATACTTAATTAATATATATAGAACAACATCCCGAACTAGAAGCTTTTGATATATATAGTTTATAAGCACCTCTATACATGATTTCAAACCGTGTTCATCTAATTACTGATGCCTTCTCTATGTATAGGTATTTTGTGTATAGGTTGGTTTTGAAGATATTACATTTGTGGTGTCTTGGGATGAAGTTTCTCTTCGAGTAATTTAAGTGAAGTGCCACCTTGAGAACCTCTTTGTAGCGTCAAAAGAGGCTCTACACATGATCCATATTGTTACATATTTTGTATAATGTGATATGCGTAAGTCATTATGAAATTTTTGCAAGGGTTTTAATGATTTCAAACTTTTTTGTTTTGTTTTTGTTTTATGTTGAAGTAGTAGATGGGAGGTCAAGAGCCCTGGTTTGCAACAAGGAGCAGCGATAGTAAAGTAGGAGTGGTAAGTGTTGATGGCTCTTTATTAATATAATAAGTTATGATAGTATTTACTCGTATTAGTTTGTTACTATGAAAATTTAACGAGAACTATAAATTGTTGCATAGTATTAGTATCTGTTAGCAACTTGTACGAGTTTTGTCTTAAATTCCATCATATACAAACGTTTTATTCATGTTCTTAATTGTTGAGGTATGCTTTTCTTTTGTCACTTTCAGATTATTGTGTAAGTTTGAGACGTGATCAAGAAAATGGAGATGGTTCTCTGTCAAAGCATGCTTCATAGTTTAGAGTCCAATAACAAGTAGCCTTCATAAGGTAAAATACTTAATATGTATAGGTTATCTCTTTCATTATTAACTTCCTTCACTTTATTTTTTTATTTTAGGTAAATACGTCAACTAGTAGATCTAGCATGTTAGAAATTGGACTGTTAATTAGTTTCATGATATTCCCTTATCGACAAATCAAATTCCTTCCCATGACTTTTAATTATTAATCATATCATATGTAAATGGGACTACGAATTAACTTTGTTTTTCTTGGGACTATTAACTTGTTTTTTTTATAATGTAGGTATCGGCATACCAACCAACATGCTATAATTATCCAAGTTCAAGTTGAAGAAAAATTGCTCAAAAGAAAGTGGGGATGATTAAGGCTAACGAGCAAATAATGTATTTGGTGTGTCTTGAATTATATTCATTTCGAGGAAACAATACATACAATGACCTTATGTAAAACATAAGTATTGATCATGTATTATATGTTTATGATTTTGTTTCCTTGTTTATGTACATATTTTATATAGCATGTTTGTTGTTTAATTTGGTCATATAGCTCATCAAGCAGCTACTCGATTTGTGGTTCTGGGTTATTATGAAAAGAATATGCAATTTCTCTTAACAAACACTTATAGACCAGTTTTGTTATTAAGAACCGGTCTCTTTGTCAGCTAATGACCCGTCAAAAACAATGTTTCAACCGGTCTATATATGGATATTAAGACCGGTTTTAGAACCGGTCTTGATGACATTTTCACTTATATAGAGCGGTTCAATAACCGGTCAACATGTGCTTTCTAACCGGTCTTCCTGGGCTTTTCTGTAGTAGTTATTTACATCGAATTTTCGATCATTGTAATTTATATGTAATTTGTCGGATTATATAAATGATCAGGGCGGAGCTAGGAAATCCAAATGGAGGGGTGAAAAAAAATGTATTTTTATATCTAATATAGTTTTGTATGGGCAAAAATTTTAAAATTGTTATTAATACCTTGAGAAAAAAAAAATTTACGTAATTTAAAGTTTCTTGTGGGAGCGACTGCCTACGTTATCTCCGCCCCTGTAAATGATCCCTACTAATTGTCATGTCAAAAGGTTACATACGATAAAAAAATAACATGTTTATTTCGTTACATATAATGTAGATGTATGTTCAAGTAGTTCGATGCACAATATATATCAAATATCTAATCTTATTTTGATGCATTTAACCCAACTTTTCAAAAGTAAAATTTACCATAATTTTCCACCGAAATAATATAGAAAATGAGTCATGTAACGCTGTTTAAAATGGTATGGGGCCTTGTGTTGAAAAGGAATGAATGTGACAAAGCATGTTGAAGACAAAACAAGGATGTGGACTAACCATTTGTTTACTTACGGTTTGATGAATCAAGCATTATTAGACTCAGTTACGAGGAAAAAGTTGCCGATGCTGACGGGGCATCGACATGACAACAATGACTTGACAATCAGCTGACTCCAATAATACGTGTACACCATTCAAACCTTGTCTTCGCTTTTCACACGGATCAGTCACTTTAACCCACGTTTGATTCCTTTCAAATATATAAACATAAACAATAAACAAGTTAAATAAAACGGTCTAAATAGAATTCATAAGTTTTTGAAAGGAAGATGACATTCATATCATAATGTAATTTTTACTCATACATAAAAAGAATGAGCGATGATTTATACATCGTTAAAGATAAAGATTCTTCGTACATCACTTTTTAGGTATTATACTTTTGTTTAGAACACTATAAAACACATTTAGTGATGTATGAAGAATTTTTTATGATGCACAAATCACTACCCAAACAATACATTGTTTTATTTATTTATTTTGGGTAAAAAAAAGGTAAAATCAAACCCTTTAACGACCTCTCACTGACCGGTCTCACGACCAACATTTGAAAAGTAAATAGGATAACCCATACTTAAAGGAATTCGGGGACAACGGGAATTGAACCCGTAACCTCCGTCTTTATGCTGTGTATCCCACGCTAATAAGTTACCGGACAACACATTGTTTTATAGATAGAGTACAACTTGGTAAGACACAATTTTAATTTTAATTATATATATAAAAAGATAGTATAAATATCATTGCCCTTTTAAAAATGTCATATTCATATTTTTCTACATCTTCTTTACATATAATGCATTTTAGTAATTGTCCTAAAATGGTACTCAAACAAAGTAAATGACTATATTACCCATAGTCAATTACCCTCAATACATTTTAAATCATCAGATAATTATGTTTACGTTAACTAAATTATATTAAATTAATTATAGTGCATTACTATCGTCTATAAATGGTAACTTAATATGTCAAACACATTTATGACCATAATAGTGCATTAATGCTACGTAGAGAAACAATATTTTGATTATTTTCTATTTAAAGAAAGTAAATAAACAAATGTCAAACATTAAACACATCATTGACTCAAATAATAAAATGAATAGTTGAAATGTGTTTATATCATTAGTTTATAGTTATTATAGTTTGTTATATTGGCCTTCCTGCAATCTTATATACGGGTAACAAAAGATTCAAAAGCTCATTCATCAATTTATGAAAGAGTTTATTCGATTTAAAAACTATAGAAACTAAGAGAGAAATGAAAAGAATATATTTTCTCCATCGCATTGCGTGGGTAATTTGCTAGTTTCCTTTAAATTATCTCACGCGTAAATTTTGTTCTTCACGGGTACTCATTTTATTCGCCAGCCAATTATTTTTGATCATACCCTCTTGCCTATTCAAGTCATTATCAAATCTATAATAAATTAAGCATGCATGTTAATTAGTATTACAATTTTGAAAAATAACTACTACGGTAGAATAGTAATTGAGTACATGTCAACATAAAGGTTTTGACGTGCAAGAAATTAAAACTAAGGCTATCTTTAAGAGATACTCAAACTCTATACGTGAAATACTAACCTATATAAGTTTATTATCTCTATTCTGTAAAACCGCACTTCATTTTTGAAATATGAGCTACTGTATGTACTCCAAATATAAGGGATCATTATATTTCATTCATTTATATATTTTATATATGTGTAAAAACCAATCCCACGTCAGTTTGAGATAAGAAATTTGAGTCTCTTATAAGCTTAAAGTTGTGACTAACCAATACCTCCCACCATAATTTTTAGTTAAAATCATAAAGTATCATGTTAGAGCATAACCCCTTTAAGGGGTGTTACAATGTGGTTGGAGATAAATACTTCACTTTTGAAAGTATTAATATTTAAAAAATAATTTTAGGAAATTGATAATGAGCTCTATGAGATTCCGTTAAAATGTTAGGACATGTATAGAAATATGTATTTTGAAAATAACATATTATATGTATCCTTGAATTTTAGTTTGTCCTCCTAAATTTTATAAGGTATAGCTGTTTTATGCATAACCTAACATATTAAAAGTTTTCGTTAACAAAACCTTAATTTTATTCTATTTTTAAAGTATATTGTTGGAGATAGGCAAAAGTAATTAATTCGGTAGTGAATAATCTTTGTCCAAATTTGGACGGTACCCAATTTTATGATTTCTTGATTTTGACGAGGACTTTAAACTTACCCAACAATTAGGGGGTGTTTGATCAAGTAATATTAATTTACGAATAAAGAAATAGTTGAAATTTTAATTAGGCCATTATACGTTGCTTACACACACCTAAAAGCCCGCTCCCAAATTATTTTATCGAAAGAAGAGAAGAAAAGTGGAAAAAATAAAAAATACACTGTGTTTCCGAGTATTGTTTATGGATAGAACTATAGAAGAGATGATTCATCTTTTTTTTTTCCTTTCAAAGCTTTCTCTTCAAAATTAAGAAGATTTGAAAAGATGGAAGATTATACAAGCTATAAAATGTCACTTCCATCCATTTCTCAAACTCGGGAACACAAAACATATAAATTTTAGCTCTTTTCTTCCCAACTCAGGAACACAAAACGTTTTTCATCTTCTTTTCTTTTCTATCATTTTTATATTCTCTTCTATTCTTTTATTTTGAACAAAATCTCAGGTAAGGGAATTACTCCATATAAATTTAAATATATTCCTAGAATTAACCCAATGCCAAACTTCTTATTTGATACCCCGATAAACTTTATAACTAACGATATACGTACAAATTAAGGAGAGACTCCCAACCGAAAAGTGATATTGAGACATGCATCAAAAGTTCAAAACCAAGTACAAAACGACAACATTCTAAACCACCATGCTACAATACTATCGAAAATTCGAAACTATTAATTTCAACCGTAATTATTTTTCAATGACGGTTTAGACCATACGTAACCGTAACACCAGAACGCTACTTTTTCAGCTGCCACATCAGCGTCACATCAGCATCAAACTATAACACCAGAACGCCCTTAATCATAACACCAGAACGTCACTTTTTTTCTCCATTCTGAGACCCACCACTAACTAACTAAATTTAATTTTCTTTTATTTAAAATACAATACAAAACATTTTAATTAAAAATACAATACACCACAATAATTAAAATAAAAACCATACATTAATTCATCGAAAATGAAATACATTACTTTTTTAAAATAAAATACATCACACTAAATTTAAAATACAATACGATACGAATAATTAAACTAAATTTAAAATTTAAAATGAAATACATTACTTTTTTGTTCAAACGGTAAGATTTTTAAAAAAAAAACGTTTTTTTTTTTAAGACCGAATTAAACTTCAAATGAAAAAAGGAAAAGAAATTAAAAAAACGCGTGGGACCCACAAAAACGCCAAATTCGTCCCGTTATACGAGTGAGAACGCCGTCCAGAACGCCGCGTTGCGTTGTGGGTTTGACAACGCGGGGCCACGTATGTGCGTTACGTATGGTCTTATGGATTAGGTTTTCTAAATTTTCAAACTTATATATAAGTAAGACATATCTTATTACAAAAGAAATCCTAGTTATTATATTGAAAAAAAATACAGCTTAGTCCTTGCATCTTAAAGACAGAATACAATTAACAAACGTATTTAATTTCAAGAATTTATATTGGAAAACCGTTAAACAACTATATTATTCAACATTTCTTGTGAAACAAAAATATGGCTGGAAACAATTACGAATCGTACTGTTGGATACTTGAAAACCTTTGTAAGGAATCGTTTCGTGGAAATCAAGACTGTAGAAATGTGTTGCCTAATCAACACCTGAGGCCGAGTATATGGAAGCAACAGAAGCTTGCAAATAACTTTTGTGATTGATAAGGTTTATGCAGGAGCATGGCTTCAAGCTACAACACAATGTGATTCGTTGTGATAATCAAAGTCAGAGAAGAATAAAACATTGCATTAGAGACACTATCGAAGATGGTTTATCTGCAACTGATAAAAGTTTAAACTGATTATATATTTATAATGGTTTCGACATGTTGACAAAGCTTTTGGTAGGGGAGAAGCTAAATGTATGTTGTCCCAATCGCTGAGACGATGAACTCTTCCTCATAACTGGAAAGGAGGAGATTTATTGAGTTTTAAAAAATGTCAAAATCATGAGGGAGACTTAGGAGGCCCAGTACAAAAAGTATTTAATCATGTATTTTAGGGCATTCTGGAGGCAAGAGTGCAGCCTGGTTAATTGGAAAGTGTAAGTCAATACATCAGAAACTTGATTCATGTTAATTTAACCAATTAGGCTTCACAATCATTTAATTAATCAAATACTTACAAAGTATTACCTGTCCATGTATAAGAAAATGGAATACATGGATAGATTCTTATAACAAAATCAGTACAAAGGTGACCAACATTATTATACTTGATTCTTCTGACTTGCAGGTAGAACATGATTTTAAACACAAGTTGCATGTACATAACTGTATGATGTAAATAACTAAATATCGAATTTAAAGGATGTTAATCATTGAGAATGTACGTACCTAAACGACAGTATTTCAAGAATGGATTGAGCCAAACTGAAATCCTGCAGCATTGGACCCTGTTTTGAATAAATCCTCTATAAGCTGATGACAGATCAGCATCGATGATTGTTGAGGTGGAATAGAAAAGTTTTTAAGAAACCTTGAAGCTGCCAAGTCTGAAATTGCAGATTTAGCATACGAAGAAGCGTGCCAATGGGGATGAAGCCTATCATTCATTATTCTTTATTTAGTTATATAGATAGAATGATGAATACGAGTAGTATGTATAAAGTATATATAAACGTTGTTACTGAAATAAAGAATGATACAGTAATAACATTCATACTACAACAGAAGAATAACGCGTTTCATTCAAGTATTTTGACATTTCAATACATCCAACATCATCAACTTGAATACAATTGACAAACTCTTTTTACACAGCATCACATCTATCAAAAATTCAAAAAGATATAGTACTGTCATCATGCACTCAGATTCCAACTTTTGAATTGGAAGCTACTGAAACAACTCTAAGTAACTTTTAAGGAAAAAAAATCAAAATTAAAACTTTAATTATAAACACCCTTGAGAATTCATAAGGAAATGTAAAATCTTGATTCTTGAAAACACATCCCTGAAATGTACCCAGAATCATCAATATTCAAACTTTAACGTTCAATCTTCTCAAGATCACCATCATCTTCATAACCCACAATCAAATGCCCAACTGGATTATTGAAAATCTCAATTCTTGAAATCAACACATTACTAATTAAAATCCCAAATTGTGATCATCAAGATCCAAACTTTAAACCTCAGTCTTCTCAAAATCATCATAAACAACGAAACCCAGTTGTCCAAGTTCAGCAACTGATTGGCGTTTTACAGTTCTTGAATTCTTGCAACAATTTCCCATCTCTAATCCCAACAAGAAATTGGGCTAACCCTTCAAGAAACAGAGCTGCTTGATAAACACTTGTAACACTAACAATCTCTGATATAACATCTTTCCTTAACCTATTTGCATCCATCACAATTCCCACCATTTCCTCTTCCATTTCTGCTGCAGCCGTAGCGGCTGTCACCTCACCGGACCCTACTTTCTCAACAAACCCAAATTGTGCTTTCCTAACCCTATTCATCAACGCCGGTACCATTAACCTCAACCCACGTTCAATTTGATCGATTCTACACGTTAACTTACGTGATTGAATCTTCCATGCATTCATTAATGGCCATTGTTTCTTTAAAAACTCACAAGATTCACCCACTTCAATTTCTTCATCTTCTTGATCGTAATTCTGTTGATCATAATTTTCATGATCATGCTCATGACAATTATATTCCTCTTCTTCTTCGTTTTCTTGATCATATTGTGATAAATCATCGTCATGTTGGAGAAGATAAGATCTGATAAGATTGGTAAAAAGGTAAGGATGTAAATCACCTAACCAAAGAAATGGGATTTCGATAGGGTTACGATGATCAACAGGGTACAAGATTTGTGAGACGTCAGCAGTGGCTGCAAGATCAAGGGCTAAATAGTATGAGTTGAAATGGTGGTGAATAATTTCGACGTGTGCGGATAAAAGATTTGGGGTGGAAGTGGTGGAGTGCATGTGATGGTGGAGATTAGGGAGGTGTTTGTGTTTTAGGGTTGTGATCCAATCGGAATAATAGTCTTTAAATGGCCGGAGACTTCCACCGGTGATGGGTTTCTTCCGAGCTGCATAAAGAAATAAAATAAATAATCAGTTTTAAGGATTTTAAATGATTTAGTGTAAAGAAAGATAAAGACTTACATAAAGACTTGAACATCTTTTTGGGGGAAAAAGATTGGGGTTTCATGATTGTGGGAATGGGCTTGGGATTGAGAAGAAGATGATGGTGGTGGTGGAATGAAAATTACAGAAGTATGTAATTCTGAATAGATTTTGTTTTAGGGCAATTTTGTATATATACTTTCAAAATCTGAACTAATTTAACTTTGGGCTGTTTTGATTCTGCATAGACGGTATATTTTTTTTTTCCGTTATATGTCGGCTTGATCTTGTTTAGCCATTGATTTCTGATTTCATTAACTTTCTAGATTTTATAGAGTTGTGATATTTTGAGTGATAATGATAAATAGCTACTAGCATTTTGCCCGCGCAATGCAGCGACGAAAAAAGATTTTACTCATTCTATGTCTGTTTAACAACATGTCGTATTTGAGTGAAAAGTAAAACAATAATGCTATACCAATTTGTAAATTATTTTATATACATTATATTTCAAATGGTTCTACGTACTTCTCGGTGGTAATTTTCACCACAACTTGAAATTTTACACGGAAATAAATGGGGAAGAGTTGTATTCTCAAGTCTACCCGCCGACTGAATTATCTTATTGGGTTAGGGTTCAAGTCCGGGTTTACCTGCTATCAAATTATTTTCGGATTTAGATTGTGAAAATTTTAACCCGCAAACCTAACTCGACACACATTAATTGCAATCCCTAATTATAATATGAAAGTTAAATAAAATTAAAATATAACGGGTAAACATAGGAGGTTTTTCCAGTCCAGTTTACCCGTGGAGGCGATTATAAATAAAATTAAGATACAAATATCTAATATAGCTATAAAATATTTGCAGTTATGCATTTGACATTTATATAGTATTGATATATTAACATTTATAATTACTTGGATTCACTTAATTAAATGTTTAAGTGTTGAATAACATATTTAAAGTATATAACAAATTTTAAGTATCTCTTTTTTATAGTCTAAAATTTAGTAACAAATTCGTTATAATTCGTAAGTAATATACGATTTTTCATTAATACTTATATTTAAAAGAATCTTAACATACATTAATTATTCATTAAATGTAGTATGTCATATAAGTTATAAAAAATAACAAATATTTATGGGTTACACGTGTAACTGAAAAATCGTTATGAGATATTACTTGTATAATAAATTACATTTAATTTAAGTTTTTCAAAATTGAATGAGATTAAAGGGGTAGAATAGTCTTTTGTTATTACTATTTTTAAGACTATGGCTCAAATTCTTTATTATATAGTATAGATAAGCTGATTAACAATGTTTGATAATTGATATTAACATCGTGTAAGTCTTGCTACTGACCAATATCACTAATGGTTCTTTTTATTATGGTGGATAATCGGAGTGGAAGGCTTCATTTACTTTTTACTACATTTTAGGATAATTTTTTTTTAAATTAACACAACTATTTCATTTTATATCACTGCATTTTAATAATACTGCATTTATACCTATAGATTTAACTGTATTTTAACATCACTACATTTTAAATTTTACAATTTTGTCCTAAGATACAGTTAAATAAGTTTTCTCCTTAATCTCCACATAGGAGACCTTATCCCCATAACTTTACCCTTTTGTTATACTGAGTACAATTTAAACTTACACCTATTTATTTATTCTTCCTTATTTACAAAGTGTTATATCCTTTTTAGATGATGGAAATGGAAAAATAGAACATGGACATAAGAATGGGTTGAGTACTTGAGTTATGAACAATTGAACATGCATACAAATTTCCTAACAAAATCATCAAGGGTACTTTTTTTTATTAGAAATGCAAGTATCTTACGACTATTATCACACGAATATATACAATAACTCATGAATTGGGTAAAGGGTGTGTTTATGTGAAATTTTTTCCAAAATTTTCATCTTTAATTTTCTAAAAAACGAAAAGAATTTTGTAACTCTGTTAAATCAATATTAAAAAAAAAAAGTTGTTCAATTGTGATTGTACTTTTCATTTTGTAAAATAATGTATTGAAAAAGGTTTTGAATATTTTTAGAAAAATTGAGGAATTATTACAAAGGAAAAAGAAAAAAAGTGTGAATTATTGTTTGAAACTTCATGCGTGAAATATTTCTAGTAAATACTCATTTCGAACGCGCTTTCACTTTTTAAGTTTTCTTGAAAAAAAATTTTAGAGAATATCTCACTTCTCTTCGACCAAACATAGCTAAACTTTACAAAATCTAATTATTTATCTCATGGATCGTCATAGATGTTCAACTTATAATTATTATAATTATAATATTTATGTGATATCAAGTCTTTGTATATTTGATTATTATAAATGCAATTTGAGTAGAACACATTCAACACAAAGGACTTAAGGAGGTTAGGACTTAGGAGCATAGTTGTTAAACTCTTATGATTCACGAGTCGACTCTTACGAGTTGACTTAGAATTTCAAAAAACGACGCGACTTGGACCCCGACTCTTAAATGGTTTTGACTCTTACGAGTCATTTATTGACTCTTCCGAGTCGTAGGTGACTCTTACGAGTCTTGGGCGACTCTTATGAGTCAGAAACCCAACACACGTATAATGTAATCTAATAAAAAATATAAAATGACAAAATATGATACGAAATGACTAATAATTCATTATAAATTACACATTTGTGTTATTAATGACTTTCATCGTGTTTTACTTCAATTTAGGATAGAAATCTAAACAATAATATACATATAGATATAAATATATATGTTTATTGTAAAACTATGACTTTTACGAGTCAAGTCGAGTCACGAGTCACGAGTTAAAAACCAACATTCCGAATCACGAGTCGAGTCACGAGTTAACAACTATGATTAGGAGTAATAAGTTAAAAAGGTGAAAACATAATACACAAATTGGGCCTAAATCCAAAACTTACGTGGGTTGTCCACAAGGACCACAACCCATATCCAAAACCAAAATCACATAATAACAAATTATATAAACATCACAAAAATTAGGGTTTCCGCTGCTGCTACTTCAAGTGCGAACGAAACAGAAAACCCTAATCGTAATTCTTCCATTTCAAAGCAGCAATCATGGTAAGTCATTTTCATCCTTAACAATTGCTAGTATTCCTACCATAATCATGTAGTTTCAGTCATCAATTTTGATTAATTTTGGTCAATTTTTCAGATCATTCCGGAGAAGAATCGTAAGGCAATCTCCAAATACCTCTTTCAAGGTATCATTTTCTCTCAAATTATCCCAAGTAGTTACTATTAATTGTAACAGCTAATTGAGAATTGTTAAATTTTATGCATACAGAGGGTGTTTGTTTCGCTAAAAAAGATTACAATTTAGCGAAACATCCAGAAATAGATGTACCTAATTTGCAAGTGATTAAGCTGATGCAAAGCTTTAAATCAAAGGAATATGTGAAGGAAACATTTGCTTGGATGCATTACTATTGGTATTTGACAAATGATGGAATTGAGTTTTTAAGAACTTATTTGAATCTTCCATCTGATATTGTTCCTGCTACGTTGAAGAAATCAGCTAAGCCTCTCGGACGTCCATCTGGTGGACCTCCGGGTGACCGTCCTCGGTAATATATAATTCATTACTTGTATATGTGTTTGTGACATTTATTTGTATATAAAGTTATAAACTCACTTACATACACATATATAGACTCATAGATACTTACATTTGTGTGTGTATTTAAGTAAGAACTTAAAATATTGGTAAAGACGATAAGAACTAATCATTACACATGAATTCGAGCCGTATATGCTGTCAAATTCACATTGTTTAACATTTTAAGATTCTATGTTTAAGTTTTTCATAAAAATGTAAGGTGTTGAAGTTTTATCCATGATTTGAATTGAAAGTCAAGTAGTTCTTACGGTTTTTACCAATTTAGAACATGTTCCTTCCTCAGCGTGTAAGTGTGTGTAATTGGAATAAATAAGCACTCAAATTCTAGGAACTCCTAAAGTATGATAATTATACCTGTTTTTATATCTCAAATAAGTGTTTTATAATGTTAGGAAGCCATAAAAAAGACAAGTTTAATATTTTTCAGAAGTGCATTGTGTTTTTATTGGAAGAGGTTTCAAAAATGTGTTTTACGCTTCAATAAAGATGTATTGTGAATCTGTCTACTTAAGGATCTAGATTGATATTATGGAGAAATCTTTAAAGTTTTTATTCCTATAGGGGAACCTGCATATATTTATTCATTAAAATACATTTTTATTTTAGTTATAGATATGTGGTTTTAATTTAGTATTATGTACTTGGTTGAATTGTTTCAGTGGTCCTCCTAGATTCGAAGGGGATAGACCGAGATTTGGTGATAGGGATGGGTACAGGGGTGGACCTAGAGGGCCTCCTGGTGAATTCGGTGGTGAAAAGGGTGGAGCTCCGGCTGATTACCAGCCTGCTTTTAACAGGGTAAGGACTTTAATTTTGTATATTCCTCATTTGCTTGTATTTTATGTGCTGATACTGTTGTGTAAAGTTCTTGTGCTTCTTGCCGTTTGTTTATTTCTATGAGTTTTGCTATTTAATCATTATTCGAACATAAATTTATTTGGAGTAATTAACTTATGACATGGTTATAAACAGTGGACTTGTTTAATGTTGGGAAGTGTTTTACTCTCTTATTATGCTATGAAATGATCTCTGTAGTACTGAGGTTAAATGTGATTAAACTCAGAACGATCATATGATTTGTACCGGATGTTGATAAGTGATTACACTCGTAACATTCATATGGTTTGTACAAGATAATTCACTTGCTTATTTGATATTGTATTTGACTAATGCATCTTGTAAATTTGATGCGTTTGTAGCTGGTCTTTATTTCTGTGGGTAGTTTTAAAATTGATTTATGTTTTTTAACACTCGTGAACATTAGTTTGTTCATGTGTATTATCAGTGTGTATGAACATCAGCTATGTTGGCAGGCCATAGCTTTTTATAGCTCTCATCGGCTCATCGCTATTGGCTGTTGAATCTTTCAGCTGTTTTACTTACTCTTACTCAAACTTTCATTTGCAGGGTGCTGGTGGAAGACCCAGCTTTGGTCGTGGAGGTGGCGGTTTTGGAGGGGGTGCACCACCAAGTTCAAGCTTCTCTTAAACATTAGAGTTGTAGTTTTTGTTGGTTGGGTTTTAAAATGTCAGGATTTGCCGAATGCGACTGTTGCAGTACCTGAGTTGTATTATTCGATAGTTTTGTTAAATCATGGATTATGTTTACTCTTGGTGATCAGGTTGTCATTTTGGTTGTTTTTTCATTTTTGTTGTCTTGCGTATGTTTATTGTTGATGTTGTTGGCATGCATTGCATAAGATTTTTGTGATTTAGTTGACCTGTGTGCCATACTAGATATTGAAACTTGGGCAAATGGCCCGAAAGGAGAACCATGTTTCCAAAAATTGCCAATAAAGGGAACATGAAGTTTACACATGCCCAAAAAGGATGTACATTTAGAAATTGAAACAAGTGGGGGAATCAAAACTATCAAAAAATTAAAAAATAAAGAAGTAACATTTTCTTCTACATTTTATACGTGTAATGTAATAATAATAATTAACATGTATTACTCAATTCCCTGCAAATCACAAATCATTAATTCTTGAAAAATGCAAGACTGTGAAAGACCTCAATCAAATTCACGCCCATCTCATCAAAACCCAGTTCATCAACCACCTCGTCGTTGCCGAAAACTTTCTCAAATCCGCTGCCATCATCATACGCCATCAGCCAATCGATTACGCAGTATCAGTTTTCGATCAATTACCCGATCCCAATCCATCTGTGTACAATATCATAATAAGGGGACTCACATTGAAGCATTTACCTAATGAAGCTATACTTATGTTCAAGAAAATGAAGGAATACGATGTGCTGTGTAACGATTTTACGTTTCCTTGTGTATTAAAGGCCTGTTCGAAATTAAGAGCTTTAGAAGAAGGGAAACAAATCCATTGTCAGATAATGAAATTAGGGATTGGAAACTGTGGGTTTGTTGAGAATAGTTTGATTAACATGTATGCTAATTGTGGGCAAGTTGGGGTTGCGCGTTATGGTGTTTGATGAAATGTCTGAAAGAGATGTGTATTCGTGGAATGCTTTGTTTTCTGGATATACAAAGAGTGGGTGCTGGAAAGAAAATGTTTCAATTTCTTATTTCCTTGAAAATACACGTATAAAATGTAGGAAAATGTTACTTCTTTATTTTTTAATTTTTTGATAATTTTGATTCCCCCGATTGTTTCAATTTCTAAATGTACATCCTTTTTGGGCATGTGTAAACTTCATGTTCCCTTTATTGGCAATTTTTGGAAACATGGTTCCCCTTTCGGCCCTTTGATCATTGTCGTTATAAATCATTGTAAAATGATAACAAAGGCCCTTTGATCATATGAACTTACTTTGTACTGTATGTGTTTGGCACAAGGATTATTGATATGTTTTTAAAAACCTTTCCAATTATCAATTGGCACATGGTTCCCCTTTTTGGAAACATGGTTCCCCTTAATGTAACTACAACGACAATGATTATTGATATGTTTTTAAAAACCTTTCCAATCACTTAAACAATTTATTCTTTTGTTAACTTCTGATATGTTTTTAAAAACCTTTCCAATCAATTAAACAAATTATTCTTTTGTTAACTTTGTCGTACCGCGCGGGCAGAAATTTCCTCTGTGTTATATCAAATTTTGAAGATGACGGTAGACAAAAAAAACACTTTGAACAAAGTTTAGAACCAAATAGAAATAAACCGCGTCCGCTTATATGCAAATTTTCATCTAAATTATATAAAGGCTAGTGATCTTTCCACAGGCTGTTTTTATGGCTCCACAGGCAAAATAACTTTATGGACAATTATACCCTCCCTTTTGAATTCACACAGGTTTTTATTATTTTTCCCTAACCCCACAAAACCCATAAATCAGTTACGTAGTTGTCAGCTTTCTCTTCCTATCCCAAACCAATTCCGGCAATCTATTTTCTACCGTCACCCGATTATTCTCCGGTGGCTATCAACCGTCGTCGATCGCTTTCAACTGATTAATCTCCGGTGGCTATCAATCGTCGCCGATCGCTTTCGACGATGAGTGAATCAATATATGAACCACTACCTGATGATGCTCAACTACACCTTATAAACATAACCTTTATTTAAACCTCGGGTATAATTTTATCAAAATTCAAAAGTATATGAATTGTGAATGTTCCATAATTTAATGGTTGAGTGGATTATTAGTACCACTGAGATAAGATGAGAGTAATTTTTTGCTGCAAATTTATTCTATTTTGGACTTTAAGTTAAACAAGCATTGAAACAAAAAGTACCTCTAATAAAAACCGATTTAACTTTCTTTTTGTAGCTACTCTGTACGTTCGTTTTCTGATTAAAGTTAAGATCAAGAGGGGAAATAGGCACTCATAACTGACGCACCGGAATAATAAGTCGTCGGGGGTAATGACGTGAAAAAGATGAGCAACGACTGTGGTTTGTTTTAAATTTTAGAGGTTAAAAGATAAAAGTGAAATATGTTAAATGGTACGAGGGTAACATTGTCTATTTACTTATTTTGCCTGTGGAGGTATGAAAATAGCCTGTGGAAAAATCACAAGCCTTATATTAAATGCAAAATCCAAATTAAAAATGCCGGGTTTCTAAAAAACAATTTTTTGAAAGGTTCATTTCACTGAAAAGGGTGAAAATCCCAAAACAAACCCAAATGTAACCCCAAAGTTCATCAAAATTTCAATTTCTCTCCCCAGATCACCACAATCCACCGTCATGCCACCACCACAGTCCACCATTACCATCCTCCTCATCCTCCTTCTTCTAACCACCCTCCTACCACCATCACAACAACAACAACAATCCGATCTAGACTCCGATTGCACCAACCGTTGGATCCACATCCGCCACCTCCCACCACACTTCAACCTCCACATCCTCAACAACTGCTCCGCCACCCACCACCCATTCTCCACCAATTTCTGCCCTTTCACCACCAATCACGGCCTCGGTATCAAAACACACAATCAATCACATTCTTGGTTCCGTACAGACCCTTCTCTCCTTGAACTCTTCTTCCACCGCCGTATGCTTGAATACCCATGTCTCACCGCCGACCCAACCGCGGCCGACGCCGTCTACCTCCCTTATTACGCCGCACTTGATTCCCGCCATTACCTCTACGGTTCTGATTACAATTCCTCCGATCAACACGGCCGGAAATTAGCAAACTTTCTCCGGGAAGATTCACCGGAGATCTGGAATAACCATCTGGGTCATGACCATTTTCTTGTTCTCGCCGGAAGTGCGTGGGATTTTAGTCAACCGTTAAGTAACGGTAACGGTGAGAGTAATCCTAGGTTATGGGGTACTTCTTTTCTTGAATTACCCGATTTTTTTAATGTAACGGTGTTAAGTTTGGAAGCTAGAGCATACCCATTTCAAGAAATGGCAATCCCATATCTAACTTCATTTCATCCACCAAATTTAGCACTTTTTGAATCATGGGTTAAAAGGGTCAAAAGATCTAAAAGAACAGCTTTGATGTTGTTTGCTGGTGGTGGTGCCATATCAAGTACTCCGAATGTAAGACGTAGTATTCGATTGGAATGTGAGAATAATTCAAGATTATGTGAGTTTGTTGATTGTTCAAATGGGATTTGTGAACATGATCCGATTAAGTTTATGAAACCAATGTTGCATTCTAGTTTTTGTTTGCAACCTCCTGGTGACACGCCAACTAGGCGATCGACATTTGATAGTATTTTGGCTGGTTGTATACCGGTTTTTTTTGAAGAGTTATCAGCGAAGAAGCAGTACGGGTGGCATTTACCGGAGGATAGGTATGACGAGTTTTCGGTTACGATTCCGAAAGAGGATGTGGTGTTTAAAGGGGTGAGTGTTGTTGAGGTTTTGAAAGGGATACCAACAAGTGAAGTGAGGAAGATGAGGGATAGATTGATTGAAATGATTCCTAGAGTTGTTTACAGGAAACATGGGAGTTCGTTGGGTTTGAGGACTAATAAAGATGCATTTGATATTGCTATTGAAGGTACACTTCAAAGGATTAAAGCTAGACTTGAAGGTATTAGTGATCAATGACAACGTCTTTAAGCCTTTGTTTGTAATTTAATGTCTTCATCTTCATCCTGCTGGTTTATTGTAATTTGTAGAAAGATTTCTACTTGGAACATTTTTATACACGAATCTTATAGGATAAACACACACTCCTGTTTTCTTGATGTTGCCTGTAAAGGAATTGATGATGTTTTTGTTTGATTTATTGTGACATTACATGCATATCATTGTGTGACATAAATAGAAACTAGATCGATTAATATTGAAACAAGATTACAAGGGAATTGAGCAATATCCGTAATCAAAGAGACGATATTTTTGTAGGATGTATGCACAAACAGTGAAGGAAAAAAAATGAAATCTTATTAATGTGTCGGTAGTTCACAATAAAGAAGATGAAACAGAAAAACGAAACAAAAACTGATGAGATTATAGATTTTGGAAACAATGTACAACATCTTTCTTCATTCTTTCCTTCCTACACCCACCAAATAACTGAAGTATACAAAACAATTGTTAAAAAGGACAACAACTCTAACCCCATCTCAGGATAGCTGAACCCCATGTAAGACCAGCACCAAACCCAGCAGTCGCTATAGTTTGACCTTGTTTTACTTTCCCACTTCTAACAGCTTCATCCAACGCCAATGGGATAGAAGCTGCACTTGTGTTCCCGTAGTTTGCCAAATTTGATATCACTCTATCTTTTGGGACTTCTAGTCTTGTTGCTACTCCATCAAGGATCCTCTGGTTCGCCTGTACGTAAAATTAAATTTATATCCTTCATGAAAGCTAGTTTCTTATAACTTGAGAGAATTCTTTCTAAGGAAATAAATACCCATCGGCTAAGAGCCTAAGAGCCTAAGAGGTGGCCATTTTGACCAATTTACTTATGAATGAGTCCATTTTAGTTGTGTTTTATGTCAAACGGGTCAAATCAATGAATTACCACCTCCTAAATTGTTATATTCAAAGATTTAGAGATTATTAGTAATCATTATTATTATGTAATAATTATCAACACTTTAATTTTAACGTATCGTTGAATAATAAAAAACAAGAATTGTTAGCTGATCATCTCAGTCCGGCCTGTTTGACTTGTCTAGAAAATGGTCCGTTGAACTCAAACCTGTTTCAACCCATTACCCAACCCACCCCATCTAGCCAACTAGAATACTAGTGATCAAAGAAAGAAAGATGCGCATGTAGCCTCATATGAGGACCCACGATATGTTTTGGTAATAAACCTGATGGAGCAGTAACCAGTCGATATCTGAACGATCAAGACCAGCCTTTGCTAGTGATGCCTCGATGGTCTGTGGCACAATGCCAACAGCGAACCGAAATACTTCTGTTCCGTTCATTTTTATACATGAAAAAGATGAGCGGTTTGGGGGGAATCCATGTGCTGAACCGTTTGTACCCAATTCATGATCTGTTTCGTTTTCTTTGATTCCAGCATTCAGGTGCCTGTGTGAGAGAGAAGAAAGGAAAAAGGTCACATATTTTATAGCATTTACAATGAATGGCAACTGCTTTTTATTGAGATATAAAACAAAACCTGTTTCCGTCACCATCACTGTGCAAGTCAAAGCCAAATAAACCATCCTCCTCAATATCACACGCCTGCAGAAAATGCAAGAAATTAGTCGCCACAAACATGTCATATCTGTATGATTAGTACACCAAGAAGTGAAGTAATTCATTCTTTGAATCCAGTGGCGAATCTAGGATAGAAGTTAAGGTGGGTCAATTTTCCTTTAGAAAAAAATTATTGAATCATATGAGTTAGATACCGGGTCGGATCGGGTTCTAATTCAAATATTTTCATTAGTTTATACTAACTCGCTTGGAGTCTTGGACTTAAATATACATAGAAACAAGTAATATTCTCCTAACTTAATACTCCGTAAGATTCAAGGTAAAATGCTTATATTTTTATGCTCCCAATTTAGGTTCGTCATACTTCAAATGATTTTTCAGAAAGAAAAACAAAAATTAAAGCCATATAACGGATGGTGAATAATTAATTATACTCCAAAATCCAAAATGTTTACTGGAAAAAAAAAAATGGGCCCAAAGATAAAGAGAACAACCCATGTATCTTGTTTATTTATTTGCAAGCCCAAAACCATTACAGCCCAAAAACTTCATCTTTCCTGATTTTATTAGGTCAAAGAACCTTCACTTACAGAAACAGAGCTTGCAATACCCATGTTTAATTTAAAAATTATTCAAGTTCAAAAGATCCATGCTCACAAGGAGGGTCAATACCAATTTGCAAGGAGGGTCCAAACTCAGTTACAAGTAGGTTCCATTGAAAATTTGTATAAACTGTTTAGTAATTTTTTTTTTCTAAGGGGGGTCAAATGACCCACCTATCATGTATGTAGATTCGCCTCTGTTTGAATCTCTTTAGGTCAAATAAATGCAACCCAGAAGTAGTTGAAACCGTGCAAATTGGACGTGGAAAACAAAGCATCTCTATAGAGGTGGAAAGATGTGGGGGTTGTGTAACCAGTCAAAACAGGTTGTGTCAGGTGGGTTGATATGATTACAAAAACAATAGTGTTATAGATTAATAATGTAAATCTTTTACTCATTGCTCTTTTAGCTAGATTTTTTTATGCGACACATTTGAGGTAAAACAAAACTCTAATCGACCAGTTAAAAAATGGTCGAAATTGCCACCTCTGCTTGCCGAGTGACCCAAATCAATGAAGTAATGTACTTAGAAGATGATTACTAAACTAAGTAATAGTGAAGCAGCTCCATATGTATTTTGTTAGGCCCATATCCTTTGCTACTCATTCCATTTGAAGATATCAAAAGCAAGTGGAGTATTCAGTAGAAGAATAAAGAGTTCCTAAAGGAGAATTTCGCTAATTTGTATGCAGGTTACTGGTACTTGCTCTTTTATTGTTAGTCAGATATCCTATATATACCTTTTTATAAATACATCACAAGAAAACCCTAAGAACCCAAATCAATACAAACAACTGACATGTAAATGTATAATGATGATAAGCACACACAAAAAAGTGATTTTGACATGAAAACTTCACCCTATGAAATCACACGTAGGTCATACCTGGACCAAAACAGCTCCAGCAGCATCTCCAAAGAGAATGCATGTCCCTCTATCGGTCCAATCAACATACCGAGACAGTGAATCCGCACCAATCACAAGAACATTCTTAAATCCACCTCCTGAGGACAAGTTCAACATGTTAAAAGTCGCAATAACTTGATCAAAAAATGAAATATAGAACTTCAAGAAGCAATATGAACATCGATTAGAGCCAAAAAAGACTAACTTCTTACCTCGAATATAGCATGAAGCTGATACTAGGCCTAATACAAACCCACTACAAGCAGCTGTGATGTCAAAAGCAAGTGGGTTCCCTTTACATCCAAGTGCTTTTTGAACCTAACATGCGATAATAAAGAAGCATCAGCAATAAGGTTTAAAAGACAGTTGTAAAGAAAAACACATTCAAGAATAAAAAGTGAATGACATTAGTTACACGAAAACAAGATTAATCCACGTCATCAGGTTCAACCTGGGGAGCACCACCGAATAGATCTTCTGGGGTTGATGTACACAATAAAATGAGATCCACATCATCAGGTTTGACTTCAGCCATTTCAAGTGCTTTTCGAGCTGCCTCTGCTGCCAGACCAGTCAAGCTTTCGTTACCTGTATGTATGCATGGGAATTATGCCACAGGAATATTAGGAGAAATGTTGTAAAAACATTTGCGAAAGCATAGAATTCGATAAATGGAAAGCAATACTCCCATCAACCCTAAAAGATGAAACGATCCCATTAGGGGATGTCCAGTATTAATTGAAGGGTTTCCTTATATATTTAAACCTCAAGCTAAAGTCGCGTGCGATTGTAATGATGTCAATGTGACAGATTACCAATAGCTTTCTCTTTGGTCAACAACGATGCCCTAAAGTTAGAGGTGGTGAAAGGGTCGGGTTGGATAACGGGTCAAAAAGGACAAGAATTTAGAGCTCGCTAAAACAGGTCGGATCAGATAGATTGTATTGTATACGCTATTTTTATTCATTATTTTTAATATTATATGATAATGAAAACTAAATCATTACGATAATAATCCAACTCGTGCTAATAAAGCGACGTAGGATGTTTCTATTCAGTTGATTACAATAATAATCTAACTTCTGTTAATAATTTACTTACAGCCTGTTTGACATATTGACTTTTTTTCTTTTGCAGTTGAATCCTTTAGCTTAACCCATTTGATCCGTTAAGAGATGCAACATAACCTGACCCATCTATATGTAAATGGGTCGGCATTGCAGCCTCTACCTTATCTTAATAGACTAAAAATTAAACAGTTTACTAAATCACATATTTTTGATTTAACAATACAAGAAAGTCAAAAGAAGCATAGCTTGTAAATAGTATGCTCACATAAACTTTAAGCATTATTTTAGTTAGTAAGTGCAGTCCCCTACCCCTCCAGTTTCTGTAGTTAATAGATGTTCTTAACAACTTCAGTATAGAATTATATTAAAGTATTTTCAAGCAAACAGTAACCTGTAAGAACTCGTCGATTGCGAATTCCAGTTCGGGCAGATATCCACTCATCATTAGTATCAACGATTTTAGCAAGATCATCATTAGAAATCTGGAGATGAGGGACAGCTGATCCACATCCAACTAGTTTGCACCCCTTGCCTACAAGCCTGCTATTCATTCATCAAAAAAAGAAATAAAAAATCTTAAAATCAGCAAATCTTGTTTACTACAAACAGTGGTAAACAATCTATGATCAATCAACACCGGTCCACCACAACAATTCATTCTTCATCTATATTTACTAGCTTTTTCATAAACTATTAACTACTCATACATTACATGGTGATGGCTTCTAATCACTCTCAACAAAAATAACTACAAAAGCATAGCCTCAATTGGATTTAACTTCATAAAAGAAGAAAGATTCTTTCCAATTTTTGAGGTCACATCTTGTACTTCTTGATGCAATATTGACATACTTTATTCAAATTTAACAAAAATAAACACCAGTTTGCTATAAGTTTCCAAATTTAATACATTTCCAATGTAAATAAAAGTCACAAAATAAAGTCTAACTGGGATAACAAAATTGACCCTAGGAATATGTTTGTAAGAAAGCTGATATATTTATAATGTGAAGATCCAGAAAATGAAGTCTAGAAATTAAATGAAACAGGCTACACATATTGATTTTGAAGCTAATTAATTAGTCTTTTTGACTTGAAAAGTCAAAATACATAAATACACAATAATACTAGCACAATCACAATAATTCAAATCAAACAGCTTTACAACAATAATTAAAAAAAGAACCCCATAAATAAAAATCTAACCTTGATACACGAGATTCAACAGGGGTAAAACTATCAACTCCTTGAGACGAACTTGAAGAAGAGCAACGTATAATTTTTTTATAATTAGGGTTTATAGATATAGATGAAGTGAGAAACCCAGATGCATTTGCCATTATACAGAGCAATTAAGATCTAATTTGAAGCTGAATTGTTGTTAATTTATAAATGAATTGAAACATGGATTAATGGATTACAGATATGAGAGTTGATTCATCGAGAAGAACGATGAATAGATTTGATTTTGATTGTATGCATAGATTTGTATGTAATTATGTATATAATCTTCGGAGCAGTCGAAGCAGAAGCTATGCCAACTGCAATTTTAGAGGAAATCACGAGGTGAATATAAATAATTAAATAAATAAAAACACAAAACTATGGATTTGTTATGTTTTTTACTCCATTTTAATAAAATAATAATCCGTTGTTATTTGTTTTTCTTCGTTTATGTGCTCGTTGTTTTCGATATTGTTTAGCATAGATTTTTGGACATAATAAAACAAATTTTGTAACAAAAGTCATATCCTTATTTTACTGTAGATGGTAACAAAAATTAACTAATGCTATGTAAATATTTTTCGAGAATACAAACTAGTATATTGGTGTTACGTATCAAAGCCGACTACAATTACAATGTGAGTCCGCCATGAAACTAGTATATAATTGCTTCCATTGATTAACTACTAGAGAGGATTTTCAATTACTCAAAATTTTACACATTTAGGGTGTGTTTGACAAACTAGCTTATTGGATCTTATGAGAGCTTAAGCTTATTTTTTTCTATAAGCTTAAGCTTCTAGCATTGTTTGGTACACAAAAATTTAAGAGCTTATTGAAAAAATAAACTCTAGAAAAAAAAGCTACTAGAAGTATCTTATAAAAATAAGCTCCTAGCTTATTCAATGAGAAATTACGTAAATGCCCCTTATATACTTATTTATTTATCAATTAATTTCGTGTCCATTTATGTAAATTCATATATTTAAGCTCTAGCTACTTTTGCCAAACACTTACAAGAAAATAAGCTCCAGCTTCCAGCTTAACATATAAGGTCCAGCTACCAGCTCCAGCTATAAGCTTCAGCTCCAGCTACAACCTACTTTTACCAAACACACCCTAAATCCGTTGGTTGGAATCAATCTGTGAAGATGCCATCGTTTTGCATTATATGAATCTGTCAAAGATTCATAATGCTTGGTTTTAAATGTGAATCCAACCAAAAAAGTTATTGTTTACTCTTTTTTAACAAACTTATTATCGTCTTTAAATTTTTTATATAATAATAATAATAATAATAATAATAATAATAATAATAATGAGTTAGACATATTTACTAGCAAGTTGTTTGTAAATATTGGTTGAATAGATCATTAAATATTTAATTGACAAATATGTTTTGAATTTACTGGTTATCAATTTAAAACTAAAAGTTTTATTTTTCTAGAAAGACAGATACTTACACACACTACTATCACGAATATGTACTTAATCCACGATTAAATACAATTGTCCAATTCCAAAATTTGAACCAATCTCATGGTTAGAAGGTCACAACGATATCGATAGACCAATGACCATTTGATAAAACTAAAAGATTTGTTAATACATCATATCATAGTTGGAAACCTTAAATTATACTCGTACATCGTTTGGGAACTACTAACTTAACAGATATATCATCATCATAACTAATACTCCGTATTAAAATCACAGAAAATAAGTAGGGCTCATGTTGATGTTATGAGTTTTATGCATTTCGTAAAGGTGTAGTTCATGTGATGGACGTGACAGTTCACTAAACTTATTAACTTCAATTCCGTCAAATTTGTGTTTCACTTGAGAAGATTAATACAAACACTTGTTATAATCGAATCGTTGTTAAATTTACGCTTCTCATGTCAACTTCCGTAAGTGTAACATTTCTCATGTATAACAATTTTGTTCAGTATTTTCAGCCCATGTAAATGTTGGTGTCTAAAAACAACTTTGTTGTAGGTAGTGGTTTACTTGAGATCCGTTTCATAAAAAGAGGGTGCTGATACAGTTGGACTGCTTTTTTGTGTCCTTGTTGGAGACAGCAGATCAACGACAAGTGATTAACATTGTGTTTGTCATATTTCTGCGATTATTTAAAACAACTGGGCGAAGCTTAATATGTTTTGGGATAGTTTTGTCCCCATAATCTTGTTGAATCGAGTCTTTCTTTTCGACTTTGATCAAGTGTTCTCTATATACTTTCTGGTTTTCACCAAAATCGAAAAAAGTTCAATTAACCTTTTGCTAACTTTTGAAATTAACTTATTCAGATCATCAGATTAAAAGACAAATACGCAGACTATATAATACTAATCCATAACAAATCAACGCAGTTTTAGACTTTTGGTTGTCTAAACCACACAGTTGGAACCAAGACCATTAGACCATCACGGTTGCGATTTGTTGGTAGTTGCTAATTTTAAACTGAATGGTTCGAACCAAGTTGAGTACTAGCTACGTATGTAAGGAATCACACAATCTTTCTCTTGCATTCTGCAAGAATCACTTTTATTGTGACTCAGACGAAAAACACATCGCCTGTCGCTAATCTTAACCACACAAAAACATAAATAACGAATTAAAAAAATAATGATTGTTAGGAGTTAAATTTTCAGAAAAGCAGAAACTGGAAACTTAAATATTAGTAATTAATCAAGAATAAAAACTAGAAATCCAAAACTACCTCAAGAATCAATCTTTATCTGGCTTCTACTTCATAACTATCTCTTTTTCTTTGGGCTTATATAGCTGACTTTTGACCGTTTGCTTTTCACAGGCGTAGACAAATTCTCCCCTTTGCATGTTTTCACTTTATTCAAGCGTTTGTATTCTCTCGACCTAATCACACCTTCCAAAATCTTGATATCTTCCCAAATCTCCTGTTTAGAAAGCGATGATAACGTAGGAAGTATGTCTTTCTGGAAATCTTTAAGTCTCCTACCTCTTCTCAACTTGATCCCATTTTCCTTTTTATCAAATTCGTTCATTTCAAATGCTTTTGATGTTGCAGAATCTTCATCTATGCTGCTTTCTACTATCTTCAACACAAGTGATTCATAAGAATCAATAGAAGAAGATGGGATAGGTTTGTTCTTGTCCTCTTTGATGTTCTCAACCTCATTTGACCCGAATTTGGTTTCAGAATCTTCATTGCTAGGTGAAGTTTGTCGTAGTGAGATGGAAACAAGTGAGTGTGCCGCTTCTTGGACATTATAATCAGTATCTTCTTCAGTAAGATCAGATGAGGGTTCAGGAAGGGACTCGAGATCTATGGAGTAGATCTTAGTTTGACTCTCTTTTGCACTAGTTTGACCTTTTGGTTGTTTTGACGTAGGAGTTTGAGAAGGAGAAGTGGTGATTTGACTGCAAGATTCGCCACATGAACCATGAGAGGAAGGACATTGTCCTAATGGTTCACTTGATTCAAAAGAAGAATCATCGGGTTGATCTTTGTTAAGATCAATATCCATTAATATCGTCTGTTTGACATCACGCTGACCGTTGGATCCTGCAGGATAAAGATAAGATTACTGCAGGTTTCATCAAGCAAGGGAATTTTTGTTTGCTATGATACTTGATTATGAAAAGTAATTATACGTAAAGCAGTTTGCGTCTGACTTTCCAAGTCAAATGGACTATAATCCGATATCAAAAATGAAACAAAATGTCAAAAGTTTCTTAAACAAGACTAACTACAGTAGTAAACAATATCGTGGCAATAAAAATTAGGGAGTAAAATGGTGATGACAATTTAAATGAATTCATGTTACTTGACCTTGCCTAGTAAAAGATTTCACTTTCAAAGGTCACACAATATAACTTGGTGTATAGATTGTCCGAACCTTGATCGAAGGTGCTCCATTCCTGATGCATGTCAATGTTCATAGGAGAAGATCTAGTAGAAGGATCTGTAGAGTTTTGACCGATATTAGTGGCCTGCTAAATACTAACGTTGAAAAAAGAAGTCAGTATTTGACTTTTAAAAGTCAAATGAACTAATTTTCAAGACTAGTAAAGTTAAGCTATCTAATTGACTACCACGTCAAAACTGTTAACGTCATATCGAAAAATACATCAAATAACCCTGGGGCCACAATTCAATTCTTTACTGTCAATTTGGATTCCAAAGAATATTACATTGAGTTAATAGTCAAGATACCAGTATTTAGGCTATGGATTGACAAACCTTGAGGCGAATTCACAAGATTCTTCAAAAACTCATTCGATCCTGTTTCTGTATATTCCTCTAGGTCAATTATCTCTGGTAATGATGGGCACACAATCTTGTTTTTCCAAGAATTTGTTGAAGTTCTGCTTCTTTTATAGGTACTCATCCCAATGCTCAAAGAAAGATTGACCTCCTTGTCATCCAAGTGACCATCATCACAAGAATTACCAATCGATAGTTGAAGATCAAGAGGTCTTTGCTGAAATCTAGAGCACAAATCTTCTTGTGAGAAAATATAATCTGATACGTATTGCGTCGAGCCCACCTGAAAAACATATCACTACAGATTCAGGTAACATTAGATGTAACCGTGGTCCCATCTAACGAATCGCCAAATGTGGGTCCCATCTAACGAATCGACAGATGTAGGTCCCATCTAACTTTACTCATTTCTAAAGTGGCGTTTGAATGTGCGTTGTGACTTGTAACACTGGTTATGTGATATTAGACAATCAACGCTAATATTAATAGTCTTTGGACGTGCTTATGCTGTTTTAAGTTGTAATAGTAGTTAATAAGTGTTGAGCGTTGGGCAAGTCTGATTATTTAAGTAAGCAACAATTAAATTGACCTAATTGATGTCTCGTTACAAATGAGAAATTTATATTCAGCTGGTATGAAGCTGATAATTCGTAACCGATTATTTAACTTCTAAATAAAGAAAGGATCATAATCACTTTCATTCACACACAGAAAACTGATTGTCGCCCAACCAAACACCCACGATCACGAACTGCAAGATTAATAAAAATGTTAAAAGGATATTTAATGTCTCTTACCGAATGACTTTCTACAAATGTTCTCTTCATTGGAAAAAGTTCACGTCTTGTAAACATTGAATCGCCCTTCATTAAGGACCTCTGTACGTTATACAGACGATGAGGCTCGTGCACCTTCATATAAACAATCAAATGCAACTCAAAACAAAAATTCCAAAAAAGCAAACAATTTCTTACATACTTTAATGTCTTCACATACTTGTTTCTTGAATACAATCTCGTGATTAAGCATCATCCGCTTTAACGATTCTTTACGTGGGTATTTTCGAGAACAATTGATGTCAACTAAATCTTGCATTAAAATCAAGAAACTTATCACTTTATTATTGTAAACAGCATCCTGCTTGATGTCACCGACTCATAAGAAGTTCAGGGTACAAACTTACAAGCTACTAAAACAGGTAGAGAATATACATATTCAAAGTCATGAACTCATGATTATAGTATGAAAGTAAAGAAATTTGGAATTTTTCTGGTAAACCAACACTGTATTGGTAGATACAAAATAATGTTCAAAGAAAAAAATAATATAGATATTATGAAATTGTCAATGTCATTAAGGTACAAGCCCTAATGGTTAAAGTACAACTTATTATTACTGTTACCTAATTTATCAATATCACAGCAAACCCATGTTTGATACATAAATATCTTCTCCAAAACACCATTTTTTTTTATCTTCGTATCTTTTGTATTCTGAAATCTTATTTTCTTGCAATAAAAATCTCATCCTGTTCGATTCTCATTCAATTCCATACATCAAAAAGAATAAAAATCTCTTTTTTTACACAACCCATATGAACAAATCAACATACACACATAAATAAACGTCATACATTATAAATTGAGAAACGTGTAAGAAAAGTTCAAAGAGAAATAAGGTACCAGGGACGTCTGGCGCATGTTAGCAAGAATAGAGATAGAAACATGAGATTTATTTGTTTCCAGTGATCCGAAAATAAATGCAACCCAGTTGCGCTCTCTCTCTAGATTAAGATATATCTAGAGAGAGAGGTTTTATGTTTGTGGCCTTGTGGGAGAGAGAGACAGGGGAGAGAGATAACTATAAAATAGGAGGAGGTGGTGATAGTTGTGGTGATGGTGGTGGCTAATATACGCAGTTGGTGCGTATGCGTGTAACCGACGGGATTTGTGTAAATGTATTATGTATGACTGTATGTATAGATTATAGATACAAATACAACTATATATATAATTCTATATGTACATATTAAAAAAAATATAAAAAAAAAATTGCTGTCTTTGTCACATCTCTATTAGGATTCTTTAATTCTAATTACTACTGGATATTTATTTTTAATAATAATATAAATAAATAAAAATAAATATAGATAAGAATATAAGATACCTTCTGTGCAGAAAGAAAATGTGATTTTCTAGTTACGAAAAAGAAGAGATTTAGTCAGACCTGTTGGGACGGTTACCCTGCAAAAGTTAACAAAACAACCCTTTATCGTATTTTCATAAATACTCCTATACTATTCACTATTTTCATACTTTGACCCTTCAATATTTTAGCAATTACCGTTTTGGATTTATTGTTGGACATTTTGCTATAAGAATTCATTCATATTCTTGAGTAAATTAAGTTGTCAGTCCTTACGGTATGTACGTTATTTCACTCACAGTTTCTGGGTTATTTTTTTGGGTCCCAGTCCTTCGACCTGATAAGTTTCACTCCGGTCCCTATCCCTATCCCTAATGTCGGTTAATTTTTCTCGTTAAGCCATCCAACTTACACGGTGCAAAAGGGTAAAAAAGACTTTTCAAAGGCTTGGAAAAAGTAGGTGGATGTTCAAAGACTGAAAAAATGTTCACAATAAACAGAAAAGTCATTTTCGCCCTCTTATGCCACGCACGTTGACTGACTTAACGGGTAAAATTAACCGGCGTTAAGGGTTAGGGATCGGGAATGAAACATAAACCCGAGTCGAGGGACTGAGACCGCAAAAAAATAACCCAGGAACTGAGAGTGAAATAACGTATATACCACATGTACTAGCAACGTAATTGTGTGATTTTTGGTTTTGGCTATGAGAATATCACCACAAACTACTAGACATGTTTTTAATTTTTAACTTTTTCCTTCTCATCATTTATACATATACATATGTTAAATGAAGGAAGCACTTGGAATAAATCTTTCACACCATCTATTTGCTGATGTCTTTTTATTGGTAAATACTAGCTAGTATTTACGGACGTGTTAAGCACGGCCCATGCCAATTTTTAGTAATATTGGAAAAGTGAGCATGTGTCGTTATTTATGCTATACTAATAAATCGTTTGAGTAACTTTAAAATTTTGACATTTTCCTTTATAGTGTTTGTAATATTCATCATATATGTAATTTTATATTTATCCGTTTATACACAATTTTCAAAATTTTTAACTTTATATTTGCGCCCACAACTTAAAACACGATTAATAAGATACATAAAGCATGCATCTATCATTTACTTATAAGTTTGTATTTGGTTGCATAGCGCAACTATTATGGTAGTTTTAGATGAATGTTTATATTTCTTACAATATCATATTATTGCCACCAAATTCAATATAGAACTTTGTTAAATATATAAATACTCGATTTAAATGAAAGAAAAGAAGTTAATTCACATACTAATATAGGAAATTATCAAACTATATCATGAAAAAGAATAAAATCGTAGTATATGAATTGACTAAATTAACTCTCTTTTTGTGATAATATCGTCGCATTGTGCGAGTACAATGCTAGCATAAAATAAAGAGAAAAGAAGTTAGACACATGTAAAAAAGAGAGGTAATTAGATTTTAAATTTTTTTTTATTATTTTATAAATATTACTATAATTTTTAACATTCTAAGAAACTTATAATCCAATCGTGATACATAACTCATTTTCTAATTTGAAACTACTAACGTTGTGAAACACCCCGAAATTTATCTATCATACTTGTTTAATATCTAATTCATTATATTATACCAAATACAAATTTAGAATTTAAATAACTTCTTTAATATAATATATATACAAAATAATTGTTAACTCATGTTAGCCACAATTGAAATGATGACATGATTAATATACTCTATTATCATTGAGTGACAAGTTGTTATGTGAACAGACAAATTATACAGATATGTGTAAAAGAATATGTTTATCTATATAGATATTGCTAATATAAATATTGGCAATATGTTATGAGATTTTCGAAAGATGATTTTAATTGAGACTTATAAATTTGGATTTATTGTTTATCCGAGAAATGATTATACGGTGTAATGATCTGAAACTATTATATTGATGGATTATCATGAGATCGGATGTGACGTGGGTTGTGGAGTTTGAAATTTTTGTTTTAAATTAAAATTTGATATTGAATATTCTATGGATTATTGAGATAACTTGATATGTTTGAAAAGAATGGGAGATCTATTGATGGTGTTTAAAATTAAAATTCCATGGATATTATGGAACTATGACATGATATGATATTACCTAAATGGAAACCAAGTTTGAGAACAAGGTTACCATTGAGAATAGGTACCCTTTTATCCTGGATTGATGACTTGTTCGATCAACTACAAAGTATGGACATTATGAACTTATGGTTATGCCTTATGGTCTGACCAATGCTCCTACCATTTTATGGATATCATGAATTTAGTGTGCCGAATTATGCTCGGTGAGTTTGTAATTGTATTCAATTGACGATAATCTTATCTGTTCTAAATCTGCTGACGAGCATGATGTTCAATTGAGACAGATATTACAGATTTTGAGAAATGAGAAATTCTATGCTAAAGTCTCTAAATGTGATAAAGGTGTGAGACAAGAATGAACATCGTTGAGACAGATGTAACGTATGTATAAATAAATGCTTCCGCTGAAATAGAAATGTGATAATGTTAAGAAGATACGAGTGACATTCGTGAGGACACGAATGAAATAAGTGGAGGAGAGTTGTAACACCCCAAAATTTGTATATATATATTATATTAAAGGAGTTATTTGAATTCTAAATTTGTATTTGGTATAATATAATGAATTAGATATTAAACAAGTATGATAGATAAATTTCGGGGTGTTTCACGTTGAAATCATATGTACTTGATTTGTGAGTTATTTCTTCTTGTTCTAAAAAAAAAAAACAGGCTAAGTAAAATTTTCATGTATGATGATCAGTATTAATTAGAAAACATTGAATGAAATGAAATATGCATCAAAGAAACAAGAAGATATGGATGATCAATAAGACACTAATCAAGCCCATGAAAGCCCATGAAATTGTAAGTAAAGAGGACCAAAGTAACTAATGTTATTATATTATACTATAAATATATTAATAAATTAATAATAATAATATTAGAAAATTGCCAATACAATCCAAACTAAAAATATAAATCAATGGAAAATGATTGAGAGACCTAAATATATAAGCCTAAATCTAGGCCTAAAGATATGATTGGAGGATGTGAAAAATTGATTGGATGAGATTATGAGAGAGAAAAAAATGAACCAATGAAAATGTTAGGTCTGTTTTTAGACTTATGTAATTAGTCACATATAGCATTACTCTAAATCAATATCACAACTCCTATATATAGTCCTATGATTTAAAAAAAAAAAGGACTGTCCAATAAATTGCTAATGATAAGGAGATCAAGTATCCAATTTAAAATATCCAAATCCGGAAGAGTAAACAAAATTGCTAATGATAAACACAAGTACTCTATGTAAAACTAAAAATTTACCTATGGTGATTAACTATGGTCATTACATCAACATTGATGTAGTGTAGATCACCAGTTAGTAGCTAACACTTAACTGATCTCCACTTTTACAATTTACCTGAGACCAAATAAAAAATAAAACCTACAGCAAAAACAAATCCGAAATAAAACAAAGATAAATTAAGTGCGTACCTTGTATGAGCATTTCATTTCTGTAAGAAGATTATCCACATCTTCATCTTTAGGTACAAATTACCCTCTAAGAAATATTCAAGAGAAACTCTAATCAATGTCAGAAATATAAACCTGCAAAAAATGAAAAAATTAAATACATCCATGTTCAAAGTTCTATCAAGACATTTAAATGCATGCTATGTAAAATTTTAAACCAAATAAGCTTTGAAATCAAATCCAACGTCCTATAAATAAAAACTTAACAAAAAGGAACATGATTGGTAGGCCTAAATTAAGAGGACTAAATTTAGGTCTAAGGATGTGATTGGTGGGTTTGAAAAATTGATTGGATGAGATTAAGAGAGGGGAAAAAAACCACCAATCAGAAAGTTAGGTCTGTTTTTAGGTCTACGTAAGTAGGCCTCAATATTCACCGATAACATATTATCATTACACACTACAAATAGATATTTATTTTTCACCGATAACATATTATCATTACACACTACAAATAGATATTTATTTTGAGACAACTAAAAATTGAAGTACGAGCAATTATATTCAGATAGAGTTGATTGTACACCATTATCAATTCAGTGCAAGTACGGAGTATTATTTTTTTTTCTTCGCATTGTTGTTTATCGGTGATCAAGAAGATTTAAAAAATCGAGTACCAAGTATATCACATATTCATTCTAATAATGTCTTTTCGAACAACTTGATACTTCCAAGTTTGCATAATAACACATTATGGCAAAGGTTTTCCTCGTCCTAATTCTGTTCTCATTATTGCTTTCTATTATTTCAAAATGAGAAAATTACCAATATATAGTATATTCAAACTTGTCTTATTACAGTATGTCGTTTTAAACGCATATCGGCATATGGTCACAAATCTCGCTTAAATTTTCAGGCAAGATTTTCGTTGGTGATTATATTTCGATAATGAAATACGAAAGATTATGGCTATCATTACAAATGAGTTTGATACGATGCATTGCTTTCATTTTGGCAAAGGATTTAGCATCTTTTATGATCATTTGTTGGGTTTTTCATGCAGTTTTTATGTCTAATGTAAAAAATATATACTGGCTCGTATATTGTGATTGAACATGTGGACGGTAACGCTACATGCGTGTAACATATACAAACTAAAGTTTTCAATTACTGAAATATTTGCTTCTTATGTGCTTGGTGCATAATGCATACCGTGTTGACCAAAATACCGATCGATGGTAACTCCGTTTTTCAAGTAACTCTATTGTTTGAGTGTTTTCGCAAATATCTCATATGTAACATTGATGCATTATCATAAGTCTAATAAATTTATATTGTTGTGGATTTCCACCATCAATATTGGTTAATCAACAAGTATCAATTCAGGGCCTTATCGGAGGCCCAGGGCAAATACATAAATGATCGTCGAAATGAGATTCTTTATCGAGCTATAAGTTAATTTTGTTATTTGTTTTGTTATGGCTTAATCAATTTTGAAACAACTATAACGCATTTTTCTTTTTGCAATTATCAATCAAATTATATGTATATGTATATACACATACATAAATATACAATTTGAGGCCCTTATGATTCGGAGGCCCTGGGCAGTCGACCACCTCGTCCACCCTCGAAGACGGCCTTGAATATCATAACAATATTTAATATTTTCATATTATGATGTCTATGCCTCGAACACATAAGGTAATATATGCAATATGCTCATTTATATATCAGTAGTTCGTGCTAGGAAAATTCGCTCCGTGTAGGTAAATATAATCTAGACCTAAAAATTAGATTTGTATGTATAGAAATTTGATTTGAGAAGATTAGAGAAAAAGAAAAACATTGTAGGTGTCACATGATGAATGTAGTAGACTTATTCAACTACTTCCTCTGTATCATCACAAGTGTCCACATTACTATTTTGGGTTATCCTAAATAACTGTCAATTTTCATGTTTCAACCAATCGAAAGAGACTTTAATTGATATATATGTTATTTGTTTGGTTAAAAGTGTAGCTAGTGGAGTATCCTAAAACTATGTAAAGTCAAAGTAGACACTTTGACTGAGACGGAGAGAGTATATTATTAGAACGATACTCAAAAGTATTATATTGTACCTTGTATATTTATAGGTATGAGTGAAATAGTAACTACTCTCTCCGTCTCATCTCAAGTGTCCACATTACTATTTATGGTTGTCCTAAATAAATGTCCAATTTTATGTTTTAACCAATCGAAAGAGTCTTTAGTGGATAGATATGTTATTTGATTTGTGATATGTGTAGTTAGTGAAGAATTCAAAAACTGTACGCATAATCAAAGTGGACACATTGACATGGACGTATGAATTATTTTTTTTAACTCATCTTTCCTTTACGTTTTTACAAATTACATATATCAAAAATGACTCATTAAAAAAGTATGCTCCGTAATATTTAGTGAGAATGAATGAACCAATAAGAATACGTCATGTGCTCACAAAAGTAAAAAACCCACTTTTCAACGTTTTAAAAAATTAAATATCTTACAAACGGTAATTCAAAAATCATAAAAATTGCACCAATGAAAATCAGTGTTTTTTTTCTCCGATTAAGGATCTCATAAGGTATACTTTCGACGAACTTTTGTTTTTCATTTTTTGGTGGATTCTGAAAATAATTATCACATGTGATACCAACGAATACCAATGTGATACCAATGACTTTCACATGTGATACTAATATTGTACAATTTGTAAAACCAATGAAAAAAAGTCGTCGAAAGTATACCGCGTGATATGTCTAATTAAAGAGAGAGAAAAAATGTTGATTTTTATTGTGCAATTTTTATAGTTTTTTAATGAGTAATTTTTTAGATATTCTATTTTTAAAAACGTAAAAAAAAATTGAATTTTGTGATACGTAACGCATTCATATTGATTATTCTATTCTCACCGAAATTCTCATTTTTATTTAAACGTCACTATTTACATATAACATAAAATGTTCACGAAAGTTGACTGAATTGTCGTCATGATAATGTCACCAAAACGATTACTCACCAATTTCTGCATATGCAACCAAACGTTCCATCCAAAAATTACAAGAGGCCCAATTGTATCCATCCATACCATGTCTCCCATCACCGCCTGCAACGTCGCCGTGATCGGCGCCGGAGCAGCCGGACTCGCCGCCGCCCGCCACCTCCGGCGAGAGGGCCACTCCGTCGTCGTCTTCGAAAAAGAATCCCAAATCGGTGGCACTTGGATATATACCAACAACACCGAATCCGATCCGCTTGGCCTAGACCCGACCCTACACGGGATCCACTCTAGTCTCTACGCCTCACTCCGGACCAACTTGCCCCGAGAAGTAATGGGTTTTAGGGAATACCCGTTTATAGCTAAGAAAACGGGTCACAGGGATCCGAGAAGGTTTCCGGGTCATAGTGAGGTATTGGAGTATTTGAAGGATTATGCTACCGAGTTCGGACTCAGTGAGTTTATTCGGTTTGAAACGGAGGTGAGTCGGATATGGCAAATTGGAAATGGAAAGTGGGAAGTTGAATCAAGAAATACAAGTGGGGATGCTAATGAAGCTTTTGATGCGGTTGTTGTTTGTAATGGGCATTATTCGGAGCCCCGAATTGCACATATTCCTGGTACCTTTAATTTTGAATTGAATATGTTCATGTACCTTTTAACTAATTGTGTTTGTTTCTTGATTGATCATCAAGTGATTTTTTTTTTCCTATTAAAAAGGTTGCAACTTTAGTGTGTAATTTAATGGGGTTTTATTAGGACAATGTTTATGTGATTGCTACTGGTGTGCGGAATCTTGTATGTGTTTCTTGAGTGATCATGAAGTTATTTTATTTTAGCAATAGGTTAAAACGTAAGAGTGTACTTTTGATGGGGCTTTACATTAGTTGAAATTAGGATACTGTTTATGTGATTGCTAATGGGTGTATATAATCTTGTTTTTGTTTCTTGATTGATCATGAAGGGTAAGATTCTCATGAAAAAGTTTTGTATTCTAATTGAATCTTTTTGGTTAGACCGTGAAGGGTAAGATTAAAGATTGTCATGAAAGTTTCGATTTGTAGTTAGTTTGTAGTTTAAAGAATTTTTGGTTAGATATGATTTGGTGAGAGTTAAAAGTGAACTAAGGACACTGTTTCTGAATTATGTGGAAATGATGGACAACCATAAAAAATGATCTGAATTTGTATTTAGAGTTCATGTCACTGATTGTATGTGGATGTATAGGTGTGGATAGGTGGCCCGGGAAGCAGATTCATAGTCACAATTACCGTGTCCCGGAGCCCTTCCGAAATAAGGTAATTTGAGCATGTGGGTGACGGAAGTTCATTTATTTTCATAGGAAAGTGGTAGAGTGTATTGATGTTAAAGTGCGCCAGTTGGGTAATATAGAAGGGCTCTAGTAGAAAGAAAGGAAACTATCAAGGCAGTTTAAAACAGATCCACTCGACTTAGGTTGGCTTAATAGAACCTATTTTATTCTTATAAACTATTTATTATAATCCGTCTACTAAAGCTGTATTAGTTGTTGCATTATATTGGTGTACATTACCCCACTCCACATTTCTTTTAGTACTTAAAGAGGTTGTTGCCTGACCTTAAACTAGGTTGAGTGTTTATTGTGTTTGACAGGTTGTCATACTTATAGGAAGCTCATCAAGTGCAGTTGATATTTCTAGAGAGATTGCACGTGTTGCTAATGAAGTCCATATTGCATCTTGGTCAACCTCAAATGAACAAGTTGCAAATCTACCCGGATACGACAACATATGGCTTCGTCCTATGGTATCTATTACTTCGAATATTAGGCTCATCTGGAATTAATAGTTAATAACCTGTAATACAAAAAAGGGGTTTTAGAAGTTCTCATTGCAGGATATCAGTTGACCGGAAATCAAAGTTGTCAAAGGTGAAAGGTGCACAAAGGCGCTAAGGGTCCCTGGCGCCTTAAGCGCAAGGCGCACAATAAGGCGCGCGCCTCATGAATACGAGGCGCACATACTTAGAAAAATTCATAAAAAATACATATAACATTATAACCATGTATATAAATATCAGATAGCATTTAAGCACTTAAAACTTCATGTAATAAGGCACTAAATAATGCAAAAGAGTAATAATATCATGCATAACATAGAGAAAGTAGTAGCAATTAGCAAATAGCTAAATAGTTTTTAGTCACTACTATTTAACTACTAGTGTTTAGCCAAAATAAAAACATTCAACAATGTCATTGTGAATGTTTTCTCAAAATTCAAATGTCATGAGCCCATCACTCATCATCATCATCAAATGCAGCTTCATCATCCTTTTCAGCAACGGTAATAAAGAAATTATAGTCTTATAGGGTTTTAATGATGTTATAAACCTATAATAGCTAATTTTGGGCTTTTTAAAAGGCCCATATAATAAAGAAATTACAGCAACGGTAAAACTGACCAGTCAACTTAAAAAAAAAGTCATGATTTATTCAAAAAGGCACGCCTTTTTAAGAATTGCTCACGCTTTAAGCGCGCCTCACTGCGCCTCTATTTTGTGCCTCGCCTTAGCCTAAAAAAGGCGATAACCACATCGCCTGTGCGCCTCGAAGCGCGCCTTAAGCGCGCCTTTGACAACTTTGCCGGAAATGCTGACCAGTATATTAATACAGATTGAAAGCGCCCACGAAGATGGTACCATCTCATTTCCAAACGGGTTCAAGATTTTTGCTGACATTATTCTACATTGTACAGGGTGAGTTTCTCGCTCCTATTTGTTTTATGTCATTTAACATTTTCATTTTACGGGTCCCATGTATCTGAGATGAGGAGATCTTCTACATTTTACAGGGTGAGTCTCGGTCCTCTTTATAAATTGTAAGAGGATCGTACGTCCAGTTTATTAGAAAGTCTTGATTATTAATCACATAGAATATTTTTTGGCCTTTTCAGGTACAAGTATCACTTTCCGTTTCTTGATACCAAAGGTATCGTGACCGTTGATGATAATCGAGTGGGGCCACTCTATAAGCACATTTTCCCACCATCATTAGCCCCTTGGCTTTCTTTCGTTGGGTTGCCATGGAAGGTTTACCTTCATATTTTATACAGTCATTGATCCTACAGTTTCTTAAGAACTTATATCCTATATATGATTATGATAAAATTTACAGATTATACCTTTTCCCCAAATTGAATACCAATGTGAGTGGATAGCAGGCATATTATCAGGTCGAATTTCACTACCTTCACGGGACGAGATGACAAAGGATATTGAAGTATTCTACTCGTCATTAGAAGCATCTAGCATCCCAAAACGATATACCCATAATATGTCAGGCTATCAGGTATGATATGTTTAGTTTTGGATCAATATAAAAGGAATAATGGTACATATGCCTTAATTGTATGACTAAATGTGTGCCTAATGAAATGAGTGAAAGGTAATTAAGAAGAAATATAACAAGTGGATTCCATGTGTGAAATATTTAATAATTTTGCACCTGTAAGGCATATATAGGCATATAGCAATGCTCATAGAATGTGGTTTTGCTGAAGGGTATTGATATTTCCAACATGATTTTTGATAGATCCACCATGCTTGTGCGGTAAGCAGTTGTACCACATGAATAAATAGTTGTACGTTATGGTGGATCTATCAAAAATCATGGTGGAAATATCACCACCCTTTGCGGAATACTTATTCACAGAGGTAGAAATGCTACAGGGTTGATTCCAGTATCATGTTTCAATTTGAAGTTAGTCCAGTTGACTTCAAAAGTCAAAATGTACCCCTTTCATAACACAGGCTCATGGGTGGTTTCTTTTTGTAGTTTGAGTACAATGACTGGATTGCCACACAATGTGGATCTCCAAAAACTGAAGAATGGAGGAAAAAAATGTATCAAACAACCTCTTTGAACAGAAATAAACAGCCCGAGAGTTATCGTGATGAATGGGAAGATGAAGATTTGGTTTTGCAAGCTTATCAAGATTTCACTTGTCAAATCTCTTGTGAACACATATCATATCAACCACAAAAGACCAATATGTGATTATTTTTCGTGTAATACAAAAGGTTTCATTTGTTTTATATGAAGGTCTACTGATGTGGCCTCTCCGTTCCATGTACTTAATCATTTAATTATTACATAATTTGAAAATTGCAGTTTAAAGTTGTAAGACTTTTGTGATTAAAATTGGTTACATGATATCAAAATGACAAAATGCCATTTTTGAAAATACTAAATGGTATTATTGATATAAAAATGTTTATATCGTAATTTGCTCTTCATTTTTATTTACTTGGTCCATCTCTAATTTTTGGTTTGTCTCATTTCTCATGGAGTCATAGTATATGCCACTATTGGGCTGGGCCCAAAGTAAAACACTTCATATGTGTTTTAGATTTGGACCCACAATCACCTCAACCAATTAGGCCTTTATACACCAAAAGTCTAATAAACGATGTATCGTCTTTAATTAGTTAAAAAAAAAATTAAGAAAATTTGTTGATGTATTTCCTTTCTCTTTTCTTCTCCTATGCGTGCAGCGTGCGTGTATGTTTTCTGGTGACTTAAGCATGGAAGTGGATAACAGGATATGCCCTATCTAACGTTAGTATTGTTCTCTTAAACACATCAGGATTCAACGTGACACATTTTCCTCGTATTATGTACAATTTGCAAGATTCGATGCTTGGAAAGGGTCTATGAATATTGTTAGACCCTTCAAACGCACGAACACTCTTCATCAACTACACAAGTTTCTATAAAATGGAGTAGAGAAAAGAATTCAAAATAAATGAATTTGTTTGAGAAATTTCATCGTTTGATGATGACACAAAATTTATGTGAGAAATAATCGTTTGGTGGCCAGTTTGATTATATCACCAGTTTATTTGAATCTACTTCCAGCTTTATTAATCTTGTATTTTATTTTATCGCTATATTCTATATTTTGTATTACCCTTCCTGAATTGCTTTGCTTATAAAAAATGGATAAAAAAGAATTAAATATAATTTCCTTTATCTATTGTAGGATAATAATTTAAAATACAAATACTATATTTATTTGCCGTCCAGAAAAAGTATATTATCTTAACATAATTTCTTTTCACTTGGTCCCATAATATATGCAACCCCAAATGGAGCACCCTATGTGCCTTGTTTTCTCTGAAAACAAATAAATAACACAATGATGAAAAGTTTTTAAAATTTATACTTTTATTTTTAAAAAGGCGATGGTTTGTATAACACTAAAAAATTCTTCTTACGCTACTAATTGTGTTTTATGATGTTGTATTGTATAACATTATAACTCACATATAGTAGTGTACGAAATCTTTTTGATGGTGTACAAATTACCGCTTCTCAAAAACATCAATTATTGTGAGCTAATTAACATTCAAACTGATGTTACATATACCAAAATCTTGCATTAAGAATAAAAATATCCTTGTTCAAGGTTATCCCTGACGATATTTATATATAGATAGAATTTTTGAAAATAAATAAATATAAAAATTAAATAAAAATGAATTTGAGGTCGATATACAACAAAATCTCAAATAAAAAGTGAGTGGCCAATGAAATCTTGTAAATGTAGTAACGACAACAAACAATTTTCTATTTATATCCAAACATTATGAAGCGTATCATATCTAATAGATTTAATTCATAGGGTAGGGTTCAAATGAGAATAAGAATTTGTGTGAGAATGAGGGAACCAATGATATCAAGCCATGTGTACAAATAGAATGTTCCACATGTACAAAACCCATTTACCCCCAACATCAATTATCTCACAAACGACAAATCGAAAAATTATGAAAATTGCACCATTAAATTCGTCGTTTTCTCCTCTTCGATTTGCCGTCCCTCAAGACATACTTTCGAAAAGTTTTTTTTTTTTTTCATTTTTTTGGTGGGTTTCACATTTACTAACACATGTGTTAAAGTGTTGCGTTTAGGGTTTAGGGTTTGGGGTTTAGGGGTTAGGGTTTAGGGTTTGAGGTTTGGGGTTTCGGGGGAGAAACCCCAAACCTCAAACCCTAAACCCTAACCCCTAAATCACAAACCCTAAACCCTAAACGCTTTACAAAACGCTAAACCCTAAATCTTTCTAAACCCTAAACCTTGAACCCCTTCTAAACCCTAAACCCTTATAAACCCTAAACCATAAACCCTACTAAACCCTAAACCTAACCCTAAACCCTAACCTTAACCATTAATTAAATGTACAACTAATCAGTAACACATGTGTTACTAATTTGTGAAACCCACCAAAAAATGAGAAAAAAAAAGTTGTCAAAAGTATGCCTTGAGGGACGGCAAATCGAAGAGGAGAAAACGCTGAATTTTATGGTGCAATTTTCATGATTTTCCGACTTAACGTTTGTGAGATATTTAATTTTTAAAAATGTGGAGGAGAGAGAATAAAGTATGGAGGAGAGAGAATAAAGTGACACATGGCAGAAATCTGTTGATTCCCTCATTCTCACTCAAAATTGGTGTACTCATTTGAACCTTACTCTTAAATCTTAATTCATAATTGCCGTAATCTTTTATTATGTCAACTTCAACCAACCGTTCTGTATAAAATAGAATTGACAATCATTCTATAATAATAATAATAATAAATAATAATTCTTCAAAGGTAGAAATAGGGTATTAATGATTAACGATATGATATAAAAACTTTAAGAAACACATCGATAAGTTCATAAAAATCAACGTTTTTATAACGTACAATAAATTCGCATACCTAACGAATGAACATGAACAAACAAAAACATACATTAACAAATGAATTGTCAAATGTTGTACGAGTGAATAAATCGACTGTCCATGTTAATTACTTCACAACATAATAAAATAAACGACTTCATGTCAAGTTGTCTACGAATAGATCACTAAGCATTCACCCTGTTTGTATATATTTCTTGAAGGAAAAAAGAAAAAAGACGAGGGTGACTCATTGAATCTTAGACTCCATCAACTTCCATTAAAGGTTGAAGGGGGCGGGTCTCGATACCTCTAGTTTGCAAGTTCATTCGAGCAGACCATGCATGTGTTGTATATGCAATCGCACCTTATTGTGTCACTTAAACCATCTATTGCACTGGTCTAGTCTACGAGCAGGTTTATTGAGTAAGGACTAAGGAGTAATGACACTTTGGGGAAGAAACGCACGAGCATGCAATCGCAATTCGCAAGGAGATAACACGTTGATCGGCTATTTTCATTAGGGTCAATTAGCCATACACTACTTTTATGCATCATTCTTTTGTAGTGCATGATAATTTAAAAAATAATTAGTGATGTATGGTTGATTTTTGGTGATGTACAAATCATCACCATTTTCGTTATCTTTTCCTTTTAAAATTTTAACCATAATGGTCCTAACTTATATAAGTTTTACAAAAACAACCCTTCAACTTAGTTGAATGACAAAATAGTCCCATCTACGGCACTTACTATTGTGGTCCAATGAATAGTAGTATGCTTAGAACGGTCAACATTAACATAAATCTTGTTTGTCCATTACACCATATCTCTCTATTTATGTCTTGTATTATTATCCAACCAAGGTGATGTACCTAGCTTGTTGGTAAAACACCAAAAGCTTACACCAAAAAAGTACTATTAACAACCACCGAGTGAAATAGCTAATGCACGTGCAAATGAATACTTATATATTAGCCTATTAGGCGATATAAAAGTCAAGGCTATGAAAAGAAAACATAACCTAACTAAAATAACATATACGTACGTTGTATGAATATAAACTTTAAGTATGATCGTCAAACACGCAAATGGGCATAATGCAGGAAGAATTACTCCATAACAAAACAAGAACACAACATTGGATAAGCAATTCATGGAAGTACAATTATTTTTAGGGGTAAGTGCATAAAAATGCAATTAACTATGACCTGACATTCATAGTATGTACTCAACTATTCAAGCTTCCATTGTGTGTAAGAAACTAGTTATTTCATGCTATTGCATGCAATTTTTGGTATTTTTTCCACGTGTCATCGAGATAAGGTGCCACGTATCATCTTTACGAGTTGACACGTTACCAAAATGCATACAATGGCAAGAAATAACTAATTTCTTACAAACAATGGAAGCTCGAATAGTTGAATACACACTATGAATGTCAGGTCATACTTAATTGCATTTTTATGTACTTACCCCTAATTTTTTACTATCATTATAACATCAAAAAACGTATAATGTGCATATTTAAAAGGAAAATAAAAACAACAACCTTTGTGACTGTCATTAAATAACCAACATATATGTTTCGTATATTTGTACGCATTTAATAACAAATTTTATGCCCCAAATTTATTTTATGTACAATCATTTATGCATATTCGAACTTTTTAATGACAAACATTTAGGACGTATATAACGGACGAATATGCCTTATCAAATTTTTAAAACATATTTGATCACTCTTTTTAAATCTAAGCCCTAATAATCAAATACCATGTTGTGTTCATTTTATACAAAACAAACACTAGTACTACTGTAACACCTGCATAATTAGGATAATTAATTATGCCTAATTGTTTGTAACTAGTTGTAATTAGTATGTAATAGGACTAATTACAGGCTCTATTTGTATATATATATAAGGTGATTTATATATATGTGTGTGTACTTACGCGATTTGGATAAATCGTGCGAATTAACCGGACGGAGTCCGACACAGTTTACTTGGACGTTGGTGACAGAAATTTACTTAAATAATGAGAACGTATTTTGTTATATAAAATACGCAACCGAACGAGCATTATTTATATATTATCGCGACGACATTTTAACTAACGCAACAAAACGTAATAAACGCGACTTAATAATTAAAATATTGCGACAAATGTTTTACTATTAATTTCAAAGTATTTTTATTTAAATACTTTAGTTATATTTTAAAAATATAAACGTTTGGTTCAATATTAAAAACTAGTGATTAAACGATTAGGACACGGAGTCAACACTGTGTTTTGGGGAGTATTTCCCCCTCCTTCCTTGGTGGATCAGCCAAACCCCACCCCCACACCCACCTTTCTCCTTCATTTTCATTATCACAAAAACACACACAAACCAAACTCTCTCAACCTCAATTCACACCAAATTTTCGGAATCAAATCCCGACCACGAAAATTACATATTCGGAATCACCATCACGAGTGGAGCAAGAATATCAAGACCGTCTTCACCAATTCATCATCCATTTAGCTCGATTTGCAAAAGTAAGAAATTCCTAAAATCTTAGATCTATTCAATTTGGTGTAATGTTTTGATGTTTTGATGTGTACACAACTCAGATATAACCTAATACATGAAGAATACACGATTTTATAGCTCAAAAATGGGTTAGATTTGCGTTTTTGGTCGAAAATTCTTGAAACCCGAAAGTTTCTGGGCTGGTGTTCATACATGCGACACAAGCCTTGTGTCGCATGCTGTGTCGCATAAACCCGTTTGTGTCGCACCTTGTGTCGTACCAATCCTTTAGTGTCGTAACCTTTGCGACACAATATTGTGTCGCACTCTATGTCGCATACTATGTCGTATTTAATACGACACAACCGTTCTGTCGCTATTGAATTAGCATCGCAAGCTTTTTGCGACACAACCACTGTGTCGCAGAGCTATTGTGTCGCATCCTTCATGCGACACAACCCTTGTGTCGCATACAAATCCTTGTGTCGCAGCTTGTGTCGCAAAAACACAGAAAACCAGAATTTTAAAGTCAAAGTTACTGTACAAAAAGTCAAATTTTACTGTAGCAGTACTGTAACAAATCTACTGTAGCAAAGTCAACATTTTAGAATTTTTGCTACAAACCGTCACCAACGGGCCAAACATGTTTTCCAACAAACAAACAATTACAAACATACGGACAAACACTGGATATACTAGTTGTGTACATCTAAACGAAACGTCTCGTGAGACGCATACTTACATAACTTCATATGATTAGGCATTTGAAGGTTACGGGTTCAGAGAACCTACTTGCTTTACTTACTACTTGCTAATTGCAACTGATTACTACAAGACTCAGGTGAGTCTTACGGCCCCACTTTTACTGTTTTATCTTATTGGGGGAGATACATGCTACTGATTTTCTTGAACACAAGTACTAAACTGTTTACTATACCAAACGAAATTGCATGAGTTTACTTACAAACAGAAGTCTCTCCATCATATATCGTTAGTTATGGACTTAAGCGCGAACACTAGTTAATGGATCCATTAGGGAAATGACCCTCCCCACCCGGGGCAGTAGCGCTGCCACGTACTGATTTACACGTAGAAACGGGTGACTAGTTATTCGTTACTGATGCTTGCTCATTTACGAGCATGTCACGGGAGCAAACTTATTACTTACGGGTTAAGCTTCGATTATGAGCCTCATGGCAACGGTATAAACTTACTTACTTACATTTGCGGGATTGCAAATACTGGTTTACGATTTCTAGATTGAAATTGCTGATTTTACGCCTGCGGGCATTACTGATGAAATCTCGTGTTCAAAGCTGATATTACTTACAAACCTGTGAGATTCACCAACCTTTTGGTTGACACTTTTAGCATGTTTTCTCAGGTACTCGGATGGAGTAGGATTACTTCAGGATTTTTAGCTAGAGTCGCATGATTTCAACACAACTGCATTAACGGAGATTCTTAGCATTATCTTTTGTATATTTTGATTATGTAATAGAATCTCCCGCTACACGCGCGGACTCTAGGGAAACTACATTTTTATATACGAAAACACTAAGTTTTCAAACAATATATCTATGGAATGTAACTAATTTACAAACGTTGCATATAGATGTCGTTTACTTTATCTTTGTGCTGTGATATTTGATTAGTAACACCCCAAATTATGCTTCCGCAAAACAGTGAATTTCGGGGGTGTTACAGATTGGTATCAGAGCCTAAGGTTATAGTGAACTAGGTTACATTTAGTGGGCCTAGACTATGACCGTTAGGCAGTATTCTCTTATTAGACATGACTGGTTCAGGAATTACAGCATACGACTTTAATTTAACATAGCCTGATCAACTATGTACAATTAAGGAAAGATGATGTAAGGTCTGAAATGAATATGTTGAACGGGGATACGTTAGTTGACTCTGACCACGAGAGAACCGGACCATTACTTGATACGTGCTAGACACTAGGCTGGATATGATATATGTATATATATATTAGCCTCGTCTTACTTACACTCTGCCACAGGAATGGCAAACACACCACCTAATCCGTCACACTCTCACTCACATGGGTCACGGAACCCACGAGTAGCCAGGAGGAACACAAGGTCGCCTCGAAACAGCCCCTATCCTGTTCATAACTCTCAGGACTCGGCACATCTCACGTTGCCAGTGTTGGCTACCCAATTCCGCCGTCAAGAGCAAAGGCTCGAAAGTCTCGAACGGGAACAACACCGAATGACCTACCTGCTTCGCCAAGCACTTGATCACATATCCCAACTCCAGCGAGAACAAGAGGATACCAACCTCTCTGTAAGCATAATTCAGGATTCCATGACCGCCGAATTAGGTGCGGATGAACTTGTAAGAAACCAACTAGAGGAATGTGAACAACGTTCACAGGAGACTGAGGATCACTCTCGTGTACTAGCACAACGACTGGCCTTAGTTGAAGACAATGCCAGGCAAACCAACAGGCTGGCAGAAACCGTGGACCGCCTTGTCGCGCTGATGGAACAGATTAATCTACATTAAGACTAGTGTAGTCTTTGTCTCGTAATCTAATGACTACCTAGCGCTATTCTATAAACTAGTCGGATGTAACAATTCCCGACACCTTTTGTAATATCTCTGTAGGATGTAACCTTTGAACTCACATTATCTATCAAACTTCCCTTGATATTTCAACTCATAATAATTGTCATTTTTCCATGTTGATGTTATGTATTACTGCTTTTATACATGTACATCTGTGACAATTACAAGTTCCTACAAAATCTCATGTATCTTCATTTCTTTTATTGAAGAATCATGCCGCCAAAGACAAGACCATACACCGATGCCCAGATTACCTCCCTTATAACCCAGGCTGTTACTGAAGCCTTGGCTCGGAATACTCCACCAAATTCCACGAGGAACAGCGATGCCGCTGAAACCCTTACTGCTAAACCCTGTTCATACAAAGACTTTCAGAACTGCAAACCTCTAAACTTTGCAGGTACTGAGGGAGCTATCGGTCTAGTACGCTGGATCGAGAAAGTCGAATCCGTATTTCTGATCTACAACTGTGCGGAAGGAGACAAAGTTAAGTTCTCCGTTAGTACTTTTACTGACACCGCACTCACCTGGTGGAACACCTATGCCCAGACTGTGGGTGTTGCTAATGCTTACAAACTCCCGTGGGAGGAGTTGAAGGAGATGTTGAGGGGCGAGTACTGCCCTAGGGATGAATTGAAACAGCTGGAAATGGAATTCTGGAACCACAAGATGCATGGTTGAAACACCCCGAAAATTTTGAGTCGTTTTTTTTTTTTTTACACTGTAATATACTTCTATTGGTCCCCTTATTAATATTATCATAATTGTACACTATTATCATGATCTGTATTATTTTTAAAACTTTAAACAAAATTTTGCTGAAATCAGCCTTTACCCGCCGGGTAGCAGGGTTACCCGCCGGGTACCCATGCTTAGCCGCCGGGTTCCTTTCATTGACCGCCGGGTGAATTAACCTTTTCGACAACAGAGATTTTCTTTCGTTTAAAGGTTTTAGCAGCCGCCGGGTCAGGGATTTGCCCGCCGGTTTGTTCTTAAATTTGGTTTACCCGCCGGGTACAGGACTTACCCGCCGGGTAGTCCTGTATTCCAGCAGATCCTGACTTGTTTTCTTACAAACCAAATACCTAACTTCAAATGATCATAACTCGAAAATGACAAATCGTTAGAATATGAAATTTTGCAGACACTTATAAAATGACATTCCAAACACTTCCTAATTTTCACTTTTCAAGATTTCACATTTATTCGGGATTTGGACTTATGACACAAAAACGACCATTTTTACTCATTTTCTTGACATACAAATTTGCAAACCATTTCAAAGCAGATTCTCAAACTTTGACACATGCATTAACTATATAAATGAGACTTAAAGCAATGACTACCATTTCCATACTTACACCATAACTCATTTTAACTCTTTAACTCAATCGGTGCCCATTTAGACACTTTCTTGACCCATTTAAATCTTTACCTATATAACCACTTATCTAACATTTGAACTTCATCACATTGACTATTCCAAGTCAAACCAAAGTACCATTATCACTAAACTTCAACTTTCAACATTTACATACTTAACTATACATGATATAAACTAGCTTTAAGTGACAAAACGTCATTTTACAACAAAAGGGGTGACTTGTATCAAGAGCATGATGTTAAGAGATAGCTTGTTACCGACTAGTACACAAGCTTCACCATAACCTTTAAGCCGGTCCCTTGCCCAAACCTTCACGTTTACCACTTGATTCACCTAAAATGATAAACTTAAAACAATAAGCACAACGCTTAGTAAGTAAGGGATACTTCAATAATAACTTAAACACTTAAACAATTAAGGATCCTTAACCACTTCCACAAAGTTAATCACAAGGATTAACTACTTCCACAAGTGATCCAAATGCCATTCTTTGATTAACATCAAACAATGACATAGAAATCACTACTTCAACAAAATCCCAATACTTACCTTGCTTGAGATTAAAAGAAACACTTGGTCCAACTTGAGCACTTTGATCACCTAAACACATAGGCACATAATTCACATAAATCACTTAATCACATATAATTTCTTGACTTTCAACATAAGTGTTGATTCATTAACACTTCTTTACCCAATTAACTTGATTCTTGTTTCCTTACTTCCTAAGCTTCATCACTTTCATATCAATTCTCATTACAACTTACTAAAATGACAATAATTATAAGCGTAGATTTGATTGTAATAGAACTTTAACATTTTAACTTCAATAATCACTTTAACATCACCTATATATCCTTACTTTACTCAATTCATCATTATCTTCCAAGTTTAATCAAAACCCCATGACTAGGGTTTATGTAACTTGCTTTAATTCACAAAAATTAAGCGTATAAGAAGATAGATTATACCTTAAGCAAGTAGAATTAGATGTTAGAAACTCAAAACAAGCAAACCCTAGCTTCAATTTGATGTTTTTCTTCCTTGTTCTTTCAAACCGCCACACACACTCTCACTTGAAGATTTTGGTACGTATGTTTCTCTCCAGAGTTTTCTAATTATATTAAAATCAGATTTTTAATTTAATTATTTTCATTTATAACCCTCATCTTTCACAATTGACGCAAGTTACCCTGATAACAACTTTCTTCTTACATTATAAGTCCTATCAGTACAATTATTCTTACATTGTTAGTCCTTTCTAACTATTTCTTAACTTCTAATAATATGTAAACACATAACACATTATATATATATATTTACAACTTAGCAATTAAACACATAGTACATTATTAAAAACTTACAAATTTTTGGGGCGTTACAACTCTCCCCCACTTATTTAGGATTGTGTCCTCACAATCCATTCTTGAAGTAGAGCCGGATAGTACTTAATCATCTCCTCCTCCGACTCCCAAGTAAACTCGGATCCTTTCCTATGCTTCCATTGCACCTTGAACAATTTGATTTCTTTGTTTCTTAGCTTTTTAATCTTTTCGTCAAGGATTGCAATAGGTTGTTCTATGTAATTCAATTGGTCATTAACTTCAATCTCTTCCAAAGGCACGTAAGCCGCTTCATCAACCAAACACTTTCTAAGATAGGATACGTGAAAAGTATCATGTATTCCCGCCAATTCATTAGGCAATTCAAGACGATATGCCAACTTTCCAACTCTTGCAACGATTTTAAATGGACCAATAAATCGAGGACTCAACTTTCCACGTTTTCTGAAACGGATTATACCCTTCCAAGGAGATACCTTCAACATAACTAAATCTCCTTCTTGAAACTCTATCAAACGCCTTCTTTTATCAGCATAAGATTTTTGTCTATCTTGCGCCGCTTTCAATCGTTCTCTAATCTGATTTATCTTTTCCGTTGTCCTTTGAACAATGTCAGTGCTTCCCAACTCCCTTTGTCCAATCTCGCCCCAACATAACGGAGTTCTACACTTTCTGCCATACAACATTTCATAAGGCGCCATCTTAATACTCGAGTGGTAACTGTTATTATAAGAAAATTCGGCAAGAGGCAAATGAGTATCCCAGCTACCACTAAAGTCAATAGCACATGCTCTCAGCATATCTTCTAAAGTTTGAATAGTTCTTTCACTTTGACCATCCGTTTGTGGATGATAAGCTGTACTTAGATTAACACGTGTACCTATATCTTCTTGGAATTTGTTCCAAAAACGAGAAGTGAATCTACTATCTCTGTCTGAGACAATAGATAACGGCATACCATGTCGAGCAACAACCTCTTTTACGTACAAATCAGCAAGAGCTTCAGTGGACATAGTTTCTTTGATCGGTAGAAATAGAGCACTCTTTGTCAGACGATCTACTATTACCCAAATTGCATCATATTGGCGTTGAGTTTTAGGCAATTTAGTAATAAGATCCATTGTAATATGTTCCCATTTCCAAACAGGTATATCTAAAGGCTGCATTTTGCCATACGGCTTTTGATGTTCGACCTTAACCTGTAAACAAGTTAAACATTGTTCTACATACTTAACAACTTCACGCTTCATACCTGGCCACCAGTAGTCAGATTTCAAATCATGGTACATTTTGGTTGCACCAGGATGGATTGAATATCGAGATTTATGAGCTTCATCAAGTATTAACTTTTTCAGCTCAGGAGAGTTTGGAATCCAGATTCTTCCATATCGAGTCTTAATTCCTTGGGAATCTTCAACAAAATCATTGACTTGACCTTTTATACGTTCTGCTCTAATATCATTTTCTTGCCAAGCTTTCATTTGAGCTTCTTTAATTTGATCCAATAAATTCGGAAGAATAGTAATTCGGAGTGATTTGACAATTAGAGAGTGATGCATAGCTTTTCTGCTCAAGGCATCAGCCACCACGTTAGCTTTTCCAGGATGATATAAAATTTCACAATCATAATCCTTCACCAAATCAAGCCAACGTCTTTGCCTCATGTTAAGATCACGTTGATCGAAGAAATACTTAAGACTTTTATGGTCCGTGTAAATGGTACACTTAACACCATAAAGATAATGCCTCCAAATTTTTAAGGCAAAAACCACCGCTGCTAACTCTAAGTCATGAGTGGGGTAACCTTTTTCATTTTCTTTTAATTGTCTAGAAGCATAAGAAATCACCTTGCCACGCTGCATCAGAACACAACCTAGACCATTGTAAGAGGCGTCACAATACACCACCATATCTTCAGTACCATCTGGAAGTACCAAGATAGGGGCTTGGCTAAGTTGTTGCTTTAAGGTTCGGAAAGCTTGTTCAGCTTTATCATTCCATTCAAACTTTATGTTCTTTCGAGTAAGCTTTGTAAGAGGAGTAGCAATTTTAGAGAAATCTTGGATGAACCGTCGATAATAACCGGCTAATCCTAGAAAACTCCGAACTTCTGTGGGATTTGTTGGAGGCTCCCATTTCAAAACAGCTTCAACTTTAACTGGATCAACTTTAATCCCTTGATTATTAACAACGTGCCCTAAAAATTGAACCTCACGAAGCCAGAATTCACACTTTGAAAATTTAGCATAAAGCTTTTCATCTCTCAATGTTTGTAATACTTGCCTCAAATGAACTTCGTGATCACCAACAGATTTAGAGTAAATGAGAATATCATCTATAAACACGATCACGAACTTATCAAGCATAGGGCGACATACTCGATTCATGAGATCCATGAAGGCTGCAGGTGCATTTGTCAGACCAAAAGGCATAACCACGAATTCATAATGGCCATACCTTGTTCTGAAGGCGGTTTTAGACACATCTTCTTCCCGAACTTTCAATTGATGATATCCAGAACGCAGATCAATTTTAGAAAAGAAACTTGCACCTTGAAGTTGATCAAAGAGATCATCAATTCTAGGCAATGGATACCTATTCTTGATGGTCACTTTATTTAGTTCCCTATAATCAATGCACATCCTCATTGTACCATCTTTCTTTTTAACAAAAAGTACCGGAGCTCCCCATGGTGAACTACTCGGGCGTATGAATCCCTTATCAAGTAATTCCTGCAATTGCTTCATCATTTCTTGCATTTCCGATGGGGCAAGCCTATATGGAGTTTTGGCTATAGGTATAGCTCCAGGTATCAATTCAATACGGAATTCAACTTGTCTATCGGGAGGAATACCCGGTAACTCATCAGGAAATACATCAGGGAATTCTTTAACTACTGAAAGTTCTTCAATCTTAGGAACAGATTTTTGAATATCCACTACATGCGCCAGAAAAGATTGGCAACCATGCAGTAAATAACGTTTAGCACGAGCAAAAGTACAAACAGACAGTGGAACTTTTCGCTTTTCCCCATAAATATCAATAACTCCCCCACTTGGCGAAGTGACCCGAATTATTTTCATTTCACACTGAATAAGAGCATTATATTTTCCTAACCAATCCATGCCTACCACGGCATCAAATTCACCCATTTTCATCGGGATAAGGTTTATAAGGAAAATTTCGTTATCTATCTCTAATTGACACCCACGATATACATTGGTTACAAAAACAACCCTATCGTCAGCAACTTCAACATCTAAGGGAGTATCTAAAGCAGATAAGGGAATTGAAAAATCATAACAAAACTTTTCAGATACGAAGGATCTTGAGGCACCCGAATCGAATAACACGTAAGCAGGTTTTTGATTTATAAGGAAGGTACCTGTCATAACATCTGGGGCCCTCTTAGCTTCTTCAGCAGTAATTTGAAAAGATCGACTTTTAGTCTTAGCAGGTTCTTCAGGCTTTCTTTCAGATTGACGACGAGGTGGAAGGGGAGCAGATTGAGATCTTAAATCAGGGCATTCAGATTTGATGTGGCCCGGTTTATAACAATTATAACATACCCTAATGGGGTTAGGGCAGTCACGAGCTATATGGCCCACTCTCCCACATTGATTACAAGCGTTAGTTCCTACTCGGCATTCACCGTAATGTCTTTTATGACATGTCTTGCACTCAGGAACTTCCTTTCTATCCCCTTTCTTCTCATCTCCCTTAGAACTCTCAGCAGGCCTAGCCTTCTTAGCTACATAAGAAGATTGTTCAGCTTTTCTTTTCGCTACTCGACGACTCCACTCAAGCTCTTGGTACCGAGCTTCATCTATCATTTCTTCAAGAGTGTGACAACGCTTGGGATTAACAAATTGACGGATCTCTGGCTTCAAAATATGATGGAAATGCTCCATGAGTCGTTTAGGATTCTCCATATATTCTGGACAGAAATGAGCTCTGTCTAGAAAAACTCCAACGATTTCATTTATTGATTCAGTGGTTTGCTCCATAGCTATAAACTTGCGACGAATTTCCATCAAATCAGCTTCTTGCGAATAAGCTTGGTGAAACATTTCTTTAAATTCGTTCCAAGTTAGATTTTTAATTGCTTCAGCGCCCTTGGTACGACATTGGACTTCCCACCATCCTTTAGCTCGAGCTTTAAGAAGATTAGCTGCGTATCTTACCTGTAATCTATCAGGACATTCGGTAGTAGAGAACGCTCCTTCAACTTCAGAAACCCATCTTTGTGCCTTAATAGGATCCATGTCCCCATCGTACGAGGGTGGATTACAAGCAGAAAAATCCCGATAACTAAACTTCTTCTCTTCTGGAGCTTGTACTACAGGAGGTTCAATACGGGGTACATTACCAAAAATATTTGCTTCCTCTTCTCGTCTATAGAATTCATCTGTGATAGTTTCTGAAATCCGACTAAGTAATAGAGGTAGTGACGCCTCTTGAGCGTGAGCCACCTCTTGAGAAATCAGGGTTCTTAATTCAGGAAGGGATAACCTAGCTTCATTAGCAGGAGATCTCGGTCTTTCACCTCCACCTCCTACTTCCCTATACTGGGCTCCACCTTGAGGGTTTAGCCCAAGATTTAAATCAATGTCCCTTTCGTCCATCTTTTACTGAAATAGACACAAAATACTTAATACACATTTAATTCACAATTAATAAACTTATTTAATCTTAACTTATTACCACACATAAACAAACACCACTAAGATTTCATTCTCTCAACATCTCGTGCTTTTCATAACACCGTACCGAGTCATATGATAATTACTGTGTTGGCCAGGCACATTAATTATCACATTATCACATACGTTATCATGGTCCACACGTGACATCTCAATACAGAAATATTAGTGCTTCAGTCAGAAATACAACAATATCACAACTTAATTATATATCCTGCTCAACAGTAATAACAATGGTTTAAGATCAAGTACCCACTAATGGTGAATACCCGAATCCCTTAAACCGTGCTCTGATACCAACTTGAAACACCCCGAAAATTTTGAGTCGTTTTTTTTTTTTTTACACTGTAATATACTTCTATTGGTCCCCTTATTAATATTATCATAATTGTACACTATTATCATGATCTGTATTATTTTTAAAACTTTAAACAAAATTTTGCTGAAATCAGCCTTTACCCGCCGGGTAGCAGGGTTACCCGCCGGGTACCCATGCTTAGCCGCCGGGTTCCTTTCATTGACCGCCGGGTGAATTAACCTTTTCGACAACAGAGATTTTCTTTCGTTTAAAGGTTTTAGCAGCCGCCGGGTCAGGGATTTGCCCGCCGGTTTGTTCTTAAATTTGGTTTACCCGCCGGGTACAGGACTTACCCGCCGGGTAGTCCTGTATTCCAGCAGATCCTGACTTGTTTTCTTACAAACCAAATACCTAACTTCAAATGATCATAACTCGAAAATGACAAATCGTTAGAATATGAAATTTTGCAGACACTTATAAAATGACATTCCAAACACTTCCTAATTTTCACTTTTCAAGATTTCACATTTATTCGGGATTTGGACTTATGACACAAAAACGACCATTTTTACTCATTTTCTTGACATACAAATTTGCAAACCATTTCAAAGCAGATTCTCAAACTTTGACACATGCATTAACTATATAAATGAGACTTAAAGCAATGACTACCATTTCCATACTTACACCATAACTCATTTTAACTCTTTAACTCAATCGGTGCCCATTTAGACACTTTCTTGACCCATTTAAATCTTTACCTATATAACCACTTATCTAACATTTGAACTTCATCACATTGACTATTCCAAGTCAAACCAAAGTACCATTATCACTAAACTTCAACTTTCAACATTTACATACTTAACTATACATGATATAAACTAGCTTTAAGTGACAAAACGTCATTTTACAACAAAAGGGGTGACTTGTATCAAGAGCATGATGTTAAGAGATAGCTTGTTACCGACTAGTACACAAGCTTCACCATAACCTTTAAGCCGGTCCCTTGCCCAAACCTTCACGTTTACCACTTGATTCACCTAAAATGATAAACTTAAAACAATAAGCACAACGCTTAGTAAGTAAGGGATACTTCAATAATAACTTAAACACTTAAACAATTAAGGATCCTTAACCACTTCCACAAAGTTAATCACAAGGATTAACTACTTCCACAAGTGATCCAAATGCCATTCTTTGATTAACATCAAACAATGACATAGAAATCACTACTTCAACAAAATCCCAATACTTACCTTGCTTGAGATTAAAAGAAACACTTGGTCCAACTTGAGCACTTTGATCACCTAAACACATAGGCACATAATTCACATAAATCACTTAATCACATATAATTTCTTGACTTTCAACATAAGTGTTGATTCATTAACACTTCTTTACCCAATTAACTTGATTCTTGTTTCCTTACTTCCTAAGCTTCATCACTTTCATATCAATTCTCATTACAACTTACTAAAATGACAATAATTATAAGCGTAGATTTGATTGTAATAGAACTTTAACATTTTAACTTCAATAATCACTTTAACATCACCTATATATCCTTACTTTACTCAATTCATCATTATCTTCCAAGTTTAATCAAAACCCCATGACTAGGGTTTATGTAACTTGCTTTAATTCACAAAAATTAAGCGTATAAGAAGATAGATTATACCTTAAGCAAGTAGAATTAGATGTTAGAAACTCAAAACAAGCAAACCCTAGCTTCAATTTGATGTTTTTCTTCCTTGTTCTTTCAAACCGCCACACACACTCTCACTTGAAGATTTTGGTACGTATGTTTCTCTCCAGAGTTTTCTAATTATATTAAAATCAGATTTTTAATTTAATTATTTTCATTTATAACCCTCATCTTTCACAATTGACGCAAGTTACCCTGATAACAACTTTCTTCTTACATTATAAGTCCTATCAGTACAATTATTCTTACATTGTTAGTCCTTTCTAACTATTTCTTAACTTCTAATAATATGTAAACACATAACACATTATATATATATATTTACAACTTAGCAATTAAACACATAGTACATTATTAAAAACTTACAAATTTTTGGGGCGTTACAATGGTGATGACATCACCGGTTATACCAACCGTTTCCACCAACTGGCACTTCTGTGCCCAACCATGGTCGATCCTGAGTACAAGAGGATCGAGAAATTCGTTGATGGACTTCCCGAGAGACTACAGGACCTGGTGACTTCATCCAAACCGGGTACTATTCAGAGCGCCATCCGTATGGCCCATGAACTAACGGCAAATTCTGTCCGCCGTGGCACAACTTCAACCCCATCTGCAAACAACAAACGCAAGTGGGAAGGTAACCCCAACTCATCCAACCAAACCTTCAACAAAAAGCCTGAGTACATTAAGGCTTATTCATTGGGGACTTCGGAAAAGAAAGGGTAAAGCGGGAACAAGCCTTACTGTTCCAAATGCAGCCGCCATCATGACGGTTCTTGCCCTTGCTCCAACTGCAAACGGTTCGGGCATCTAGCCAAGGATTGCCGAACCAACATTTCTACCCCCAACACCAATGCACCAAAGGCCTGCTTTGGGTGCGAAAATTCAGGGCACTTCAAGAAAGATTGCCCAAAGCTGAAAAACAACAACAACCCTGCTCGTGGTAGAGCATTCGTTATCAAGGCTGGGGAAGCCAGACAAGACCTGAATGTCGTGACGGGTACGTTCCTTCTCAACGACCTTACTGCTTCTGTATTATTTGATACCGGTGCCGATAGAAGCTTCATTTCTGAGAAATTTAGCCCTTTACTTGATATAACTCCCACTGCCTTAGATGCTAAATACATTGTAGAATTAGCTAACGGCAAACTGATTGAGACTGATAGCATCATACACAACTGTACACTTAACCTCACGAACGAAACGTTTTCCATTGATTTAATCCCTGTCGAGATCGGCAGCTTCGATATTATTGTCGGTATGGATTGGTTATCCAAGCACCGAGCTGAAATCATCTGTCATGACAAACTCGTTCGCATACCTCTTGTCTCCGGTGGAACCTTAGTCCTACAAGGGGAGACCGGCAGACGAAATCTGAATGTTGTCTCCTGTCTGAAAACTAGAAAATACCTACGAAAAGGGTATCAAGCCATCCTTGCACATGTAACGGAGAAAAAGTCGGAGGAGAAGCGACTTGAGGATGTTCCGATCGTGCGGGATTTCCCGGAAGTCTTTCCTGAAGACTTGCCCGGACTTCCGCCACCTAGACAAGTTGAATTTCAAATCGAACTTGTGCCCGGAGCTGCACCCGTGGCACGAGCCCCTTACCGTTTAGCACCATCCGAAATGCAGGAGTTGTCTAACCAACTACAGGAACTCCTGGACAGAGGATTCATTCAACCAAGTTCCTCGCCTTGGGGAGCTCCGGTCTTATTCGTGAAAAAGAAAGATGGATCTTTCCGCATGTGTATCGACTACCGAGAGCTGAATAAGCTAACCATAAAGAATCGGTACCCACTTCCTAGAATCGATGACTCGTTTGACCAACTCCAGGGATCGAGTGTTTACTCAAAGATTGATCTACGGTCGGGTTATCATCAACTCCGAGTCCGTGACAATGATATCCCAAAGACAGCTTTCCGGACTCGTTATGGGCATTACGAATTCCAAGTGATGCCATTCGGGTTGACCAACGCACCGGCCGTATTCATGGACTTTATGAATCGGGTGTGCAAACCATATCTTGACAAATTCGTCATTGTGTTCATCGATGATATCCTGATTTACTCTCGCAACGAGCAGGAACATGCTCAACATCTGAAAACTATTCTAGGACTTCTTAGACACGAAGAGTTATATGCCAAATTCTCTAAGTGTGAGTTCTGGATTCGAACCGTTCAATTCCTCGGGCACGTGATTCACAGCCAAGGAATTCATGTTGATCCCGCCAAGATTGAAGCAATCAAGGGCTGGGAGTCACCGACCACTCCAACCGAAGTGAGACAATTCTTAGGTCTTGCTGGTTATTACCGCCGATTCATCGAAAACTTTTCAAGAATAGCTGTTCCCCTAACCACACTGACTCAGAAAGATAAGAAGTTCGATTGGACTAATAAACAAGAGTCAGCCTTCCAGCTATTGAAAAACAAACTTTGCAGTGCACCAATCTTGTCCTTACCCGAAGGCACCGACGATTTCGTAGTTTACTGCGACGCCTCACACCAAGGACTTGGTTGTGTGTTGATGCAACGGAAAAAAGTCATTGCCTATGCCTCACGACAACTAAAAATCCACGAGAAAAACTATACGACCAACGACCTCGAGTTAGGTGATGTGGTCTTCGCATTGAAAATCTGGAGACATTATCTCTACGGTACGAAAAGCACCATCTTTACCGATCACAAAAGTCTCCAACACATATTCGATCAGAAAGATCTAAACATGAGACAACGTCGCTGGGTTGAGTTACTTAGTGACTACGACTGCGAGATCAAATACCATCCGGGCAAGGCTAACGTAGTTGCCGATGCCTTAAGCCGAAAAGAACGAGTGAAACCCCTTCGAGTCCGAGCACTTTCTATGACAATTCGTAACGAGCTTCCTGCTAAAATCCTTACCGCTCAACTTGAAGCATTCAACGATGCAAACTTGAAAAATGAAGCCTTGCGAGGCTTGGATAAACAATTCGAAATCAAACCCGATGGAACTCGATACTTCTCTAACCGGGTGTGGTTACCCAAATTCGGAAACTTGCGAGATTTGGTGATGGCTGAAGCTCACAAATCTCGATACTCTATACATCCTGGTTCTGATAAGATGTATCATGACGTCAAAGGGTTGTATTGGTGGCCTAACATGAAAGCTGACATTGCCTTGTACGTCAGTAAATGCCTAACCTGTTCCAAAGTCAAGGCCGAACACCAAAGACCCTCGGGGTTGCTCCAACAACCTGAAATTCCTCAATGGAAATGGGAACAGATTTCCATGGACTTCATCACCAAACTACCGAAAACTTCGAGTGGTTGCGATACCATTTGGGTGATCGTGGACCGTCTCACGAAATCTGCTCATTTTCTGGCCATCAAGGAAACCGACAAGATGGAGCGTCTGACTAGCATCTATGTCAAAGAAATCATCTCGCGACACGGTGTACCTATCTCGATCATCTCGGATAGGGACAGCCGTTTTACTTCTAACTTTTGGCAATCGCTACAAAAATCTCTTGGTACTCGTCTGGATATGAGTACTGCTTATCACCCGCAAACCGATGGCCAAAGCGAGCGAACTATTCAAACACTGGAGGATATGCTACGAGCCTGCGTAGTTGACTTCGGTACTTCTTGGGAAAATCACTTACCGTTGTGCGAGTTCTCGTACAACAACAGTTACCATACCAGCATAAAGGCTGCACCCTTCGAGGCACTTTACGGGCGTAAGTGCCGATCACCTATCTGTTGGACTGAGTTAGGAGATTCCCAACTCACGGGTCCAGATATCATTCAAGAAACTACTGAGAAAATCATCGGTATTCAAAACCGGCTGAAAGCCGCACGTGATCGTCAGAAAAGCTATGCTGATGTAAGACGCAAACACCTTGAGTTCCAGGTAGGGGACAAGGTACTTCTCAAAGTGGCACCGTGGAAGGGTGTCATTCGATTCGGAAAGCGAGGCAAACTAAATCCTAGATACATCGGACCATTCGAAATCCTGGAAAGGATTGGTCCAGTGGCATACCGCCTGCAACTTCCTGCTGAACTTAGCAGCGTACACAACACATTCCACATTTCTAACTTGAAGAAATGTCTGTCTGACGAGACACTGATTATACCGCTCGACGAAATTCAAATCGATGATAAACTTCATTTTGTCGAGGAACCTATGGAAATCATGGACCGTGAGGTCAAACGATTGAAACAGAGTCGTATTCCCATCGTAAAGGTCAGGTGGAATTCTAGGCGCGGCCCTGAGTTCACCTGGGAACGGGAAGACCAAATACGACAGAAATACCCACATCTCTTCCCAGATAACGCACCGTCCGTGCACCCAAGCTAATTTCGGGACGAAATTTCTTTAACAAGGGGAGAATGTAACACCTGCATAATTAGGATAATTAATTATGCCTAATTGTTTGTAACTAGTTGTAATTAGTATGTAATAGGACTAATTACAGGCTCTATTTGTATATATATATAAGGTGATTTATATATATGTGTGTGTACTTACGCGATTTGGATAAATCGTGCGAATTAACCGGACGGAGTCCGACACAGTTTACTTGGACGTTGGTGAAAGAAATTTACTTAAATAATGAGAACGTATTTTGTTATATAAAATACGCAACCGAACGAGCATTATTTATATATTATCGCGACGACATTTTAACTAACGCAACAAAACGTAATAAACGCGACTTAATAATTAAAATATTGCGACAAATGTTTTACTATTAATTTCAAAGTATTTTTATTTAAATACTTTAGTTATATTTTAAAAATATAAACGTTTGGTTCAATATTAAAAACTAGTGATTAAACGATTAGGACACGGAGTCAACACTGTGTTTTGGGGAGTATTTCCCCCTCCTTCCTTGGTGGATCAGCCAAACCCCACCCCCACACCCACCTTTCTCCTTCATTTTCATTATCACAAAAACACACACAAACCAAACTCTCTCAACCTCAATTCACACCAAATTTTCGGAATCAAATCCCGACCACGAAAATTACATATTCGGAATCACCATCACGAGTGGAGCAAGAATATCAAGACCGTCTTCACCAATTCATCCTCCATTTAGCTCGATTTGCAAAAGTAAGAAATTCCTAAAATCTTAGATCTATTCAATTTGGTGTAATGTTTTGATGTTTTGATGTGTACACAACTTAGATATAACCTAATACATGAAGAATACACGATTTTATAGCTCAAAAATGGGTTAGATTTGCGTTTTTGGTCGAAAATTCTTGAAACCCGAAAGTTTCTGGGCTGGTGTTCATACATGCGACACAAGCCTTGTGTCGCATGCTGTGTCGCATAAACCCGTTTGTGTCGCACCTTGTGTCGTACCAATCCTTTAGTGTCGTAACCTTTGCGACACAATATTGTGTCGCACTCTATGTCGCATACTATGTCGTATTTAATACGACACAACCGTTCTGTCGTTATTGAATTAGCATCGCAAGCTTTTTGCGACACAACCACTGTGTCGCAGAGCTATTGTGTCGCATCCTTCATGCGACACAACCCTTGTGTCGCATACAAATCCTTGTGTCGCAAAAACACAGAAAACCAGAATTTTAAAGTCAAAGCTACTGTACAAAAAGTCAAATTTTACTGTAGCAGTACTGTAGCAAATCTACTGTAGCAAAGTCAACATTTTAGAATTTTTGCTACAAACCGTCACCAACGGGCCAAACATGTTTTCCAACAAACAAACAATTACAAACATACGGACAAACACTGGATATACTAGTTGTGTACATCTAAACGAAACGTCTCGTGAGACGCATACTTACATAACTTCATATGATTAGGCATTTGAAGGTTACGGGTTCAGAGAACCTACTTGCTTTACTTACTACTTGCTAATTGCAACTGATTACTACAAGACTCAGGTGAGTCTTACGGCCCCACTTTTACTGTTTTATCTTATTGGGGGAGATACATGCTACTGATTTTCTTGAACACAAGTACTAAACTGTTTACTATACCAAACGAAATTGCATGAGTTTACTTACAAACAGAAGTCTCTCCATCATATATCGTTAGTTATGGACTTAAGCGCGAACACTAGTTAATGGATCCATTAGGGAAATGACCCTCCCCACCCGGGGCAGTAGCGCTGCCACGTACTGATTTACACGTAGAAACGGGTGACTAATTATTCGTTACTGATGCTTGCTCATTTACGAGCATGTCACGGGAGCAAACTTATTACTTACGGGTTAAGCTTCGATTATGAGCCTCATGGCAACGGTATAAACTTACTTACTTACATTTGCGGGATTGCAAATACTGGTTTACGATTTCTAGATTGAAATTGCTGATTTTACGCCTGCGGGCATTACTGATGAAATCTCGTGTTCAAAGCTGATATTACTTACAAACCTGTGAGATTCACCAACCTTTTGGTTGACACTTTTAGCATGTTTTCTCAGGTACTCGGATGGAGTAGGATTACTCCAGGATTTTTAGCTAGAGTCGCATGATTTCAACACAACTGCATTAACGGAGATTCTTAGCATTATCTTTTGTATATTTTGATTATGTAATAGAATCTCCCGCTACACGCGCGGACTCTAGGGAAACTACATTTTTGTATACGAAAACACTAAGTTTTCAAACAATATATCTATGGAATGTAACTAATTTACAAACGTTGCATATAGATGTCGTTTACTTTATCTTTGTGCTGTGATATTTGATTAGTAACACCCCAAATTATGCTTCCGCAAAACAGTAAATTTCGGGGGTGTTACAACTACGAGTATTTATGTTACACCACACGTCCACACCTACCGCTAGCTCGTAAAAGAGGGAGGAAAATAAAAATTAATGTCAAAACTTAAAAGTGCAAGGACTAAATCTTAAATGATGACAAAAAGGTTCATCTTTTCCAAGATGTTGAAATTAAATTTCGTATCAACCCCTTAGCTTTGTGCAGTGTGCCCACCTACCCCCTTAAAACAGTAAAGTTCTTATTCACTATAAATACACTTGTTTCCCTCTCGATCAGTTTCCCACCCGTATTCTACTCCTATTCGCCATTAATTCCATTCGTCTTCTTCAGAGTATAAAAGATGTCCGCCGGCGAAACCCAAGATCCCGCCGGCCGTATCTCCGGTATCAAATCCGCACTTCGTGTCATCCCTCATTTCCCTAAACCAGGTTAATTTTAATTATTTCACATGCACTGAATTATGATGATTCTGGTGTTTATTATATTATTATTTCTGATTGTGATGATGTTATAACAGGAATTATGTTTCAAGATATCACCACATTGTTGCTGAATCCAAAGGCGTTTAAGGACACAATTGATTTGTTTGTTGAGCGTTACAAACATGAAAACATCTCTCTAATTGCAGGTATACAATTATTTTTAATTTTATTATTTACAAATACAAGTTTAAGTTTATTTATTTCAAGGCAGGGTCAAATTTCCACTGCTAAATTTAAAGGATGATATAAATTTAGTACTATGTTAACATCATGACATACAATGTTTAAGCAAATGCATGTAGAGTTATATTTCCTTTTTCTTAATATATTTCATCATATCATCATAATCATAATATTATATGTACACTAAAATGATTGTTTATTATAAAGTGCTTATCTACTTAACAACAAAATAGATGCCTAGTTATTTACTTTTACTCTTAAATAAGCTGATAATGCACCAAAGGGCCTTTGGCCTAGCGGTATGTGAGTTGCCCCTCAACCTAGTGGCTTTGGGTTCAAGCCTCGTGGGAGGCATTGTGTAAATATTCGTGGTTATGTATATATTGTGTGAGGTAGTTGTAGGTTTGTCTTTCTAAAAAATGCTGATAATGTAGATTCTATTGGTACATTAAAAAGTGCCCGAATGTTTAAAGTACCCGCAATAGACAGATAAACAGTTAAATATGCAATCCCAAATATCCAATAAACTTAAGATGAAAAGCACTGCCAGAATTTAATGTAGAAATCATTGTTTGGTGAATTTTGTAGAAATTATAAAAAATGCCTTTAAACTATGCAACATTTTTGTGTGTGTGTGGCTTTATAATATTGTTTGTCTTGGAGTGAAATGATGTAAGCATTGAATTTTTTTATTTTTCAGTGGTTACTACTTAAAAGTTAATAGATAGTGGGATTTTGGATGGGTGTGGGTGCTATTGATTACTACTTGTTATGAATTAGTATTTGGAAGCTGAGAGTGATCTTTATTAGCTAAACCATGTGCTATATATCTATCAAGATCCAAATTATGGGTGGGATGATGGTGGTTCTTGTTATTTTGGGGAAGAAGGTGGGACCGGTGCAATGCGATGATGGGTATATATGAATATGAGGACAGATCTTTTTATAAATTTGTTAGGTTTCATTTCATGACATTGTGGATTTTGTAAAGATTTGCAAACTGTTTTGGATTAGATGCTTTTAAATTTGAGCCTCAATTCATCTAACTTTTCAACTTATGTGTGTTTGTGCATATATATTGATTGTATCCTCACCCCACATTCTAACACTCTTTTTATGGTTCATGATTGTATCTCTTTAAGCGTCATATTCTGATGATCAATTATTGTTGGGTAGATCCTTTATAAGTGGTGGATATATATATACAACCTAGGGTTAATTAACCGTTAATTTTTCTTTCTTTCTTCAAACTATGTTAAATATTCCGATGACTCGATGAGTAAAAGTTTGCTATTTCTTGTCTATTAGCCTTAAATTTTTTAAACTTTAGTTTTTTATTCAGTTAATTACATTTCTGTTGGGTGTAAACCCAAGTCTCACATTGGAGAAATGAAAGGAACCAAAACAAGTATATAAGTTTATGGGTTACTCCCTCTATCATCAATTGGTTTAGAGTAGAACCCCATTGAGCTTATGAGTTGGGTTGTAAAAGATAACAACAACGTCGTTATAGTTTTATGTTTATTAAAGTTTCAAATTTTTTTGGCTTGTGGGAATAAGTAAAACTCGTGTCATGTTAGAACCATTGTGTTTGTTCATATCATATGATAAACCCAAAGCATGTATAAAAGTTTTTGGCTCTTGTTTACTGACAAAATCCTAAGACTGCAGAAGCTTATAACTACATAAACGAAATGTTACATATTGTCTGTTGGGTCCATTTAAAGTGATATAGAAATATACAACTGAAATCCATGTGGGTTCAGTTACCTTGTTAGTTCATTAGTGACACTTTTGTATTCCTTTAAAGAGGTGCTTGCATATTGTTGATGGATAACATAGGTTGGTTTTATCTATATTTCGGGTGACCATAGTCCATATATATTTTCACCCACAAGAACCTTTATAATTTCAAAGCTTTTAGTCAGAACCGTCAATTTCAACTTATATCTCGATTTAAGATGATCTGTACAAGTTGCCATATTGTCAATTGGGACGGCTCGGTAAGTCTGACCATGTTGACCTTCTTTGGTGTCAAAAAACTAGTTACATGCAGTCAAGGTTAAAGATTAACTCACTTTTTTGAAGTTTTTTAAAGCCTATTACTCTTTAATAGGTGAAAACAAAGATGATTACAAAAAGTAGAAATAACTGCAAACTATATTACTTCATCCGTCCCAATTTAATAGTCCCTATTTCTATTTCAGTTTGTAATAATTGTCCACTTTCAGTTCCAATCAGTAAAAAAATGTTCAATTAGTGACCAATTGAAAAATGCTATGATGTACTGTAGTAACTAACACTTTACTCCTTAAATTCCTGTCCACACTCTGAAGATCTCATATTCTCAAAATTTTCACTAGCATCTGTGCTATAATATTCTTCAAAAACAATTCTGTCATAAATGTGTGTGACAAACTCTTCTGGATATCTACTACCATATTAACCTTTTATTTTATGCCACTAATGATTGATGTGGTTGAGTTGAAATATTTGAAAGTCGATTTTTATTTAGTTTTCTTTTATTGGTTTTTTCTACCTACTCTACTGGTAATCATAATTTCTATACAAAAGGAAAGTTGACTTTTGGCATTATATTTTGTCCAAAGTCCAAATTGGTAGATTCCCATAAAAGCATTCTATCATTATTACATTGTTAAACAAAGTTTATAAATTGAGATAAATCATAAATCATGGGCTATTACAATGTAGTCCCTTTGTTCTACAATAATTACAGTGCCTTTTTTGGGGATGTCCTAAAGTCCTACACCATATCTGACATTTTTAGGAAAAAAAAACCTTTAGGTCCCATAATAATCATTTTTAAAGTTGTTGTAATCGCTTTTTTCACTTTAATTTGGACTAGTCTTTTTGTAAAAAATTGCAATGATTGTGCTAACTAGGAATGTAAATGGATGTCAAACAGAGCAACTTTTTTTTTTTTGTTCTTTCTGTTGCATACTGCATGCATGATTTCCATTACAGATATGTATTTTGTATACAATTATAAAAACAATGTTTGGTTTATCCAGGAATCGAGGCTCGGGGTTTTATATTTGGTCCTCCAATTGCACTTGCAATAGGAGCAAAGTTTGTTCCACTGAGAAAGCCAAAAAAATTACCTGGTATGTTACACTTGTAATGAAGTTAATTAGACTCTTAAGTCTTTGAAAATTATATGGTTTATGAGATGAAGAATTGTGAGGATTATTGTAAGTATAGGTGAAGTGATATCAGAAAAGTATATATTGGAATATGGGTCGGATTGCCTTGAAATGCATGTTGGAGCAGTTCAATCTGGAGACCGAGCTGTGGTTGTTGATGATTTAATCGCTACTGGTGGTACTCTTTGTGCTGCAATGAACTTACTCGGTACCCTTCAAACTTTAGACTACATACTAGAGGTGGTAGGACGGGCAGGTTGTGTGATGAGGTGGTAAAAAATAGGCTGCTTCTAGGTACATTAAAACGGGCTGGGGTGACTTGGACTACTTAATGTCCTAGCGTTACATTCTTATAAATAGTGTATATTGATATATGATTAAGAAAAATTCTTGTATATCAATTACAATCTTATCTTTTAATGAAATGCTTAATTTAGGAGGGGATTTCTACATTTAGAATACACTTTGGACGAATGTCCACCCATTCCTTTCAAACAATTCACTGATTTCACCCTTTTGACCTGTTATAAATAAAACATAATCTGGATCAACCCATTCCACATTCTTCATCTGCAACTTTAATATCCAGTATAATATTAATAGAGACACATGAACCTATTTGAAGGTTTATTTAAAACTATTAAACCGTTAGTAGTTGTATCAATATATTTATTTCCTTTGACCTAGTTGTATATATTAATCTATTAGTCGATCAATCAACAGGTTGTGTTCATATCCCAATTGAAACGTAGGCATGTTAATAGATGTATTGGGTTTGTCAGTTTGTTGATCTTTGTATAATACATTGATACCTCAATATCTTGTTTCCCAGAGCGAGCTGGAGCTGAAGTTGCCGAGTGTGCTTGTGTAATCGAAGTACCAGACCTGAAGGTACGCCTACATTCATGACTTCTGAATATTTTTCTTCATAGTACTAGTAATTACTTATAAACTAAATAATAACTTGACTGCATTTCTGGAAAGAGTAAGAGTATGAAAGTCATTATGTATGCAGTTCACTCGTTAATAGCTAGCATAGTCTGCTTTGAATCTAAGTTTCATATTAATTAAGGAAAATGATGTCTTACATGAATAAATGCCTTTAGAAATTTGTGATGTATTCTTATTTGTTATTTCAGTACCTCATTTACTTATTGTAGGGCCGTGAGCGATTGAGATCGCATGGGAAGCCATTGTATGTGCTTGTTGAGTCACAGATTGAAACGAACTTCACAATGACAAACAATGATTGAAGAAAAGGTGTACATTAGAGGGGTGTTATTGGTCCTAACTCTCATTGGAAAATGGCTCTGACCACCAGACATTTAGATTCTTTTTATCGGGGTGAATTCATTTACAGTTTCACTACAGAATGATCACGATGAATTTGATTTTTTTTCTTCTATGCATCATAGATTATAATGTCGGTTAGGTGGATCAGGTAACTTGAGTTTCGGTTACATGGGTTCTTTAATCCCAAATCATTTTACATATTTATATCTTCTATACTAGAAGTACAATCACATGCCATTACCAAAATTACCAGAAAACATCATTAAACTTTTTTTTTTTTTTAAGAAAGGCAATCAACTCACACTCCACCACGAATATATACATTTTCTCCATGAATGTATACATACGTATGTCCATCCTTGGACTTAAATCCACAACATCGTAGTTGAAGGGTCACCTCAATACCACCAGGCCAATGGCCCTTTGGTATCATTAAACTTTTTATTTGCCGAATATTATAAATGTTGCAACCTACTTACCAGTAGTTTTGAAACTGTACTACATTACTTAATGTAGTGTTGTATTTGCATATGATGATACAATGATACAATCTAACTGCTAACATAGTGTTGGGTGATTAGTACACTACTACACCAGTACACCATGTCTTTTCTATTGGGCCTGAAACGGTGAATTGGGCTATAAATCTTAGCAACAAATAATGTAGAAAATAATTGGGCCACTTAACTAATACTAAGCCATCAAGTCATCAACCATTCAATTTAAATTATGTATAAAATAACTACTTTTGGTCAACTTATTATTGAAAATATATTATTATTAAACACGTGGAGTAGTTGCTGACATTTTGAGGACCCATAACTTATGGGTCCTCAAAATTTATGTTTGTAGGCTACTTGTTGGATATCATGCTTGCATTGATTTGACGCTACCATAATTTTTGATATTATTAATAATGCATCATGTAACATTTTATAACCATTTGGAGCTGTAAAATTTTGACCCTGAGGCATCTTTGGTATGTAAACAGAATATGCCTATTCTGTGTGGATGAGTGGGATGAGATGTAAATCACAAATTTGTGCTTACGTATTTACTAGTACTATTTAACTAACTGTAAATCCGTTAAAATCTTGAAGTTTCAGCTTCCAAATACTGTAAATTTGATCACTTAATAAGATTCAAACATCCTTTTCAACTGCCCAAATAGAAAATGGATAACTTTTAATAAATATATGATGAATATGATGTTGTATCCTGATGATGATTCGGATTGATACAAATTAGAAATATTGTGTTACATTATGATATGGTTAAAGTTAACTCTTAAAAGCTGCATCAACTGTTTTTAGTTCGATTTAGTTAGGTCTTAGATTTTTTTTAATGCACTTCAGAGCTTTTGAGTGGAAATAACTTTACTTGCTAGCTAGGCATATACTTTAGGAAGATAAAGACAGGCTATGAGGCCCATGGAAAATTATGATTTGAACTGCATGTCTACATCAAAAAAAAAAAAGAAGATTCCTACTTTAAGGAACTTCAATATGTAGGTCCAATAAGTTGTGCAATAGAAATACCACACCACGAGGGCGAGTCCTTCTTTAACCGACATGTACGCGGTCTAACCGGGTATCCCGTGACCGTTTTCCTAACCAGCCCCAAAATGCTTACCTAGTGAGACACGAACCTGAGACGTCTTGTACTGACATTTAATCGTTAAATTAGCCATCCTTTGTTTGAAAATATAGTGACATGTATTTAGGAAGTGATCAGACATATATTGCGCATTCTTACAGTATATTATCACTTCTTTTTGTTTGGTTTGATCGGCAATCAGATGCAACCATTGCATTCGTTTTCTTATAACAACTAAATATCGGTTGAATGCCTGTATTCAAAGATGTAGGTATAGCTATAAGTTTGAGACTATGTGAAACACTGATATTTCTTATCATTTAAGTTCTTTGTGGGTCATGATCAATACTAATGTTTTATTCACTTCCCATCACAAAGGGGACATACCCACGTGACTTTATGATGAACCCTTCATTATATGTTTCATATTTGCTTGAACACAAAAGGGTGACACTCGCGTAGATACATGAATTCTGCAGTTTGTGTTCATTATTGTGGTTATGATGTTGAATTTGGAGACATCCTTTATCAAAATGAGGTGTGAAACCTTTCTCTATGAACTTTGAGTTGACAAGTGGGGTGCCGTATCAGTGTATTAGCTGTATCACTCCTCCGAGGGGGCTAAACGGATCTTAATTACTTCCACGTTCCACATTTCCGTTCCATAGATGATAAAGTTCTTTAATCTGCATGTCCCACGTAAATAGGTTGTTCTAGAGTTCGCTATATGTACGTTTAGAGTAGCGAACTTTAAATCGTTGGCACGTTATGTTGCTGAGAAAGTAACGTGGTCTGAGGAGGTACAAGGAAAAAATCTAAACGGGGACAAAATATAGAATTGTATGTCAGGTCGGGTCATCAACTCAATTTTTTTGCTCTAACCAAATTATTAAGAACCAAAGTGAATTTGGTTAAACATATGTCTCCTTGAGAAATCCAGATTTTAATTCTGAATCACATGAACACTGAAATATATATTTATATATATAGCAACTCTCTTCGAACTTTTGACATATTCTACATAACTACTAGTATATGTTTTAACATATTTTCATAGTAAAACATTATTATTAATAGATTATGTAACAATTGAATGTTATCATTGAAGTGTATAGTTTAATAACTAGTTAATGCTTAGTTAAGCATAAGTATTATATTACATTAACTATATACAAAATGATGATTATTCATACCCACCACTTTTCATCCATACACTACTAAACATAATTATGAAGTTGTAGGGTACAACATCAAAGATTATATTTAGTGGTGTATGAATGAAAACCGGTAGTGTATGAATCATAGAGAGATAATTAGAAGGGGAAGGAAAACAGGGTATACAATATGCAAGGATACAACTCAATCTACTTCTCCACTGGTAGGCTAATATGGACATATCAAAAAACTGTTTTCTATTTATTTAATTACGGTGACTAAAATAGATTATGTACATCTTCGAAGAATTTCGCAGCTCATAAACTATGTGAGGGTGTATGCCCACCATGCCGCCACTGTAGTACGCCCCTTCGTGGTCCCTATTTTAGCCTTGCTAATGACATCAAACATCACGTTTGTGGTTATAACTTATCAGCCTTGTGAAATTATTATATGTAAAATGTGAATGGTCCCAAAACATGTAGCTGTGTTTTACTGTTTTATGTGAAAAATTTTGTTTTCCTATGGACCTGATAGAAAATGGTGTCATTGCATGAAGAAATGGGTAGGGGTCAGTTTCTATAAACTGCTGATATGTAAAAAAAAAATATTGGAAAAACATGTGAAGTTTCTCTAATTTAGATTTATTATTCATAGCTTCTGTTCCTTATTATATTCTGAGAATGTAAAGATGAAGAATAGCCCGAAAAATTCGTTAGATTTGATTGATTATCTATATAAGTGAAGTGTTCTACAAAGTTATTCTGATCTATTCTCATTCATTGATATTTAACAAATCTTATATTTATATAAGAATATTAATGAGATGATCTAAGAGTTCAGATAAAAACATTTACAGTAGATATATATTGGGCTGAAATAAAAAGGACCACATCTGTAAATTTGACCATAAATACAGTAATTGACAATATGTCTACTTTTGGTGTGTGAATTTAATAACCCAATGTTAATTCATGATTGATAGTAGATAACATGGGCAGAGAGATTCAAGGAGGCTGACACAACTGAAAGAGATGTGCAGGAATTTGAACTGCCAATAATTACATAAATTAAAATAAAATTGGAGAGCTGAATAGTGAACAATGTTTTGAAAACTGTTTTTTTGACTAGGACGGGTGAGGGGTCTGGTTCCGGTTCAACCGGTTGGACTGCCGGCCCAAAACCGGTTCAAAACAGGTCAAAACGCAATTTAAAAAATCCAAAAATCAGTCCAAAATCAGTACGGTTCCTGGTTCAACCGGACAAAACCGTTAAAAACCGCCGGTTCGTTGACTGGTCAAACTAAGCCCAAAACCGGTTTTCAACCGGCTGGAAATCCCTAAAATCCCGGTCCGACCAGACCAGTCTAACCGGTTTTCAAAACATTGATAGTGAATACGTTATCGTATACTATATGATATGATGTAGAAAAAACAGGTTAAGTTAAACTCAATTAGTGATTGTATACTAGTAGCTTATATCTTCTGAGTTTATTTTTGGGCAAATTTGGAGGATAAAGAAGGGTAAAACAGAACATATTTATGAGCATTTTGATCAAAATCTCCTTTGTCAATTCAAAGCTCCATTATATATTCCGATGATTATTTTTTTTGTAGAAACTATTTTAAAAATAAAAAAAGAAATTAAATAGTACAAAACATTGTTTTTCTAGGACAATTATTGTGGGTATAAACAGGGTAGGATACAACTTGATATGTGTATCAACAATGTTCTGGTGAGCAATAATAGGAGCCGTGAATATGTGTACACATGCATGATCATTAGAAGTGTCCTCGTGGCTCATTGGACAACCATGAGTGATGAGACACGGTCACCTCTGAGTTTTTGAAGGCTTGTGTAAAATCTGATCAATTGGTAAAAGTCCATAAGAGTTTTTTTTTCTTAAGTTAAAAAATAAATCATATATACACACACGTTTTGAGGCCCTAGCCCATAAATTGTAGGCCATTTGTGGTCGCCCACCTCGTCTTTAATCTCTTCAAAGGCATCAGATGCAATGTATTTGCCGGATTTGATAGTTGCATGAGCTTGCACATACCTATACCCTATGTAAATATTCTTCAACACAGTCGTATGATGTTTCATGGGATTCCATATATGTTTGTTTCTAACATAAACTGCATCCTAAATAAATGATATGATCAAATTCCTGTTTTATGCATTTTGCTTTTGCATAGTATAATACTGTATATCATTTGAATTTTCATTCCATCAGTTAATAATTTCAGTGTAACACTATCTGTAAACGGGACCCCTGTGGCCCTGTCACTATTTACTACTTCACATTATATATATAATTGGGCCCCTGCAAATATTTACAATATATATTAATGGGACCCTTATGAAAACTTAATTAATTTACATGTTCATGTTCATGTTCAATTGTACGGGTAAGGTAAGTCTTCTTTGCAATGGATTAAAGACTGTTCAAAGTATACGAGTAGCTAGCATTATGACTTGTACTATCTGTATTGTGAATTGTATCTTCTGTTAATTCGTCTGTACCTTGATTCTGCATTTGAGGGGTCCGTACTATGATTTTGCATGCATGAGTTGTTTGTTTCCATCAGTTCTTTTTACCTACAGGTGAGTTTCAGGATTTCTAAATGTACTATAGTTTTTCCCAATAAAAGACATGCATGTTAATGGAAGTAGGAGGTGGCATTATCTGGATCACGCGTTGAATCGAAGTAAACATGACAAGCGTGTATAGACTCGACTAGTTTCTGGTAGGGGTGTACCAAGGGCGGTACTACGGTGGGGCTAGGGTGTGACCACCTCACGAAGTTTTTTCGAGTCTAGAAAAATTTGTAGGTTCGGGTATAATTTACATATTGACCTCGTAACTAATAAATATAATACAGTTTCAATAGTAATTATTAGTGTGTTTAGCTTGGTGGTTGGGTAGTGAACTTTGTATTTAAGATGTCTAAAGTTCAATCTCTCTTTACTACATTAATCTTTTTTTCCCTTCATGTTTAATCATTCTTTTTTTTTTTCATTGCATATAATCAATGTAATACTATCTTAAATCAACATAATTGTTAAATTATACGGAGTAAATCTTAATCATTACAATTTTTTCTTTTTCTTCATAATCTAAATATGATAATGTGTTACACTTTTGCTATATAAACTTGTTAAACATAAGCATATCCGATTTAGAAATGCTAATTATATGAGTATACCTTATATGTTATCCATGTAATTAAAATTTTGAATTTGATGTTGAACCAAATTTACTTTGGTTCAACTAAAATAGGTTTGGTTAAAGCAAAAAAATCGAGTTGATGACCCAGATCTAACATACACTATTAAATTTTGCCCCATTTCGAATTTTTTTCTGGTACTGCCCTTGGGTGTACGTAGTCCAAAAACCGCACCGAACCGGACCAGAACCGCACCGGACCCCGAACCACTAAATAAAATATCAAGAACCATTAACCGCACCATGTAATTCGGTTTTGGTCCGGTCTGGTACCGGTTCAGTTCTTGCAGTTTTGGTTCAAAATCGCGAACCAAATAATATACACGCATATATGTTATAAAGAATAAGATGTGTAAAAGCATGTACATATCATATTAAATATAAGACTTAAGGAATCACAAAAAAAATACAATCGTCTAATAATCAGAACTAAAACGTTGCTGCAATTCAAACATAAGGTAGATGCATCTATATTTTTTCAAACAAAACATGCATTATGTAGATTACAAAAGAATATAGTATATGTTTCCAAAAAAAATACTGAATGGATCAAGTATTAACAAATTATCAAAAATCATGCTTGGGGAAGTGTGCAAAAGTAACTAAATTGTCATTTGTGTGTGGACGGCGAATGAGATAAGTAAATTATAAGTTAAATTTTTTGGGTGTATGGAGTATAAAAGATAAAAAGACATATATACTTATAATTAATATTACAATTTTAATAAATCTAATAATATAACACAATTTATGTTGATATTAAAAGATACACATATCAAGAATATATATTTTTCTTTTTCCTATATAAACGGTTCTGGCGGTTCGAACCGTTTTTACCGGTTCTAGAATCGAATCAGACTGCGAACCATTAAGGCTGAAACATAGAAACGAGAACCGGACCTTTGTGCTTCGGGTTGGTTCGGTTCTGGTCCGGTTCCGGTCCGGTTTACCAGCTCTGACGATTCCAGACCATTTATGTGCACCCTTGTTTCGGGTAAAATAATGTGTTGTCTTAAAGTTACTTTTAGTTTATGATGAATGGTTATCATGAAATTAAGGTTATCTTGCTTGATATATACTTACCATATGGAAGAGTTGCCAATTCATATTGGGTAAGTAGGAGTATGATAAGTGGCGTACCTTAAAAAAAAAGTCGAACTTCAAATTGTCACAAGTAAATGTCAACATGCTTATTTTTAGTCGGTTATATTTTAAAAAGTATAAGTAAACGTCAACATGCTAATGTTTACGCGGTTATCTCTCTTCTCTCTTCTCTCTTTATAATTAAAAGAAAAACAAAATTAAGTAGTCATTACAAAAATAGAACCATCTAATCAAATCTGAACCCTTTACTAATTAAGCCTTTTTAATTAGGACCATTGATTAGCTCAAAATTAAAAGGACTACCTAAATAGTGGATTATAGTTGGTTAAAAGTATAACAACCCTCGTTTCATTATAAACAATAATATAATAATGGCGACTCGGAAGCGTATATTTAAAACATACTATCAATGTACTCTAAATGTCAATAAACTTTTTCAAATTAAATACATGACATTTCAACAAACTAGGTGTTATATAATTCAAAACATCTCTTTAGTTATCAAAATAACATCACAGTAACAGCCTGTCAAACATTCCATCCAGTCCAACAACTTCCTGCCCTGCCCAATATGTCCCATCTATTTTAACCTGCAGGAAGAACTGTGGTGGGGTTAGCATAAAGCTAAGTGAATGAAACTATAAACAACAGTCCAACTTAGCATAACAATCTATTTACATCAAATTACAATAAACAGAAAATCAATCAGTCAATCATTCAATCACGCAACTTCCAATCAAGCATTATCAATCGTCATGAGGACCGGTGGCTCCTGAGATACCTTAATACCGGTTTGGTACTCAAGGAACTCTTGTCAATCATCTGTATTGGCCTATACAGAATTACCGATGACCAGTTGTTAATCACACACGACCTAGATCTCTGAACCAACTTTTCAAGTTCCAAGATCTCCTGTCGTCTACAATAACAACCAAGTCCAACCATCAAGTCAAGTTAACCTCAGAATCTTACATACTAGCTCAAACAGCCAAGTAAGCAAACAACCAAACTAACCTGGCAAGATATCTCAGACAAAGCATTATATTAAAGTAATACTATAAATTACTTGTTGTAAATCAAATCATTACAACTAAATCACACTGAGGTTACAGATCCACTCACCGACTACCTCAGCAGCAAGCTCAGAAGTCTAATATTACTGAGCCTTCTCCACATCTAAGAATACAATCAATTAAACAATAAGTTAGTAACTTATTAACAACAACAAGTCTATGTTATAATCATATAACATATCACAATATTTCATAATATATTGTATAGTATCGACACCATAATCACAATCAATTACTTGAAGAATAGCTAATACTTATGTCACCATACTATTTCATACATAAGTATACTAAATTTAGGAATATAACCTATTACGTTCAAGTTATATTCACAACTTATAATTGTTAAACTTAACTCAAAACTTGCTGGAACTCAGCCTTACCCGCCGGGTAATACCCATACCCGCCGGGTACCCACAAAACTGCACAAGCCGCCGGCTAGCCAAAGAAGCCGCCGGCTTCTCAACCAAACACTCATACCCGCCGGGTAAGGGAGGTACCCGCCGGGTACTCCCTTCGTCCCAGCAAACCTGCGTCTGATCAAAACCCTAACCCGCGAATTTTGTAACAAAATCAATCAAACACGATTTCTAACAGTTTTAAACCTCAAATAACTTCGCATAATCATCATGTAACACTTATAACCAGTTCCTAACATCCAATTCCTCCAAATCATCAATTTCAATCAAATTGATTTAAATTCAAACTTACCTTAATTTGAAGAACACTGAATTGTGATGATGATTATGATGAAACTTGATTCAATTACAGCTCCAAATTCGTTTTCAATTTGTTTTCTAGGTTTTGATTTGGATTTCTAAGGGTTTTAGGAAGTTTTGAAGTTCATAATGAACTTTCCTAAAGAGGAAAGTTAAATATATAGTCGGTCCACAAACCGCCTTCAATTATACGGGTATAATTTAATACCCCATTTCAATCTATTGTCTGGAACCCGAAAACCATTTGCGAGTCCAAACATTTTATTGCACCGTCAACAATATTAATTTACAACAATTAATAATTCACTTATCACATTGGAATATTCGACTCCTATTCCAATTATTTCAACTAATTCCGACAATATTATTTCCAAACACATTTAAATACTTATTTAAATCAAGAAATAATATAAACTAACTAGGTCCATTTCGAGAATGTTACAACTCTCCCCCCCTTAAAGAGATTTCGTCCCCGAAATCTAACCTCACTCAGTCCAACTAATGTGATATAATCACATATATCTTATCATACATTAATCCTCAATAGCAACTTACAACTATCCTTAGGTCTGTTTGAATTCTTCCACATTCACATGTTCTCATGAACATGCTTATATCTTTTCCTACGCACACATACAGTGCATCTAATCAATATCATCAATCAGGTATATCTTATAGACAAACACTTACTTTAACAAGTGAATTTACTATCATTTAAACCACAAGTGAAACCTACAATCACTTAATAGGTCTATAAAATCAGAAATTAGCAATATGCTAAAATCTTTAACCTATTCTCACTATTCATCTCTATTATCAATAAAACAGCAATCACACTATTACAACAGTAGTTAATAAACTACAATGTACCTAGCAACACTGAAAGTTAATTTCAATTCATGACTAACAACCAGTCTAATATTCAGATAACAATCTCAAATCTCTACTATCAGAGATTCAAACCTAGGTCAACTTTTCATCCAAAAGTTTCATACCTATTCTTTTGAACAACATATCATATTCACATATCACTATTCACCTTAATAAGTAACGCAGAGATCAAACTCAGTAGGTAAAACCACAATCAACAAGTACTTTGCTCAATCGAAAAAAGTACCAAAATCAAATATTACCTACATTCAACCAACCTCTACATTGACTTATTTCTGCTTGTAACTCCTTTCATTACAACCTATCCATTGTCAACAACAACAAAGTCGACAACAACAACTGCCCAAACAATAATCACAACACTAGTGATCATACAACACAGTACACCTATCAATACTTAATATTTGCCTTCAAAGTCTAACTAACCATATAACACCCCTCATTTATAATCATTTAAATATAGTAAATCGGAAGCGTAAGTCCAAATACATAATAATAATTTACTTCATTGTATCAACATATAAAATTTAACCTTTTCAAAACTATAATTTCTTCAACCGAGGTGTTATATAAAAACATGATGAAACATTATTTTATACAAATCAACTATCAGAGTAGAGCCTTGTAGTCAAACATTCCTTCTAGTCCAACTTCTTGCCCACCCAATATTAAAGCCAAAACCTGCAAGAAGTGTTAATGTGGGGGGTTAACATAACGCTAAGTGAGCAGATAACTAATCAACAGCCTAACTTAGCTCAACAACTTTGTGTACAACACTTAACACTAAACAAGAAAGTACACAATACAACTCATCAACAATACATATGTTCAATAATGCAACAATTCAACTAATCAACAACACCATAATGAGGATCGGCGGCTCTGGGGATAACCATAAACCCGGGTGGCTCCCCAAGAACACTTATCCAACCTATCCGTATGGCCATACGGACGAGACCGATAGCTAGTGATTATATTCAACTAACACAGGAGATGTGTTAAACTTTGGATAACCAACTAGCCCAACCAACAGTTCAACAACTCGTTGCCTCATTAACAACTGATGCCCGAAGGCCAATTAATTCAAGTGATCATGTAATCAACAAATCACATATTCAACTAGTCAACAGTATTATTACTAACAACCTAATCATCAATGCAACTAATAAGGTAATAATACGTTACTTGTTGTAACCAAACTTGTTACAACCAAGTTACGCCGAGGATTAGAGATCCACTCACCGAATACCTCAGGCATCCACTCAGTAGTCTAATATCACTGAGCCTTCTGCACATCTGAGAATACAATATAATATCACAAGTTAGTTATTTATCTCAAAATGATATTAATTACTGAATTAATCCACATTACACAAGTACTACGTTCAATACTTAAAACCATATTAACAACACTTATTAAGTATACATCACTTAACAAGCTTATAGCTTTAATTCTTAATTACATAATATTAAGTTCATGACTTTCTTTATGAACATGTACAAATTCATCAATTCTAAATTATAGCTTAGCTTATAACCATAGTTCGATCATCAACTAACCATTATAACAAGTTTACAAGCTATAATTCATAATTATTCAACTAAACCCATCACTATTTATATGATTATACTTCAATTCTTCCTAATAATATTCCAACAACCTTTATAATTACCAATTATAGTGTGTTAACACCAAAACATCATCATATGATCAAAACCCATATACATCATAAACTCTACAACTTAATTAATTCACTTTTAGGGTAGTTTAAAGTTACTAATCATCTTATTAACACTTAGCAACACCACTTTAACTAATATCAATCTTTAATCTCGAATTATAACTACAATCTCATCAAACTCATCATATATCACATGAACACTAATCAAATTCACAAACCCTAATTCAAATCTACAAGATAACCCTTGAATCATGTTACATATAATCATTTATAAGCTCAATTAACATTAATTTAACAATTTCAAACCTCAATTTCGGATTATAATCAATAACCCCCAAAACCCCAAATTTTAGATTTATGAAAATCAAGAATTCAAGACTTACAAGCTAAGTAGAAGGATTTGAGGAAGATAATCCATGTTTTAAAAGCTTGAATTCGAATTCCATGGCTCCAATTTGATGATTTCTTCTTGTTTTGAGTTAGGGTTCTTCATGTATGTATGTATATCGTACGTATGTATATAAAAGAGGAGAAATAACAACCGACTTAACTCATGAGGCTTACCTTATAAGTATTAAACTTTATTCCCCGTATTTATTATTGTCTGGAACTTGAAAACCATTTGCGAGAAAACGTCATTTTATTTTACCGTTAACTAAGTTTTATTAAAACAACTAATAAGTTATTAGTCACAATAAATTATTTAACTCTTTTACCTATTTATTTTCAACTAGCACAACAAAATTATTTTCTGACACATTTAAATAATCATTCACAGTCAGAAAATATTAAAATACTACTAGACCCAAATACTGGGTGTTACAAACCATGAAGTTAGAATTTACATAACACTTAAACTGGTAAAACATCAAGAATCTACTTTCAACAACCAGTTATTTTAATTCAAATTCTTAAAACTTCCAACCACTACTGTACTACATCAAACTTCTTAATCACAAGCAATTAGAAGTTTTTCAACTTTAATCACCTAATCATTCAACACTAGATCCCATCAATCTAGCAACTAAGTCAGTCTTAATCAACATATTATGATACTACAGATCAAGCATCACAATATCACAATGTGCTACTTTCCAACACATTCTTAGCAAAATCTTCTTCAAGTTAATCACAATTAACTGACTTCCACATATCTTATGGCACATTTTAATTCTTTCTATTAAAACTTATTATGCCATTTATTATCATGTATACTACACCTACATACATACACAATTTCAGGTAATTCTCTAAAATGGACACATACACATCAATTCCATTTCATTCTATACACTAGGCCATTCAGACTATTAAAGCCTTTATCAAGCCTTTTCAATACTATTAATCATCACATATCCATACCACAGGACATGAAATAATTCCAAATCTACTACTCTGTGTTTCACTTATATACATACCACTTAGTATATAACTTAAACAATTTAGTCCAAACTTACAAGAAAGTTTGGTGAATACAATCATCACCTATCAATATCAAGGTTTCCCTTACTCTCTAATACATACGATTTCTTAAAATATGAATAATTCTTCAATTCATATTTCCTCTATTTATCAAACAAAAATCAACTAAATCTTTAACACAATCCAGCTCCAGATATACTTTCATATCATACCTTATTTGGATCTAATCCCAATTTTCCACTTTATCACTTACTTTACTTGTATACTGTCAACAAATAACAATAGAATCCATTCAATTCTTTTTAATACTTAAGTAACTCACTATGAGGTACCAATCAACCTGTGCAACTATTAATAATAACCTTCAATTATTTCTCATTTTACATTCTTACCAAATCAAAGCTATCATCACAAGCCTCACACACACTGGTAAGATTTTCTTGTCACAATTCTAATCAATGTGACTTATATTACACCTCTCAACAAATTATAACTGTCATACATATAATGGCTTCACATTGTATAATCTCTTAACAAGTATTCAGCTCCAATATCGAATATTACCTAACTGAATACTTAATTATACTTAACACTATTTCAATTACTTAATACTAGCCTTAAGTAATAAATCAAGTTTCACAAACTTAGACAATTCATCTATCTCCTTTGGATCTTCAATGACCCGTTTCAACATAATTTAATCAATCTAGGAATTCAATCATATTCCCCACAATCATAACATTTCAATTTATGTTAGACTATTTCAACACACACAGTTGACTACTTGTCAACCTTGATTTCAATCAATCAATCGATAAAATCCTCTAACTGCTTTTCTCAAGTTTGACCTATCCTCAAACCAATCACAAGCAATTAATTTTATACACAATTCTCTATTCATGGTTTGACTTTCAAAGTTAACATACTATCAATATTAATTCACAACAAACCATTTCATCTTATATGTTCACCTTCAAACATATATTTTAAATTATTACTTTCAATAATCTTATCAATCCTTTACAAGGACAAAGTCAACCTACATCAATCTTGGCTCCATACAAGCCATTTCATATTGTATGTTTACTTTCAAACATATACTTCAAATTATTACATTCAATAATACTAGAAATTCCTCAAGCAAGACAATATCAACCTATCTCAACTTCGGCTTCATACAAGCCAAATACAAAATAGTGACTCATTTAAACACTATCAAATCCATCTACAAGTAATCTATCACAATCAATCACAATTACTCATTCAACAAAATCAAATTAGTCAATTAGGTTTATCATCAAAACCTCTATCAATGACAAATATATTTTACTCTCGCCCCTTTTTCGATCTAATTGTCACAGTCCTATCAACTGATTGTTTTCTTATCAAAACAACTATTAAACAACTTAGCATACTATCATACTTCATTATTCAAAATCACATTACATTTCTTTTATACCAAGTAGCCTCAACAAATTTATGTGACACAACATAATATAACAACGGTGATCAGGCGTTGCAAGATTATGTTCTTCACAATCCATTCACAGGCTACTCTACATTATAATTATCAATGTGATCTATTCTCATCTCATATATATTAAATACTTCATGATTTCAAATCAATCAACATCTATTTAATAATTTCTAACAACTGATACATACTCAGAATCAGCTTACTACTTACATATTCAACCTTACATATGCAAGCCATCTCACATACTGTGACATCCGTCACCAAAACTCTATTCTTAGGTTCGTTTCCTAAAATCATTTCTTAGTTTTGATCAAAGTGGATCGCATTTTTTTTATCTATGCGAGAAATCTAATCCTCGTATAATGTTCAATAATTCAACTGTACTCGTACCCGGAATAAATTAAGAACAAGGGATAAAAATAATAATAATATAATATTAATAGTAATAATATAATAATAATCATGATCGTATCATCATCATCAATTATGGTGAAATATATAATAATAATAATAATAATAATAATAATAATAATAATAATAATAATAATAATAATAATAATAATAGTGATTATAATTATGATAATTATGATAATAATAATAATAATATTAATTAAAGGCTAACGGAGGGGGTATACAAATAATAATATAATAATCTTAATTAATAACATGATATTATCAATGTATCATGAGGCTTGGTGTCGGTTTTGTTGTGTTTGCCGAATGGGCAAATTAGGCTCAAGGCTCAAACCCATCTTTAAACCCTAGTCTTGATCATCAAGTAAATTATCCTTATAATTATAGACTTATAATAACTCTAAACACTTTTTGATATCTTGAATAAGTCGTCCCTGGGGTTTCTGTAGGGAGAACCGATTGAACAAAAAAAAAAATCCTTTCAAGTCGAGTTCGAGAATTGCTTCCGTGTATTACGTGTTCTTGTGTTCTGTGTAGGTATTTTTCATAACCCTAACCAATATTTTTTATTATTATTATTTCTTTGAGATGAGATGAATATGTAGTTGGTTGATTTATATGTTTGGGGATATAATATGTTTTACAAACCGAAAGTTATATACCGTAAATCGTATATTATGTTCAGATTTATGTAGTCGTAATCAGAGGCTGTTTTTCCCTATCTACATACGTTTTCAGGCTTCGGCCAAAACATAATAGTTGTAGATCTCGAAATTTTACATAAACTCGCGAGGTTTCGGCCTCTGAAACGCATTGTATGATTTTATAGAAATTATTTCGTAAACTGTTATGGTGTATGACGAATTTTCAGAAAACCTTGATTAAACATATTTCGGTTTGATCAAATTATTTTCTAATAAATATAGGATTTGTGAGTATAAGATATGGGTTATATCTTTTCTATAAGAACAAGGATATTTTTATATTTGTAAGTTGAGTTTATTTATTAGAATAAAAAGGGTTGTCATGTTAAAGGCTTTATGAAGAGACATGAAATAATTATTCTTGTAAAAGACGGTTAATGTAACATCTTGATTTAGCAGAATTATATTATGATCATAATGCATTTAATTGTGACATAATAAGCTTAGAGTACATTGTCCCTTTAAATTGTAGGTTAGTATAGTAATTTAATACAAATGAGGTATTGACTGTCAGAGACGTATATGGCTTTAAGCCATGTCTAAATTTCTTGTTATCATTTTCATGAGCATTAAAGATTTAATTAGTTTCAAGGAATTCGTCTATTTGGTTGGTTAGATCCACTGTTTTACATGTTATTGTATTGAGTCCAATTCCTAAATAAGTTTAAGGGTTTTGCATGACCAACTAAACGTTTATACATAATTTTAACATAGTCGGTCCTAAATAGGTTAGAGTAACCTCAAAAGATATAGTTACTTTATAACTTGTCATGAACATTTATGGTCATAGATATTTCAACCAATCAACTAGGATATAATAAAAAGGTATAGTTTTGTTTAGGTTATTAATCTATATGAATTTATTTGTAGATTGACGTACTGTTTGGTGGATTCATTTGGGGACGATAGTTGCTTTGCTATTCAAGGTGAGTTTTCGTGGCCCCATTTTCATTTCATGTTTTCTAAATTTGGGGGAAAAGTATGCTCATGTTTTATAAATGGTTTTATCATGTTGTGAACTTGTTTACTTTTTTTTTTGGACATATGCTGAATTGTGTGACACTAGGTGATTATGTGCCTAATGCTTACTTTTGGTGTTTGCATTAGAGTTTATTGGTTTGGTTGATGCCTACTTTTGGTGTTTGCATCAGTGTTTATTGGTTGATGCCTACTTTTGGTGTTTGCATCAGTGTTTATTGGTTAATGCTTACTTTTTGTGTTTGCATTAAATTCTTTGTTGGAGTAGCTACTGCCATTTTGTATTTGTGATGCGGATTTGGGTCATACTCCTTTGTGGGGTGATGACAGTTGTTGTGGTTCAGTTGGTATTATGTTATTACACTACGTGCACCTTTTCATATGCATTGTCCTAACTTATCATTATCACAGCAAAAATATTTTATTGTGGTGTTTGGTTTCAAACCTACGAAACTCACCAACATTATTGTTGACCGTTTTGAGCATAACTTTTCAGGTAACTCTAGTGGTTTGAAGATTGAGGACAAGAAAGCTTAGAAGACCATTAGGTTGAAATGAGCTAAACATTGAGACTATTTGAGAAGTTGGGACTTGTTGCCTTTAAATAATTTAGAAAGGCGTGTTTGACTTGACACTTACATTTTGGATTATTGTTGGTTATTTGGTTTCACTGTTGGTATGTACACGTATCATGAACCGTTACTCATGTTACAAGTATCATAACACATTGAAATTTATTTTCATATAGCTTTCTTTATAATAATGTGTTGTGATCCTATCATTGTTATATCCCGTTGTTTCCGCTTTAGACGGGGTGTGACACATACACATAACGTTCTAATTTTCAACAACTGAATTACTCAGTATATCACTTATCTGAAACCTCAAATACATGATAACTCATCATCATAGTTTCAATACTTAACACTAATCAATGTCCCTATTTACCTCAAAATTCAGGACACATCTTAATTAATTATCATTACTTTGACATATGCTATACTATCAAGCATCAATGTCACAACAAGCCTACTCAATCAGGTTACTATAAAATATTTCATCTATTAATTCTCAATTGATCAGAAAGATCTATCACTTCCTCAATCAATTTCACCTATCATACTCTACATTTATTAGAAACCTATCATTCTTGGTTTAGATCAAGTGTTTAACTATAGTCAAAACATATCATATAGCCACATAAACACATATTTTCTCAAATAGCAGTCATTCTCAATTCAAATGACACAACAGTCCTTAACATGGATTGAAATCACACCTTGTGATCAATCTACTAGTATAATACTATCAATTATCTCGTCTCACCAATAAAGACACTCCTTGGGTTCCAACATCAATCCTGTTAAAACCTTAATTTACTCTCTGTCTACTTAAACATATTTCTGCATTTTCAATTCAATCAGAAATACTAACAACAATGAGCAACAATAAGCATCTCATTTAACACTTCTCTCCTCATGTCAACCTATAGCAATCATTAGTTGACCCAAAACTGGGGAATCATATCAGTCTGACTCAATTAACTTCACAACAAAGCTTACTCAACATAACAGAGTAAACAATTCAAGCAAATTTAATTTAACATAGGCTTATCGAAGATTACCTGGCAATCTTAAGCCAACGAGTATTGAGGAAACATGAAATATACCAATCAGATACTCATGTTCCTCTGTCTCTGCAATCAAACAACAACTTCACAACTTGTTAAGGGTTAGTACATATTCAACTAACTACTTTTCACACATCAACTAATCAACTAAACCCACACCCACTGGAATGTTTGACTCAACTCATCAAAGTTTAGGATTGAACATTCTATCAAGTCCAATTCACCCAAACTATTGCTCTGATACCAACTTATAACAACCCTCGTTTCATTATAAACAATAATATAATAATGGCGACTCGGAAGCGTATATTTAAAACATACTATCAATGTACTCTAAATGTCAATAAACTTTTTCAAATTAAATACATGACATTTCAACAAACTAGGTGTTATATAATTCAAAACATCTCTTTAGTTATCAAAATAACATCACAGTAACAGCCTGTCAAACATTCCATCCAGTCCAACAACTTCCTGCCCTGCCCAATATGTCCCATCTATTTTAACCTGCAGGAAGAACTGTGGTGGGGTTAGCATAAAGCTAAGTGAATGAAACTATAAACAACAGTCCAACTTAGCATAACAATCTGTTTACATCAAATTACAATAAACAGAAAATCAATCAGTCAATCATTCAATCACGCAACTTCCAATCAAGCGTTATCAATCGTCATGAGGACCGGTGGCTCCTGAGATACCTTAATACCGGTTTGGTACTCAAGGAACTCTTGTCAATCATCTGTATTGGCCTATACAGAATTACCGATGACCAGTTGTTAATCACACACGACCTAGATCTCTGAACCAACTTTTCAAGTTCCAAGATCTCCTGTCGTCTACAATAACAACCAAGTCCAACCATCAAGTCAAGTTAACCTCAGAATCTTACATACTAGCTCAAACAGCCAAGTAAGCAAACAACCAAACTAACCTGGCAAGATATCTCAGACAAAGCATTATATTAAAGTAATACTATAAATTACTTGTTGTAAATCAAATCATTACAACTAAATCACACTGAGGTTACAGATCCACTCACCGACTACCTCAGCAGCAAGCTCAGAAGTCTAATATTACTGAGCCTTCTCCACATCTAAGAATACAATCAATTAAACAATAAGTTAGTAACTTATTAACAACAACAAGTCTATGTTATAATCATATAACATATCACAATATTTCATAATATATTGTATAGTATCGACACCATAATCACAATCAATTACTTGAAGAATAGCTAATACTTATGTCACCATACTATTTCATACATAAGTATACTAAATTTAGGAATATAACCTATTACGTTCAAGTTATATTCACAACTTATAATTGTTAAACTTAACTCAAAACTTGCTGGAACTCAGCCTTACCCGCCGGGTAATACCCATACCCGCCGGGTACCCACAAAACTGCACAAGCCGCCGGCTAGCCAAAGAAGCCGCCGGCTTCTCAACCAAACACTCATACCCGCCTGGTAAGGGAGGTACCCGCCGGGTACTCCCTTCGTCCCAGCAAACCTGCGTCTGATCAAAACCCTAACCCGCGAATTTTGTAACAAAATCAATCAAACACGATTTCTAACAGTTTTAAACCTCAAATAACTTCGCATAATCATCATGTAACACTTATAACCAGTTCCTAACATCCAATTCCTCCAAATCATCAATTTCAATCAAATTGATTTAAATTCAAACTTACCTTAATTTGAAGAACACTGAATTGTGATGATGATTATGATGAAACGTGATTCAATTACAGCTCCAAATTCGTTTTCAATTTGTTTTCTAGGTTTTGATTTGGATTTCTAAGGGTTTTAGGAAGTTTTGAAGTTCATAATGAACTTTCCTAAAGAGGAAAGTTAAATATATAGTCGGTCCACAAACCGCCTTCAATTATACGGGTATAATTTAATACCCCATTTCGATCTATTGTCTGGAACCCGAAAACCATTTGCGAGTCCAAACATTTTATTGCACCGTCAACTATATTAATTTACAACAATTAATAATTCACTTATCACATTGGAATATTCGACTCCTATTCCAATTATTTCAACTAATTCCGACAATATTATTTCCAAACACATTTAAATACTTATTTAAATCAAAAAATAATATAAACTAACTAGGTCCATTTCGAGGATGTTACAAAAAGACCTATTTGCCCCTAATTAAAAAAGTCAAAATTATTTATAGTAACCATTCCAATTATATATTTAATTATAAATTCCAACCATTTCTTTCATATATCTTTAATACTGATTCAAATTTCAATACTATATTATCATCTAGATTATTAGTATTGATTATGGATAATATATAAATATGTCACTATACTTTACGAAAATATTCATCAGGGTTACTAAATTTTAATAATGTTCAATTGAGTTTCTGTACTTCTACAAAGGTTCATTTAGATTACTAAACTTTAGACATAGTTGCTATAACTAAGATGACGTCGTTTACTAAACTTAAAAATGTTCAATTGGGTCACTAATTTTTCAACCAAAATTAAGCAAGATAAGCGGGATGACACCGATCAACAAGTACAGTAACTCAGTTGAACATTTTTAAAGTTTAGTGACCTATTTGTGTATTATCCCTATTGATTATTGGAATAAGTAAAATGAATGATTTAATCTTCTACATATACAACGTTTTATAGTTTCAAAATTTTAAAAATACGGAGTATTAAACAAAATCAAAGGATTTTCTTGCAGGCATGACAATGTGCATAAGCATAATGTGTATTCCGAAACTTACTCATCACACTAAGAGCTTACCATTCATTCTCTACCTTTTCTCTTATCTCTTTGTTATATATATAAAAGAAAACCTGATTACGTAGACATTCTAAAAATATGCCAATAAATTTATAAGGGTAATTAATTATGACCGTTGATTTTCTTTTCTAAACTTGACTACCTAAATAGCAAAATGAGTCATATCAAAAAGACATCAATGCCCTTCAAATTCAATTATAATTACCCATTATTAACATATGTAATATTAGTTAATTAATTGGAAAAAATAGTCATATAATGATATAATCTAACAAATATGACTCATGTAATTTAATGTTAATTTGTTCCCCAATGCATTCCAATTAAAGTCGTTAGTAATTATTTTACAATCGTATAATCAAATTAAATTATTTAATTAAATTATCTTCTTCAATTTTTAAATCCAAATACAATTCTGATATAAATTTGTACTTAAAAGTGTTTTTAGTTTAACCGGTTATATTATCACTAGCTTTCAAACCCCGTGTGTACACGAGTAGTTAATTTTATATTTATTTTTAATACGTATACAAAAAATGTATATTTAGATTCTAACACTTTCTCTTCATTTGATTTTAACAATAGTGCTTGAAATTAATTTATTTATAGTTGTATGTATATATTAAGCAATATGATTGGTGATCGTATACCGATTCCAAATAATAGATTTTGTTGTTTAGTTGACATGAAGGAATCAGATACAAAAACAGTTGACAAAAAGAAGAAAAAAACCGTGTCTATAATTAGAGTAATGCTATATGGACCTAATTATATGGACCTAAATATGGACCTACAAATGTGATTGGTTGATTTTTTTTCTTTCTCTGAATCTCATCCAATCAATTTTTTACATCCACCAATCAAATCTTTAGGCCTATTTTTAGTCCTACAACTTTAGGCTTACCAATCATTTTCCCTATAATTATTATATTAACATATGAGAACGTTCTACTCAATAATAGTTAAGGCTTGAAATTCCTTAAATAGTAATATATTAACTCTAAATTATGTCAAGACTATATATAGTCAAATTATTCGAACCATGCATCCTATAATTCTTTAATGACTATTATTTAAATTCTTTTTGTTAAAATTGATAGATTTGAGTGGTGTCAATTTTACATTTAAGTAAAACTAAAAAAATTTATTGATTAACCAAAAGTTTATTTAATTAATGGTATCATAAAGACGATGCATATATCATATTTAACATAATTAATTAATGTATTTAAAGAAAAACATATCTCGTATTTACATGTATATAAATATGTAGCCAATTTCAAATACAATACCAATTTCAATATTACTACGATACTAATACCATGAACATCAATTATGAAGGAAAACAAACAAAGACTATAAACATTAAGTACAAATGATATTTTAATTACACAAAAAAAATCAATAAGCTACATTCATTCACCTTAAAAATAAATTATTAAATTTCACATACCATTTACAGGTTGGAAAATATTTACTGCTCGTGTGTATACACGGGCAATTAATTTTATATTTGTTTTTAATACGTATATAAAATATGTATATTTAGATTCTAACATTTTATCTTCATTTGATTTTTACAATGGAGCTTGAAATTTATTTATTCACAGTTGTACGCATATATTAAGCATTAAGATCTGTGAACGTATATCGATTCCAAATAATAGATGTTGTTGTTTAGTTGACATGAAGGAATCCGATACAAAAACGGTTGGCAAAAAGAAGAAAAAAAATCGTGTGTGTAATTAATATATTAACATATGAGTATGTTCTACTCAAATAATAGTTAAGAGTTGACAATTACTTAAATAATAAGATATTAACTTTAAACTTACGTCAAAACTATATATAGTCAAATTATTCGAATCATGCATCCTAGAATTCTTCAATGACTATTATTTAAAATCTTTTATTTAAAATTGATAGATTTGAGTGGTGTTAATTTTACATTTAAGTAAAAGTAAAGGATTTTATTGATTAACTAAAAGTTTATTTAATTAATGGTATCATAAAGATGATTCATATATCATATTTAAGATAATTAATTAATGTATATAAAGAAAACATATCTCATATTTACATGTATAAATATGTAGCCAATCTCAAATACAATACCGATTCCAATTTTACTACGATACTAATATCATGAACATCAAATATGAAAGAAAACATACTAATATTATAAACATTAAGTACAAATGATATTTTTATTACAAAAAAATAAATAAAATAATAATAAATCAATATGCTACATTCATTCACCTATAATTGTTTATTTATTTATGGTAAGGAAAATATTTTTAAGTCAAAAATCAATTATTAAATTTCATATATCATTTACAGGTTAGAAAACATTTACAAGTGAAACCTCTAATATTTTCTCAAACTATTTTCTCATAAATACGTTAATTTTGTTAAAATTATATTTTAATTTCCAAGTTTTTTTTTTTTTTGAAAAGCAGTAGTGGAATCACTGACGGACCTTTGGCCCACCCGATCATCTCCACAAACGGTTACTCCCCTGAATCGAGTAACCGCCCCTGAATTCGAAGCCAAGGCGACGCCCTATAGGGGTTGCTCTCCCATGTCTTGGATGGGTATAGCGTCGCAGGAGTCCCCCCTCACAACAAGGCTCGAATTCAACACCCCCAGGAAGAAACCATTATGGAAAACTCCCTGACCACTGGGCCAAGACCCCAATGAAATTTCCATGTCCTTGATTGGGATTGAACCCATGACCTATGGTATAAAACCACTTTGCTCAACCAAGTGAGCTAAGCCTCAACTACTTAAGTTAGGTGCTTATTATTAGGGTTAATTGTTTCGTTATGTATTAAACTTTACACAGTTTACTATTGTATGAGTCGAACTTTGAAAACTTCTATTGTATGTATTGAACTTGTAAATACGATCTATTGTATGTAAAATTTCCTTTTTGGTAAGGCCCAAATAGGAAAGTTTCATTTTTTGACCTTACCCAAAAAGGAAATAATACATACAATAGACCATATTTACAAGTTCAACGTAGAACATATGAAAGTATGTCACATACAATAGTAAAAAGTGTAAAATTTAATACATAACGAAACAATAAACCCTTATTATTATTACATGTTAACATTATATTATAATAAATTTGATAATTGATAATGATTATTATTATTACATGCTAACTTTTTATTATAATTATAACAAATTTTCGATAATGATTACTATTACAAAACATCCAATATACAATAATGAATATTTGTATATTCTTTTAATGAGTGGTGGAGATCACATGCTAATTATGGAATTTCACATTATGATAATGAATAGTCGTTATCAAATTTATGCATTGTATCAAGTTCTGCTAATTATGGAATTTCATGTATATTACAAATTTTATGACTTTGATATCTCTTAGGCATATTAATTATTTCATTTATAATTGCTTCATAAAAAACAAGACATTATATAATATCAAATACTTAATTGATTAGTTAATTTAAAGTTATATAAACATAATCATGAGCTAGCCCGCGAATTCGCGGGTTATAAACTAGTTTATATTAAAGTAAACAGATAATCAGTATTTCAAAAAAGTGATTGGATTCGGTAAAAATAATTAATACAGAAAGATTATACAGTAAGTTTTTTTTTTAAATAGCTATAGCTAATACTCGTATATTAAAACTCCCAGAGAAAGGGGGAAAACAGAACTACAAACGAAAGATCTCACAGAAACAATGAAAAAAGAGAATTATACAGTAAGTATTATGGAGGGACTTTAGGTTTTGAATGATAGCTGTTTTTAGATTGATTGGTTGCAAACTTGCAAAGCTCTCCCAAGTTTAAAAAACTTTTTGCAGAGAAAATAGTATTATGTGTCAAGTACTTGTGAAACATGAAAGTGATTGCCAGTTGTTCTTAACTTTATTATTATTACTCTCTTTTATCTTTTATTATTGTTACATTCTGCATTATAGCATTTCTTCAATCATATGTGTCTTTGATTATTTGTTTGGCATATTATGTTTGTTTTGGGGGATAATATATGGATCTAGAGGTCAATCATTTATGGTGTTGTATCCAATAGATTGATATATTGTGAACACGTTTTGGTATGTCCGGAGACAGGACGGAGGTAGCGTATGTAGGGGCGATTTTAGGGTAGGGGCAGTGTGGGCATCTGCCCCCACCAAATTTTTACGAGTCGAGAAAAATTTCGTATGTATATTGCCCCATAACTAATAAATACAAAACAGTTAAAATAATTACATCATCTGTGTATTTAGCCTAGTGGTGGAGAAGTAGGTCTTGTGTTCAAAAGGTCTAAGGTTTAATCCCTCCTTATTGCATATTTTTATCCCCTTTTTATACCCCTAGCCTGTTGCATCAACTTTATTTTATTTATCCTTTCTAATTTTGTCCATGTAATTTGAATTTGATATTGAACTAAATTCACTTTGGTTCAACTAACATAGTTTCGGTTAAAGAAAAAAAAATTGAGTCGATGACCAATACTCAATGTACATTATAAAATTTTGCCTCCATTCAAAATTTTTTCTGGAATCGCCCCTGAGCGTATGCAGTCGCCTCCACAAAAATTTCTAAATCACGTATTTTTTAAAGTATTAATGACATTTTAAAATTTTCACCTCACAAAACTATATATTATAAGAAAGTGTAAATTAGATATTCTAAAATAATCTCACCCCTTAAATGAGTTAGTGAATTAAATGTGCACCATTGATCTAGAGTTTAAAAACATGACTACCTAAATAATGGAGAGGAGTTGACAAAAAGACTAAAATGGCCCTATATTGACATTTTAAAAAATTATTTTGGTAAGCTATTTATTGATTTGTGATATATTAATGAAAATGTTGAATATTATATACTTTTGTTATTATTAATAAAAGATTTAATTTATATTTATATGCATAAATCTACACATAATTTAGCATGACAAAAATGAAAATTCTATATAATTCAAGAAAATGATGTGGGATGTTATCGGCTATTAAAGAATTTAGGGCGACTATTGACATAATTGACCCATCGCCTTTTTAGCAGTATTTTTTTAAATTCGTATAAACATAATCCAACTTAATTAGTTCGTAATTAAGTGGGTTGAAGGTGTCATCTTAAGCTCTTATATGTTTTCATTTTCAATGATATTTTGCACACTTGAACTATAAAAGAAATTAAAATAATTTTTTTTAGGTCCATCTTTATGGTTTATCAATTTGTTTTAGGTGGAATTTTGATATTTTTGGGCTGTGGGTTATAGTTGAAGCGATTCTTGGAATAGTTATCAGCAAATTAAGAGAAAACCATCTAACTACCCTTTCTCAAAAGCATTCAAAGATTTAAACAAAAACTATTTTATTTAAAAGAATAAATAAAGATGGACAATAGTATTTTGAGAAGGATGAGGGGTAGACGATCTCAATCGTTAATTTTTATCATTAACAAACCATATTTGCAACTATGTATTTTACGTACATATTGCATTTTACGTAAAATGTTGTGTTGTTAAAATACACTGAATATGAACCATTGATCACTAACATCAACGACTGAAATTAAATGTCCCTCTTTCCCGTCAAAGTAAGCGACTGACAAATCACAATTTTTTATGTGAAAGAAGATGATGATCTAGTGATTCCAATTCTACGAAATTAGTGTAACCGTAGTTAATTTCTAAAAGTCAAGGACTTTTATGGTATTTTATTTGGGATTTCAGGAATTTGTCATGTATAGCCTAAAATAATAAAATATTATGGAGTACAATACAAAGACAAAAGAATTGATTTTCCTTCATAAATGTCAGAACCTGAGTGTGTATCAAATCCATGAAAAATATTTTCTTGTTTTGGGTCAAACGTACAACATATAACTTTTTTCTGTAAATAAAATTTTACTTTTCTGACAGAATATCAACTGCAGAAACTTTTGGGGGTTGAAATGAAAATTCGGTTGATTGTATGCTTGGGTAAAGTTTTGAATGGGTACGGATAGCGGTACACCTGGACGTACATCGTCCACTACCAAAATTTACCACTATGACTTTTACTAAACGTAAAAAAATGATACTCATCGTGTGACAAAATAGCTTATAATAATTTATGAGAGGTTAACATTTAATTTTGTGTACGTAAACTCAAGCTGATAGACAAAAATTTAAAAAGTTTATAAAAAAAATAAAAAATTAAACTCTAAATTGATCAAAAACCCCTTATATAATTATGGATCCTATAATTATTTATCATGTGTTTGTTTGTCTTTTTACGTTAATTTATATTTTTAGGTTCCAACTCTAGTTACTTTTGGTCATGCACTTATTAAAAAAATTAAACGTCAACTTCCTTCTTAGAATATAAACTCCAAATATAAGCTTACATCTCCTCCTGCAATCAACTAGTCTTACCAAACATTTCGAGAATCGTTTATCTTAGAATAACATTTTTTTTTTACCCTTAATGTTCATGATTTTTGGATAAAATTAAGTTAATTTGATGTTACCGGAAGTCGTGTTTTTTAAGCATTTAATTATTAGCTAAATTATGACTTAATGATTTATCATTATTTATATGAACATGTAGGTGTACAACGTGCATAAGATGTTATACACTTTCGAATCTTGAGCGTGCGTAACTTGCCGAATGATGGTTTTCCACTCACATTGCCAATGACTATTGCCAACTTCTTGTTGGTTCTCTTATTTATTTTAAACTTGTGTTTTAAATTTAATAAAATTATATTAACCTTGTTGAACATAATAATTTCTCTCTTGATTCTTCTCCGCGAGTATTTCCTATATATTATGGTGTAGAACAATTTTACAAAATTCGAGCAGGTTGTTACATACATACATTTTTATGTTGGATTGAACAATGTGTTAAGGAAAACACAAAACTATTACTATTAATTATTGGGTTACTTAATTTTCTAATTGTGACAAAAGGTCGATGCCATATATAATTTACACACCGAATTGAAGGTGCACACAAACTATAAAGGTTTTGGTATATTGACGGTGGATGACAACTGCTATGTGATGATTGTGTACGTACGGTGGTCAACGGTGGTTGGCAAAACACTGTGTTGTTAGCTGTAAGGTTGATTATCCGATAATTGATGGTGGTTTGAGACTTTGATCGAGTATGGTAGGGCACTATCATTTTCAGTCTAACAAAATCACATTAATAAGATTGCTAATTAAATAATACTACGTATACGTATTGAATTGAAGTTAAATGTATATGATTTATGTTTCTATGTTGTTATTACTCGATCCATAACATTAATAGATGCTTAATAAGCAACTCATGTATTGCATTGTATGTATAAAATGGTTTGGGTAAAATCTAAATCATTCTCTCTTACAACACTTATAAAAAATAATTGTCGGTATACATAAATTTTACCCACACTTTTTATAAGTGTTACTCTAGGGTACTTTTCTTGTAGTGTGTGCTATAAAATACGAATAATGCTATATATGCCTAAATACATGGACATAAAAAATAGACCTAATTTTCTGATAGGTTGATTTATCCAATCATTTTTTCACATCTACCAATCACATTTGTAGATCTGGATTTAGGTTTGTATATTTAGATCTACCAATAATTTTCCATAAAATATACGGATTACGCTGTACTAAGCATACGTTGTTAGGTACATTTATCAAAACTCAATGTAAAAATGAATATACTCCACCAAAGGGCCTTTGGTCTAGTGGCGGGTGAGTTGTCCCTTAACATAATAGTTGTGGGTTTCAGTCTCGTGGAAGGCATTATGTAAATATTCGTAGTTGTGTATATAATATGTGAGGTAGTTGTAGGTTTGCATTTTTTTTAAAAAAAAATTGAATACACTCCAATAATAATAAAAGAATTATAGACCCATCACTCGTCTCATCAATGGATAATGTATAGGAAGATTGATTGACACCACCCCTAATGAAATACTCCATAAACACATGGGTAGCATATGGCACAAAAGTTTGGTCTAGCAAATAGTTAACACCATGAACCATTTTCGGAAGTAGCAACATGTACAATTATGCTTTTAAAGGGTGTGTTACGTGATTTGATTTTTGATTTAAGACTTGTTAACCACTTTACCTTTTAGACTTTTGTTTGTTTTTGTAGCTTTAAATTACAAGTAGGTCTACATTACTATACATCAATGTTCGTTTCATTGTTAGCAAAACTAGATAAAATAGTAGTCATTGTTTTCATATCTAGTAGTGTTTTGGTTCGTCAAGAGAAAATATGTGATATACATTTTCCTTTTCTTTTTTACCGAGTATATATCATAATCTGTAATCACAATAATGACTTTAAACTTTAAAGCATACAACAATAGCTGTACACACAAAAATAAACAGAAAAGAATAATAAAATACATGTGTAAAATAATGATTTTGTTTGGAAATAACGTGTTAGGAGTTGAAACTGAAGTTGAAGTTTGTGGTTGGAGCTTATGGTTCTATTCAAAAGCTACTTCAAGAAACTTTTTATTTAATAGTGTATTTGGCAAAACTAGATGGTAGCTGGAGATAAAAGTTTATAACTGGAGTTGATAGCTAAAGCTTATTTTTTTAAGTTGAGAATTGGAGCTTATTTTTTACTGTATAATTGTTTGTAGGAAAATAATAAAGAAAACCCTAAGGGCTGTCAATAAGACTCTAACACGTAGATTAATATTTGTACTCTTATCATAATAAATATCATGACCCCCTAAATTTTTGTTGACCCCACCTGAATTTTTGTTCAAGTACAATCATTTTATGTGTGTCCAAATTGATTATTGACAGCTTTAAGGATGTCGTTAACAATACCCTTATTTGAAAAACTAGTTGGAGTTTAAAGATGCAAATTGATCTACACGGACAAAAAAAACACATGATAAATAAGTTATAAAAGGTATTTATGTAATTTCTCATTTAATAAGTTGTAAGCTTATTTTGAAAAGCTTATTTCTAGAGCTGATTCGGTTATTTATTTTTCAATAAGGTTTTAAATTTGGATGTACCATATAATGATAAAAGTTTAAGCTTATAAAAAAATAAGCTTAAGCTCTTAAAAACTCTAATAAGCTCGATAGCCGAACACCCTTAGGACTTCCGGAGGTTTAGTTTTTTCAAGAAGCCTTGTTTTTAATGTTGTGTTGCCAAATAAAGCTTATATAAGCTCGAACTTATTAAACATAGAAGCTCAAGTTCTGACTAGAAATTTAAACATATATATATGTATATGTAATATATATATATATATATATATATATATATATATATATATATATATATATATATATATATATATATATATATATATATATATATATATATATTGTTAATGTTAATTAATTAATAATGTATTAATATTAACAAAACATGTACTTATGCCAAGTTGCCAACGCTCGAAAGTGGAAATCAAATTATCCATGTAGAGCGGCTAACTTTAATATTCTCAATGTATCAAATTTTGTATCCTTCTTTCTCTAGCTCTTATGCATAATATTGGAAGTCGAGAACCAGTAACAATAACGACAACGATAATAAATTAATAATACTAATATTAATGATGATTTCTGTATGTATATAGAAACTCTTAAAAAATAAGACTCAATATTTCAAAAATTAACTTATTTAATTTTTCATTTAGTATTAATATTATTAGTTTCACCTCCGTTTCTCGAATCATCATCTCTACATACGAGCAAACTATTGTTATTGAGTCACCATCGTGGATAACTCATGAAGACCGGACATAATATATGACTATCGTCGACTCACTACAATAAAACATCGTATTCGGCTACATTGCACCTGTATCACACTAGTATTTATGACTCGTCACTTAAAATATTAGAATTCAAAAGCTGGACTTAATATACCGATGATGTTTTTCCGTTGCAATGTCATTTTATATACTAATCAATATGATTTTTTTTTCTCTTTTTTTTTTAAGTTAATGATAAAAACTTTATCAATTGATAATATTATTTTCGGATTTAAAAAACATACTCAAGTCTTAGGTTGTACTCAAAGTGATACATTAGTTTACAAGCAAAGAAATGGGATCCCCAAAGATACGGTGGCAGCATATGCTACTTCAATGTTCAAGGACTGCAATTAAGCCTTCATTTGTATTATTCCCTAACATCTTTGAAAATTCTTAATCTTATTTAAGAAGACATTATGTAGAAGGTCAATTATTAGCAATAATAAATAAATAAATATATATAAATAAAAGACGGTTGGCTAATTTAATGAAAGTAACAAAATATAGATTTTTTATCGACTTAAAACTTGTTTGATAATAACAGCACATTCTACATATATTATACAAACAAATTAGGGGAACCGAAAACTCTATTGTATCATTGTGCTTTGCCACGACTACAATATTGTTCGCTTTGTCTACATATCTGTTTTTTCTTGACGACCTCACAAGGACTTAACAATAGATCACTACTCATGCATCCTAGTACTACTTCCGTATGAGCACGCTTAACTACTGAATTCTCACTGGGTCTGCTGTGTTCGTGACCCTAACCCAAAGCATGTTGTGTCTTATAAACACAAGATCTCTCAAGTACAAGGTCGATTTTCAATTTGACTCAAAGTGTTAAATCTATACTCATAAGAAGTTCTGAATGTTATTGATTTGTTAGAGTTATATCTACATATCGAAAATTATAAATTCGTTGAAAAGTATATGACATATAATTTTGCAATAACCATCAGTAGCTAAATAAGTAATATCAAGTTAATATACTTGAACTAATTCCCTCATAATTAGCAAAAGTTTAAACAAATAAAGATGTTCATGTATAGATCTGATTATATAGACATGAGAATAAGGGTATAGGTTTGAAAGTTTTTATTATTGAACCATAATATGTATTATGTAATATATATAAAAAATGGTAAAAGTAACCATTTATCAGTCTCCGTTGATTGGTCTCGCGGTCAACATTAGAGAGATAAATCGTGAAACTATAATATATATGGGAAGAATCCATAGGGAAACTCTTAATAGTTTATATATATATATATATATATATATATATATATATATATATATATATAGTTTGGATCAAATGAGAACACCTTAAAAATAAGAACGGCTAAGAACGTTTCAAATGCACAATTACTTTTGATAGAATAGTTAGATTAACATTCGTACATCTCAAATATGCAATGAAAGTAAAATGTACACTTACAAAAATGCACAAAATCCAAAAAATGATTGATGCACAATTTTATATATATGTGTGTGTGTGTGTGTTTTCTATCAATATATTATCATTAATTATTAATAAGAAGTATTTTATTACCATATAAATAGGGGTTCTTTCAATGTTATAATATCAATCAATAATAATACCCATTCTTTATTTTACATGATATAATGATAGCTCTATGTTTAAAATGTTTAACTTATTAATGATTTTTTATGTATTATTTTTGTTGGTGCATAAATGTGTGTCAGTCAGTTGGTCAACGTTTGTACTTGTCAAAGTGAATTAGTCTGAGTTTGTGAAGTATTGAGTTTGTATATTTGAGTCTGTAAACGAAAAGTGAATACAGAAAATGTACAAGTGTTGGAGGGCGACACTTGACCAGTGTCGCTATTAGCGACACTTTGCTAGTGTCGCTAGTAGCAGGCTAGTGTCGCCAATAGGGTAAATGAAATGTATAAATAGCTTATTAGGGTTCATTTGTTTGGTTGGTCGTTTTGGTGAGCCGTATGTGAGTAACAGAGAAAAGGAGAGAGTGTGAGTGCTTGTAAACATTTGTTCCTTCAAGTGTTAATATATACAAAATGTTATAGAAATCGTGTGTTTATTTATTCGTTCAATAATCGCTAACTAAACGGATTCCGCACGTTTGGTTGATTAATCGATCCGATAGATTCTGTCAAAAGGGATCTACAAAGTGGTATCAGAGCCATGAATCAGTTATTCAACGGTTTCGGATCTTGTTTTGAACGGATTCTCGATTGAAACGAAGGTACGCGAAGGAATTTTATTGTTTATTATTCGTTTCTGAGTTATTGGGGTGTTAGAATCAATTTCTGGTGTTGTTTTCTGGGTTTGTTCATCGGCCATTCGTAAATTTTCGTTAGGTTTTCGAAAATTTTCGTTTTTAGGGTTTTTAGTGCTGACAGCCGCGATTTAGCGATACTTATCAGCGATACTCGGGCTTTCAGCGACACTTCCTTGAGTGTCGACAATTAGGGTTCCAGCGACACTAGATAGCGACACTTGATCTTGACTGATATTAGGGTTTCTGCGACACTTCATTTGTGACACTTAATTTAGTGTCGGTATACACTTCCTGCGGCACTTAACTGCGACACTTCCTAGTTCGAAAAAAAAAAAGTTTTTTTGGCGGAAAATTCGTGAAAAATTTTGCTGTTCCAAATTTTTTTCATAGACTTTAAAGTGTTCAATTTTTGCTTGGAAAAAGTTTCATTTTACCCGAACATTTTTTGACGTTTTTGAACGTTTAGTGACGAAATTTTGACTGGAAAATCGCAAAAATTTTTGCAATACCAAATTTTGTTTTAAGCTTCAAAGTGCTTAATTCTGGTTTGGAAAAATTTTTGTTTTACTCGGGCAGTTTTTGATATTTTTGAACCAAATTTGGAGGGAAAAGTCGAAAAAGAAATTTTTTTTTTGTAAAAATCGCCATTCAACTTTTGGGTTTTTGTGTTTCATTAATATTCTTGTTTAGAGATGTCGTTTCTACAAAGTGTCCGCAATAAGCCTCCGATGTTCACACAACATACTGACTATTCAAGCTGGAGAAAAGGTTTCGAGGCCTTCATCTCTTCTAACGATCCAGACACGTGGATACCATTACTTGAGAGATATGAAAGGCCAGTCAGGCAGTCATTGAAGGAACAAAAATTGAAAAACCATATAAATCAATGACACTCGAAGAACGTAAAGCACTGGATGATGAACGGAAGACTCTCACAGCAATTCAAAAGTCTTTATCGATGGAGATCTTAAAGCTCTTTAAACATCATAACAATGCTTATGATCTTTGGGTTGCCATCGAAAAACGCTGCAGTGGATATAAGAAGGAAAAAGAGCCTGAAGACGTGCCTCAAAACAGTGCATTCGTGGCTCAAATACAAGAGTTTGATCCTAATTATTCCAAATGTTTATCTTGTATGAAATTATCTGATAGTGTTAATAGATACATGGAAGATAATGAACGCCTCAATTCAGATCTTACAAATTTGATGGAGGCAAATTAAATTTTAAAGAAAATGAGAAAGTTTCTGATAAAAAGTTAAAGGCTGTTTTTGAAGAAACAAAAGAATTTAAAGCTAAATTCTTTTGACAGCAACATGTCATTGATAGTTATATAAAAATGATTTCTTTACTAAGAAAGGATCTTGCTGAATCACAATCACAAGTAGATGATTTAAAAAGAAAGCTTTCGAATTTTTCAACATCCTCCTTGGTATTTGATGAAATCCTTCAAACGCAAAGGACAAATACCAAAAGTAAGGCTGGTCTTGGTTATCACCATGTACCTCCTCCTAAGGACTATCTGCCTATGCCATCCAAGGATTCCATCAAAGACTTTGCGCCTTCTTCTTCCAAAGTAGAAAAAAATTATGTTAATGCACCAGTTAATGAGCAAGTTAGAAAGGCCAAGTTTGTTAGGCCTACATTTGTTAAGGCTGCCAGTATACCTCCAGTTAGTGTAGAGGAGGTTGTTAATGTAGAGGATATACCTGAAGAATTTAAATGTCAAACCTGAAAATATCATCATTACAACTAGAAATGATGATCGTTTTAAATGCAAAGGCAAAGCTAAGGTTGACAATGAATCCTCAAAAGTTGTAGCTGATAAATCTGAAAAGAATAAATCTTCAACATCAACTAACTCAACCTCAGGAACATCTACTTCAACATGTTCACCAAAGAGTGCATGTTCAACAAATGTTCCTGTTAATAGACCTTTGGCGTATTATCCTCTACCGAAACGATTTGAGGTAACTCATTGGAATCGATCGTATGTTGAGAGACGTTCTTGTTTTCGTTGTGGACAACAAGGACATATTATTAGGGATTGTAAGTTATTATCCCTATATAGGTTTGGTAGAGGGATGCCAAGAACTTCCTCTTATAGGAATTCTTTTTCAAAATCTTTTTCAAGGCGTGGTTCGTATTCACCTGTATCTAGTTGTGCATCATCAAATTCTCCAAAACTTATGGCCAGAGTAAACAAAGTTGTGCCTAGTAGAACTCAAGTTCAACAGTACAACATTGTTGAAAACAAATCATCTGAACCAAAGCAGGTTTGGAAATCAAAATCCACAAACAACACATCAATGAAATCAACTGAGTTTTTAAAATATCATAAACTTGTTGATGTGATGATTATGGATGATAGTGAACAACCCAAGTCTATCAAGGCTTGGGTGTCCCATAAGTACTAATGTTTGATTGTTTGTGGTGATGCAGTCAGGTTTTTATTAGCTAATATTTTTAGTGACTGCAAAGACGTGGATACTGTTGGAATGTTGTTTTCAGGGTGGTTATGTGTGATGATTTGTGATTGGATGAATGAATTTTCCGAAGTGTTTCGAGGTGGTAAATGTGGTTAAAAGGATTTGATTTGACTTGATATGTGATATTAGAACTTTTATTTAAACATTATCTATTTTTGTTTGTTAGTAATGCAACAGCCATTCTTTGTACTTTTTAGTATCAAAGAAATGCAATGTTGCGAAATTTATTATATTAAAAATACAAAAAAATATATGTTTAATATTTAAGAGGAGTATCTTTGAATTGGAATTACGAAAAGAATTTGCCATTCATGGGGAATAATTTTAAAAAAATAATTAAAAAATTCTGATTATTTGGATCAGAAATGTGAACAACAAGATTCTTAATTTTTGAAAAGGCGTTGGGTTGTGTATGTAAACAACTTGGGATATGATAGTACATAAGGAAACATGCATAAAAATGGAAATTTTAAGGTTTATGTTTGATGTGTCAGTAGGTTTATCTGACATATTTAAAATAGTTTTTTCAAACATTAGGTTCATCACATGATGTATTGGTAGGCATTAATACTTAAGTTTTCAAAAAGCATTATGTCAAACTTGCATATTATTTTATATAAAGTATATTATTATGTATGACATTAAGTTGAAATAGGATATTAAGTCTGAACTTTTGACACATAGTCTTAATATTTGGATGATTAACATGTTATGAACTATGTTTAGAGTCATAATGTGGTCTTATCTGGGGAAATATATTGGTTGACTCCTCTGTTGTATGAAAATACGGACCTGGTTTCAACTGATATATTTTTGAAAAGGACATAGGTACGTAGTCTGTGTTAAGTTACAGACAAATATTACGAACCCGTGGTATTCTTGAATTTATAAGATTGTACACTAAGTACATGAACATATTGCATACAAGCATTACCTAGTACTGGTTTGTGTTAAACCATGATACTCTGTTGTACTATGTACAGACCTTTATCTTCTGGTTTAATTGTTCAGACTGGTGTTTGTTCAACCCGAATCAATGTTTATGTGACTTTGTTGTACTTTGTACAGACCTGTCACCGCTAGTGAAACGCCCCGATTTTTATTTTTTTTTATAACTCTGAAAACGCATTTTATTCGGTCCCATACACTATTTTCAACTCATTATAACCAACACGAAATGTATACGACTCAAATACACAACTAAAACAGAATTCACCTATTTAATACCATTTCGACTCTTTTAAACCATCCCCTAGGCTCATTTTGAATTAACCACTTTTTCTCAATTTCAACTACTTAAATAACTCCTTCATGCTCAATTACACATGTTCACAACCTTACTTTTCCAATTTGACTCATTTTTTAACCAAACGACTCTTTTTGACACTTTGGGTAATTTCACCCATTTCACAACAAACTCATACTGTCACACCCCCAATTTCATGGTTTACGGAAGCGACAATTTGGGTGTGACTAATCAATAATCAAAGCACCAAAGTACAAGCAGACGACTCTAAATGAGACGTTTCGAAAATACTTTACATTACAAAAGTAATACAAGGTTTTAAGTCATAATAATACATCGTTAAATGAGTTCGCAAAAATGATTTTTAATACATAACGATTAACAAAATATAATGCAAGAAAATCTTCGTTTTGTTTGTAAGCATGCGACTCATACTAACTAGCATATCCTGCGGGCCATCCTTACTGAGCAACCCTACTGTTGCTGTTACCTGAGAATGCAACACTAAAAGGGTCAGCTATAAAGCTGGTGAATCTCACGGGTTTTCAAATAAACATTGATGTGATCAACATGATTATCCGACAAATTTATAACCAAACAATGAGTAAACAATGTAAACCGAACAGTGATATGTAATGTAACCGAACAATGATGAACCAATTAGGTTCCCGAACAATGAGTTAACCATTAAGGTTACCGAACAATGATTGGCCAACACTGATATTGCACTGAGCTATGATTCAAAGCATAACCCGATCTTTGCCTCCCGTTTTGGTGATACACCCGTAACAATTACTAAAGTGCCCGTTTTTAACTTGGTTGTAGCTAGCAACCCGGACGGGGACGTCACTCCCATGATAGTACTATCCTTTAGTAATCGTGCCTTATTAAGTTAATGAATCATACACTGTTGAGGACTTTTACCGAATTAAAATACTCGTGCATATACCGTACAATGAAAATCAAGACTGACAATGATAACCGAGCAATGTAACCAATGTGATTAACCGAATTAAATAACAATGCAGATAACTTGAGTTAATACTAAATTAACTAACCGAATAACAGTAATCACGAAAATAAGTTGTGTTGTATCCCCCCCGAATTAAAAAAAAAAACAGTAATCATTAAAAATGGGGCCGTGAGACTCACCTGAGTCTATCCGAGCAATGAGTATATCCGACGTGGAATAGACAATCCCCCGAAGTATCCTAGTGTCCTAAACACGCAAGATTCTAATGAGCATTCGTTTGTCTAATGTATTCCGAATCAATGTTTATCCGTTTAAATTATGTCCGAATGTTTATGCTTGTATTTTCATTTCAAAGTTTGTAAAAATGTATAGCCCGTTGGTGGTGACATGAGATTATGTTTCAAAAACATATCTTGCTTTGTTTTCGTAGAAATATTCATCGTGTATATATATATATATATATATATATATATATATATATAATGTTCTAAAACATAAGGTATGTTTGTTTGTATGAATATAACTCGTATATTCGTGTTTCAAAATCTAATATGATTTGTTTTTATAAAAATATCCATCTCGTATTATATATATGATAAAACTTTGTTGTTAAACCTAATTTGATAGGGCTGCACCGTTTTGGTCACATCTCCCTCATACGAACTCGGATTTAGGCGATCAAGCTGCCCAGACGACCGTGACTCAGAGGGTTACAAAATGCAAGTGACCCGTCAGGGTGAGGTCACACACCCGTCCGGGTGAGGCCCCATATCCGTCCGGGTGGGAGTTGATACCCGTCCGGGTGTCTTCCTTCACCCGTCCGGGTGGTTTGTTTCTATCAGATCAGTTCGTGCAGTTCATCCCAAACCCGTTTGTAACATAAATTTTCGGATATAATACATAAATATAACTTCGATACATGATAATATACGTTTGTAAAACACAAATTTAAACAAAGTTTAAGTTTTCTTACAATTTAAAGTTTGAAGCCGTGAGATGATGATGTACACGATGATGGTGATGATCGAAGATGATGATTATGATGGTGAAGATGATGTTGATTGTGTTGTTGTTGTTGTTGTCCGATGATCAAAGAAAGGAGAGGGAGACCGAGAGATGAGAGAGCGAGAGTTCAAGTTTGTGCGTGTGTGTGTGTGTTTTGCATTATTGGAGTCGGTTTAAACCGGCTCCAATAATTGATGGTGGTTGGTGATTTTTGGACCTGTGTTTGCGTACCCGATCGTAACGTAGTATAATGTTTTAAAATGATAATTTCCTAAAAATTAAATCGTATATATTTTTCATTGAAGTATTTTATAAAAATACTTTTAGTGAGTTATAAAAATATAACATTGTTTTACTTTAGATGTACAGATAGTTTTCAATGTACAAAATGTATTTAAAATTTTAACCAAGTAAATAATTATTATTCTCGTTAATAATACATTATTTAAAAATGTTTTTCACCAACGTCCGTATTTTAGTTTGCGCGTTCTTTCAGATTTATTTGTATGTGATTATTTCATATTCATTGTATTATATATATAAATACATATATAATATTCGGATACTTTTGTTTTAGTACTTACCGAGTACGAATAATTAAGGTTTAAATTAGGGGCTAATTTTGCCCTTTTTGACCGGGTGTCACATTCTCCCCTTGTTAGGAGAATTTCGTCCCGAAATTCAAGTGAAACCTAGATCCGCGTGTTTCTAAGGCCGACTATGTGATATGTCTAATTGTAAGGCATCCAAGTCCTCTCTCCTTGTTAGACTTAAGCCTACCATTTACTCAAGAAATGGGGAGGTTCGAATTCTACCCGACCGTTATGTCTACATGACCAGGTCGTCCCGTAAGTATTACTATGTTTTGGATTACTAATTCCCTGGATCCACCGAGTCTTACTGTGTTCATATAGTTTGTGATGGTCAGTAGTGTCGTAGCATAATTTAGACTCTATCAGTCCCCTATAGAAACTAAGTGGTTTAGCTTACATTAGTTTTATGTGGGATGTTACCCAGTGTATATAAGTTAACCGGTATGTTTTCCGGTATAATACAGTGTAGGATATGTTATTCCTATACATATGTAAGCTAAACCTCGTCTCATATAGAAACTATAGAAACTAAATTGTCATTTTTTTCCCTAACTCTATCGTGCACTTAGAATCTAGGGAAAACATAAAAGATATCAAGCAACAAGTAAGATTTTCGATCTTTACATGACCATTGTCTACATGACAGGGTCGGTCCACATTACTGAGTTTAACTCTGAATTGAACTTATAGTCCACCGAACTTTGCAAATCTTACTGTATTCCGAGTATTTCTAGTAAATTATCAATACCGTGCAAGATGTATAACCGTTCTATGTTAACATGTATAGGTTTCGAATACCTAAACCGAATAATATTTCCGAACCGGATCACCGAAGTGAATACCGAACTTACATCTTAACCGATTTATATACATAATCATGTATATCGAATTATATACCGTATTAGCTAACCGAATGCTATAGCTTACACTATCAATGGTTTATCCATGATTAGGAAGACAATTAGTTTTCCTCCGAATGAATGATTCCGACAAGATGGCTTATTTGTCCATGTATATTACCTATAATATCCGAATTACCGATCTCAACAGAAAGCCTCACCATTAAATTCTAAAATGTAATTACGTATTACACTACCGGATTCGACTAGCCACCATTTGCTAATCTAGTTATATTTTTAACGTCGAGGAATAAAATAGTTATTACGCCCGATTTAAAAGTCATGTACTATCTAACGTAGTTCGTAAAACAGTTCCAAATAGTTCATAAAAGAGAGACAAGTAGTTTATAAAACATAGTTACAAATCATAGTTGAAAACATTGTAAAGATTGTAGTTGAGGTTGTAGTTGAAATCGTAGGTAAAAATCGTAGTTCTAATCATAGTTCAAATCTTAGTTCAAATACGTAGTATGAATCACATATTTCCAAAGTTTGTACAAATGCCAAAACAGAGTATGCAGATTTTCAATGATAGTCGAAACTATAGTAGAATTCGTGGTTGAAATCATAGTAAGAATCACTGTTAAAACCATAGTAAAAATCATAGTTTAAATCCCTAAGTTTTCAAAGTTTGTCAGAATTTTTTTAAAGTTGTCAGAGTTTTCAAAGTTGGCACATATGCCAAATCAAAGTATGCCATTTCTAAAACCGAAGTTTAACCATAGATGGAATCGAAGTTGAAAATTATTAAACATATGTATCCAAAGATTTCAAGAGTCAAAGTTTACAAAAATGCCGGAAGCTATCACATCCGGAGGGATATTTTCAAAATTGGTTCGTCATTCGACGTAGAGTTATCCGTCGTAGGGTTTGCCATTACTGTTCAAATGAACTTGATAGACATGATAGGAAAAATTTCAGTTCTTAGAAGAATACCGATTTCCGAATGTTAATTATGATAGCGAGTGAAGGGCGATTTGCCGATGATCAATGTGCCAACTATGATGTTGTAACTTCCTAACTCTACCGTGGTAAGTCTATCTCAAAGAGATGACCCTCTAAAGCTAGGGTACATCCCGGTACTATTTATCCTGATTCGATCCACTTACAACCGGTAAGTCCTATGATGTATCCGAACAGTGAACATGTTTCCTAGTATCCGAGTTCTACAAATATTTATACTATATACAATAGCCTATAGTATATCCCGTGTCGTAGGCCTATTAATAGGTATACCAAGTATATTTCTGAATATCCGAGTTTTATATACATTATACACATACCGAGTATATTACTGAATTATATCTCCAAAGTGTTAACCGAATTAGATCACCTAAGTGTCAACCGAACAAGATTACCGAAGTGATAACCGAACAAGATCATCGAAGTGATAACCGATCCTTTATTCAAGTTAAATAACCGTACATTGTGACCGAATATGTTGAAGTGTATCCGAGACCTATATGTACATATACCATATATATACATATACCGAGTATATTACCGAACATCTGAAACCAATTGATATACATATCATGTATAGTACCCAATAAATGAGGCGTATCAATATGTCTTCAATATATATAATAGCCTAATCATATATGTATTTACCATATATATGTACATATATCCACCTAGTTGTGTCTAGCACAAAACAATCATGAGTCCCGGTTCTCTCGTGGTCAGAGTCTACTAATGCATTCCTGTTCAATATAACCCCTTTCAGATCTCACATCATCTTTATTTAATTGTACATAGTTAGCTACGCTATGTTAAATTAAACTCGTATGATAAATTCCTGAACCAGTTATACCTAATGAGGAATACTGCCTTACGGTTATAGTCTAGGCCTACTAAATGCAACCTAGTTCGCTATAACCTCAGTCTCTGATACCAATCTGTCACACCCCTAATTTCATAGTTTGCGGAAGCGACGATTTGGGTGTGACTAATCAATAATCAAAGCATCAAAGTACAAGCAAACGACTCTAAATGAGACGTTTCGAAAATACTTTACATTATAAAAGTAATACAAGGTTTTAAGTCATAATAATACATCGTTAAATGAGTTCGCAAAAATGATTTTTAATACATAACGATTAACAAAATATAATGCAAGAAAATCTTCGTTTTGTTTGCAAGCATGCGACTCATACTAATTAGCATATCCTGCGGGTCATCCTTACTGAGCAACCCTACTGTTGCTGTTACCTGAGAATGCAACACTAAAAGGGTCAGCTATAAAGCTGGTGAATCTCACAGGTTTTCAAATAAACATTGATGTGATCAACATGATTATCCGACGAATTTATAACCAAACAATGAGTAAACAATGTAAACCGAACAGTGATATGTAATGTAACCGAACAATGATGAACCAATTAGGTTCCCGAACAATGAGTTAACCATTAAGGTTACCGAACAATGATTGGCCGACACTGATATTGCACTGAGCTATGATTCAAAGCATAACCCGATCTTTGCCTCCCGTTTTGGTGATACACCCGTAACAATTACTAAAGTGCCCGTTTTTAACTTGGTTGTAGCTAGCAACCCGGACGGGGACGTCACTCCCATGATAGTACTATCCTTTAGTAATCGCGCCTTATTAAGTTAATGAATCATACACTGTTGAGGACTTTTACCGAATTAAAACACTCATGCATATACCGTACAATGAAAATCAAGACTGACAATGATAACCGAGCAATGTAACCAATGTGATTAACCGAATTAAATAACAATGCAGATAACTTGAGTTAATACTAAATTAACTAACCGAATAACAGTGATCACGAAAATAAGTTGTGTTGCATCTCCCCCGAATTTAAAAAAAACAGTAATCATTGAAAATGGGGCCGTGAGACTCACATGAGTCTATCTGAGCAATGAGTATATCCGACGTGGAATAGACAATCCCCCGAAGTATCCTAGTGTCCTAAACACGCAAGATTCTAATGAGCATTCGTTTATCTAATGTATTCCGAATCAATGTTTATCCGTTTAAATTATGTCCGAATGTTTATGTTTGTATTTCCATTTCAAAGTTTGTAAAAATGTATAGCCCGTTGGTGGTGACATGAGATTATGTTTCAAAAACATATCTTGCTTTGTTTTCGTAGAAATATTCATCGTGTATATATATATATATATATATATATATATATATATATATATATATATATATATATATATATAATGTTCTAAAACATAAGGTATGTTTGTTTGTATGAATATAACTTGTATATTCGTGTTTCAAAATCTAATATGATTTGTTTTTATAAAAATATCCATCTCGTATTATATATATATGATAAAACTTTGTTGTTAAACCGATTTGACAGGGCTGCACCGTTTTGGTCACAAAGGCTCTTTTTCTCAAAATAATATTATAACAATTACTTTACTCATTTAAAAGTGAACTTACAAAATTGGGGGTGTTACAACTCTCCCCCACTTATTGGGATTGCGTCCTCGCAATCCTTGCTCGCTTTTTAACATAAATTGTTGCTCATTAATCTCTTTTCTCGAGTTCTCTTCGGTGCTCAAAATTTAACAGTGATACTCTCACTCGGTGTGCTTAAATTTTATACATTCATTACTCAAAACCACTTTACTCTTTCGACTCTTAGTCAATAATTATTTAAACTCTTGAACATAAATTAGCTTACTATAAGTCTCTATTTCTCTTAGACACCTGAAGATGTCATCAACTCTTTTAAATTTTTATAAGAACTTAAAATAATAGGACACACTTGTACACTCCTTTAATGTTTTCTCCTCAAATAACTAATCAATCTCTTAAAATTTCAGACTCGGATAATACTCACTAATTATAATATATATACAGTTTATCTTTTCCTTTCTCGTCTATTTCATAATAATTCAACAATCTTAGATTTAATTTGTTCACTCAAACGTTTTTAAACTGATACACATATACTCTACCTCATATATTCCTCCAATTAATAGTAATTTTAATTGCTAACTACCACGAAATTTATAAATTAAATTCTCAAAATATCTTATTTTATCAAGTCTCTTCCGAAATCAATATTCTCCTTCTTTATATTAAATGATAAGATTTCGCCTCATAGTAAAACTCATTTCTTATTAATTCTCTTCTAAACTCATATACTTACTCCCATATAAGTATTATCATTATTTCTTCTCGCATTTTCGGGTAATCTATTATTATCCTTAGCTTTTTTTTTTTGCAATCAGCATCCAATTTATATTCATTCTTGTTTAAATCTCTATTACCGCAATTCGCACTACATTAGAAGTTGATTTATGCTCATCCTCAAGATCTCTTATTTCATATTGCATTGTCAATATTATATTTAGCTCATTAAGTTTGCATACCAAATTCTCATTGTTTCTCATTATAGATTTCAAATTTTAAATTTTAATAACTCTCTAATTACTTAGGGACTCAGATTTAAATTTCTACCACCTTATTATATACTTATGTGTTTATAACTCGTTATTCTCATGGTTGAATTACCAATCTTTTACTCAATCATCATAATCTCAGTTAATTAATTCCTCATTATAAATAACTTTCATATTTTCTCGCTTATCTCACGTCATAAAGGATGTCTGTTATTCTCCAAAGACTTTGAAGATAAACTTTATTGGAGAAGCTGCTGATGAATGAGAAAGAGTTGGTCATTAAATTTGAAGATCTAACTATATGTCAGTCACATGAAACTGAATATCAAGATTTTTGAAGACCAAGCTATCTCAATGGGGGAGTTTGTTGGTTCAGACTAATTGAAGACTTATTTGACCAACCTGCTGACATGGGGGAATTTGTTGGTGGATAAATGTGTGTCAGTCAGTTGGTCAACGTTTGTACTTGTCAAAGTGAATTAGTCTGAGTTTGTGAAGTGTTAAGTTTGTATATTTGAGTCTGTAAACGAAAAGTGAATACAGAAAATGTACAAGTATTAGAGGGCGACACTTGACCAGTGTCGCTATTAGCGACACTTTGCTAGTGTCGCTAGTAGCAGGCTAGTGTCGCCAATAGGGTAAATGAAATGTATAAATAGCTTATTAGGGTTCATTTGTTTGGTTGGTCGTTTTGGTGAGCCGTAAGTGAGTAACAGAGAAAAGGAGAGAGTGCGAGTGCTTGTAAACATTTGTTCCTTCAAGTGTTAATATATACAAAGTGTTATAGAAATCGTGTGTTTGTTTATTCGTTCAATAATCGCTAACTAAACGGATTCCGCACGTTCGGTTGATTAATCGATCCGATAGATTATGTCAAAAGGGATCTAGGTATTGGTTATTGTGATGAAGGGGAGTTTTGAGAGAATGGAGAGATGATAGTGAGGAGGTGACAAGTGTCTTCTTCCATTTCTCCACTCCTTCATTTCTCCATTTATTTCTTTAAATTTTTTGTGTTTTTTTCTATTATTATTATTTTTTATTTTTTTCCGTTTATTAAATTATTAAATTTTTGCATTTTGAAAATTATATTTTTCCTTTTTTTTTAAAGATCTTATTATCGGATTTTTTATTTTATTTTATTTTTTACGTTTTCAACCGTTTTCACGACTTGTTTATATTTCGTTTTTTTTTCACATTTTCAACCTTTATATGTTTTTGTTTTATATTTTTAACGTTGTTACATTTAAATGCAATTTTATAAGAAGTACTACAAAAAAAATATTTATGTGATGCACCATATTTATACCTTTTATAAAATACATTTTGAAATAACAAAATTATAACTTCAATGCATCGTAAAATTAATGTTGTGATGCACCATATTTTTTAACTATGATGCACCAAGATTTATACACTAATGATGTTTATTGTATATCTAAAAGTCGGAACGTTATATTTTATAACTATGATGCACCACTTGTTAATTCAATAACGATGTTTAATAGTATATATTGAAAGTCGATGCATGACATTTAATTAAACACTCGATGCATGATATTTAAACACAAGATGCATCTTTTTTAGAGAAAATTAGGGTATCATATTTTTATAATGGTTGAGAACACAATAATACTTTACTTTTATTGCATCTTGTTGTTGATATTCATCTGCATCGTAATATATAATATCCGGTAAATCACAAATGTGAAAATGATATAATAAAAGAAAAAAACTAAACAATAAACAAAGTTTTAAAAAATGTTAAAAACTATTTTTTTATTTAATTACTAAAAGTGATAATTTTTTTCTAAAAAAAAGTTAACAAATTTTATTTATTTATTTATTTATCTTTTTTTTTTTTGATAAAAGTGTTCTAGAAGTTTTTACAAGTTAAATTGTTTTGTAAAAAAAATATTATATGTTTTTTAAAATATATTTTTATAAAAATAAAGAAATTTAACAAAAAGAATTTAGAACAAATGGGAGATAGAAAAAAAAAATGGGGAAAGAGGGATAAATAAATAAAAAAGATAGAGAATTGGAGAATGGAGGAGAATTGAATAAAAAATGTAGAGAAATGAAGTAGGCACTTGTCACTTCCTCATTGACTTATCTCATTTCCCTCACTTATACATTTTCTCATAGGAACGTCACCCTATTATTTTATTGTTTTCATTAAATTAGTCTTTTTTATCCGAATTATAACAACCATTCGTCATAAGTCATAACGTACCCAAGTATATTGATATGGCTATCAATCGGCCAAAATCCTGTTTATCAACAAAACTCCTTTTATTTTATTTTCATCGGAGATTATTTTCGTCGGCGATAACAACTTACCATCAAATTATCATCCCTTATTAAATGGCAAAACACAAACCCGACGTTATAAAAAAAGGAAAAAAGAAAAACAATAGCATTAGAAAAATCCACATAAAAAGAAAAGTACGTCGAACAATGGCAATCTCTTTTCATACCACCCAAATTAATAAACATACCACTTTTATTATTTAAAAAATAGAAAAGTACAGAAAAGTACAGAATGTTAAGGAAAAATGATTGGAAAAGGTACAGAAAAAGTACAGTAATAATTGTGTTTTAAAATAAAAAATAGATAGGAGTGGTACATAAAGTAGCACCCCGAACAATATAGTGTCACCAAATACACTTTACCTCTCCAAAACAAAAAAAATGGAAGAATTCGAAAAGAGAAAATCAAAAGAAGACAAAATAAAATAGGAGGAAACTTTCATGTTCAAAGTTAAGATCAAACTACAAGATCGTGTTATCATTGTGATCTAGGTTGCATGATGATAACCTATATTTAGCCTGCGGGACCATATAATTAATAATAATAAATATATGACTTTATATTTATCTTAGATATTTTTTTAATCTATTTTAATTTTAATTGGATATACTTTTCCAATACTCCGGGTGTGTTTGGCAAAACTAGCTGGAGATGTAGATGGAGATGGAGATGAAGTTGAAGATGGAGATGGAGGTTAGAAGCTGGAGCTAGAGCTTTTATTTAAGGCTGGAGCTGGAGATATTATTTGTTAATAACTGTTTGGCAAACTAGCTGGGGCTGAAGCTTATTGATGTAAAATGACATTTTAGTACATGATATTATACAACTCTAAACTTTTAATAATGAAAAGAAGGGTAATATTGTAATTTTATATTTAGGGGATGGAGATTCTAGGAATAAGCTAGTTTGAGGAGCTTCTAAATGAAGGGATTCTCATTTAAAGAAACCCTATTATATTTTTTATGTCAAACAAGGATTGTGAAATTATAAGGGATTGAGATTCTTAAAATTAGAATCTCCATCTCCTAGAATCCCCAATAATCCCCAATAATCCCCTATTATTACAGTTTTAGTTTCTAGTTTACCAAACTTTAGCTTATAAATGTGAATGTTTGTGACCTTTTTATTATATTCAAATCAATAATACTCATGTTTTCGCTATTTTACAAGGGTTTGTCTTCAATACTTATCCATCAAACCATTTAATGCATTTAATGAACTCTTTATATCCTTTTGTGAATGTATATTAATTCGGGTTTTGATATTCATAGCCCTTAGGGCATTGTTTAACCCTTCTAAAATTATAGTCAAACTATTAATTAAACATCAAGTTTCCATGTATATAACAAATTTTTAATTAATATTATCATGATTATAAGTAATTTATGGACTGAATGCATTGTAAATATAGAATGTTGTGTTTAATTAATAGAGATGAGATCATTAGAGTATATGAATTTATCATCATGATTATAAGTAATTATGGAATGAATGCATTGTAAATATTATCATGATTAATATGAATTTATCATATTGTGCCATGTGTACAAAGAGAGTGTTCTACATGTACAATACCCATTTACCCCCAACATCAATTATCTCACAAACGACAAATCGAAAAATTATGAAAATTGCACCATTAAATTCGTCGTTTTCTCCTCTTCGATTTGCCGTCCCTCAAGGCACACTTTCCACAAAAAAAAATTTTCTTCTTTTTTGATGGGTTTCACATTTTAATAACACATGTGTTAAAGTGTTAAAGTGTTACGTTTAGGGTTTAGGGTTTGGGGTTTAGGGGTTAGGGTTTAGGGTTCGAGGTTTGGGGTTTCTCCCCTAAACCCCAAACCTCAAACCCTAAACCCTAACCCCTAAACCCCAAACCCTAAACCCTAAACGATTTACAAAACGCTAAACCCTAAATCTTTCTGAATCCTAAACCTTGAACCCTTCTAAACCCTAAACCCTTATAAACCCTAAACCATCAATCATACTAAACCCTAAACACTAAACTCTAATCCTAAATTAAATGTACAAGTATGTAGTAACACATGTGTTAATAATTTATAAAACCCACCTTAAAAATGAAAAAAAAATAAAATCGTCGAAATATGCCTTGAGAGACGGCAAATCGAAGAGGAGAAAACGACGAATTTAATGGTGCAATTTTCATAATTTTTTGATTTGTCGTTTGTGAGATAATTGATGTTGAGGGTAAATGGGTATTGTACATGTGGAATATTCTTTTTGTACACATGGCACAATATGATTGATACTTCCATACTTTGATAAATTCATGTACTTCCTTGAACTTTTCTCTTAATTAATAATTTAAAATTAATTTTGGTGCCTTAAGTCTTATTATTATGTATTATCGATCTGAACATAATCCGTATTATGTTTAATAGATTTTCATTATTATTGCGTAAATCAAAACCCGGTTAACATTATTATTTGTCGGACGTTTACTACTATAATTTTAGGGTTTTGCTAACATGTGTCCCTGTCGCACACGTTAAAGTACATTTAATGAAGTCGAAATTTTCTTATATATATCAGAATTTGTAATTAATATATGCATAAAAAAGGTAAATATTAGATTGAATTAATGAGTATTAAATGCAAATGATAATATTTAAGGAAATTTCAACTTCATTAAATACATCTTAACATGTGCTACGGCCCACGGGACACATGTTAGCAAAATCCATAATTTTATAATGATATAATATATACGTAGTATATAAAAAGGTTCGATTGTTAGAGATTAAAAACCCGAAGAAGTGACGATTACTACACTTAATAAAAATGGTTAAAAAGGGAAAGGTTTCATTATGGTAACATCGTTGGTTCCCCACTTTCACGACTTTCAACCTGACTTATGTGCTTACATATATATCTAATATCTTTATATCTTAAAAAAAAAAAGAAAGTAAAATAGGTTAAATGAGTAAACTTTATTTAGGTTTTGTTTGGTAAAACTAGCTGGAGATGGAGTTGGAGCTGAAGATTATAAGCCGGAGATGAAGCTTTTATTTGGGCCTGGAGCATGAGCTTTTATTTTTTAATAAGTGTTTGACAAACTAGCTGTTGTTGGAGCTTATTAATGTCAAATGACAGAAAGAAATAAAGGTAATATAGTAATTTAACAAGTAAGAGATGGAGATTCTCAAAATAAGCTAGTTCTAAGAGATTATCTTTTAAGGAATTATTTTTTGAAGAATTCATGCTTTTCATTTGCCAAACAAGGATTCTAATTATGTAAGGAATTGCGATTCTTAAAATTAGAAGCTTAATATTTTAGAATCCCTCATAATATCTTAAAATAGAGTTGTCAAACACACCCTTAATGTATACAACGAAATATATTACTCACAACTATAGTAAAATCGATTCGACGTAAATTATATGACAAATTTTATGTAAATAACATATACATATTGGAAACTCGACCCTCAGGTAACAAAAATATTTTACTCGACTAGATTATTTAAAAGACATTTTTAACTCCAATCATTTTTCTTTGGCCGAGTGGTTGCAATATTCAGAAGAAACACCAGAGCAAAACAATTCGCTAGTGTTCCCGCTTCTGATAATTTCAAACTGTTGAGACAGAGGGAGTAGTATAAAAAGATATTTTCGTATTAACATTTATGAAAATGAAAATAAATAAATGATCATAGTTTAAAATTTCAAATAGACAACAATAGTTAAATTATATAGAATTCGAGATAGAGATTTATTTATGTATTTATTATTATTATTAATATTATTAATTTTTTTTTTTTTTTTTTTTTTTTATAAATATAGATACACAAAATGTATGCATCTGCATGTTCCTCTGTTTTCTCTCTCATCTGGTGAGGGAGTTTGACAGAAAATGGAGTCTCTCCTTTTCTAATCTTCAACACTCCTGACTCCTCTGTTTTCATGGTGTTTCTCCTTTAAATTTACATTTTTGCCATCCTCTCTATATCTACAAACTACACATCTTTTCTTTTTTCCTTTTATATATAAAAATATATTACTACTCCGTATTATACATATAAATAATGATAATGATGATGATGATTATAATAATTATTACCTCATTTTTCACTGAAATCAATCTAGCAATTCTCTCTCTTTAAATTCCCTCACATCTCCAACAAAATCTAGAATCAAATCAGCTCATCTGTACGCATTTTTATTACATCGTTAAATTTAATGTTCATTTTGTGCGATTCGTGTGTTTGATTTACGAATCGGTTGATTCACAGATACCGATTTGATCAAATCAGTAAATCAGAGAAAAATGCGAGTGAAGGAGATGTATCCGTTATGTTGTATATCATTAGAGAGTTCAGAGATCGGAGATAATTCGCCGGAGCCGGTGACGTCATTGTCGAGGTCATATTCGGTTGCTGATATGAGATCCGACGGCAATGCGGTTGGATGGCCGTCATCTGGATCTGATTCCGGTTCCGGAAGTGGTAGTAGTTTTGCAGGTGTTTTATATAAATGGACTAATTATGGTAAAGGATGGAGATCCAGATGGTTTGTTCTACGAAACGGCCTCGTTTCTTATTCCAAGATTCAACGGCCGGAAAATCTCACTGATGTTAGGTTCATCGGCGATGTTTCTTCCGGTAGACTGAAACGTCTTAATAGTTGTGGCAGCAGTAGACGTAATAATACTAATAAACATCAGAAAACACTTGGAATTGTTCATCTAAAGGTATATATATTCAACACCATTTGTAATTAAACCCTAGCTTGCACATTGAATTGAATGATCATATAATAAGAGCAGTAAGTAATACTAATAACTTGATCGAATGTACATTCTGATTTAGGAAAAAGTATGATCGCGGTTTTATGCCTCATATTGCGTACTATTAGCAGTTCTGATGATGATCATTTATGATCATACATGATGATAGATAGATGATTTATGTATGTAAAAGTTAGATAGATAATAGGAAAAGGACTAAAAGGAAGGAAGGAAGGAAGGACTGGATCTTGGGGTCACATCAAGAGGGCCACATAAAGTGGCTATATCCAATAGGATAGGTTTAGCTTTTGTGAGTGTATAGGTCTACTTGTTTATCTAATACTGTGACACTAGCATACCATTTTGTGCTTATTTGATCAAAATCTGCACAAGTTTTTGCTTTGTCCTTGTTTCATACCCCCTTCATTTCTTTTGGATCTTGTCTTTTGGTGAGTCTGTCTCTTTCATTTGACTAACTCTATATACTACTACTTGACTTTATATATACAGATTTTATCCATATGTAGTCTTCAAGTATTGTGGTCTACTAGTTTTAATTTCCATTTTAACTGATTAATTTTAAAATTAATGACTTGCAAGTTCATTGAATGTTCTGCTGGAATGGTGGGTGAGAATAAAGTTTCTGGGTGAGAATAATTTAAAGATCATAACTTTCCATTAAACACACCAGAGTTAAGTAAGATGTTTAGTTGACTATACTAAAAGGCGCTGTTTGGACATTTTTCTTTGATGTTATTGCTTGATCTGCCTATTTTGATTGAATCTATGTTCAACATTGTTTTTCACACCAATTTGTTCATTATTTTGTCTCATTGGGCTTGAGGGTTTGCGTCGAGTTGGTTAGACGAGCTCGTTAGTGATCTCGAGTCTCAGAAATTTATAAATTATTGAAGAACAATGTTAACGTGGGAATTATGGTAATTTCAATGTATTGGTGCAGATCTCCTCATTTCGAGAGAGCAGATCGGATAGTAGACGGTTTTATATATTTACTGCAACAAAGACACTTCACTTGAGGACAAGTTTAAAGGAAGAAAGAGTTGCCTGGATAGAAGCTTTGGCCTCTGCTAGAAATCTGTTTTCTCTAAGAAGAATAAATGACAAGTTACCAATAATACCCAGTGATATATCACTCTCAACCGAAAAATTAAAGCAACGTTTACTTGAAGAAGGCACAAGTGAGGTATTAGTCAAGGATTGTGAGAAGATTATGCGCTCTGAATTTTCTGAAATTCAAGGGCAAGTTAGAGTTCTCTGTGAAGAGCGTTCCAGTTTACTTGACACCTTGAGGCAACTAGAGGTGAATTTCCTCAAACTTTCCTTTTGATTACAACTTTCGGTAGTTAATATACGCTAAACAAGTATACTGGGAATCTATCAGGCTGCTAATATTGACAACGAAGCTTCTGGAGTTCCTGAAGGCGAGTATCAATTAACACAACACGAGTTTTCAGATATTCGACGTGCAAAATATAGTGGTAAGTTGTAATTCATTCATCATGTTACTCACTTTATATCAGTTATAAATGCAACTATATGAATATTCAGAATGGAGTACAACTGAATCGTCGGATGATGTGGAGAAACAAGATCTTGAAGAAGTTTCAGAAGACGAAGAAACATACTTTTTTGACACAGAAGATCATTTTCCTGGTTCGACAAATCAATCTGAAGTTATGGATGAAATAAACACCAATAATTTGCAATTTGAAAGACGAAAGAAGCTTCCTGAACCAGTCGAAAAAGAAAAGGGAGTCAGTTTATGGTCAATGATTAAAGACAATGTCGGGAAGGATCTTACACGAGTATGTCTGCCTGTTTATTTCAACGAGCCTATTTCGTCTCTACAGAAATGTTATGAAGACTTGGAATACTCTTATCTTCTAGATCGTGCATATCAGTATGGAAAAGAGGTATAACTTGTAATCTATTACTTGCTGGATTGTATAATATACTTGTGAAATGTGGTAGAAATTTAATTTGTTATGGGGTGTTGATGTTGTGTTGTTGTCCTAGGGCAACAGTCTCCAAAGACTCTTGAATGTTGCAGCCTTTGCGGTTTCTGGGTATGCTTCATCTGAAGGCAGGCATTGTAAACCATTTAATCCTTTACTAGGGGAAACATATGAAGCTGATTATCCTGAGAAAGGAGTTCGCTTCTTTTCTGAAAAGGTTGGCTGTCCTACTTTAATCCTGTTTATACGAACGTCAAAGGGCCATTTTCGGTATGTGTTCTGAAAGTGATTATTTGATATTGATAATTTAGAATCAGATAATTGGCTTTGATTAAATGGAGTGTATAGTAAATAGTTTTTGGATGTCTGAAGTTGTAATAATCAGATCTTTGAGTATTTGACAGTTCTGATTATTTAAGGATTCAATCGGTAAGGTAATAAAATTTGTGAGAAATGAAAAACATTTGCATTGTCAAATTGTAGATGTAAGATAATTGGTTCCAAAATGTAAATCCAAACAGATCCACCTCCATAATGTAATAGTTTTTTGAGAAAAATTTTAAATGCTAGAACATGGACATGGCGAATTTAGTTAATAGTCATTATGAACGAAAAGTCAATCATGTTTGTTTGTAATGATATTTTATTATCACCATGACAGGTTAGTCACCATCCCACCCTGATAGCTTGCCACTGTGAAGGTAGAGGGTGGAAATTTTGGGGAGACAGTAACATAAGATCGAAATTTTGGGGCAGATCAATTCAGCTTGACCCGGTGGGAGTTTTGACCTTGGAGTTTGACGATGGTGAGGTTTTCCAATGGAGTAAGGTATATGAATACAAAAGTTTTTCATCTTTATTTGTTTTACTGTATTTTACACATTAGATATATGTGTATGCATTGTTGGCAGGTCACCACCAGCATTTATAATCTTATTTTGGGAAAATTATATTGTGATCATCATGGACTTATGCATATACGTGGTAATCGAGACCTGTCATGCAAGCTCAGGTTTAAAGAACAATCTATTCTTGAAAGAAATCCTCACCAGGTAAACCTAAGGAAAGTTCGTGTTGTTGCATTCTTGACTTAAAAGGCTATTTAATTAATGTAACGTTGGATGCCTATTTTAACAGGTACATGGGTTTGTTGAAGATACAAGTGGTAAAAAACATGCCACAGTATTCGGGAAGTGGGACGAAAGCATGTATTATACAATTGGAGAGGGGACTAGCAAGACAAAGGATATGGCTGATGAAAATATATTGTGGAAAAGAACTATGCCCCCTGTTAATCTGACTCGTTACAATTTAACTTCATTTGCTATCACGTTGAACGAGTTAACACCAGGATTAAAGGTAGACATCACTTTTATAATTCAAATTGTGTGTTCTTTTCTTTTCTATGTGTGTGCACGCGCATGCATATGTGTGTCTGTATCTGATTGTGGGTGTCTGATAATGAATTAAGGAGAAGCTTCCACCAACAGATTCAAGGCTTAGACCAGACCAAAGGCATCTGGAGAACGGGGAATATGACATGGCAAATGCTGAGAAGCTACGACTAGAGACGAGACAGAGAATGGTATGGATCTCAAGGCTTCTTAAATTTTCATAGATAATTATATCTAAATGCTAGTGGCACAAAAGGTAACACACTTATCTCAAACATCTATTTTGGGTAGCACGGTATTTTCTTACTCATAAGAAATACAAACCTCCAAATCTTCAATTTTAGATCTTTATGTAATTGGCGCAGGTAACAACCATTTTATGTCATACCATAAAAAAGGAAAAATTTGAAGTCAGTTATCCTTAAACTAGAAAACAATTGAAAGTTGATTACTGAAAAAAGAAAAATTTAAAGCTCCACAGTGTAAAATAAAATCTTTGTAAAAGTTTTTACCTTTTTATGAGTGAAAAGAAAGCTATGTTAACCATAATAGAAATTTGAGGAATGTTGGTTTATGTTTTTGGCAATTAGCTTTAACCTGAATGAATGACTTTATTATGCAAGTATCACACTCAGTGTATAGACATATACAGATAGCACCAATTTTGCTTAACAGTATTCTAAAATCTTGTAGTCACGAAAATTACAAGACAATGGATGGAAACCACGGTGGTTTGAAAAAGGCGGCGAAGATAGCACCTATAAATACATAGGTGGATACTGGGAAAAAAGAGAAGAACAGAATTGGGAGGATTGTCCAAATATTTTTGGCGAATTCAGTAAAGACATTGTTAATAAATCCATGGTCGGAACATGAAAACGTTAAGGTAATAATTGTTTACTTTCTTAATCGTACTTGGCTTTAAAAATCCATATTTTTATGTTAGTAATTTAGTACCAATACGACACCATTTTGATTTTGTAGAGGGATTCTACAGTGAAACTTAGACTAGTTCTTTGAGATTCTTATTGTGACGATATTAAGATTATCAATCTTTGGGTTTGCAAATGGAGATGTGAGCTCCAAGTTAGAAACCATCGTCTCCTCCAGGACCTCCACGGCTGTAGCCTTTGTAATTTTATATAGTGTAGTTGACATATTAGCAAATTAATTTAGATGAGTCTACTCTCGTATTGTTTTGGATGATTAAAATAAATGAAAAAAAAAGAGTGAAATGCCCAAATTGTCAAAAGGAATTGTTTAGATTAGTAGGTTTTCAGAGATTGTTAGAGATGATTGTATTTAGGAAAATTGTCAAAGCAAATAGTTGTATGGTAAAATTTTGTCAATGCAATGCCAACTTCAAGTCTGTCCATTTTCCAGCAACACTTGTACTTTTTTTACATGATTTTTTATATTATTGGTATCAACGAGCATTTTTTATTTTTATTTTGGATTTTGATGAGTGTTTAATTCGATTTGTTTTGGTTAAAGTTACTTGTTGTTGGTACATGCTCTTGATTTCTATTCAAATGTATTTTTTTTTTCTGATGCCTTTTCAAGTTCAAGTAGAGGTTCAAATGAATACAAACTTGCTGGTTCAGGTTCTGAATTTTTGCTACAAATACAAGCTTGTAGAGACGTATACTTTTTCTCTTTGAGGAGAACGACTGTGGGAGCCTAATTTATTAAATCAATTGATAAGTATATTAAGGGTAAGATTTAACGGGTAACTACATTTTGAAGTGAAAGACAAAGAAGGTGCATATGATCTCAATTGTTGATTCTTGTTATCAACGGCCCTAGATTTACAAGACTTTTACATTTTGTGTAATTTGCAGCGTTGTTGAGATGTAATGAATCTGAGTCGCTGAGCACAAAAATCAACGGGTAAAATTATCTGTCTTTCTTTCTGTACAAAATGCAGCTGGCCCATGATCCACACCATAATACCAATCATAATGGAAGTAATTTATGTCAAAAAAACTAATTTCATTAACTGAGGCGCAATTTAAGTTATATAGTACCTCTGTCTCAATTTTATTGTATGTTTCTTTTTTGGGATGTTACAAAATAATCGTTTACTTTCAACTTCAATAAATCAGAAAGTGTTTAGGTGGAGAATAATGAATTTTTATTGGTAAGCAGTCATTGATTGTACTTTTCTTAAACTGTATGTAGGTTGATTGTACTTTTCTTAAACTGTATGTAAATTTGTAGTGAATAATTATGTTGGGACCGAGGGAGCAATGCACTATGGCAAAGCAAGTGTTTTGGGGGCATATTTACATAATTACTGAACTTGCATAGAAAATTATATGCTGTGATATTGCTCTCTAATTAATCTCTATTCTAGAAATTAAATAGTGTAGTTCAAACTCAAAATTTAATAACATGGGCAACTTGCTTAATCATATTGCTTCGCTGTTCATAAGAAGGGAAAATTTAGGAGGTGCAGTGTGATGAATGGTACAAGGCCTCAATTTCTAAGGGCCTCAATTTTGTTTCAGTTTGGGCCTTTTAGGAGAGTACGAAGGTCAAAAACATTAGTGGGCTAGAAAGGTAGAGGACTTGCTATGAATATTTTCCCAATATTGATGAACTTGTTTTATACGTAGTTTTAAATTATCATCTTACATGTTGTCATGTTGAAGCCTTAAGGGCCTACATTCTAGTATGGTTCTAGAGTTTTTTCATGACCAGGTGGGCTATTGATGGCCAAGGCCCAACAGTTGCAAACTTTAAAGATTTGTTGGACCATGTATGACTTGATTAGCCTTAGATGTCCTGTTATGTGTCATCATATTAAGACTCGTGTCCTATAAAATTACTTAAACAGGTTTTACATATAAAGTGTCCTTAATAAAACTATACTGAGTAGTACACTGGGACTTAAAAACTAGTTTGTCCTACAAAATGTTCTTTTGGGACGCCATTTAAAAAGTGTCCCGTGAATCGGTTCTAAAAACTCATTGTTATTGTACTGTGACCTGCATGAATAAGAAGTAAATGACACCCAACAAATTAAGACAAAGTAGCTTTTCATTCAATTCATTAAAGCCTCTTATCATATAAACAACAAAAAGTGGCCTTCTTTTTACATTTCCATTTTAATTTGTTCCTTATTGTATTTTACAAAAGGTTAGAACCAAACAAGGCATATAACAAACAAAAGGGAAGAAAAAGCATCAGCATTTTTGCATCAAAAGGCAAGTGTAAACCAAATGAAAATACCAAATTTATGCATGGCCTACAAAGTCATCTTCTTCCAACTCAATACCTTCTTCAGCAAGCCTATGCTCCTTATAGACATACCATCTTGCCCCCACAAGAAATAACCCTAAGTTTAATACACTTAATATTGCAAGTAACCAATAGAAGTTGTAAAGCTTCCCTTGGTTCAAATTATCAGCTATCCACGGATGCGTGTCTCCTGTAATCTTGTGCACAATTGTCACTAAAAGAGAGCTAAAGAAGAACCCTAACGATAACGTGCTTAAAAACAATCCGGTGCTCATTGTTTTCATCCCTTTTGGGCACTCCCTTAGAAAGAAATCTAGTTGGCCCATATAAGTAAACGCCTCACCAGACCCCACTAATAAAAACTGTGGGACCAACCAAAAGACTGAAAGTGGGACTACTTTAGTTGCATCATTTACTAAACCATGTGACCGGGCCACATTTAGTCTCTTGATCTCAGTTAAGGCGGCTGCAACCATAGCCAATATGGATAGGACTAGTCCTACTCCTACACGTTGCAATGGGCTTAGCCCTTGTGGGTGTTTGAGGAAACGTTTGGCAATTGGTGCAATAATACGGTCGTAAATTGGGACTGTTAAAAGGATGCTTCCAACGAAGAAAACAGTGAGGGAAGCCGCTGGGATTTGAAACGATTTTCCTATGTGTCTGTTCATTGTTGTTGCTTGTGACACTGAAAATGTAGTCATTTGGGCATAAACTGTCCAAAACAATATTGTTGTAGCCCATATTGGTAGCATTCGGACTACCAATTTAACTTCCTCCACATCAGTTAAAGTCGATAGACTCCATTTATCAACCATCATCATTGATTCATATGATCTTTCGGTATCTTTAATCGCTGCCTTGTCAAGAAAACTGAAAAAAAATAGGACAAACCATTAATCATAATCGAAAATTTCTATAAACATCTCAAATTAATGTTAGCTAAAGTGAATAAGCTTTTTTCAGAATACACTTCAAAGTCTTTAACTTCGAACATTAGACAATTTTATGTTAGTAATATGTGATATGTGCGAGACATTATTGTTTCATAATGTATTAAACTATTTACTTAATTTTATTATCGTGTGTATCCAACTTTCACACATCGTTCTCGAGTCTAAATGATGAGCTTATCAACTTGTTTCACTAATAAGAGATCAAAAGATGCAAATATCTACAAGTCTTTTGGTTTTCACATTGCAAGTAGCTACATATATAACATCAGATATTATTATTGATTGATATGTGACAGACTGTTGACAACCTCTTGATTTGTTTTTAGCACAACCAAGAAACACATGCATAGCATGCACTTTCCTTATATGTAAATGTGTTTCTTAATAAATGGTTAAATTTTGTACTTTAGGTATTGTTTATCGAGTTACTCGGAGTACAGCACTAAAATTACAATAATACGATAGGTTTTATGATTAAACGTCTCTTGTACAACACTAAAAACCATGTTGATAATAACGATAAAATTATTAATAACAATAAACATTTAGAATATAAAGAATATATAGTTTTACGTATGGGATTGATCCATACACCACAAAAAATTATCCGTACACCACTGAATATGTTTTATGTTATTGTACGGTACAACACTGTAAAACACAATTAGTGGTGTATGGATAATTTTTGATGGTGTACGGATCATCACACTTTTACGTACCGTTTAAGTAATTTAATTTCAAGTTAGATTTGTGGATGTACACCAACTACGACAGTCTCTCGTATGTACAAGATTTTATGAAGTTGGTGCAATTGAATATGTGGTCCATGTTAAGTACGTAAAGTAGTAAACAGTGCTTGTACCATGTGCATTGATGTATGTACTTAGATTTGGCATAGATACTATCAGTGATTTTTAAATGTATATGTATTAAGTATTACTCCGTATTAACGTTAAAAGAGAGAGACAAATTCGAAGTGGTTCCAAAGTTTTTGAAAAGGTGAAAAAATAGAGGGAATCATTTTGGGGTTTGTCGTTGTGGATAATATATATATGTGAATTAATTTATGAGTTATACGGAGTAGTTAAGTTTATATTGTTAATTACGGAGTACTATCATTACCATGCATAAGCATAACCATATGTGAGTCTACATGTGTGTTTATTTAGATACGTCCTTTAATTTTATTTAATTTAAGGGATAACATCGGTAGAAGTAAGAAATTTTATTTACAACAAACTTTATTAAATATACACAAATCACTTACGTATTACTCTCTCCGTCTCAAAATTATAGTTCATGTTTCCTTTTTCGGACGTCCCAAATTAATTGTCCACTTTCAAAAATAGATAGTGAAGTTTGGTTGTGATACCATATTACCCTTAAGTGAAATTATTATTACACACTTTTAAGAAAACAGTAATTAATTAGTTAAGGGTAATACTGTGATTCTGCAAAAAGTAAGAAACATAAAGCAGTAATTATTATATTTTTATTAAACTGCATATTTTTTGTCGGGTGACAATAATTTTGGGACGGAAGGAATACTTACACTAATATTACGTAAGCTTGTGTAATATTAACATTAGAGATCATTTTCCTTAATTTAAAACCGGTGATGATCCTAGAGTGCAGGCGATGGGATCGAATATATCTAATAATATTTAATTCAAGATATTCAACGAAATTTCTTTCGTTATCCATTGATTGTTGATAATGATGAAGTCGTTTATGGTTTGGAAACATCTTGTCTTGTATTATTGTACTCCGTATATAATATATAATATAATATGATTAACAGTAGTACGTTGTTGTTTCCATGCACTTGATTGACTAATAATTGTAATTAATTAACCTCTTAATGAATAATGTGTTATTAAAAAGTCCATGTGAAAACAAAAGGTTGGTTTGTAATTTCTATAGACTAGGCAGATCAATTATTGGTATAAATAATCATGAAATATTGGTGGCAAGATTGGCGTATTATTCTAGTTGCTTGAGTTTGGACAAAAGATGGCACCCACAAGCTTAATTGGCTGGTAAATCTACAACACACGATCAATCCTTGTTGTATCTTTTATTGGCTATCAAATATTCAAAGTATATTTTCATCAATTATTTTCGTTATATTAATGATTGATTAATAATAATAATTAATTATATATGGGACCAATATGAAGATAAGTTTTCTCATCATAATCTTAATTAATTAATTAAATATCCTCACATGTCAACATATAATTATGCACCCCATATGCAACCAATTTTACTTTACAAGAAAAAGGGCAACCTAAAATTTTGAATTATTCAGTTCTAAAGTTAATTCGAACGTTAAATGTAATTTATAACTTCTTTTAATATAACTAAAGTTTTATAGCTAACTTTATATAAGTTTGGTTCACTTTTATGGCATATTAATTATAATACACAAAACCCTACGTAATACACAAAACCCTACATAATTATTAGGGGTGTTCACTATTTGGACAAACCGAATTGTCCAATTGGACAATTTGGTTTGGACTATTTGGTTCGGATAATTTAGTTTTTTGGATCGGTTCGGTTCAAAACCGAATATTTAAATTGATTTTTGGATTGGTTTTGGTTATCATTGTAAAAACCGAATAGTTCAAATTAACCGAATTATAATATACTTTGGTAATGTTTTCAACATGTGTACATATTAATTGAGTTAATCACCCATTATTATGTATACTAATACCATTATTAACTCTATTTATCATTTATCACAAAAGTCTAAACTATATTTTAGTTTTGTCTTGCAAATAATTAAACTTTTGTCAAGAACTTACGAAACGTGTCAATTAGTTTTGTTTAATATTAAAGTATCTTGATTTTGTTTTAATGATTTTATTATTTATATATGAAAGCGTAAACTGAATAGTAGAACCGAATAAACCGAATAGTAATTCGGTTCGGTTCGGTTTGGTTTTATACTTGTTCGGTTCGGTTCGATTTCAATTTTTTAAAACCGAAAACCGATCGGTTTTATCTATTATGTTCGGTTTAAACCGAATTAACACCCCTAATAATTATCACTTTATGCTTTATGTAAATAACTTTTGTGACACATTACGTTTCATACATCATATTAATACATACTAGAGAATTGCATGATAATTAGCTACCCACAAAAGGACAACTTGCAAATTGTAATAAGCAAACTTATGGATCCCAAGTGATTATAGACTTAGTAGTCAAAAATATCTAAGACTATAAGAGCATCAATAAAAGCATATAATACATCCCAAATTTTGTATGTATTTAAAAGAAACAAAATAGTCATCATCACATAATAATATACTTTAAATATAGGTTCTATTATGTAACGTATATATACGGTGAAGGTTCTTCCAATTGGTCATCAATATTCTTGTGACAAGTGGATTTCTTTATTACTTTAAATACATACATAAAGCAAACAAATATCATTGCCAAGTCATTTTTAAAGGCAAAAATATTTCATCTTTAACCTAGTTGATTACTTTTTTAGATTTTCATTATAAATGATTACATAGACACTTTATGTGATTACATGCATATTTGTACATATATGTATGCATCTATATGTTTATGTATATGGACAAAAGTTTATCAAAATCAGACAGTTAATTCAGTTAATAATTAGATATAAAAAGAAAATAACTAGAAACTGAAAAAACTCACCGAAATTGTTTGCTATGAGGCAACTTCTGTTTGGTTTTTTTGCTATCAACTTCATTTGTAAGTTCAACATCATCCACATTGAACAACAATGAAGGATCAGATGGAAGTTCCATATGTCTCTTCTTCCATGCAGCCACGAAAACCGAAGCGATTTGGGTTAATGGACTACCCACAAGCTTCTTGAATCGGTACCTTTTTGTCCCCGATAAGAAGATCACCAACCCGATAACAATGGCACAAGCTACAATCCCATACCCCCAACGTCGGCCCAAATTGTCTTGAATATAAACCAAGACCGTAACCGCTCCAAGTGACCCAATACTTATAAAGAAAAAGAACCAATTGAAAAAAGATGCCATCTTGGTCCTTTCCTCCTTGTCGGACTCATCAAATTGGTCTGACCCGAATCCTGACACACTAGATTTCAGCCCACCGGTCCCGAGGGCGGTTAGGTAAAGTGCGAGATAGAGAAATGTCAGTTGGATCGAAGTGGCTGGCGTGCAGTTACCGCTATCGGGTGTGCACTTTGGTGGTTTGAGGCTTGGGATGGCCGTTGAGAGGGTTAATATTGTCACACCCTATTGGATTGATCATTACAAAATAGTTGATTAAAATTTAGAAGTTGGAAAAATACTCTTTGCAGTTAACAACATATAAGTTTATTTGTGCTGTTAATTAGCGGACTACATACAACATTTATGCTGTCAAAAGCACGTAAATCTCATCGCATAATATTTATACAAGAAAAAGAAAATAATGATACTAATTATATATATGGAAATTCTTCAAACGAACGGACCCCTCATTTTTATTATTTAAAAAAATGGATATGATTACTTACCGTTGCTTGAACAGCAGCAAATATGGCAATGGTTAGATACCTAGAGAAATCATAAAAAGAAATAAGGATTCTATTTACAAAATGTTATAATTTAACGTTAATCAAGTAATGTGTGATTAGTTACCTGCCCAGAAAAGTATCAGCAACAAAACCACCAACAAGACATAACATGAAAGAGGTACCCAAGAAATTGGTGACGGTATTTGCGGAACTAGCATTTCCAAAATGCATAGTATCCGTCAAATACGTTACCAAATTCACAGCGATTCCCAACGTCGTTAGCCTTTCTACTGCCTCCACACCTGATCAACAGATTACTTTGTATCAGCTACTATACGCATTATAAATTAATAACTAATCAATCATATTAATCATAAACCATAAAACAATAAGTATGAAAATGGACCTAAAATCATGGTGGCACTAATCCAGCCACCGGTTGTGAGCCGGTGAGCCGGACGACCCTTGTAGTCCCAGGCATCAGGTAAAGTTTTTGCCACATTTAATTCCGGGAGAGACGACATGTTATTATATTTTTGGTGATATTATAAATATATATTTTGTTGTTTTTTGGTATGAAGGGTAGTAGTGTAAGTTGTCTTGGATTTGAGGGTGGGGGAAAAATCAAAGATATGTATGGTATGAGATGCTTAAGATTCCATGAATTTTAGGCAAGACCTAGGTGCTTTTTATAGCCGTGGCAATGTGATTAATTAATTATGTCAAGTAATTACGAATATTATATTATTGTTACGTGTAATTGTTTTGGTTATGTTATATATCCATCTTTTAACTAGTCTGTTTATTTGATATGCCAATTAAGAAACTCTTTAGGTTTCATCAAGTATCTTGTTGAAAGAATATAGAGAAAATGTCTCTAGTCAGGATTTGAATTTGATACCATACCATTGATTTGTTCATAAGGACGACAACAAATAATATTCGGATCAAGTTTGCAAACAATATTACCGTTAACATGATTAATTTTAACGGCGTTTAATTTAAAAAAAAACGTATAGTTAGATACAATGGAGGAAAACTTGTTGCAAATATAACCAAAAAAGACATTATATGGAATTTAATGTTTAGATTGACTTGATAAGCAGAGTGTATCCTTCAAATTAAATGGATCGGAGGAACAACTTTGAGAATTGTTTATTAAATAAGTTGAATTATTGATGACCAAAATGTACATAGCTATGGACTAATATAATATTTTAATAACATAAATAAAACAGTAAAAACAAAAGTGTTATATTATTAAGTTTCTTGGTTTTTAGTTGCAAGAGGGAAGACAATAATGGTCTTAAAAATGAATTTTTGAAACGGCTTATATGAAGAATTCTAGATGATGATTAATAGCTAGGATGTCTTTGGATGATTGGCTTTCGATGAGTACGTATCAATTTGCAAAGTAGGGTCATAAGCGGGGTCTGATTACGTATCCATGGGGGGCCTTTTTACCATGGATTTTGATCTTTGACTTTAAGGTTCCCTAGCTTGTGATTCTTGATAACTCCCTTTTAGTAATGATTCATAAAACTTTTATCAATAAAAAAAAAAAATTTTTTTGTTGAAATCTAAAAACTTAACAATTAATGGTGGTACTTTTGTAATTTGACGGCCTGTAAAACACGATAAAATAAAGTTTTAACCCTAAATATATATAAAAACTTTTATACATGAGATAATACGTAAGCATGATGAAACTACTTTAAGGCAAAGAAATTAAAAATGTCGAAAGTAAAGTAATTAAATGTTAGAGTAAGTTTCAAATGACTACACAAATCTTAAATGAGAATGAAGAAACCAATAGATTTATGCCATGTGTCACTTTATTCTCTCTCCTTCACATTTTTTAAAATTAAATATCTCACAAACGATAAGTCGAAAAATCATGAAAATTGCACCATAAAATTCAACGTTTTCTCCTCTTCTATTTGCCGTCCCTCAATGCATAATTTCAACAACTTTTTTTTACTTCCATTTTTTGGTGGGTTTTACAAATTAGTAACACATGTATTAGTGATTGGTTATACATTTAATTTGTGGTTAGGGTTTAGGGTTATGGTTAAGGTTTAGTAGGGTTTAGGGTTTATTAGGGTTTAGGGTTTAGTAGGATTTAAGGTTTAGGGTTTAGTATGATTTAGGGTTTAGAGTTTTGTAAAGCATTTAGGGTTTAGGGTTTGGGGTTTAGGGGTTAGGGTTTAGGGTTTGAGGTTTCTCCCCGAAACCTCAAACCTCAAACCCTAAACCCTAACCCCTAAACCCTAAACCCTAAACGCAACACTGTAACACATGTGTTAGTAAATGTGAAACCCACCAAAAAAATGAAAAAAAAAAATTCGTCGAAAGTATGCCTTGAGGGACGGAAAATCGAAGAGGAGAAAACGCTGAATTTAATAGTGCAATGTTCATAATTTTTGGATTTGTCGTTTGTGAGATAATTGATGTTGGGGGTAAATGGGTTTTGTACATGTGGAACATTCTCTTTGTACACATTGCTTGATATCGTTGGTTCTATCATCCTCACACAAATTCCTATTCTCATTTGAACTCTACCCTTAAATGTTACTCAACAATGTGTTAAATCACTCAACTTAATTAAAAATATATAAAAGTAGAAAGGGTTCCAGACTTCCAGTTACTCTCACGAGGAATCATGACTGTTAGTTAGGTTAATTGTGGGACGACTTGTATTACTTCCCCACACTACACCGAGTAGCATGTAGTTCGCCACATGCTAATAAAACTGTATCGTAATTAACATGAACGAAACGTACGGACTATATACAGAGGATGACTCATTCACAAACGACAATGATGAATTATAGTCACATTGGTATGGACCACATCAAATTGGGTAAGCTTTCTCCAAGTGGTCCTGTCTGTGAATTTACTCATGCTACCTTCGATTGAATGGTGGATTAACCTCTACAAAATAGTAATTGTTGAAAGTTAAAGGCATAAATCGTTAGTGGTTAAAGACTAAATGTTACGTAGTATAAGGTAAATGATATGGATGTTTAATTTTGTGTATGTTTTCACTCTCTAATTGTGTGTTTTTTTTTTCAAAGGTTTAAATTATATTTTGATCGTCTAAGATTAAGGTATTATCTACATAGAATCTTATTTGAAAGCATAACGTCTGCATATGATCTCGATATCGATCAGATCTTACTTGACTTCAATATATGAGCTTGCAAATCTAATCCATATGATCTCCAAGGTATTTACACTATTACTAGAAGAACTAAGTTATGGATATTTCATTAATCTCATACATACATCTGGTCTTTTATATGTATTACAACATTTATTTTTAACAAATTAATTAAAATAATTAACTAGGATATAGATTTCGATTCATTTTTTATGATCTCAAACTTGCATATATTAAAAAACTACTACAAGGTAATTTCGATCTTAATAACCTGGCCAAATACAATGTTTTTTCTTTAAGCATAATAAGTTTTTAGTTCAGTTCCAATCACATATTCACATCTTTGATGAATTCTACCCCGACCAAATTAGATTAAAAAATATCCACAAGCTCTAAATTAAAACCATTAAAATAAAACATGATCGAAGACTTTTATTTTTCCCTTGAATTAAAAAAACCATGATTTAAATATAAATTTACTTTTCTTTCTCTCTTTTCCTCATCACTTTGTGATTCGATTTATTAATTACAAATACAATTAGAATATACTAGCATATAATTTGAATGACAACATATATATATATATATATATATATATATATATATATATATATATATATAAAATATATAATTTATATCTATACTCCTTATAAAGCATATGACATTCTCTCTCTTTGATACTTAAAATACGATATATGTATAATGTACAACTCACAAATATCATGCACAATACAAACTTACATGTATATTTGTCTAATTGACTTTATAACTTTATAGTCAATTTATATTTTCAGTTTCATTTTTCGCAAGGTGCACCGTTCATATTATTATTATTTATTATTTATCTAATAAGTATCACTCGAATCAATTTTTTATAAGTTAATTATTTTTTTTTATATCGATTTCAAATTCGTTCTAGCCGCTTCGCGCGGGTTAATAGCTAGTTTAAAAGAAAAGGGAAAAAAAAACTCTTAAAACAAGTCGTTGGATAAAAATAAAAGTCAACTGACACGTGAGTGTGTAATGGGTCATTATTGGTGTATAAAAAAGACTTATCCGAGTCATTCAATTTGTTGGGGGACTGAATTTCCACCACACACTTATATTCTTTGCCGAATATGTTTGACTAATTTTTCAATAACATAAACTCTTTTTCTTCTTCTTTTACTTTACTCATTTATCTATATTAATTTTGTATGTTAATTTATAGAGTAATGCTATACCGGCTTAATTACATATACCTAAATATAGACCTACATCTTTTATTGGTTGAATTTTTACTCAATCATAATTTTATCCAATAATTTTTTACATCAACCAATCACATGTTTAAGTCTAAATTTAAACCTACAATTTTAGACCAACCAATCATTTTCCTAATTTATATTTAGAAAATTTTAGTATTCTTTTACTTTTCGCGTCTAAACAATTATAATGGGTGATGTTATTTCCACCCATTAATTTGATAAATCCACAAAAAATGTACATTATCTGTGTGTACAGTACAAGTACTTAATGCATAATTGTAGTGGATTTATCAAATATCACCACCCAATTATAATACACATATAGATTGAAAACATGTTCAAATCCATTTGCAAGCTAGAAATGAAATTTTTTGTCATTGTTTCTGTGCAAATCCTAGAAAAATCATTACATATAGTAGTAGTTAGAGTGGTTAACAATGAAGATTAGAATACAAAAATTTAGATGGATTATTAGTGTATTATTACATATTTACATATATTGAATAAAAGAAATCGTCCTTTACAATAGTGGTAAGGTGCACTGATATCTTTATTAAAGGTTTTGGGTTTGAATCTTCTTGTGTAAATATTTGGAGGTGGTTAGAGCTGAGTCGGTAAAGGTCACGAGGATACGCTGACCAGTTATGCCATGTACCTCTTAGTAAAAAAAAAAAAAAAAAAAATACTCATCGGCCTTTTCAAGTAATCCGAAAATGAAAAAAATCTGTTTTGATAGCTAGTGTAATAGTAAAAGCATATAAGCATACTTATTCTTCTATACAATGCATTACACAAGTGGTGTTTGGTTTGAATTGAGTTAACTTAGTAAACTCGAGTTCAAATATCTATATTATGAGATGCGTGTACACTTTATTTTGTTCATACTCGTGTCTCTTCTTAAAATCTTGATCTTAAATTTATAATATTTTAAATTGATAACCAAAAAATTTGTTATTGTTAGCATGATAATTGAAGCCCAGTCAAAGCCCAAAACTCATAAATCATACGGTGTAATATACGGAGGAGATCGAGACTGCACGTAATAAATTAGTACATTTTTATGTCTTTTTAAAATTTCTTAGCCAATAAACACTTTCGTTTTCATGTTTTTATTTATATAATCTTTTTCTTATTAAACTGTTTTTCACGTTTTTATATTGTAAAAAACTATACACATGTCAACTTTATTATATAAGCATTGAACAAGAGGATATGTGTTTAGCCGAGTCTCATTGCTGATGCATGTATTTTCTTAATTACACATTTCACATTAGGTTTAAAGAACTAATTATTATTTCGTATATATTTGTTTTGTTTAAATTAATTAATAATAAACTGAAGGAGAAACAACCATTCATGAGGCCTAAAAGCCACATTTGTCACACATGATACGACAAGTGTTTGCACAACAACGCTTGTTCATGCTTGCAACTCGATCTCTGACCTTTTTTTTTTGCAATAATTGAGGTTTAATTAACAAAATACGCCGACATGTTATGAAGAGAATGATCTCACGATATAAATATTAGTACTAATTTAACACTTTCTAATTTAAGATCATCTGAGGAAATTATTTCCGTTTTACATATTTATTTAATTATTACTGCTCCCTCCGTCTCAGATTATTTGTTCATCTTTCCATTTTGATATGTCTTAAAATAACGTACTGTCTTCTTTCAAAATCAACCAATTAAAAAATTGAAAATGGTAGAGATGAAATTATATTGGTGGTCAACATTAATAAATACACTTATCTTAAACTGTATATTTCTTGTCTGGTGATATAATTTTGGGACGGGTGGAGTATTAAATAAAGTGGTGATCAGAGAAGATAATGACTTGCGGAGGGCATGAGAGACAGGCGATCTTAAACCTTAAATTTTGTGATCGACGACTCATATTCACTAACAGCACTACATCATAACAATACTACATTTTATCCTTACAAATTTAACTGCATCATAACTGTCTGCCTTGTTGAAACGGACCCATTGATAATTTAATTAATACGGAGTACAATATATATCAAGAAGTGATCGTAGATAAGTCTAGTTAATCAATTAATTTAAAGATGTAAATAGTTCAATACATAATAGTTTCGCTTATGGTTCTAATATTTACATGGTAAGATGTGTGTATCATGTGATCATATATGCGTGTGTGTGAGAGAGATATATGATGATTGATAGATATATGAGACATCATATTACACGTTAACGAAATTTAATAAATATAACTAGCTAAGTAGCTAACATACAAGATATGTGACATATGCATACTTACATTTTATATAATGCACGTATAAGTAGTTAACAAATTTTGAATGAAACCTTATCAGAAACTTACTTATATTTAACTTTATGTACGTATAAGTAGATAACAAATTATATTTGACATTTTCTGTTTAACATATGCATATATACTTATATTTTATAATTAAAATTATGTCATGTAGACCTCACAAAAATACATTCACATGATAAGTCATGTACTCATGTATGGATCATGCATAAAGTTATCAATATGACTAATACTTTATTTATTTTGTGCGATAAATTCACTATCAACCCGTACAAATTATAAAACCGAGCTAGCAAGTTTAATTAATGCATGTAGAGCATCTTAAGATACTACAAAATGTGGTAAGTCTGAGTATATTTGTCTTCTTTTTTTTAAGCTGCTACACAGACTTGATTCATACAGGTTTGTCGGAGGTCACTCTGGAAGCAGTCTCCCTACCTTTGAGTAGGGGTATGACTGTCTACATCTTACCTCCCCTATACTCCGCCTTCGGCGGGATTGGGTAGTGTTGTTGTTGTTATTGTTATTGTACACAGACTTGGTTCAAGTAGACCTCTCTCGATCCTAAGGAGATTGACGTGGTCCCTAGAATTGTTTTCAATAAATGAGATTTGAACCTTGGACCTTTCAAAATGTGAGAGACTTAATTATTTCCCTTTCAAATTTACCTCTTTGCCAACACCTAGAAATTGGTAAGACGTATGTCTTGATTACTACTGTAAAATGTGTTTTTCTAATCAGAACAACAAAAATACGTCTCAGGTAAGATTTGAAACCACATGAACTATGGGCTAATAGGTTACTCCTGCAGTGCTGAGCCAAATTCTTTTAGTACGACCCCAATCATTTTATATTTCATGTATGCATAGATATAAAGAAGTTTACTTTAAAATGCTTGACGTACTCTTCCTGGTTGCTAAAGGTTGAAGTTATTATATCTTCTTATAAGGTTTTGACTTAATATAACTTGAGTTACTTGTTGAAGCAGCTAGCTAAATCACCAAGAACATTTTAGTAGGAAGTAGTATTATTGTAGCATGAGAACCAATTAGATTGTTTTCGAATTCTAGAACGGCCGACAAAGGGTCGATTTTACCCTCTTAAGTCTTACTATACCCTTTCGAATTTCTAGAACACATAGTAACTGAAAATAACTCACTTGTCATGCATGTATCATTTCATATTATCCATTTTTTATATAGATCATATATATAGTTCAATGAATCTGGGATTATCGTGTTTGTATGTACTCCTGATATTCAATACAAACTACTGTTGATATTAGGTCGGCTATGCCTTTGATCATCGCATTTTTCAACATGCTACAATTTGACATATAATAGAGTGGGGTTCACAACTCATAGGTGAAACATTTACACGTACTTTTATGCAACAAGTGGTTAAAACGATACAAGACCTATATATTTGTGAGAATGACATTTGTGTACACATGTCAAAATCGATGTTGAAAAGAAAGAGTATATAATCTAAATAAGTATCGAGCAATGTATTGATTAGGCATAAATTTAAGAATATATGTTTAGAGCATCCACTAAGACCATCCGTAACCGTAACACCAGAACGCCACTTTTTCAGCTGCCACATCAGCGCCACATCATCATCAAACTATAACACCAGAACGCCCCTAATCATAACACCAGAACGCCACTTTAAAAAAAACATTTTTCTTTTTTTTTTTACGTAAACAAGGCAAAGAAAAAGGAAAAAAGAAAAAAAAACCGTGTGGACCCCACCAAAACGCTCAAAAACGCCTCGTTATATGACCCAGAACGCCGTCCAGAACGCCGCATTACCGGCGTTCTGGCGTTGTGGTGCTTCAGAACGCTTGCCACATGTGTGCGTTACAGATGGTCTAAGATATACACAATCACCACACGTCATCGCCACATAAGCTTAAATTCTCAAGCATTGCGCCTAGCTAGTGTCATGCCTACAACCACTTTCACTGCTTTTTCGGATAGTAGACCTTTATTTCATATAACCGACTCCCAGTCAGCGTTAGAACGCTAAAGACCCCCCACCTGGAGCACATGTGGTTGCTCTTAGCATATATAACATTACTCGTGATATAGTACGTACTCAACTGAAGGAAAGATACCATGCATAGGTATTTGTGTTAGTTTTAATTTTTTATATGTTGTTAATACAATTAGAGATACCTAAAAGTAAATCATATGGGTAAAAGTTAGGAGTATTTTCTTGAATTTTTAGTTTTGTGGAGGTGTCATACAATTAAAGATACCTAAAGCGTCACACATGTACGGTGTCTTTTTTTGTTGTTGTTGGGATATTAGGAATAGGTTTCATAACAAAGATAAAAAATGATGTTTTCTTTTCCTTCTAATGGATATAGGAAAAACAGGTTTGAGAGGTAGAAAAGCTTCAAGTCACCATGAAACGAAAAAAAAAAAACTCGGGAAAAGCAAACGTTTTGGTACCGAGCGCACGACTATTTTCACTGTGAAATAACGAATTGAAGAAAAACTGTAACCGAGATTGCTTGTACTCTAAATTTGGTGCGATGACTTGTGAGTTGACTCCTTTAATTAGGTCGGTCTTCTTAACACACGAGTGGTTGGCCACACGACAAATTCAAATTCAGTAGGGAGTAATATTAAGCGGCAAGGAAAAAACTACAGTGTTTAAATTTATGCATTTAATTTGCTACATATCGTGAAAAGACATTCAAAATAGATACCAATAAGTACGTATTTCAAGCAAGATGTCAAAAAATGAACAAGTCGTCGAATATATGCATACACGACTTCTTATGATGCGAATCAATCATTTAACCTCAAAGAAGATTTTGATTCAACATATCAACAACCGCAACAGCCAATTGGAAAGAAAAAAGCATGTAAAGAGCATTTCACCATTGATCGGTGTTGGGTGCAAACCCAAGTCCCACATCGGAAAAATAAAGAAGTCAAAGGTTGTATATAAAGTTCATGGACTACTCCCTCTATCACCAATTGGTTTTAGAGTGGAACCTCATCTGGGCTTATATACATGGGCTTTGAACGAGTTGGGCTGAAAAAGGTCCTGACAATTGGTATCAGAGCCCTTAGGGTTTTATTGATTTGAATATTCAAGCAAGTTGATTGATAGGGAAGATGTCGTCTCAAAAGTTCGAGATTGAGAAATTCAATGGGTCGAATGATTTTGCCTTATGGAAGGTGAAGATGAGGGCTCTTCTGGTTCATCTAGGGTTGAACATGGTGATAGATGGAGATGCGAGCTGGGGTGAGAAAACGACTGCAGATCAGAAGAGATCGATTAATGGAAAAGCACATAGTGCTATTTTGTTGTGTTTGACAGATGAAGTTTTGAGGGAGGTGGTAGATGAGACAACGGCTGCAGGGATTTGGGAGAAGTTATGTGATAAGTATCAGAACAGTTATTTGACGAATCGTTTATTTCAGAAGCAGCGTTTGTACAACCTCCGGATGACAGAAAGTACACCGGTAAAAGATCATCTTGATAACTTTAATCGTATTATTTTAGATTTACTATCTATTAATGTTAAAGTTGATGATGAAGATCAAGCCTTGATTTTGCTTTGTTCGTTACCTGGGTCATATGAAAACTTTGTGGATACTATGTTGTATGGAAGAACTGAAATAACTGTAGGGGATGTTAAAGATATTTTACAGTCTAAAGAACTCAAAAGACAGGTGTCTGTGAGTGATAACAGTTCTGATGCAGGGTTATCAGTTGAAAGGGGTAGACCAACAGAGCGGGGTAAAAAAGGAAAGGGTAAGGGAAAGGCACTGTCAAAATCTAAAGCTCATGCAGGTACTATTTGTTATGGTTGCTATGAGAAAGGTCACTTTAAAAGGGATTGTCCAAAGGCGAAGAGTGGTAATGGGGAGAAAAACAGGGGGAGTGTATCTGTAGCACATGAATCCTGTGAAGATGAAGATTATGGTGAAGTACTAACTACTCATGAGGCATTACCTGTTAGTAGTGGGTCTGAATCGGTAGGTACTTGGGTGATGGACAGTGGGGCATCTCATCATATGGTTTTCTCTCGTGACTTATTCGTTTCTTTTAAGGAATGGAGTGGTAGTGTGAAGATGGGTGATGATAGGCCGAAAAGTATCAAGGGCTCGGGTATAGTTCAGATTAAGACACACGATGGTATTGTCAGATCACTGGATTGTTGGTATGTTCCTGATCTTAGGAAAAATCTTATTTCTCTGGGTTTGCTAGCTTGACGTGGGTTGAAATATGTTGGTGATGGTGAACATGTGAAAGTGTTCAAGGGATCTTTACTTATTATGAAGGGAAAGATGAATAACACCAATATGTATATACTGGATGGCAATTCGGTGACGGGAACGGTTGCGGTTTCTCAATCCTTGGATAGGATAAAACAGAGTTATGGCATCGCAGGTTGGCTCATATGAGCGAGAAAGGGTTGACAACTTTGAGTAGACGGGGATTATTGGGTGGTGATGTAACCTGTAGAATGGGTTTCTGTGAGGCTTGTGTTAAAGGTAAGCAACGCAGGGTTTCATTTGGTATTGATAAACATACATCCACAGAAGTCCTGGAGTATATTCACTCAGATTTGTGAAGTCCTTCTCCAATTAAGTCCCATGGAGGATGTTCTTACTTTGTAACCTTTATTGATGATTACTCGAGGAAGGTTTGGTTGTATTTTCTGAAGTCAAAAGACGAAGTGTTTGGTAAGTTCAAGGAGTGGAAGATCATGGTTGAAAAACGGTCTGAAAAAAAGGTAAAAACTCTGAGAACTGACAATGGGTTGGAATTCTGTAATGCACCATTTGATAACTTTTGTAAAGTAGAAGGTATAGTGAGGCACCGCACTGTACGACACACACCACAGCAAAACGGGGTCGCAGAACGGATGAACCAAACACTGTTACAGCGTGCACGATGCATGCAGGTTTATGCTGATCTATCGAAGCAATTCTGGGAAGAGGCAGTTAATACTGCTTGTTATCTGATTAATAGGTCTCCATCAACTGCAATTGATTTGAAGACACCTCAAGAGATGTGGACTTGGTCTGCATGTGATTATTCTGGTCTAAGGATATTTGGTTGTCCTGCTTATGCTCATGTGAATGATGGTAAGCTTGAGCCGAGGGCAATGAAGTGTGTATTTCTAGGGTACGCGGACGGGGTTAAAGGTTATCGGCTGTGGTGTACAGAGAAAGATAGAACTCTGAAATTTATAATTAGCAGATATGTTACCTTTCATGAAGCTGCTATTTTAGATCAGAGAGGAGACTTGGGGAATCAAGCAGAGAAAGATCAGGGTGCTAATCGGAAGGTGGAGTTTAATACTCATGATAGAGTTGTGATAGGTGAGCATGAGAAAGAAGCTGAAAAAGTTCCTAACGTACAGGGTGAGCCGAGCTCACAGGGTAGTGTGGAAGGTACTGTTGATACGGGTCCGTCTGAGAGTGGGGAATCTGAACCAGTGTTGACTGGGGGGGATGCTCAAGGGATTGATGATTTACCTATAGCACAGCGGAAGGAAAAGAGGAATGTTCAAAAGCTAGCAAGGTATGCTAACGTTACTTCTTTTGATTATGTAGCATATGCACTTGCAGTGGGAGAAAATGTTGACTTGGATGAACCTAATTCTTATAAAGAGGCGGTTGGGAGTCAGGAAGCTGAGAGTTAGTTAGTTGCAATGAAAGAGGAGATGGAATCATTTGAAAAGAACCAAACGTGGGTTCTTGTACCATTACCGGAGAGAGTTAAACCTGTAGGATGCAAATGGGTTTTCAAGAAGAAGGAGAGAATTTCTGGAGTTGAACCACCGAGGTTCAAAGCTAGGTTGGTGGCTAAAGGTTTCTCACAAAAGGAGGGAATTGATTATTACGAGGTGTTTTCACCGGTTGTGAAACATAAGACGATTCGGGTCCTTTTGGCTATGGTGAGTGTATTTGATTTAGAGCTAGAACAGCTTGATGTCAAAACGGCATTTTTACATGGTAGCTTGGATGAGAAAATTTACATGTCGCAGCCTGAGGGATTCATTCAGCCTGGTAAAGAAGATCATGTGTGTTTGCTGAAGAAATCACTATATGGTTTGAAACAGTCTCCAAGACAATGATATAAAATGTTTGATTCGTTTATGATTTCCCATGGTTATTTGCGTAATCAATTCGATAATTGTGTCTACTCGAAGGGCTTGTTGGATGGTTCTTTTATTTATTTGTTGCTATATGTGGACGATATGCTTATTGCTTCAAAGAACAAAAATGACATTGACGAGTTGAAAGTTTTGTTAAAGAGTGAGTTTGAGATGAAGGATTTGGGGTCAGCTAAGAAGATTTTGGGTATGGAGATCTGGAGGATTAGAAAAGAGGGTCTCTTGTACATCTCTCAAGAGAAGTATGTGGAGAAAGTTCTTGAAGCATTCCGAGTGGATCAATCCAAAACTGTAAGTACTCCTTTAGCTGTACATTTTAAACTTGATAGAAGTACTTTACCGAAGACTAATAATGAGAAAGAGTATATGAAGAAGGTTCCATACTTGAGTGCGGTTGGTAGTCTTATGTATGCTATGGTCTGTACAAGACCTGACTTGGCTCATTCAGTTAGAGTTGTAAGTCGTTTTATGAGTAATCCGGGTAAAGCTCACTAGGAAGCAGTTAAGTGGATCATGCGGTATTTGAAAGGTAGTAGTGGTTTATGTCTGAGATTTGGGCCTAACAAAGATGTTGGTGATTTAGTCGGTTATGTAGATTCTGATCATGGTGGTGATCTTGTGAAAAGAAAATCATTGACGTGCTACATTTTTACCTTATTTGGATGTTCGGTTAGTTGGAAGGCAACTTTGCAACCAACCGTGGCTTTGTCTACTACAGAAGCTGAATACATGTCAATGACCGAAGGTATTAAAGAATGCATGTGGTTACATGGTTTGATTGAGAGTCTTGGTTTGAAGGTGGAGAAACCTACTTTGTTTTGTGATAGTCAAAGTGCTTTAAATTTGGCTAAGAATCCGGTGTATCATGAGAGAACGAAGCATATTGACATTCAGTTAAACTTTATTCGAGATATATTGGAAAGTGGGAGATTCTTAATTCAGAAGATTGATACCGAGGAGAATCCGGCAGACATGTTAATTAAGGTATTACCGAGAGTCAAGTTCCAACTGTGCTTGGACTTGGTGAATATTCGCATGAGGTAGGAGAGTGGTCAAGAACGAGTAATCTTGGGTTTGTAAGTAATGGTGGAGTAATTTTTTGAAGTCTTGGGCTTTGACGGGTGAAGGTAACTTCAAGTCAAGGTGGAGATTTGTTGGGTTGTGATTTGAATGGTTTGGTGATTAAAGGTTGGATTGTAGGAAACGAAAGATAGCAATGCGAAGGAATTAGATCGCAATGCCATCGTGAAGTAAAACTTAATAGTTTTGATCAGACGTCTGTTGGAGTTGCCATTGAATTTGGTGGCAACGCGAAGTCAGAGTTGGCAGTGCCATGGAATTTGGTGGCAACGCGAAATCTGACATTTTCAGCAAATCGAGTCTGATTTGGTTTCCTTATTTACCTATCCTATATATATTTAATCCCTGATTCATTGTAACCCTAAGATGCACGAAATTTCTTGGTGCCATTGTCAATAAAAGAAGATTACTCGGTTCTTGTCCGTGGATTAAATCAATCACATCGATTGGATATAACCACGTTAATTCTGGGTGTTCTTTAATTGCTTTCATTAGGTTTATTGCTTTTGTTCTTGTGTTTACTTAATCAAATCAGGTTTTTTGCACAACAATTGGTATCAGAGCTACGGTTGTAGCCGGATGTTGATGTGGACGGTTTCCTTGTAAACTCTCAACTCCGGTCGATGATCCCGGTAGATCGCCTGGTCTCGTCACAAAATCCGAGAATAATAAGGTTTGATCTTGGGGGATAATAACATCATCGAAAGGGAGCTCTGGTCAATGTTCCTAGTAGATCGCTTGGTCTCGTTGGTACTTACGAGAATAATAAGGCTTGATCTTGGAGGGATGCACTCACATTGAAAGGGAGGCCCAATGTGGAATTTGGGTTTGAGGGGAGGATTGTTGGGTGCAAACCCAAGTCCCACATCGGAAAAATAAAGAAGTCAAAGGTTGTATATAAAGTTCATGGACTACTCCCTCTATCACCAATTGGTTTTAGAGTGGAACCTCATCTGGGCTTATATACATGGGCTTTGAACGAGTTGGGCTGAAAAAGGTCCTGACAGTCGGCTTATTTTAAGTAAGAGTTTAAGATGGATGAATTGATGATCGTATTGCACTTTTTACAAAAGTGAAACAACAAAGCTTGAATGGAGACACCTGAATTTGATTCTAGACCGAAATCATGGAACGGATGAAGTATTCACTTAATCAAAAGTGGTTTAATATACTTTTATAGATGTTTTTGCATTATTGTATTTTTAGTTTTTGCAAGCTGTTTAATGTTTAAGTTTCAATGAAATGAAATTTTATTTAGTTTAGTAGGTAGTTAGTGTCTTTAATAAATTATTATTTGAAATTTAAGACGATTAAAAGTGGTGAGAACTGGTAGCAGGCACCATATTGTGATAAATTTGGTTAGAATGTGATTAATAAGAAAACGTTGATATAAACTTCAAACCCTTCGATGCAAACTGTTTGCAAATTTGCAATAATAAATTATATATCTCGAATGATCGCATTATTCAGTTTAAATTCATAGATTATCCATATGCCTTTAGAAGATATAGAATGTTGCATATCAGTCAAAGTGGTTGAACGTTTTCTCGTGGACGATAATAAAGTTTTTGTAGGCTTTTGTATATAATTACAGTATTAAATTGTGTGTGGTTCGTAAGAGAAATGACTATTGACTACCTAAACATAAGGAAGCCAAAATAATCACGCCAAGTGTCATCTCCTAATCAAATCAACCACCAACTTATTTCTCCTTCAACGATATTCGGCCACCGCCAAACCACCTCTAGCCGCGGCCTGCTAACGGCCCATCGAATTATTTAAACAATTTTTTTTCGAGTTATGATTTATCATCCTAGCTGATTATTTATTATAGTCGTAACCAATCAGTTATATATAGACATTTAACTTGACCAACAGATCTAAGCTTGCTTCATGGAATGTAGTGATCGATCGGTTCCTTTCGAAACTTGCCTCATGGAAATCTAAGCTCTTATATATGGATTGGAGGTAGGCTCACTCTAACTAAGTCGGTACTTGGGAGTTTACCTCTATACTATTTTTCGTTGTTTCGTGTATAATACAGTTATACGAATCTGTACCATTGATCACATAAATAAATGGTTGAGATTGTCTAGTCCTCATCACCTTCAAAATGGAGTTGTCCTCTGATCGCACACAACTAATACACTTTCTATTTTTATTCTTCAATTGTTACATTTTTGAATTTTAGCTACCGATACTAGTTGATACATGCATATTTTTTTCTACATATAGGATAACCATATTTAATTTGCTCGATCGAATAAGTTGGACTTCTAATGGAGTATATATAATTCTGGAAATGGAAACATTATGGCAATCAGAATTAGTATAACAAATTAAAAAGGAGACACTTTAGAACTAATTTAGCAAGTCCCATGTGTATTTATTGTAAACATATATAACCAATTAAATAATTTGATTGAATGAATTGGAATTAGTTAAGGTCTACAGCATGGGCGAATATAGTTAAAAATACGGGAACATGTTGGGTGGGGTGGGGGAGGGCCACCGAGAAATGTGGGCACTTACAAAACTTTTTAGATTAAATTAAAATACAATTATTAATGTTAGATTTAAGACGAAGAGAGTAACCCTTTTATGGAGAGCTAAGATGAGCAACAATTTTAGCTCTCGATTATTAACATTAGTGGTATCAAGATCAATGGTCTCGAGTCTCGACGGTCTCAAATGTTTCGGTCAATCTTGTATTGAGTATAAAGACAAATCTGATATTTAACCAACTTATTTTAAATCAAACAAAAAAATGTTATGAGACAATCTTTTCTAGAAAAAAGAAATATATTATGAGTCCTTACAGTTTTTGATAAATACATACGGAGTATATAATTAACCTCTATTTAGTGAGTCACATACTCGCATCACTTGAAATTAGGTGGTGCCAACCAAACACTTAATTTCTCTCAATTTAACTTATCATTACACAATGACAATAATAAGTTACTCCCTCCATCCAAAAATAATTGTCATGTTTTGACTTTTTGAAGTCGTTTTTTTTCAACTTTGGTCTTAAATATTATTGTTTGTGTTATATAATATTTGATGCAAAATATATGAATGAATTGGGGTTTAAATGTATTTTCAACTAAGTGAAGGACCTGCGACAACGCGGGTTTTGATATTTGTCTTTATTAAATAAAAGTTTAAGTTAAATTATGTTTTCAGTTGTTTTGTTAAATTCAGATATAATGAAAGAAACTACCTCTAGCTCTTTAAAAAAGAAAATGTAGTATACTAGTATGGAGTATCAAAGTATACTATTAATATTAGTTAAACACCTAATTTTCATTATCCAAAAACTATTTATGTGTAAGTGTAAAGACAACTTGGTAGTAAATCCTTATTATATATTAAGACTCATGCACAATTGATATAATAGTTATAAAATTTCAAACAATCAAGACTTGTATATAATAGGGTAAGGTTCAAATAAGAACACTTATTATGGTGGGAACGGTAGGAACGGACATTTTTACTTTAAACTTTAAGATTAAATTATGTTTTTGATGAAAAATATATATCAAAATTCTTGAATTGTGTGTTCTTTACTATGAGAAATTTTTTTTTTTTAAATGTGAGACACATCATAAATTTTTTTTTTTGTATCACAGTATCACACATAAAAGGCTGTGATACACAAATTTAATTTGTGTATAATATATTTTCTTTTATATTTTTAAATCTAATATTAAAGAGGATAAAATTTTAATAATTTTAGCATAATTTTTTTTGTAAAACATGTACATACATTGAATTTAAAAGTGAAAAAAGTCGTTCCTACGATAATAAGTGATCTTACAATAACCTTTCCCGTATATAATATATCAGTGATCAAAAAACTATTTTGTGTTAGACATATACCATATTATTGATCCGTAAATCAATTAAAAGACTCATCTTATGAAACCTAATTTAAGTGAAAGTAATGAATATTATTCAAAGAAAAATATAAATAAATGACACATCAATAATTTGACTCTTTCATAACATCAATTTAGTATGACACCAATAAGAAAGCTATGTACAGATGCTAGTCTTGTAAATTCTTCAACATGTAACATCCTACAAAGTAGCATATACATATCCTCAAACATACATGATACATGTTACATTTCAAATATGTATATCTATAAGTAGTTGAATGAAATTGACAAAAGTATATGAATCAGCCTTAATCCCTCGTATTAATTCTCATTCTCAAGGACACACTGCCAAGGTGGAGGGCTAAAGTAGTTGTGAAACTTTATGTTTGTAGTCATGGTGATGTCATGGTGATGAGTTTACAATTCTTCAATCCTTCCATTCTCTGGATCCTTATTTGAAAAGGTTAAAAGGTTACCATCAAACATTTTCAGCATCACTATTCTATTGTTATCCTGCAAAATACCAACTATAACATGAGGTTAGGTGGAAACTATAATCAAAATGTTTATAGTTGTTAGCTTAAATAAGACGTCATAACTTTTGCATCATCCATTATAAATTCTCAAAGTTGAAACAAATCTTTTGAATACCGGTTCATTTTATTATTGGATCATACCTATAACTATAGTTTTTGAATGAATTCTCAATGTACCCAATGTTACATGCATATCTTCAATACCGCGGTACCTTTTATACTTATCTAAATTGCAAAATACTTGGAACATGTTTATACATTAAACAACTAAAAGTTGGACCTATAAGGCCCACTTTTATCTCTCCAAATTTCTAATAGTGATCAACAACTATTTTCTTTTAAGCGAATAATTTGCATGTTGCTAAAAACATTAATCAATCTATTCTGAGTTAGTAAAGATTAAAATATAATAATTACCCAAAAATAAAGAAGAACAATAAGGCATTCATAGCAGTTCAACGATTATGCTTTAAGTCTCTTATCCGATTAACAACCTTAGCGCACATAACATCGGAAGTATGACTAAAAATGAATAAGTCAAAATTAGTACTCACATTGCCAATATAGGTGAAGTTTGGCTAGATAAAGATCAGAATAACACGGCCAATCACAAGTAAGTGGGTTAAAATTACCACTCTTCCTTTCACGGTAAACTAATGTAAAGTAACTTTTGAAACAACTTCCTATATAAAAAATCAATGTTTTGAACTATATGGTGGATGTAAAATATAAATAAAAGTTGTCACTTAAGTAAAACTATTTCAAATAACCTTTTAAAATAATGTTGTTTATCATCAAGTACATGTACTTTTTAACCATAAGGCAGCTGTTGGCACATGCCCTATACTTCCACCACCATAATAAAATGGGTCACTTTTAGAATAGGCTGGTCAGGTCGGGTTGACCTGCAATGCTTTTTTGGATATTTTTAAAATCTTTTCTACAAAATGCAGATTATGATTTAGATAACAAATAAACAATGTTGTTACAATAATAACTTTGATTCTATGGTTAAAATAATTTAGAATGTTGTGTGCATAAAAAATAGACTTCGGGCAACTTCCTACCCATTTTACATTTTGACCCATTCTCCTTGCGGCTAAATGCTTTATTTGACCCGCTTGACTAAAAAGGCACATGGCAACAGTAGTATTTATAAGATCCGTAAGAGAAAGGTAGAAAGATACATACCAGTTATTGATGAAGCCTTTTTTCTTTAACACATAACATGATCATTATCTTTAGTCAGCGATGTAACATCCTGTTACTTGGCCTAGACGTTTATGGTATATTTCTGGATTTAAATAATTATTTAAATGAGTTAGGAAATTATATGTGTTTGATTGTGAAAATAAATAGGTAAATGAGTCTCAGGATTTAGTGTGACTAATAAAATAATATTTGTTTTAAATAGTTGAACCTGACGGTAAAATAAAAATACTTTTTCTCGTGGGTATTTTCGGGTTCCAGACAATAGGCTTAGAAGGGGTATTATTTTGTACTGGGTTGAGGTTGGTTAAAAAGGAGGGAGCCGACCCTTTTTCCCCATTTTTCCTTTTTCTTGATCTTTATCTCATCTCTATCTCTTTTACATACATACATACATATATGATAACTCAAAGAAATCAAAAGAGAGATTGAGAGGTTGCTTGTGATCTTGTAAGCTTCGTATCATCATCTGATTATCCTCATCCTCATCTTGTTCTTCACTAAGTTGTAAGTGCTATTTATATGTAATAATTTGGTTTGATTGAAATCATAGGGTTTATGATTATTAGATGAATTAGATGATATAAATGATGATATATGATGTTATATGCTTCTTGTTGTTTGTTATAATCGATTATGACATGAGTTTGGTGATTTTGTGGTTTGGTTTCGGGTTAGAGTATGAACAGCAGGTTCAGGATCTGGACGACACGGGAATCCGGCCGGATTCATGGGAATCCGGCGGATTCATGAGAAAATTGGGGAATCCGGACGGATTCAAAACCGGATTCAAGAACGTATTCCTAAATTATTCGGCTGTTTAAGAATTGGGCTGGAAAGGGGTGGGAATCCGGCGGATTCTGGGGAATCCGGCCGTATTCCCTGTGGTTCATGCGTATTATTTAGTTTTTTATTCTTGTGTTCTTGGATTTATACATTGAGTTAAATACTTATAACTTATAAATGTAACATGAGTAATTTATGTTATATTGTGAGATGAATGGTATGCTTATGCATGAAATGATATGATGATATAAGTGCAAGGTTATCATGTGGCCATGTAAATAATATATATATTATTATGATGGTGATGTAAAGTTACACAATGGACTAAAATAATCGTGTAAAAGATAATATAATTTGGTGGTGGACTGCGTATGGGGGTAAGGATAGGGACATGTTCCTAAACATGATTATGGAGTTCCAAGTTTAAAATATAAAGTATATATATATAGTTGAATTGTTTATTATAAAGGTTAGTTAACATAATGATTGTTCTTTATCATTAAAGATTGATGGGGCATGTTATTTAAAGGTGGTGAGAATATGTGAACTAGTAGATTATGCATTAAATTGTATATCACCATGTGTTATATGCTTATGTTATGACATGTTGTCAGATGTGATATTGTGATATGTTATATTATTATAACATGAGATCATCATTGTTGACAAATTACTAACTTGTGGTATTATGTGATGTTTTCAGATACACAGGAAACAGCTCAGTAACATTAGACCTCTGAGCTTGCGGCTGAGGTATCGGTGAGTGGACCTGTACCTTCAGTATGATTGAGTTATAACATGTTTGGTTACAACGGGTAACCGTAGATGTTATTGTTGAATTATTAATAATCTGATATGATTATGATTATGTGCTAGATGGCCTTTGGGCATATATGTGTTAATAAAGAGGTCAACGTGTGTTGGGCATTGGTTACTATTGTTTGGACGATGAGGATTCCTTGTACACATCGTTAATGGGAATCTAAATCGTGTGTGATGATAGTAACAGGCTATCGGTAAACCGTTGTATTGGCCTGCAGCTCAGTGGGGTTTAATAAGTGTCGCTTGAGGGCCACCGCGGCTTGAGGGTTCCTCAAGGACCACCGGTCCTCTTTAGTGATTGTGTGTTTACAATGCTTGATGATGTAAACATTGATGTTGCTGCGTTTATGATTACTTATTGTAAACTGATGTGTTATATCTGAGTTAGACTGTCGGTTATAGTTCTTTCTCACTTAGCTTTGAGCTAACCCCCACATTCCCACTTCTTGCAGATTATGATTGTTTAAATTACTAGGCAAGAAGCTGTTGGCTGGAATGGATTGTTTGACGACCTTGCGTATTACTCTGATATTGATTTTGTTAAATCAATGTTGTTTGGATTTCTATAATACCCAACGTTTGTAAATTGGTTTAAATAACTATAATCCTTATGTATACGTTTGAAATAAGCTGGACTTTTATGTTTGAAAAATGAAATGCTTGTTTTGGGACAATCGCGTCCGGTCTAAAATACATCATTGTAATGTGTTGAAAATACAGGGTGTTATAAGCGAAATGAGAGCTCATGCCTGAATACAAAATAAGATGAATAATAAAGGTTATAAACCTTGAAGTACAACTCGAATCAAATAGCTTCATCTTTGTATAGGTTTTAAATTTATAATGTTAAGATACGTGAATTGTTTAAGTAACTATTTAGAAGATAACCTATGATGCATGACCCTGTAGTTTAGCAAATAACCTGGGTACCTACAAAAATTATAACCTATAAACTTGAATGTCAATCTAAAAGCTATTTTACAAAATTATAATTAAAAGCGGAACAAAATTCTAATTCTAATCATATAATTATAACTAACACCAAATTAACTTATATAAATGGAATTCAACCAAAGTCCCACTTAGAAATAATGTATTTCAAGTATATATGAAGTTTGTCATTGACGTCCTCACAAGTCCACCATATAATCTATAAATAATATCTCTATTTCTTTTTTTATGTTTCAGAAACCGCAATTTGTATATAAAGTCCGTAGGTGACGGCACATAACAGATGAGTTGTAAAGTAAGCGACTTACCTTTACATACTCACAGTATTGCACGCGGTTTGAATTGCTTAACTGGTTCAATATAAATAGACTTCTTGCAAATCCAAGTAACATCTCCATAATGGATATAATAAATCAATGAAACAATAAGATAGATGAATCTTAGTACATAAAATGTTCCTATTTGTGGAACTTTCAAAGTGCTGTGCAGCTAAATATTTTTCAAATATATTGAAGAAACCAAATCGAAACTATGAAGAAAAGTATTCCATGTGACCTCAGAAGTCAAAAGTCAGTAGGGTGAAGAAACTATTTGACCCTCAAAATCAAAACGATATCATGTGTAAAGATAAACAATTTCAATTTAGTCGCTCGCGTATATTATATTATATCATATTATAAAAATAGAATAGCATGATCTGTGATAAATAACCTTAGCAATCTGCAGTGCAAGAAAGGCGACCCACACAAAGGCAAGAAGACCAAATTCCTTCCAACAAATGTTTTCCAAAACATTGACATCTTCTTTTAATGATTATTCGGCTTTAGCGTCATTAATGTTGCTGGGACCACCAGGTAAAAGTTTGTAGCCTGTCTCTGCACGGTCTCTTATGATCGGATATATGTAGTTCTGTGAAGCAAATATAAATTAATTAACATGTAATTTTCAGAATTCATTAGCTTCAGTAACATCAACAACGTGTAGAATCAACCCAGTATTTGGCTTTAACTGCTTAGCGGCCTCCTGGAATGTTAATAATTCGTGCTCAGTATATTACAAAAGATAGCGTACTAATTAAAAAAAAATGTATATGTATAACTGTAACACTCCTCCAAATTAGGTATATAATTATACTTAATTTCATGCATTTCTTACACTAATCCCCTACAAAATTTAAACTAAACTTTTGATATGATATAAGCCAGCCCAATACTTTTGTACAAAAAGTATTACATATTTCGTAATTAATTATGTCTGCGTACAAACTTATCAGAACGAACCCGACAAAAATAAATGCAATTGTTGGTGAACGTTTAATTAATAATATGAAATTATTAATTACGCATATTATTTATTTTATATTATTATGATAATATAAAACATTATACGTTTTAGAGATAACCGTATCGAACGCGATACAAAAGTTCAGAAAGAGCTTAAAAATATTTTTGAATAATTTTTATTTGAAAATATTATGGGAACTAGTTGGAACAAAAATGAAACGAAAACATTTATATGTTTCTTTAAAACGTATTGCATGCGAACAGAAACAAATACAAAACGTAACCAAAGGTCAAAAATAATAAAAGTATTATTTTTCTCCTTCATAATAAAGTATTTGGAGAATTACCTCAAAATATCATTACGAAAATTGAATGAAAACTGGTACACAATTGAACCCGTACCCGAAATTAACGGGTTAAAAATCCAAACAATTAAAACAATCTGAAAATATTTGTCGACAAACAATATACTAAGCCATACTCTATCAGTTGAAAAATTGATTTAAACCATATTATATAACTCCCTCGCTCACAATCAGAGATACACCAAACTCAAATTATTGGAGCTTCATCTCTTCTCTCCTCTGTGTATTCCGATCGACAGCAACAAGGGAGCAAGCAGGAGAAATTTTCTTCTTCTTCTTCTTCAAGCTAAACTCCAAGCTTCCATTAACATACAACCAAAACACCAACACTATAATTATCATCATCATCACCGACGGATAATCCTCATCATCGAACCGCATCATCATCATAATCTCATTGTAAGGAAACTCCTCCATCTTTAAATTCTTACTCAAAATTCGTTATATATAGTGTTTTATAACATAATTCATATATATAACTTGATAAATTGATGATTTGTTGATTATTTCTTGAAATAAAGCTTTAAGAAATCAAACCTTTAAATGTGAAATTTGATGTATAAGCTTGTTAATATGTGATATTAAGTTGTTATAAGTGATTAAAATCTTGATATAAACGATTGGGACTCTGAGACAAACATTTGAAACCAAAAATGTTCATGGTGTATCAAAATTTAATACATGTAAACGAGTTATAAAAATGTGAAATCACTCCATAAAACTTGTATAATGATGTTTATAACATTTGTAAAGAATCATAGCAAAAACTTGTTATACCTTTCGGATTAAAAACTGATCCACGAACTAGCCGCTGTACGGGGGAAAACCAACCCGATCGGTTGGCTTGGGCCAGCCGATCGACTGGAAGAATGGAGCCGAACGGCTCAACCAAACTAGCCGTACGGCTAGTGGTTGATAGCCGAACGGCTTGAGCCATATGTACCTGATCGGTTCGCGATGTATATATATATATTTTTTGGCCAAACATTCACGATACGATATTAAATGGTATAGAAATATTAACGACTACACGACATAAAAATTTGGTACAAAAATGCTATACGATCACGAGACATTATTTTATACAAGGATATACTCAAAATAATACGAGCCAATTGGACACGACAATTTTTAGAACGGAAATAATTATTTGATATATATATAAACGTATATATATATTTGAAAACGAGAAAAATGAATTGGTACAAACTATAATTGTGTATGAATATATATATATATATATGGACACCGACTATTACTATATAAATACACGCGTACGATGACAAATTATATATATACATATATATGGACTTATGACAAGCGTACTTTTACAAATATACAAATGGATGAAACGAGATTACTCTCGTAACAAATGAAATTATGTTTTTAAAACATATTCGACAAACTATATATATATATATATATATATATATATATATATATATATACGCAACAATGATAATTATATACATATATATATACGATGACGACAAACTATATATATATATATATATATATATATATATATATATATATATATATATATATATATATATATATATATGAATATATATTCAATTAATAAGTATATATATATATATATATATATATATATACTTACACACATCGTTTGACTTGACGATAAACATAATTTGTGACATATTAATTATGTTCAAACCATTTATCACCAACAAAAATCGTACAAACACTTAAACTAAACGAATAGTCAAAACAATCAAACTCATTAGCATAATTTGACAAACGTCAATACTTATGTTAATACATTTATTTCATCTAGGACTTTGAGGGACAACTTTGGACGACGATCTACTTTTGACTATCACTAGCTCATCGCTTACTGTGAGTTTACAGCCCCTTTTTCACTGTTTTAAATGTTTTTAAAACTTTGGGTGAAAAACATAGCAATTGTTTTGCTACTGCATGCAATAACTGTTTATAAATACTATTTTGTATTTACTAGAACTGTTTATAAATACTGTTATGTATTTACTTACACCGTTTACTTATGAAATTATATTTTCATACTATTTTGGGAACTAGACAACGAATCCTAGTACGGACCCAGACTTACAATGTAGTGCATAAAAGTCCTTATGGCTGCAGACTATAACCATTAGCTAGGTGACTCTAACCACTGATTATACGGATAGTACTATCGTCGTGACAACCCTCCCACAGTTTTGGAGCGTATACTTACCTGTCCTATTTGGCAAACAACTACTGCTGGTCGTGGTTTGGTTATAGGGTTAGGTTGCGTTACTTTAACTCTTAAGGTTTAGCTCACCTTTCGAGGGATCACCGTCTAAGTCTTCCCACAAAACTATTAATAGGAAGTGTTTTCCTACGAACAACTACTTTGGGAAATGTTGATCTTTAGTTAGATTAACCTGTGTTTCCTACTAGCAACTATTTGGGAAATGTTATTCTTTATAGATTAACCTGTGTTTCCTACAAACTACTACTTGGGAAATGTTATTTTAAAATTAAATAACATGTGTTTCCTACAAACTATTATATTAGAAAATGTTTCTCTTAATTGATAAACCCGCGTTTCCTACAAAACAAACAACTATGATTATTAGGAAATGTTTTCCCTTAGTCGGTTAAACTTGTGTTTCCTACACTACAACTATTTGACAACGTATAAACAACTTGGTTTATTACACTACATACAAACCTGTGAATTCACTCAACAATCATGTTGACGTTTTACTCTATGTTTTTCAGGGAATTAGCAGCGTAAGTAATACCTGCATGCATATCAGGACGGACAACCCTGGACTTGTTAGGATGCCACTACTTTTGGGACACTTGGATTTCCTTTGTATAACTGTAATCACTGCAGTCATACCTTTGAAATCTACTTTTGAAATTATGTATTTATATGATATATTATTTCAAACGCTACTACTACTACTGTTGCAACTTTCTAAGTTGTAACCCTTTTGTAAAACTTGATAATTAATGGCATCTTAATCTATTTTGTTCGGCAATAACCATATGCTCTGGGTGTATGTATCTATTGGTTGTATTACTGCTCGCAGTCCCGCCACGTCACTAAGCTTCTGGAAACTACTATCACTAATTGTAATTACCGTTTGGCGGAGTGTGACAATAACAATAATCCATTTTCAACAATTTATATAACCATTAAAATAGGTGATTTTCTCACCTATTTCAATATGGTTTCCTTGTTCCACTTTCAACGCCTGATGATGTGCCTGCAAATCATAGTTGATTATGGGCATATCAAGCGTTAGATGCCTTAGCTTAAGATTGTAGTAACAGTAGACGCTGTTGCACCCATGATCATACCTGCAAAGTTTAACATCAATTATATAAGCCATGGAAGTAACAAAAATATTACAAAATTAAATCAAAATGTATGTTTCATCACGCTCCAGATAAACATTATAGTAAGATTTACATGTGAAGATGTTAAAATACATACAAAAACTAAATAAGTATTGTGCTCTTTCTTACATTTTGAAATAGCTGTTGCAGATTTAATATCAAAATCAATAATCAGAGTAAGCATAGGCACAAACATACCACCACCTCCAACTCCACCAACACTCCCAAATGCCGCTCCACAGAAACCAACAGGGCCGTTTTCGAGGGTGGGTGAGGTGGTCGACCGCCCAGGGCCTCCGAATTCTAGGGGCCTCAAAATCTGTGTGCTTGTGTATATATATATGTGTGTAACACCCACTTTAGGAGCCTAATGGTAATTGGGTAATTTGCTGACTTTAAATTAATTGTTTAATGTGTTAGGAAATTTATTGGTTTATTTTATTAAGTTTAGTGTGAATGATTAGTCAAAAAGTCAAATGACTTATTGCGACTAGTAAATAATTGATTGTTTTAACTTTATACAGTTGAACGTAAAAATTAATTGTTGAAATCGCAAATGGTTTTTTAGGTTCCAGACAATAGGTTTAGAAGGGGACTAAATTTAAAGGAATATTGGGGTCGGTTATGTGATGAGCCGACCTAACTTTCTTAAATTGTTTTGAACTCTTCATTTTCATACAAAACTTAAAAAAAAAACAAAGTAACTTCTGAAATCAAAAGGGAGAAAAGAAAGATTTTGATTCTGTGATCTTGATTCAATTCCATCATCATCACCATCTCAATTCCTTCTTAATTTGTAAGTGTTCTTGTTTTTTTTCAATTATAAA